>OY987328.1:43932648-44648259 GCA_963920685.1 Polydrusus tereticollis | reverse complement strand
ACGTATTGCTCTCTCTTTCTTGCTAGGTGTTTTTGCTGATTATAAGAATGTAATTATGGGAAAACAAAAAATTAAGCTTGTACGTGCTCGACATGATGATAACTGCTATAGAAATGTTACTGCTAATGGCGATAAAAAGGCTGCCATAACTTTAAAGTCTATCGGTTGAAAGTTAGACACATATATCCGAGCGACGCAATAAAATTGAGACTTTTAGATGACATTGCTGAAAATAAACCGATTTTTATCCCTTTTCGAAATTGGGAAATACACGAATTACCCGCATTAAAAACAACTAAGAAAGATATTTGGACCGTTAAAACAATGTCTGAACGTGCTCGATATGTCATTGTATTTTTTATGGACAATCGTAAGGATAATTTTAAGTCCGACTGTACATATTTAGATAATTTGAGTATCACCGATGTTAAATTGTTTCTAAATTCCGAAGTGTATCCATATGAATCGTTAAACTTAAACTTTAACAATAGACAGTTTACGGAAGCTTACAGGATGTACACGGAATTTCAAAAATCATATCTAGGCAAGCCGACTAGTGAACCACTAATGGATTTTGCGGCGTTTGCCAAAAGGACTCTTTTTGTAATTGATTGTTCTAAACAAAACGAGAGTATCAAGAGTGCAACAGTTGATGTCAAGTTAGAATTTCAAAGTTCTGAAAACTTTTCGAAAGATGCGCGTGCCTTCTGTATCATTGTTCACGATCGTATTCTCGAGTATCAAGCTTTAACTGGTCAAGTAAGAGACCTTATGTAATCAGTTTGATTTGAGTCTTCAGACAATGAAGTTCGTTGTAGTCGATATTCAAGGATTTAACATACCTGAATTTTGCGCCAAAGAATTGGCTATTTACGATGGGAATAGTATGAAAAGTTACTTTTTTAAACCAGTTAAACCATTCGACACCTTAAGTAAGGCTTGCAAGAAACAAGTCAAATATCTATTTGGAAATCATCATGGTATCCTTTATAATTATGGTGATACCGATTACAAGGAACTACATAATATCATATCCAACAATCTGATAGACGCAGACATTATTTACGTTAAAGGACGTGTTAAAGAGGAATTTTTAGTTAAAACATTTTCGGAGTTAAACTGCAGGACGCCATATATTATAAACTTAGAAGACAGCATTGATGTACCAAAATTAGAGAAGGGAGAGAGAGTTGATGGTTGTAAATATCACATTTTAGATATTCATGTTTGTAGTATTAGAAATGTCAAAGTGTTGTATCGATATATTTATAGTCTTTTACCTTAATAAATATTAAAATTTTTCAACAAGCCAGCTTTTATTTATTTCCCACGTAGCTCAAACGTTTTTGATTCTTTATCGGGGTTGTTTTCTGCAACAGACAGGTCAACAGGGTCTGTTAAACAGGGTCCGTTGAACAGGGTCCGTTGAACAGGGTCCGTTGAACAGGGTCCGTTGAACAGAATCCGTTGAACAGGGTCCGTTGAACAGGGTCTGTTAAACAGGGTCCGTTAAACAGGGTCCGTTGAACAGGGTCCGTTGAACAGGGTCCGTTGAACAGGGTCCGTTGAACAGGGTCCGTTGAACAGGGTCTGTTGAACAGGGTCCGTTGAACAGGGTCCGTTGAACAGGGTCCGTTGAACAGGGTCCGTTGAACAGGGTCTGTTGAACAGGGTCCGTTGAACAGGATCCGTTGAACAGGGTCTGTTGAACAAAGTCCGTTCACAACGGATCTATTTAGAATTAGGCTCTGTTTCGAAACTGTCAGTTGTTCTCGAACCTATGACGAAGGTAGTTGAAGAGAAGATCAAAGATCATTTAAGTAATATTCGTGCGCTGAAGAAACGTATAAAGCTTTACGAAGACCGAAAATCTTTGGTTAAGTTACTGTCAAGACTTAATATTCAAGATGATTGTTCAAATCAGATATGAAGTTGGAGATGACGTTACAGTAACATTTTCTACTGCAGACGAGCGAGTTATCGTTGAGATTGCTGAAGGAGAGCTATATTTTTCCAATTATGATTTTGAGGAGTTTATAACTACCTACAGCGGTGTTCATGGATACTGGCCTGAAACTACTATTATAATTGACAACTACAATTTGCGTTTCCATACATACTTCGGCAGCCGATGTTTAACATTTGAAGAAAATGAGCAATACTTGTTTTGTTGGGATGAAAGTCTTATAGATTTATTCTCTAAACACATTGAGAATTTATATAAGATAAATTGTGTTTGCTTTAAAGATTAATATACTTGAATCTTTTTGTAATAAATGAAACTATGATTTAAAAACAAAGCATGTTTATTAAAAACGCAACAAGAACAGCTAAAATCAATAAATATATTAAAGTATAACTAGTCTTTTATTTGGTATAAAACAACTTTACTCGGGTCGACATTTTGTAAACGACTCATGACGTCACCCTAAACACGCGACATGTATTTGCAATCTTTCGCCCCCCTGCCGTTAGGGTATTAGCTATACTAACTTTGGCCCTATTGGCCCGATCAACCCCGTTCTTCTTTTTAAACCACTCATGATGTCACCCCAAACACGCGATATGTATTTGCAATCTTTCACCCCCCTGCCGTTAGGGCATTAGCTATACCAACTTTGGCCCTATTGGCCCGATCAACCCGGTTCTTTTTTTAAAGACTCATGACGTCACCCTAAACACGTGACATACATCAGCTGTCGATTTTGACAATTGACAGGTGACATCTGACAGGTGACAGTTCTTAATTGACAGGTGACAGGTGTCATTTTCGGGTCATGCGCAAGAACCCATTTCATAGACCCCAACTACGCATGCGTAATATCCTAGGCCCATTGGTTCCGGAGATATGAGCCATAAAAATCCCTCCGAAAATTAACATTGGAGGGTCCAGCCTGGTTTACCCTAATTTTGTACATTAGAAAACACCTCCATAACTCCACTTAAGGACCTTTTGTTCCAGCAATCTAATCAGATGTGCCCCGTGGTTTCACGTTGTCAAACATTGTTTAGCAGTTTTAATCTATATGCTCTCGTAGCGTATTTTGCAAGGCTTTGAGGTTCGGCCCCAGAGGATTATGGTTCAAATCCCACCGAGGACAAAATAGTATATTAAAGTACATGTTTTATAAAGCATCATCTTATAGCACGCGTCCATGTTAAAAAACGAGCCGCTTGCGGCGAGTTTTTTAACGGGACAAGTGCTCTAACTGCTTTATAAAACACGTACTTTATACTATTTTTTCTATTTTGTATTTTTTTCAATAAGAAAATACATATTTAAAAAGAAAATCAACCCTTCAAATTTTGTAAATTTGTGTGTCTAAATTCTATGTTGGTAATACTCTAAATTTCTTTTTATCATAGTAGCCTTGACAATAAATAATATTTTCTTTGTGTCATTGTCACGAAATTTGTGATTTAATATTTCATAGAGTTGTTCATAATTATAATTAAAAAAATATGGAGCATGATAATCTAAGTTTAACTCCCCCTGAGTTAAGGGATATTGCTAATAAAACGATAAATCAACTTTTACCAGAGAAATCCCGAAAACTTTCTTTTCTCATGGATAACAATAACAGGAAACGTCAGACGTCAACAGAATAAAACATTTAAATATAACCAATGCCAACTTTTAAAAAATAAAATTCGGAGTTCGAAATGGATATATTTCGAACTCGCTAGCGCGTTCGAAATATCTATTTTTCGAGACAAAATTAGAAAAACTTTTTTTCTGTTATTATTTATTCATTATGTTGTTCAATATTGATTATTTAGATAGATGTTCAGGTTAGGTACTTGGGTTTGGGTACTATTGAGAACGTACTACGTCATCTCTCCTCCACTATAAATGTAATAACACGTGACCATGGGTCATAAAGTTGGGTTAGAATCTTGAAATAATGAGGGCTGATAATACCAGGGGGCGCCACTCAGGTTAGGACGGGTCCTATATTACCGACATCGGATACCCTCGGGCGATCATCGGGTAACCATCGGGTGACCACCGCTCGGGGTCGCT
This sequence comes from Polydrusus tereticollis, assembly GCA_963920685.1. Lineage (NCBI taxonomy): Eukaryota > Metazoa > Arthropoda > Insecta > Coleoptera > Curculionidae > Polydrusus > Polydrusus tereticollis. The sequence goes on along the minus strand of OY987328.1, from coordinate 44,644,235 downwards.
GACCTGCCTGAGCTAGCCTCGCGAATTATGCATAGGGTCTCGCGGTATCGCCTTCGATCATCATGCGCGCTCAACGCCTGTTGTGGAGGCTTCCTCCGCCGCGGGTCTGGGGCTTGCGCCGGACCAAGTGACCACGCCCTAAAATGGCGATAAAAATGCAGGTTTTAGGTCCCATGTTATTTCTTATGAGTTTTGATGCCAGAACTCCTATAGCTTTGTTTGAAGAATCAGCGTAGGTCAAAAATCCCTCCGAAAATTAACATTGGAGGGTCCTATGATGGTGAACTCTCCAATTATTACTACTTAGCGGCATTATGACCGAAGTCCGAACATTTATAGCATTTGTTTGTGTCTGCTCTCTGTTGTACTCTACATTTTTCCCAACCCGTTTTTATGTTCCTCGGTTTGGCTAATTTATACGCCTGTTCCTTTACAAGTTTTACTGTTGCGCTTTGGCCTCCTCCGTAAGCTGGTCTCACTGAGGTGACTTTCACGTCTTCTAGATCTATCTCTAGGATATTTGGTATATCTTTTTTAATTTCGTTTCGCGTTGTGATCCCATCTATGCCCTTCAGGTGAATCACCTCCGGGTAGTCATTTGGCGTGTCTACCTCTGCTCTTGCTACCTTATTTCTTATTGCTGTTCTTAGTGGTTCATCTCCCCCCTTTTCACCTGCGATTAGAAGGTTTCCATTCTGAGTCTTGCGTGTTCTCTTGACTTGTACGTCTATGGCCTCCATATAATTAATATATCTTTTTACACTTTTAAATAGGTATAGTTTTTCTCGTCTTTCTTAACTATGACTTATAATTTCTTCCTTTACTTCTTTTAATCTTACGATTGACTTCCTTCTTTTGTTTCGTCTCTACTCTACCATCTTAAATTCGCCCTTGTTTATTCTGTTCCGATTTTGGTTTTCCCTGTCTTCTTGAATCTCCCTATCGTTTAGCGTCTCCGTCTTATTTTTACTGTATGGTTCATTCCTCTCCCCCATTACTGTGATACTTATATCTGTATCGGAGAATACGTATTCCAGAATTTTCTTTATGACTCCCCTTGCTTCTGCTTGGCCCGCCGAGAAGGCAATGTGCTTCCGCCCTTGTTCACATGGGAGTTTCTTGAGTCTCGTCTCCCTCTAACCTGAACTAACCTATCAAGCGGTACATTTTTATAAGTTGCCAGGGCATCTGAACGACGAAATCTCCTAACAATGGTTTAAAAGAAAATGAAATTTAGTTAAAGTTTTTTTCACGAAAAATGGTTTAGATTTAATAACTTCAATAAAGGTAAATGGTCCATCCCAATCTTCCGGCAACAGATAAGCAAACTATAAAGGTGCAGTAAAGGGTCGGACTAAATAATACAAGTAATGATACCTACGCGTATACTCGGTACTCTAAAATAATATATTGATTTAATTAAATGAAAAAAATCCAAATAAATTTTTAATTATTACCTATTTTATTTACTTATATGTATAATAATGTTATTATATATATAGTTCTGTTTGGCTCTCACTATCTTCATCTAAATTAATTATTATCAGAAAGAATCATTATAATTCTGCCCCGACAACAAACACTACAAATACATAGATATAATAAATATTTTATTGTAGTCATGAAATCAGAACCATTTTTTGTGAAAAGAACTTTCCATATAAACTAAGGCGCAATACATGTGTGACTTGAACGTAGATAAGCAAAAGTTCTACAATCTATATCTCGTTCCTAAAAAATTCAGAAGCACAAAATATTTTGCCGAAACATTTATTTTCTCTAACTTTATTTTGAAAAAATTGAAAAGAATGGCTTAATAACGCCCAGCCCGAGACGGTAACAAAAATGTGTGCTAAAATTAAAATGCATAATATATATTTAGAAGATTGCTGGTTTACTTTTAAAAGAGGAAAGCCGCTTGTTTCCTTTAAATATCGAGAGATGTTGGAAGAAATGTCATAGGAGAATAAAAACAATTATTGCTTTTTATGGCACCATCAAATTTAATATGGTTGAAGCATAAATATAAATAATATTATGAAGCAAACCCCTTAAGTTTGAAAGGGCGAGGTCGCGTATATTATATATATATTATACATGACACCAGCAAGAATTTTTGAAAAAAACAGACAGACCTAGAGGTTCTAGACTCTCAATATTAAATGATAATATTGTTGAAAGAAATAGATCAAATTTATACAGTGCATCAACAAAACAAAATTTTAAAACAAATACGGCTTCGAACCTATTGCAGGGTAATTTTCTGTAGTAATATTGTCACGTTAACCATTGGGTCTCCACCATGTTACGTGTCTGGGTATAGGGGTAGTAGACACAGGATAACGATTGGAGTACTTTACATAGAGCTTCTTTATTTAACTTCCATAATTATAATTCCTTATAGGCAGTCGACCAGCATACTGTGGGGCGTTACGTAGAAGTCAGGCGGCACGCAGCACCCTAAGGTCAATTGCGAGTACCTGGGATAAGAGGGAGGTTTGTAGGGAATCAGGCGGCACGCAGCACCTCAAGGGTCATTTGCGAGTACCTGGGATAAGTGTGTTAGGAGGTGACCAGGCTATGAACACCGGTGCCTGATCATCTTGAGATCCGCGTATTTATACTCTAAAACGTGCTGAGGTTTGCATACACTTGACCTAGATTCGGTGTACAGTGGAACAGAACCTCAGCGCGTGGTTAAAAATTCTAGCTATACAGTGGTTTAGTTGACATGCCCCTCCTCCGATAAGCATTGGACCCCAATGCTCGAAGTATGCTGATCACCTTATACATTGTTACAATTATATTACAATACCATCTTTAAACCAAATATTTCTTCAAAGTTTTTCTTTTGCCTCTTTACTTCTTTCTTTGTTTTTTCATCCCGTTCCACCAGTTCGCTTGACTTCGAGCCGGCCCTGTCTGTTTTTTCTAACATCGTCTCTGGTAACTAGCATTGTTTTTGGTTCCGATTTGTATGCTCAGTGCCTGTTGCTTGACCCGTTGCCGGCTCCTCCGTTGTCTGTCCTGCCAACTGGTGGAGACGTGGGTGTTACATGGAACAAAGAGAAAAACATCATGCAGTATCTCATCTTAATCGTTTATGGTCTAATAACTATATATTCGCAATCATTTATGTTACAAACTTCTACTATAATAAAATAAAAAAAAATATATAAAATTCAATGTAAAAATATCATGGATGGCCATACTGCAACACACGGTAAAATCAAATAAAGAAATGTTCCTGAAATTCTGTCTGAAAATTAAATATTATTTACATCATTAATTTTAAACAAATATCAATCTTTCAACGAAAAAAGACACATTTATCACATACATTCTCAACTTTTTTCATTTGGAAAAACTTCTTTCTTTGACGCCTGCTTGCGTCAGTACCTAAATTACTTCGACTCTACTGAAGACCACTTCCTCAGCTAACAGCATGGCTCCTCTACCCTTGGATTGCCTTTATGCTGTTCTGCCTCTACGGGGCTGTACCTAAAAAACTCTTAAAACCCATATCTCCAACCGCACCTAATGGTTGGGAACAACTTCTTCTACGCCTTGACTCACATTGGTTCTGCGCGTAGGTTTACCTCTGCCTCAACGGGGCTGTACCTAAAAACCTCTTAAAAAAAACATATATCCAAATGCACCATATGGTTGAGAACTACTGCTTCATCGTCTTTATCATTTAAACACAACTATATTCATAAACTTTCTATCGTACTTTCAAAAACATTAAACAAACTGGGAAATCTCTTCTACTGGGATGCAAGACTGCGGTGGCCAACCTAAAAACCACAAAAAGTTTGCTGTCCTGAGCGTCGCAAACCAGGACACAAAATTTGACGCTCTGAGCAGTTATGCTCCGAACAAGTACTGTTTTACCCTGCCTGTCACTATTTTCCATTCATCAAATCGCTTCCACTCCATACACGTTTCATCCTATACGCACAGCTAAAAAAACGTAAAAATTTAAGTAACTTGCAGTATGACCAAACCTAGAAAAAACTTTGCAAATATTATGTACAGTCCTGAAAAATAACGCCTTTAATATTAAAATTCAAATTACACAAAATACTCTCAAGGATTAAGCACTCCGTAGCTATAAACACCTTTAAATTGTTTACTAATAGTATGTTACCTAAAATAAAAGTTATAAACAATCATCAGCATTTTTGTTATTAAAATAAATCAAACACCTTGCTACAATTTTAAAACCACTGTATAGCTAGAATTTTTAACCACGCGCTGAGGTTCTGTTCCACTGTACACCGAATCTAGGTCAAGTGTATGCAAACCTCAGCACGTTTTAGAGTATAAATACGCGGATCTCAAGATGATCAGGCACCGGTGTTCATAGCCTGGTCACCTCCTAACACACTTATCCCAGGTACTCGCAAATGACCCTTGAGGTGCTGCGTGCCGCCTGATTCCCTACAAACCTCCCTCTTATCCCAGGTACTCGCAATTGACCTTAGGGTGCTGCGTGCCGCCTGACTCCTACGTAACGCCCCACAGTATGCTGGTCGACTGCCTATAAGGAATTATAATTATGAAAGTTAAATAAAGAAGCTCTATGTAAAGTACTCCAATCGTTTTCCTGTGTCTACTACCCCTATACCCAGACACGTGACATGGTGGAGACCCAATGGTTAACGTGACATGGTGGAGGCGCCTCTCTCTTCCCGGGCCGTCTAATCGGCCCATTAGACGACACACCTGCAATATGTATAGAAGCAATCACGACGAGGAGTCCAGTTACCCCCAACCACCCCTAACAGAAGTAGAAGCTGACAATTTGGTTACGAAGAAAAGAAAAGTCAAAGACCAATTTAAACAGGACGGAGCCACCTCATCCTGGAAGCCGCCCTATCAACATGCGAGACACGGTCAATTAGCAGCGAGGCCAAAGGACCAACCACCCCGAACAATGAACATCACACCGCGAGGAAGCCATCTACATTCATAGAGGCAGGACCAAGGGATGACCAGGAGGACGCCGGTCAACAATCATCAGCCAGAAAACATCACTGAAGAAGAAGAAAGGGCACTAATGGATTTTCAAACAGCAGCCAACAAGGTGGTGCTAAACGGGCACTACCAGATATGGCCAAGTATCTATCCCCGCCAAGTAAGCGATCAGAATTGGACCAATGGGCATTAAACGCAGAAACCATCCATTAGCCGGTCGCAGAGAGCCACGGATAATTTAGAAGGGTATGGAAATATTAGTTTATTCATTTTTATGATATCTGATTTTAGGCCCTTGAAGAGTGTTTTTTTTCGTATTATAACATTTAACTTAATTTGGTCTTGTTTACAAAAGGTTAATTAATCATTGTTTTAAAATTGTAGCAAGGTGTTTGATTTATTTTAATAACAAAAATGCTGATGATTGTTTATAACTTTTATTTTAGGTAACATACTATTAGTAAACAATTTAAAGGTGTTTATAGCTACGGAGTGCTTAATCCTTGAGAGTATTTTGTGTAATTTGAATTTTAATATTAAAGGCGTTATTTTTCAGGACTGTACATAATATTTGCAAAGTTTTTTCTAGGTTTGGTCATACTGCAAGTTACTTAAATTTTTACGTTTTTTTAGCTGTGCGTATAGGATGAAACGTGTATGGAGTGGAAGCGATTTGATGAATGGAAAATAGTGACAGGCAGGGTAAAACAGTACTTGTTCGGAGCATAACTGCTCAGAGCGTCAAATTTTGTGTCCTGGTTTGCGACGCTCAGGACAGCAAACTTTTTGTGGTTTTTAGGTTGGCCACCGCAGTCTTGCATCCCAGTAGAAGAGATTTCCCAGTTTGTTTAATGTTTTTGAAAGTACGATAGAAAGTTTATGAATATAGTTGTGTTTAAATGATAAAGACGATGAAGCAGTAGTTCTCAACCATATGGTGCATTTGGATATATGTTTTTTTTTAAGAGGTTTTTAGGTACAGCCCCGTTGAGGCAGAGGTAAACCTACGCGCAGAACCAATGTGAGTCAAGGCGTAGAAGAAGTTGTTCCCAACCATTAGGTGCGGTTGGAGATATGGGTTTTAAGAGTTTTTTAGGTACAGCCCCGTAGAGGCAGAACAGCATAAAGGCAATCCAAGGGTAGAGGAGTCATGCTGTTAGCTGAGGAAGTGGTCTTCAGTAGAGTCGAAGTAATTTTGGTACTGACGCAAGCAGGCGTCAAAGAAAGAAGTTTTTCCAAATGAAAAAAGTTGAGAATGTATGTGATAAATGTGTCTTTTTTCGTTGAAAGATTGATATTTGTTTAAAATTAATGATGTAAATAATATTTAATTTTCAGACAGAATTTCAGGAACATTTCTTTATTTGATTTTACCGTGTGTTGCAGTATGGCCATCCATGATATTTTTACATTGAATTTTATATATTTTTTTTTATTTTATTATAGTAGAAGTTTGTAACATAAATGATTGCGAATATATAGTTATTAGACCATAAACGATTAAGATGAGATACTGCATGATGTTTTTCTCTTTGTTCCATGTAACACCCACGTCTCCACCAGTTGGCAGGACAGACAACGGAGGAGCCGGCAACGGGTCAAGCAACAGGCACTGAGCATACAAATCGGAACCAAAAACAATGCTAGTTACCAGAGACGATGTTAGAAAAAACAGACAGGGCCGGCTCGAAGTCAAGCGAACTGGTGGAACGGGATGAAAAAACAAAGAAAGAAGTAAAGAGGCAAAAGAAAAACTTTGAAGAAATATTTGGTTTAAAGATGGTATTGTAATATAATTGTAACAATGTATAAGGTGATCAGCATACTTCGAGCATTGGGGTCCAATGCTTATCGGAGGAGGGGCATGTCAACTAAACCACTGTATAGCTAGAATTTTTAACCACGCGCTGAGGTTCTGTTTCACTGTACACCGAATCTAGGTCAAGTGTATGCAAACCTCAGCACGTTTTAGAGTATAAATACGCGGATCTCAAGATGATCAGGCACCGGTGTTCATAGCCTGGTCACCTCCTAACACACTTATCCCAGGTACTCGCAAATGACCCTTGAGGTGCTGCGTGCCGCCTGATTCCCTACAAACCTCCCTCTTATCCCAGGTACTCGCAATTGACCTTAGGGTGCTGCGTGCCGCCTGACTCCTACGTAACGCCCCACAGTATGCTGGTCGACTGCCTATAAGGAATTATAATTATGAAAGTTAAATAAAGAAGCTCTATGTAAAGTACTCCAATCGTTTTCCTGTGTCTACTACCCCTATACCCAGACACGTGACATGGTGGAGACCCAATGGTTAACGTGACAATATATTAAGGGATAGGGAAATTATCGAAAATCATCCCGAAGATTTTTTGCCGTGGAAATCGCTCGAGGGCTTGCCCGAAAGCGATTTCCTAATGGCAAAAAATCTGAGAATGATTTTCTGACTATTTCCCAATCCCGAAATGTATTTTGAAGATTATTTACCAAATAAAAAACTAACGATTTCTGACGGGTGAGATTTTCACTTTTGACAAGGGTGATTTTCACCGGAGAGCGGGAGATTACTAACGATTTCTGACGGGTGAGATTTTCACTTTTGACAAGGGTGATTTTTACCGGAGAGCGGGAGATTATCGCTGAATAATCAGGTGAAAATCAACTCGCTTTTATAATGGATGAGGTAAATAATCAAGTGAATTATGATACAAATAATATTTTGGGCCGGCCTCGGTAGCTCGGTGGGTAGAGGGCTTGCCTGGCAACCGATAGGTCCCTGGTTCGAATCCGGGCAAGGGCATGGATGTTGGCGTGAATGTGAATGTCTGTATACAAGTTTTAAAAATAATAACTAACAAAGAAAGATGCTGGCCAGTTGGTACAAACCAGAGCCATAAAAAATTATAAAAAAAAAATAATATTGCCAATGATAATAATGCTCAACTCGAGTCCAATATCCCAGCTCATACCTCTTGAGCAGGTCGATTGATTAATAGGCCAAAGTATTTTAATAGTTATGTAGCATATAGTTTTGTATTTGGATTTATATAGCATTATATTATTTACCTATTAAACATCTCTCGGAGGAAGCCTTAGAGGTTGGACATAAGGAAACCAGAAACATTCGGTTATATCATGCCCCTAAATCATCAAGAATGAATGCCAACATAGGCATAATTAGGTAGCTTGTTTGTCTGATATCTAATGTCTAATCCAGAGCTAGCAGGTCTTAAAAAGTGTCATCTAATAAGAACCCTAAAAATGACGATGATATTGAACTATACATTTCCTTCTGATTTAATAGACAACCTGAATATGGAGGATGAATCACATGATTCATATGAAGAGAATTAATGTTTTTATTATGTATTTTATATTATATTACTATTGTTATAGACTCATATTTAGATTAACTATATACCTAACTGTTTAAAAATTAGTTTGATTTTCCCCACTTAAAATATTTTTGTTGTTTCTATATTGACCTGCTCTTTCACAAAATGGATAGTTTGTGAATTAATAATAATATTAATAAACAATTTTTATTTATCATAACAGTGTTACAATTAACAATATAATACGGCAACAAGATAGTAAACAAATGTCTGTTGATAGGTAACATCACGGTATCGATTCTTCCTCAACCGCTAACAATTAGTGTCACTAGTAAGAAAGCAATTTTTCAGCCAACCTACAATTCTATATTGCTAGTATCACAAAAATAAAATTTTTTGAATAGAGTTCAGATGAAAATGAAACAGTTTTTTTTTTACTTCGATTTAATAAAATGAATAGGCTTCTATTTAGTGACCGTTCATCATAAAAGGTATTACCCTATCTGAATTGACAATACTGCACCAGATTCAGAAAAAGTTTGAAATTTAGAACCGGTGTATTTTAAAATTTTTGAAGATAAGGTAACAAGCCTTGTATTTAAATAAATTTGTGATATTTTTAAGAAATTTACCTGTTAAGTATTTTAATATAGTCTATGCTGGTCCTCGTCCTTAACCAAAATAATTTTTTTAACAAAATCATCCCTCTAGAAAAATTTATTTGCAAAGACGATTTAAATATTATATGAAATAAAAGGATATTTAAATTTTAAATGACGTGAATATGAAACATTAACCAATGACTAGGGGTGGACAAAATAATCGATTAATCGATTAAGCGATTGTGAAAATTTTAAAAATCGGTTAATCGATCAATCGATAATTTTTCGATTAATCGATTATGAATTTTCAGCGAATTCTCGTAAACTATCTAATATACCTACATATAAACATAATATAATATTATGCTTTTGTTTCTTGAAGAATGGACAGTAATAAAACGTTAAAATAAAATTTGTGCCCCGTATTATGTTTACTGTTTGCTGGAATTTTTGAAAGAAAACAAAATAATAAAAGAACTAGGCTAACCAAGTGAGGCAAATATAAAAAATGTAACAAAAAATTAAATCGTCATGGTATAGGGTGTGCAATTGTGATTGTTTCAATTAATGGATTATTTTTCGATTAATCGATTGTTTTTGATTAATCGATTCATTTTCGATTAATCGATTATTCGATTGTTTCTCGATTAATCGATTTAATCGAATTAATCGATTATTTTTTACAATCGACAAACGATTGAAAAAATTCATAATCGCCCAGCCCTACCGACGACCTTTTGAGAATCCATTTCTAGATATTTCTACTTTATTTTAAAATATAGCCTAAGTGTAGGTACCTCAGGATAAAGGTAAACAAATGGGATTAAACCAAGGGGCAAGAATAATTATTACAGTAATGACCCGATTTTTTTTAATAAACTAATACTGAAGCAAATAAAAAAAGGGATCAGGACGTAGAGAGGGAAATATAGTATCACCCTCGCCACGTCACCCCTACAGGGTAAAGGAGTATTTTTTCAATTATAATCATCAGGTATCAAAAAATGCCAGGTCTGTATCTCCCCAATAAGAATATCAAATAGTGACATTCCAAATCGTACTACAAATTCGGCATTAACGATTTTATGCCAGAAACTTCACGTTTACCTATATGGATTTACTCTTTATATTTTATCTGTATTTGTGCATGAACAATATTAGATTAAGTTATTTTTATTATATTTCTTCATTCTGTACAGCGTGCCCAAAAAGTTATAGAGCTATGGAAATATTCCTTATTTTTATATAAAAACAGTTAGGTACTTTTCATAAAAAGTTCATGACAAAATTATATTGTAGATAATTTTAGAACCTTCGGTAGCGACAAAATGCGAAATCTAAGATGTTAACATCAAAGCAAAATATTAGAAGAACATGATTTTAGCCAGGATTATCAAAACTAGTTGAATATAATATGACAATAAATTGCGTTAATCATCAGGATACCAGGGAAAGTAGAGACGTCTTTGTATCTTATTTGCTAAAATAATTTATTGCCATTTTATATTTAATTATTTTTAGTGGCCCCGAGTCAAATTTTATGTACTTATAAAATTTTGCCCTAAAGTGAAAATTGAAGATAAGTACTTCTATTCTACTACAATTAATTTTACTCTACCCTGGACATTATTTCTCTATCCTTTACCGGACATAAAGTTTTGACAAGATTATTGATATATAATTATAAGAAAGTTTTCTCCGGTAAAATGAACTTATCGTGCAGGGTGAACCTGAAGGAAGTAGAAGACAGGGGCGATCATCAAGCCGCTGGGTTAATGTGACCAATAATCTGTTAGGATGTTGGTTTCACACAAGCAGCCCACATGTCCGCCAATCGAGATAGATTAAGATGGGTCACAACACGTGTGCCAAGATGTTATGAGTGGACAGAAAAGTTATCTATAAGTTCAGAGCGCTGAAAACAAACATACGAAATTGAAAACAACGTTGTTTTTCAAAGCTTGCCCCAAAAAAAATAACTTCGGAGTATAGTTGTTCTAAGCTTAATTTGATGACAAAAAAGCATTAAACTGGTGACCAGAGGAGTCGCTTCTATTGAATAATTAAAATGCGGATTTTTCAAAATTTTTAATTTAATTAAATAGTATATATTACAGCTTGTTCATTATAGTTTATATCGATAAAAGGTTTGTACCCGTGACTTCGCCTGCAGAGAATATTTTTAAAATGGTTCCTGTAAAGAAATATGCTTATTTTGCCGAAAACAATTTAAAAAAATTATCTTTGTCCAGCCAGGACCGCGAGGAGGTATGAGTTTTCCTTGCCAAGAAAGGATTGGGGCAAATACTATGTATGTTGAAATATACAGTTATTTTAACAACAAATTGCGGATCGCATCAGCGGAATCACAGTAAACGTTATGTAATATAGTTTTTAAGATACATGTTGAACGAACATAATTAATTTAAAATTCATAAACAAAGAAATGACTGGAATCGTCTGAACTTTCAGAAGTAGAATCGTTTCCAGTCTGGATGACTACTGGCGCTATAGGCGGTGAAACATAATATCCATTTTCTGTTTTCATAACATGAGCTACGCAATTTTTCCATGCATCGCTACTCATTTCGTTATTGCCTGCAGAATATTATCAATGACAACTGCGCTTAAAGTTGGAGTTCGATTATTGAGTAATATTTTTTGCTGACAAGAGCAACACATTAGGTACAAAGCCATCTTCTTTTCCGGCATGATTTAATGATTCATGAATGGCTTGTTCCTTTTTTTCTTTGACATTAAAAATTTCTTGGGTCAAAGAACATTTGCAAACTAGCTTTCAAAGACAGTTACGGACTATCAATTAAATACTGATATAAAAGAACACTTTTAATAATAAAAACTAAAAGAATTTTTAAAAAAAGATCTGACAACCCCGATTATGATGCACGCCGGTCCCTGTGAAGCCCGGTCAAAGCTTTTTTATCGAGTTTGTTATTCATCAAACTGACTTTGGAAAAAGTATACCTACTATGTTTCAGAAGGACCAAACAGTTTGTCATTATTGATAATAGAAAATGATTTTCTTAAAGAAATTGAGAAAATAATTATTAATAGTTTTAACAATCAGACATCTAAAAAAAAATCACTTGTATCGATTTAAATTAATAATTATTTGTTGGGAAATGTAGAATTTTTAAAACATTTTTAAAATGGTATCAGCTTTTACCTCTATCTTCTATTGCCAATAAATATGTTTAATTTTTGTGTTTTTCTTAGGTTTTTCTTTATTTTAACTTATTTTTAAACTAAAACTAACCCACGCTTATTAAGGTCTAGTTTAGTTCTTAACATGTTTAGCTTTGTTCTGGTAAGGCAAATAGACAGGGGCCTCAACATGAAAAAAGGCGGCACTGGAAACACACTGATATCTGATTGACTCTAGAATATATTATTGTTATACACTGGATAATACCAAGTGGTGTAGGTACACAAAAGCGTATATATGTTATTTTTAAAGAGTGGGGGTCTAGAGTATAATGTATTTTTTTATATGGCAAGGATGCATGTTATAAAGTCCTTTTTTAATTTATTCTCGAAATATAACTAAGCCACTACAATAATTTTGCAACATGTAAGGAAATGTCTATTTTTGTAATTTTAGGGTTGTTCTTGAATGACAGTAAATGCTGTTAGCATAGATATTTCCTAAGGAATTGCTTATAATTAAAAAAAAAATAATAGTTAATTTACAACCTATCAAAACTAATTAAAACCCTCTTTTAAGCCATCACTTAGGTTTTAATTGAATACCAAAACCGGCATGTAAATAAACCAAGAACACTTTAATCTTGTTTTGTTCTTATTTTTATTCTAACCACGTCGATCGAAAGAGGGCGCTCTCAGAATATTGCTGACAAACTCAACTGAAACCCAATTAAAATGTGTTTAATATTTTCGGTGAATAATGGTTGACTTTTAATTTTATTTTTGGCAAGCAACAAAATAAATTCAGTTTTTGCAATGTCAATAAATCGAGATAGAAAAAGTATTTTTGTGGCTATTTGGTAATATGAGTAAAACATCGCTTTACGGTTAAAATAATATTTTTTACAAGAGCCATAGAACTAATAGACATTTTCAAAATTTGAAATGACCACAAATTAAAGAAGCCGCTAGATTACTAAACTTTTCATAATATTTTTTTAGACCAATATAATTGACAATTTACTGCATACAGTAAAAATGACTGCGGTGTAAAAGTGGTAAGTTAACCTAAATTAAAATATAAAGTTAAAATAGTATATTTTTCGTAGTCTAAAAATGTAGTTCAGGTCTAAACAGAATTAAAATTTATATTTTCAGAACTCAGCTTTTCTAGATAAACGAAATGTGTTAACATCACCGTAATTGTGCTTTATAGCACAGACTATGTACACAGTAAAAAATATCCACCTGGTAAAAATCATTTCAGGAGTGGTAAAAAAAAGTAGTGTTAATGTTAACACCCGGATCAACATAATTAACCACATTTTTACACTCAAATGCGACCAAAGTTGTTGTATTAAATTTGCCTATGAATTTAACTCTTTGAAAAGTAATATTGTTGAATGGGTGTTATTTATTTCATTTTACACTCTATCAGGAAAATTAAATACAAAGACAATTAATAACACCATATTAGCGTGTAAAGAAACACCGCTAGAAGGTTATTTTAACACATTGAGTGTAAAACCTATTCTTTAATCGTTTTTTTACACGGCCTGGGGTAAAAATACCTAAACCCGTATTACCGAAAAGACAGGCGACAACAAGTGGTGTGAAATTCTAGGAATTGGCAAATGACGCCGACGCTACGTGCAAATTTCAACTTTCAAGTCAGTCTGATTGTGCTCTTTGAACGTGATATAGAATAATGTTATATTTAAATTGAAATATAGAAACAAAGCAAAGTTCTGTAAAGTGCCCAATGAGGGTGTATCTTATGAGGATCTTGTTAAATTGGGTAAGCATATTAACGAAATTTAATAAAAACCTTACTAATAATTTTATATAAATACTTAGGTACCTACCTGCATATTTTTTACTTCATAGATCTCTAAAAAAATATACGATTAATATAATACTAGTCATTTTCATTATTTTATATTGTTCCAAAGCATACTTTTATTTAGTTGTTTAGTGTTCTAAGTATACATATGTTTATTATGTTATTTCTTTTGTCAAGCTTAACAGTGAGGTACATTAAACGTAGATATATATATATATATATATGTTTAATTTACTAAATTGTAAACTATATAATAGGTGTGTCATTTTGTTCAACTAGTTATAATAATAAGTGTAAAAAAATAACATGGTTTTCCAGTTCTGTTGTAACCATCATTTTGTTTATAAATAAACGATAAATAATACCTACTCAATATTTTCATTCATTTAACAAACCTTTTCCAATCGATCTAAAGAATTATATATATTAGGGGATACTACTTTCGGTTTTGATTAAGTCATTCAATCATGTATCAAACTAAGCAGAGGTTAATAATATAAAACATCTTGAATGCTAAATTTTTTACATTGTAATTATAAACGCTCGGTTAGTTTGATACAGGATTAAATGACTTAAACAAAGTGGAAAGTATTCTAGCCCTGGGTAGATTATTTTATTACATTAACTATAGTAAAGTCACACCCATATAGAATAAAATTTACACTAGAATAATATGATATTTACACTAATTAATCACAAATTACCATTAAAAAATGGTTTACTTACACCTCTCATTATTTCTATTACACTCTAGAAGGATAGGTTTACAATCTGTGAGTTTAATTTACACTCGATAGTATAAATATACCGACCCATAAATAAGAAGAATTAGCACTCATTAAAAAGTAAAAAAACCATTCAAAAATATCTTTTTAACCAGATATACTGATTGGTTAATATACCCTATTAAGTGTGGTCCTATATGTACCACCATTGAGTGTTAAATTTAACACTCAATTTTTACCGTGTAGGGACGACGCAGTCCGCCTAGTTTCTCCTTTCTCGTGGTATAATTTGTTCGTGTTTATAGTGATAACCCTGTTAGGTTAGGTTAGGCTAGGGTGGCAGATTTCTGGTCTATTCAGACAGTCTCACGTAGTCTTATAAGGACCGTTGTGTTACCACACATGTTCTGCGGAACCTATCAGCATCAGCTCCCTGATGTCTAGTGCGAGGTACGGCGTAGAGGAATCTTGGCAGCTCACTCAAACCAGCTACTATTGTTGATAAACCTAGTAAGTCGACCCAGTTGTAAGCTGCTTATTTCCTCCAGATTATAGTAGTAGTAGTCCGGAAGTCTATATTATGACCTCTGTATTTTCATGCTCTCAGAGAAGATACCAGCTCCCACTCCGACGTCCATTTTTGAACCTTCTCGTCTGTAAAAGTTGAGTGGTCTATCTCCATTGTTAACTGATTGCCCTCCCACTCTTCCCTAGTCGGAATGAGCACAGAAACTCCCTCTCCGAACTCTGTTAGTGGGACGATATAATCAGTCGGTTCTTTCAAATTTTGGACTGGATATGTCCTTAGTATACTGCTGTGCCCGTAGTTGGTGTCGCTTCAGCATTTCGACTCTTTTAGTCGTAAAGCACTCTTTGCAGCCATACTTTTTCAATAAATGTCCACGGGCAGCAGATGTAACATCACTTCTAAAGCCGCCGTCGGTGTGGAGTGAAGGGCACCAGTTACTCCAAAATAACCTGCCCGTTGTATCTTTGTTAGTTTCTTTGTGTGTACTGCTTTTTCCAAAGCAATCCACCAGACCAGGATCCTGTAGGTTAGTATAGGTCTTACAATAGCCGTATAAATCCAGTATACTATATGGGGTTTCAATCCCTACTTTTTACCGATGGCTTCTTTGCAGGCATAGAACGCAACTGACACCTTATTGAATCGTTCTTGTAAGTTCATTCCTCAGTTTAGCTTGGAATCAAGTATTAGTCCCAGATACTTTGTTCTTGCTTTCAGCACCAAGGTACTGTTGTCCAGGACTGAGAGCCTGAAGTTCTCAATCACCCTTCTGCGTGTGAATAGAACTAGCTTCGTTTTTTCTTGGTTAATTTGCAGGCCACATCTCGAGGCCCAGCGTTGAAGATTTTCTAGCGCTGTTTCTGTTAGATCGCTGATGGTGTTTAGAAACTTGCCTGACACCAATATAACTAAATCGTCAGCATATGCAACCACTTTAATTCCAGTCTTTCTAATGTTATAAGAGCTTTGTTCAAAACTATTAGCCAGAGTGTTGGTGACAGCACCCCGCCTTGCGGAGTTCCTCTTCCGACAAATCTGACTATCTCACTGCTACCCAAACTGGAGTAGATTTGGCGGCCTTTTAACATCTTATAAATCCAACGGCAGATGTAGTTGTCAACCCCTGATTCTGTTAGAGCGTCGCACACTGCCTCGGTCGTGATATTGTTAAAGGCTCATTCGATGTCCAGGAAAGTACCTGGAGTGTACTCTTTATTTCTTAGTGATTTTCAATGACGCCTACCACCTTGTGTGGCGCTGTTTCCACTGATTTGCCTTTAGTATAGGCGTGTTAAGACGAGCTCAGCTCTCCTTCTGGTATCGAGTTTTTAATATATAGATCTAATAGCCGCTCTAGCGTTTTGATAAGAAACGAAAATAGGCTAATCGGTCTGAAGTCCTTGGCGGTTGTATGACTGCGTTTACCAGCCTTTGGTATGAAGACTAATTTTATCCTATTCCAGTCTGCAGGCATGTGTGCACAGTACAAGCTGCTTCTGTAAATCACCAAGAGCCAGGGAATTAGGACCTTTTTCCCCTTTTGTAGCATGGCGGGCATTATCCCGTCTAATCCGGGTGATTTGTATGGTTCAAATGAGTCTATCGCCCATTCAAGCTTATCGCTAGTTACCACCGATTTAATATCATTCAAATCCGAGGTACCTCCTTGATAAATGGGAGCCACTGCTGCCAGTGTGTTCCCAGAGGAAAATGAGAATCCATCAGCAATTCAAGGGTGTCCTTGCTACTTTCTATAAAGGCCCCATCGCTTTTTCTTAGGTAGAAAGGAACCCTAGGCTCCTTCGATAAAACTTTTCTAAGTCTACCAGCTTCGCTTGTGTGCTCTATCGGCTCGCTAGAGTTTTGTACGCCTTTACAGCCTCCTTGTAGGCGCTCTCGTCTTCCGTACGTTTGCTCTTTGCTTTATTGAAGAGCTTTCGCATGTCTCTTCTTAGCAGACCCAAGTCCGCGTTCCACCATGGTGGATATGACTTTTTGACCGGTCTGCTTATCGGGCAGCTCCTAACGAAAGCTGACTCGAGAGTTTCTGTCAGCTTGTTGATCGCGTTATCAATTGAGGCAGTATCTGGCAACAGATTATTAGGTGGTTTTGCTAGCTTATGCGAGATAATTCTGCAAAATTTTTCCCAGCCTGTTTTGGCAGGATTGCGGAATGTTTTAGGAGCGTTCATGGACGCCCTGACATCGAACAGAATCCAACGATGGTCCGAGTACGAATTTTCGCTGGAGACTTTCCAGTTCTCCACTCTTACATCGCCAGATTCACCCGCAAACGTAACGTCCAGAACCTCCTCTCTATTCGCAGTAACAAATGTGGGTGTGTTACCGTTATTACAGATATTTAAATCAGTGGTAATAATAAAGTTAAAAAGACACTCACCTCGATCATTGATGTCCTTGCTTCCCCATAGTGTATGATGGGTGTTGGCATCACATCCCAAGATCAGACTTAGTCCTGCACTCCTCGCAGATTCCACGATATTTTGGTCGTCTGCCGATGGTACTGGAACGTCGTGAGCTATGTAGACGGATGACAACATTAATGGTGCCCCTCCGTTACGTTCCCATTTGACGGTTGTTATCTCTTGATTGCTAAAATTAGGCATTAAGAACATTTTGTTTCTATTTTTAGTTAAAATACAAGTTCTTGGTTTTCCTTTGCCCTTGGTGTAATAAAGGGAATAGTTTCTAAGCCTTAGTCCATGTATGACGTCATCTCTGACAAAAGGTTCCTGGATTAAGGAAACGTTGAGGCCCTCCTCTTCCATTAGCAGGGCCAGGTGGCATGAAGCCACTTTACTGTGATGGAGGTTGATCTGCACCACCCGCAACATCGCTAAGCGGCGTTGGAGCTTCATCATGTGTGTCATGATCCTTGTTTGTTAGGTCAGCTGAATTTTTACATTCCAGTTTCCCCAAAATATGCCTTGCCTTTTGGCACAGTCGCATCTTCTTTGTTCCAGCTGAAATACTTCTATGAGGCTTGCTGTCCTTAAGATCGGCTTGGGTTGTACCAGGCGATCTTACCAGCTTTTCCTCTTTGCTCTTATTCACGCTGTCTCCGTGTGAGCTGCTCTCGATGACCAGATCATCCCATAGCAGCTCAAGCCGATTGCTTTCGGCGGCCTCTATTTTTTGTGTATTTTGTTTGTTCATATTGGTCCCACGAGTATGCTCGGAAATAAAAGTCGATCCTGGCAGAGCCGGCATACCAGGATAAGGCGCTGATACATATAGTGATTTCCTGGTCCACTATAGGAGCTCGTTAGGTACAGCTGATTTGACCCTCAGCCTTCTATCCTTGGCACGGCTACTCACACCACCTCGGATTTGGGTACCTCACATCCATAACTGAGCGAAGACAATTGATGTGTCAGACTCAGTCTTAACTGACTATAAGCCATTACCATGGGGCGCCCTAGGGGAGGACACAGAGTGAGAATTTTGCCCGCCTGATAACCCTGTTTCCTACTATTAGGTTTTGCAGGAACCGTTAACAATGAACAAACACACATTTCGCAAAGAAACCCCTTAAGGTAAGTTACAAAATCCAGTAACTAATTAATTTACATACTGTCATGCACACAAGAAGGGTAACGTAAATATATTAAATATCTCATTTATTTGAAGAAATATCAAAAAACTTTAAGAACTAAAGTTGTAGGGCCTTTCATGAATTTTTAGGAAATAATATAACATCGATTTGACAGATTCGTAAAATATAAACAACTGCAGCATATTTAATAGGCCATTATTATTTTTTCTAGGCCTACTTATGTTATTTATTAAAATTGTAATTATTAACACAACCTTTCAAAATAGACCATACAGACCATACAGGGTGTTCATTTGAAAACTTCCCACCACGGATTTATCGAAAACCACTGGTTAAAAGAAAAAACGCCGAGACACGTCAAAAGATCTGCCAAAGGGGACAACTTTTTAACTAAAAACTACTTTACCCCCTTTTACCCTCTGCCCCCCGCGGTCATCTCCTTAAAAATTTTAAATTACAAGGGGTATTAAGTAATAGCTTGTTTGAAAGGTCGTTCAAAGTGCGTTATTTCGACGTTTGATCTTTTAAAATCGGTCGATTCGTTTTCGAGAAAATTAGAAAAATCTTTATTTATCTTAATTTGTTTAAAAAAAAAAAAAAAACACACGAAAATATCACTTTTATTTCAATAGGTGTTCAAAAACCAACATAAACAGCAATTCGGAAGATTAGACGTGGCAGCAACCAAATCACAACCCGACTTTTTTTCAGCCATCTATTTATAAACACAGATAACATGGGCGAACTGTATTTATTCTTATACCTGTTTAGTTTTTATAGTTGCTAAGGAAAAAAATCAATGTGCTCGGCAAGCTACCGTCACATCTAACGTTAGACATCTTGAAAAGATAACTTCGCATAGGTATGTTTTGGACCTTGTTACTAAATTTACTCAAACTGGATCTGTTGCAAATAAAAAACGTAATCATCGTAGAGTTTTGGATGAAGCCGCTCAAGTTGAAGTTTTGGGTCATTTTGGCATAAATCCTAATACTTCATTACGCAAAATTAATGGTGCGACTGGTATTTCATTAGGCTCTGTACACACAGTTACTAAATTACATAAATTTCATCCATTCAAAATGAAAATATTGCAAGAGTTAACCGAAGATGTTTCGATAGGCTAGTTGAGTTTTGTGAACAAATGACTGCAGCGATTAATGATAATACCATTCATGTAAAGAATATCTGCTTCAGTGATGAATGAACATTTTATCTAAATGGATTTGTTAATAAGCATAACTGCAGGTATTGGAGCAATGAAAATCCTCATGCTTTTGTAGAAGGGCATACTCAGTACCCCCGAAAAATTAATGTATGGGCAGGCATTTTAGGAAACAAAGTGATTGGGCCATTGTTTATTAATGGGAATTTAAATGGAGGCATTTATGTAGATATGTTGGAAAATACCATCAATCCGCTTATCACTGAAACCATTGAAAACCAAATCGAAGACGATGGAAACCCTATACTTGATGAGGCTGAAATATATTTCCAGCAAGACGGCGCTCCTCCTCACTATGTTCTTCCGGTTCGGCAGTGGCTAGACGACGAGTTTCCAGATAAATGGATAGGGCGAAGAGGGCCTATAGAATGGCCTGCTAGGTCTCCTGACTTGACGCCATTAGACTCTTTTCTATGGGGCCATTGTGTTCACTCCCCAACCTGAAAGTTTGGATGAACTTCGTCAACGCATCATCGAAAGCTGCCATGATCTCCCACAACATGTTTTTGAAAATGTCCGTCAGGAATTTGAACATCGCCTATATCATTGTTTGGCCAATAACGGGCAACATTTTGAACACTTATTGAAATAAAAAGTTATATTTTCGTGTGTTTTTTTTTCTATCTGGACAAATTAAGATAAATAAAGATTTTTCTAATTTTCTCGAAAACGAATCGACCGATTTTAAAAAATCAAACCTCAAAATAAAGCACTTTGAAAGACCGGGGGCAGAGGGTAAAAGGGGGTGAAGTAGTTTTTGGATAAAAAGTTGGCTCCTTTGGCAAATCTTTTGACGTGTCTCGGAGTTTTTTCTTTTATTCAGTGGTTTTCGATAAATCCGTGGTGGAAAGTTTTCAAATGAACACCCTGTATATATTTGAAACCCGAATAAAATTTTCCACCAGAAGAGCGTATAATATAGAGCGTGTTCCATTTAAGAAAACTATAAATTGTTAAATATTTGCCATTTTTTATGTTCATTTGTTTCGTCTTATATCATTTCCTAGAAATTCATGACAAATCCTACAACTTTAGTGCTTAAAGTTTTTTTGATATCTCTTCAAATAAGTTAAATAGGTGGGTGGTCAAAATATAACAGATTACCCGGTACCTCTATGAGGTGTCAGGAAATTATGAGATGGTTAATGTACGTTAAGTCAACAGTAAGCTATGGTGTTTATTTTATAATTTTAGTTCTTACTCGCTGTACTAGAGACATTAAAAAATTGGATATTCACTACACCGAGGTTTTGATAATAGTTGGAAAATCCGAAGTTTTAGTTGTGATGAATAATAGAATATGACAACATAATATCTCAACAGTAGCCGGTACTAATTTTTAGTAGGTAGCTAATTGCTTAACGTTGTCATAAAGGAAATATTCTGAATTAGTGATGGAAGGAATTTAAAACTTTCGGAAAACCCCCTTGTACATTTTTATTACATGTTCAATACTCGTATAGGTATGTTTAGTAATATTTTTATTAAACGTAGTAAAAAAGTATTGCGGTAAGCAATTATTATTACGAGTTATTAACAGAACAGTAATATTCACGAAATGTTGGTTCCTTGTCACCGTTTTGAAGTTAAAATCTGACACCAGCCTTTTGGTCAATTTATTAGATTAAAACGGTTTGTACACGGATGTAGACAACATTTTTTGGCTCTAATCTAATGTTAAAAATCATGCAACGACTGACTTTTGAAGACAAATGCCCTCATCCGTTTTTAAGAAAGCCAGCATACCTAGGCACTATATTAAAGGTGATTTGTTTAAATACTACTAAGTACTCACATATTTTTTAGGGAGTAGAAAAATTCTTGAGCTTTTTTGGCCTCATGAAACTTTTTATTACAAATGTGATTTAATTTTTGTCAACATTTCGGTAGTTAAATTACATTAGTAATAAAAAGTTCGTCCAAAAAAGAATTTCTCTACTCTTAAATGGCACACCTGGACGTGACTCCGCTTTTAAAACTTCCTATTTATTTTAGTACAAGCTATTTATATATTGTTGATAAATTTGACTAAGTAGAAGTCAAAAATCCAGGAAATATTCTGTAGCCAAGAATAAGCTCTCTTTTGGATTTAAGATGGGGCCTATAAGGTGTCAAGACATTCTGGAAAAATATTGGATATTCTGCGGCCAAAAATATATTTTTTTTGTTGTACTGGGTTAGTAGAAAGTACTGGAACGCTTAAATATCTTCAAAACCGCTACAGCTGCGCTCAAAAAATTCGGCAGTTAGAGGTTTCTCGGCATGCGGAATTGAAAAATAATATCGGCACTGTTGCCAGATTCCCCAGTTTTGCGCTACACATAGTCGTTTCGTTATTTTAAATTGAATGCCCCATTTATTTTTACTCCAATGAATTGGACGTCTTAAGCTTAGCAAGACCTTAATTTTTTTAAATTTTATCTCTACTAGTTGCTGAGATATGATAACACCGCATTTTCAGTCAAAAAAACTGGAACGCTTAAATATCTTCAAAACCGCTAAATCTGCCCGTAAAAAATTCGGCATTTAGCATTTTAAACTTAGTAAGATCCCAAACTATTAGATACTTGTCAGAAAATTTTTGGGATAGTTACCTATTCTAGAATAAGCATTGAACTTATCAGAAACGCCCGAAAAGTGAATACCTTATGAACAAGTAGGCGCTGCTTCAGTTTTTTTGAAAACAATTGCTGTCGTGTTACCATGCTACAACAATGACAAATTAAACACATCACTGTCAGTTAAGCAGCTTAATACTGTATTGATTATAAAATTATAATTTTATTATGGCTTTTGTTCTCTCAAAGACCCAACGTATTGATATTTTGATTTTTCGTGGATATGGAAATAAAACAAGGACATATCAAGAAGTCTGCTACTTGTTTATTGACCGCTATCCTAACAAACCCATTAAAAAGTCCACTGTACACAGAACTTGTCGACGTTACCAGGAAACAGGGTCCATAAAAAGTTTACCTAAAACCGGACGTCCAAAAACTGCTTCAAGTGATGAAAATTAATTAAACGTTTTATTACAAATAGAGGAAAATCCAAAAGTAAGTACCAATCAGTTAGCTCTAAATGCCGAAATTTGCCAAAAATCTGTAAGGACTATCATGAATGAAAACAGATTAAACCCGTACAAGATTCATTACACTCAAGAACTTTTAGAGTAGAGGATTATCCTGACCGTCGTTATGAATTCGCCGCAATCATGATGGAAAATATGAACGGAAATCCTTATTTCGCGCGCAAAATTGTATTTAGCGACGAAGCTACTTTCTGCTGGAATATTGGGTGACAATATTATCGGACCTTTTTTCATAGAAGGTACATTAACAGGACAGAAGGATTTGGAGCTCCTTAGAGATTGTATAGTTCCTTAGAGATTGTATAGTTTAGGTTAGTTCAGGTTAGATAAGACGATACTCCGCCCCATTTTTCAAGGGTGGCCATGCAGTTTCTAAACAACCAATTCCCAGGGAGGCTGATTGCAAGACGTGGTGCATAAGAATGGCCACCTCGATCTCCTGATATGACTCCACTGGACTTCTTCTTGTGGGGTCATTTGAAGAATCGTATCTACAAAAATCGTCCAGAAAATTTAAACGAACTCTGCGAAGTTGCTCTTATAACACCGAATATGTTGAGTAACACACTTCGAGAGTTTTATGATCGACTTGGGTACTGTCTGGCAAAAAACGGGGTCCACTTTGAGCATTTAATTAACAACTAGTGAATAAATAATAAATATAAATAAATCCATTGGAGTAAAAATAAATGGTACATTCAATTTAAAATAACGAAACGACTATGTGTAGCGCAAAACTGGGAAATCTGGCAACTGTGCCGATATCATTTTTCAATTCCGCATGCCGAGAAACCTCTAACTGCCGAATTTTTTAGCGCAGCTTTAGCGGTTTTGAAGATATTTAAGCGTTCCAATACTTTTGACTAAAAATGTGGTGTTGTCATATCTCAGCAACTAGTAGAGATAAAATTTAAAAAAATTAGGATTTTGCTAAGCTTGAGACGTCCAATTCATTGGAGTAAAATTAAATGGGGCATTCAATTTAAAATAACGAAACGACTATGTGTAGCGCAAAACTGGGAAATCTGGCAACAGTGCCTATCATATTTCAATTCCGCATGCCGAGAAACCTCTAACTGCCGAATTTTTTAGCGCAGCTTTAGCGGTTTTGAAGATATTTAAGCGTTCCAGTACTTTTGACTAAAAATGTGGTGTTGTCATATCTCAGCAACTAGTAGAGATAAAATTTAAAAAAATTAGGATTTTGCTAAGCTTGAGACGTCCAATTCATTGGAGTAAAATTAAATGGGGCATTCAATTTAAAATAACGAAACGACTATGTGTAGCGCAAAACTGGGAAATCTGGCAACAGTGCCTATCATATTTCAATTCCGCATGCCGAGAAACCTCTAACTGCCGAATTTTTTAAGCGCAGCTTTAGCGGTTTTGAAGATATTTAAGCGTTCCGGTACTTTCTACTAACCCGGTATACGAGCTGCTGTAGTCGCGTATGTGTAGTGTAACTATTTTGTTTGTAATATTATACAGAGTAATATTTTTTTTTTTGATAAATAATGGACGATGACAACCACACATCTAACACCACCGATGAGTTCCTAAACTAGTAATTTAGCGAGGTCTTAGAGAAAACCAAACGTAAGGTTCCTTTCCTTTTCGTCAGACTCTATAGCCTTTCCGAGGAGCCGTAATACGGCGAAACGCGTCCAAGGATTGGGTCTGACGGATAGAAATGGGGCAAACATCTTTCTTTTAACAATCTAGTGTTTCATCTACACTGGCATAAGTGGCATACTAAATATGTGTGTACACCGAATTTGATTACATTACCTTAAGCGATTAACAAATAAAAAATTAAAAACTTTTTACTTTTTTTTGATACCTAATATTTGGCTTGATGACTAATATTTTTAGTAGCAAAATATCCCCCTGCATTTTTTACCCCTTCTTAAAAATCACCCTATCTTCTTAATCACACCTATCTTCTTAATACAAATTTCGGGTTAGTTTTTTAATTTATCGACCTATATCCTATCTACCCGGTCGAAAATACAGAGAGATGTATGCGTGCATTGCCGCGCGTCCCCCAACACGCGTGCATCTACGCCTGTCAGTGGATGTTAATAGTGCGTGGGCGTAAAAAAAAGGTAGTCCTTCATTTATTTAAAAAATGCTTGAAATCGTCGCAGCCCTAAATGCGCGTTAACGAATTTAAGTGGCTAGTGGGATTTATGCCCGTAGTTGTTGGTCATTTTTGTGGATATTTATATTTGAGTCAGGCATAATCGATTGGTTTTTCTTTTTTATTAAACAAGCGGACACCACTTTCAACAAACAAAATTCCTCATTACTGTTTGAAGGCATTTTCTGAACTGGAGAACCACAAAAAGATCTCTCTCCGTGTGTGGATATAAAGTACTTCGTTTTAGTAATCGCGGGTTTTTGCACACGCGGAGATGCACGCAGGCATCTCTATCTATCTGTGGCCGGCTGTATAAGACAAGGTGGCCGCAGGTTCATTAAGGATTAAGTAATAATAGACATTAAAAGATGTCTTCTATAAGAGATGACATATTTTTTATATTTATGCAAAACATAAAATATGAAATTATTTATTGAATACAAAATTAACTGCGGGAAGTCCTTTTGTTCCCAAACCAGTCACCGCAAAGGTGGCGCCGTTATCTGGGGGCAAGAATTTGGTTGCATCAAGAGTAAAACTGCCACTGGTAACGTACAGAACGTCTAAATCTTTACCTCCCCATGTCACTGATGTTACCTAAAATTGTTATTGAATTATATGCAATTTCTTAGTTCATGAGTACATTATGAAGGCATAAACAATAAATTCTCCAAGCACGAGATTCACTAAAGTGTTCAAACATTAAATCTGGTATCATCTAGTTAATGGTAGTGTTTTGTTTTTGATTGTGTATAATACCATGCGAACAAGAAATATTTTCACCCAAGATGGCTTGGACTGAAAACCGTAGGGCTTGGTTAAGATCACAATTTTATTATAAGGGGACGATATATCTAAACCAGGTTAAAACTGTGTCAAATGGTGTTTACTGACACCCAGTAGGTATTAAGCTTTACCGCTAAGCAGTACCGCTTTAGGTGCAAAGCACACTTTGATGATAATAATTTTTGCTCGCACGGTATAGTATACATACATGTTCTGGTATATGTGCATAGCTAAATTGTGAAGAATTTTCTTATTCATGCAATTGTTTGTCCTGCAAATAAATTACACAGTCAACTTATTTTTATGGATTTACCTGCTTAGCAGGAATTTCTACTGTCTGTAGAAGGGTTTCTGGTTTCCTGGGATCAATTTTAATTACTTTGTAACCTTCAAATACAGCTAACCATATGTTGCCATCTACATCAATGGTCATACCATCCGGAAGTCCGTTGATGTCGTGCTTGCTCAACGTAAAAATTGCTCTTCTGTTTGCTACAATATCGAACAAGCATGTAAACTAACTCTAACATTAGTTTTCCTTAAACATAACATATTTAAACAAAATAGCACGTTGAACGTTATCCCAAATTATCGAACCACTAGTAAAGTTACTAGTCAACGTATCCTACTGTGCTGCTAAATTATTGTCAGAAAAAAAGTATAAATTTATTAGCAAGAAGCAATAATGTAATGTTACATGACAAACATAAGTTACGTTGAAGCACGCGGAATGCCTCAACAACTCGACTATCATCAATTCAATTTATCAAAATTGTAAATTCAAATATTTCAAAAACGGCTGAACTAAATGTAGACATATTATATATTTTTAAAATCAGGGGAAAGAGATCTTTCGTCCCGGTGAAGAATATATAGAGAGTCCCATTTAAAAAATCGAAACGCAAATTGTTTTTCAACTTTGCGATGCGCCTATGTTATGTTTGACAAGCCCAAAAGATCATACAGGAAAAATTATGCAACTGCATGCATTGTATTTAGTTCTTTTATTAATTAATATTAACCTCTGCGGTGGGTACGCGAACATAAAAAATAACACTGTACATATTATTAAATGAAATATTTTAAAGTTTGCAATGTAATATAAAAGAAAGGAACAAATAGCATCCCTAAAATAGATACTTTGTTCCTTAAAGTGATAATATACTATTTATAACATTATATAACAAAAGGTTTTTGTAACGCCCTTCTTCAAATTTAAAATACTAAACTTCGAAAAAAGGTGAATTACAAAACAATTGTTTCATTTACATGTAATAACACTGCGGTTAGGCCGTAGGCATACAAAATACGGTTGTCCAAAATGAGGCGTGAAGGGCGCATGCACTAAAATAAAATAACTAAATACCGCTGATACAAATTATTTAATCATTACAAGGTTTATATTGTTAGAATTCACCCAAATATGGGCTAAAATAACCGCCACCTGACTATTAGTATACGAAAGCAAAAACTCGCTCGCTTTCGGAGAACGTATGTTAAATTACTTATACGTTTTTGACTATTATGTTATTGTAGTTTTGCATGCAAATTTTAAAAAAGATGTAAACTAATTTGAAAAACAACTTTCAATAAATGTATGCCGCTGGAGAAAAACATAAGAGACGGGCAAAAAAATTTTACAGAAAAATAGCAGAAATTACAGAGATTTGCAAAACAGATACCAGTGTATGTGGCATAACGTTTGACTACATGCAAAATCTTCAACTCCCGGCTGTTCCTGTGCAGGAGAGCTTTTATTTACGTCAACTGACCTACAACGTCTTTGGAGTTCATAATATGCAAAAAAATCAAGGGATGCTTTACACCTGCCACGAGGGTCAAGCCCGAAAAGGCCCAAATGAAGTTGCGTCCCTCCTTATGGATTATATTAACTCCGAAGTATCTACTGATGTCAAACATTTGCATGTTTTCTCAGACAGCTGTCCGGGTCAAAACCGAAATCATACCATTGTGAGATTTTTGGTTGCTTTGGTGGAAGTTGGAAGATTTGAAACCATACATCAATACTTTCCACAACGTGGCCATTCCTTTCTGCCGAACGACAGGAACTTTGCGGCAATAAAAAGAGTCATTAAAAAATGCGACCGTGTTTAAAACCCAAAAAAATACACAGAAATAATAGTGAACTCTACACGAGACAAAAAGTTTTTTGTTAAAATGGTGAAAACGTCAGATATTTTTGAATTCAAAAAGTGGTGGCCTTCACATTACAAAAAAAACTGTTTGTCTGTCGATTCGGTGGGCAGAAAAGTCCAAAGGAGAAAAAAAATTGCTTTTCAGATTTCAAACTATTCGCATTTTTTTTATTCTTCAAAACAACCAGGAACTGTAACAGTGTCGGAAAATATTAACAGTTTTGTCACTAACAACTTTAAACTTAAAATAAAAGATCAGTCTCCATTTCTACCAACAACGCCGGCATATCCGAACGGCAGAGTACCAATCAATAAAAAAAAATTGAGGATATTCGCAAGCTAATGGCCTATATACCAGAAGAAAAAAGACTATTTTTTGAAGAAATTTTGCAGTGGCCTACCACTGATGCAACTTATGATGATTAATACTTTTACATTGCTACTTGACATTTTGTAACGACAATAAAAATTAAAAAAAAATAATACATTTCATTCCATGTCAGAAACAACATAAGTCACTTTGCTAAAAAACAAACCATGACTTAAGGAAGAAATATAATAAAAAAAAATATGTGAAACATTAAGTATAAGGCCATGGAATAATATTAAAAGGTTACTTTAAGAAATTTTTTTATACATCACTGTAAAAACAGTTTTTTTGTGATTATCTCAAAACTGTAATTTCTGACTCATGTTGTTTCTAAAATGACCGATTCATTAATAATGCATTCATCTTATAATGTATTTAAGCGGTTCAAAAAACATATGCGCCTCGACTAAACGTAGATAGTAGGCATGTTAAAAAATTAAAACACATTATTAATATAAATTATTTAAACGAATATATTAACGAACTGAACTATAATAGTTTTAACCCTGAATACACGTAAATAAACAAAATAAACATGTAACTTACAGACTGTCCCCCTTTCAATATCAAAATCAAGTGCATCAACTGATCCCGCAAATGAATCGACATAATACATTTGCGCCAGGTCTTGGTTCCATGCAAGTCCATTGGAAATCCCTATCTTTGTAAGGTGAACGGCAGGGCTTCCACTAGTTAATGAAAAAAGGGAACCCGCTGATCGGTCTATATCTAGGGGATCATCTTCCCATGATGCCATGGTTCCTGTCAAAAAGAGATTATTTACTGGATTATCGTTGTGAGAACAATGATGAACATGATGGACAGTAACGTATGAGGAGTAATTTACCCAAGCTTGTGACTATTTTTTTTAAATAAGCATTTTGCCCTTTTTTTGGAAAATCTAGATTTCGCTTTAGCAAGTAAACAATATGATTTTGATGAAATTAAACTACATAATACTACAGATACCCTAACGTGATTTTATTCAGCAAAATTTCTAGAAAAGCTATAGCTCAAAATGTACTTGTTTTAATTAGGACTGGAATCAACACTGTATAGAAATTATAGCTTTATGGTAAATCCTCCCTTTAAACTAGCCATTTACACAAAATGATGGTCTTTGCTTAGTGAGGTCATTTTCCTATAGATTTTATTTTCATCATACATTAATCAAACGTCCATACAATTTATATCAAGTTTATTTTGCTTCAGCAAAGAGAACCTACTTACTTTGTTTCGTTTTACCTTTTGTAATTTGACTTTGCAATTTACAGTAACAATTTTAAAGCAACATACAGTTTCTGCTAAATTGGCATTGACAAAACAATTTTTTTTTACTTTGTGGTAATTTCGTGCGCCTACAGTTTTCCTGCTTTTTTTAAATTAATATTATGAAAAGTGCAATGGTACAAGTTAAGGAAAAAAAAAGTTATTTTGAAAAAGAGGCTGCAAAAATTTACTTACGAAACGGCTGCATCGGCGCCTGTATATAACCCCGGCTGGGCAAAAGTCAATTCGGGGAGAGACGAAAGTCAGCTTTCCGTATAATATATGGATAAGTATTTACACCCATACCGATACTTTAGGTGGCCATTTCTATATTTTGCAAATAAATGGAGAATTTTAATTTAAAGTTAATAAACACTGTTGTATCTTTACTGCAGAGCAGGATGCAGAAGCAATTAAATTAACTCCAGAATCCTTTTATCAAGATTTAATCGTTCTCACTGACTCAATGGTAGTCCTGGTTAATGCTAAACCTTGGATATACAGAGTGTTTCAGAAGTACGGTACGTAACTTAAGAGGATGATTCATTATCATATTGTAAGAGAAAAAGTTCAGATAAACATGTGTACGGAGTTGCCCCATTTTTGATTTACAGGGTGTTAAAGTTTAAAAAAAAACATCGGTTTTTTATAATTTTTTTAAATATCCTTTTACCCATTTTATAAAAATTCGGTACCGTTATCTATAATCATATAAAAAAAAATTATTTTATTTTTAATTTAAATGTTTTAATTATTCTTGAAATACATAGGTATTATTTTTGTACATGCAATAGAGTAATATTTTTTCTATCGAAAACGAAGCAAGATACGAAAATAATTCAAGGAGCAAAAAAGTTGTATTATTGGGAAATCCCAAAAAAGTTAGTGGCGTACATTTTTTTGTCAATAATATTTGTTAAGGTGTTCCCCGGGATACCACTGGACTTAATAAATTTAATCTAGTAGGGGCTAACTAAGGCCCGTTTCATTATGAGTAACGTTACCAAATTTCAATAAAATCTTGGGATTTGCTTGCTATTCAGTATATAAAAACTGTATTTTACCCTCTGATAAATGTGACTTATGCCAAGTTAAATACGACTTGGATCATATATTTTTCAAATGCAGAGACTATTCTGTTTATATCGGCATTCTTTACAACTGTTTATAATGCAGATACGTAAATTGAATGCTCCTTCAATATCATTTACCTTTCATCCTTACAAAATAGAAAAATGTGTATAATGTTCTGGCTTGTTTTACTTATTTACACGTAAACAATTTAAACTTATAAGGTGCATTCATAAGATCTTAGAATGTTACCCACGTCTTTCCCTTACGCATTTTCCCATTTTTCAGTGGTTTTTTAGTTTGTGACGGCAAAAGTGGGAAAGTGTAGCCAATATATTTAAGGCAACATTCTTACCAATCCATAACCTTCCGCTTGGATCGCACTTTCCGTCATTTGCTCTATTTTTAGTCCCTTGATCCACTTCTACAATTTTTTCGATTTTTGATACTTCATCCGATTGACCGTCCCAGGTAATGACGTTAATTTCTCTCTGTAAACTAATAACGAATTGATCTTGTTTGCCTTCTACAGGAATGATAATGGATGGCGGTTTTTCTGAAATAAATTTCCAAAGAAGTGTTTCAATTTTTATCTCATTTGTTAAAATTATTTCAGTAAAAATTAAACGGTATACAATAAGCTATCCAATATACTATCAAGTTTCAGATTAAATTAAAGGTACTGCAACTTTTGCTGTAAAACTATTTTATAAAACTTTTCTAGGTGTGAATCATAATAAAATTTTGCTAAATAATGCAGGGTGCTTTCTTGTCTTTCTTTTATCTCTGAATTATCTCTCAAATTCAGAACTAGCTTCTATGTGTTGGGACCCCCGACACCCTGGATATAAGAGTAAATAAAATTCCGCTAAAACAGCAGGCACTTCGATCAAAAGTTTGTTTTCCCAGTAAAATGCCAAAATGTTAGGTTTTTCCATGCATACATCCTAGATAACATCTTCCTAAATTGTTGCTTTTTTTAAGGAATCTCCAAAAAAATTTTAGGGATACTTTTATAGGTGTTTAATAATTGAGGTCAAATTTGTTATGTACTTATAACTTAAATTAAAAATGTGTTTACTATCTTGTGAAAGAGTGAACTATCGAGTTTTTATAAATTAAGAACTTAATATGTAGTAGGTCTAAAAAGGGTAATAATCGTAACAACTGACACTTCGAAAAAACAAAACTATTAGCCATAAAAAATTCGACAGAGTTCATAGTTTTTCTTTAATATTAACATTCTGGAAACATGACTGCGTTAAACAGTTAACTTATAAGAAACAATTGCACTAGTATAGGTATTTGTGGTTGTATTAAATGCTTACCAAATATCACTTTCGAATATTGCCCAGTAGATGAGTTGTATTTGTGAATGCTGTTACCGATAAGGTCAACAAAGTAAAGACTCTGAGATTTAATATCCCAGTGTGGACCTTCACCCAGCTTCAAAGTGGGAATCTCCTTGACACGTTCCACTATGGGTGCCATTGTAAAATTGATGTCACACTGCAATTATTAGCACTTAGAATAGGCACATAAATATTCGAATTATATTGGCATGACCAAACACGATCTTTGCATTAATATGGATTTTTCTACATAACATTAAGGAAGAACTACCCTTCATGTTGATTTTAGTGGAAATTATTACTTAGAATAATTGTTTATCTCATACTATGGCTGGCAGTATGCATATTTTTAAAATATTTATTACTATAGGTACAAGGTGTACCAAAAAAGTTGGTTGAAGCAAAGTTGTATTTTTTTAAAATAAACGTCCTGTACATTATATAATTTATTGATTTAACCTTTTTATATATTACTTACTTA
Source organism: Polydrusus tereticollis (assembly GCA_963920685.1). Lineage (NCBI taxonomy): Eukaryota > Metazoa > Arthropoda > Insecta > Coleoptera > Curculionidae > Polydrusus > Polydrusus tereticollis. The sequence goes on along the minus strand of OY987328.1, from coordinate 44,611,541 downwards.
CCATATGTACAGGGTGTTCTATTTTTGATAGTTTTATAGGGTATCTCGAAAATCATAAGGAATTTCATAAATCTGATATAGATGTTATGAGTTCTTTTTTTGAGGAAACAATTGCTGCGAAAACAGATCATGGGTACCTTGTTCCCCTGGACAGCTACAGGGTGATTTTCAAATTTTGACAGTTATTAAAATTCCATGTAACTTCTTTGTTATTATAGATACGAAAAAACTGTAAATTGATAAAATATGTAGTTTTTTCCGTAAAGTACAGAGGCGTAGCCAGTTTTTTTTTATTTTGTTTAATTTTTAAGAAATTGACCCAACTTATATTTTTTCTTATGGGACACCCTGTATATTTTCAATTACGTTTATTCTGCTTACCATTAGCTTTTCAAATATATATATTTGTAATCAGTTTTTTGATAAAATAATTCGATAATAAGCGATTTTCATAAATTTTCCTCATTTTTCGTAGCGGGCGATGGCAGGTAGGAGCAAAACAAAAGAGTAAGTCTTATTTCACCATTTCTAAAATGTCATATCTCAATTTTAGTACATGCAATACAAAATTCTAAAAACTATTAATTATTTATTATCAACACTATGCCCAAGGCTCGACCAATTTTCTGTAATTTGTTAAAATAGCTTTCTTCCAAAATTATGTTTAAAAGAAATAAAAATAATAATTTTTTTAATTGTTCATATAATTATTTAATTCTTTTTATATTTTTTGTATTAAAAGTGAAATTTTCTATAAATGCATGATGACTTTTTATCTACTAATTTCTTTGCATTTGCAAATTTTACATTTTACCAGATAATAATTTAAAAATCTCTTAGTAAGCCATGGATAACAAAATTATTTTTTAAAATTATTTATAGACATGTCAGTCTGTCTTTAATTTGTCATAAAGCAAAGTTAATATACGCGGTTAAGAATGGAAAAGTTCCAAAATTTTGAAAAATATAATATGCTAGAGTGTTTTCTTGAGTGTCAAAAAAATAGTCGGGCAGCATCTGATTTGTATTTTGAAAGATATCCGGAGCGGCAGCAACCTGATTTAAGAATTTTTCAAAGGCTTGAAAATAACCTTATTAATTATGGATCGTTTTTAAAAGCAAGACCAAAGACCTATTAGAAGGAAAATAAAGCAAATGAAACCATTAATGTATTGGCATGCGTGGCTGCGGATCCGACCACTTCACTTAGAAATATTGAGAAAGATATTGGCGTGGTACCCTCAAAATCATCCCGTCTGTTAAAAACTAACAAATTTAAATGTTACAGACCTCGAAAAACTTATCATTTGCATCCTGGTGATTCAGAGAGGAGACTTCAGTTTTGCAATTTGTATTTAAATATGTTGCGTGAAGATGAATTATTTTTTACCAAAATAATATGGACCGACGAAACACGAGTAACAAGCGACGGAATATTTAATCGCCACAACAATCATCTGTGGGCCGATCATAATCCTCATCAGCAAGTAAATAGAGTATATCAGGGTCGATTTGGATTTAATGTGTGGCTGGCTCTATTGGGAAATAGAGTTCTAGCCTATGAAATATTTGAAGGAAATCTAAATTCCGAGATTTACTTGAATATTTTGGAAAGACATATCATCAGTTATTTAGACAATATACCATTACAAGAGAGGGAAAAGTTTTTTTTTTCAGCATGACGGTGCACCATCCCACAACGCAGCCATTGTGGTAAATTGCCTAAACACCAATTTTGGAGAAAAATGGCTTGCAAATAATGGACCTATTAGGTGGCCAGCCCGTTCACCTGATATCACCCCATTAGATTTTTATTTTTGGGGATTTTTAAAAAATAAAATTTACAGCGTCAGAAGTAATACGGTTGAAGAACTAAGACAAAATTTTGAAGCCGCTTTAAGAAGCATAAAACACCTGAATATTCGGAACTCCCTGAATGGTGTTCGTAGAAGATGCCAGCTATGTATCGATGACAATGGGCTCCAATTTGAGCATTTGTTGTAATTGTTATGTATATTTTTTTGTTGTTTATTCAAAATAAAAATGGTTTTGTAGATCTATATTTCTATGCTTTATATTTTATTTAAAAAATACAAAATCGATGTATTTCCAAAGTTGGTGACACTAAATGATGAGGTAAATATTTTCAGAGTCTTAAACATATAAAAAAATAATTAGTCATACATATTCTTTTGTCCTTTTCTTACTAACGGGGCTTGCTATGTGCAAAATAGGCCTATCTAAAGTAATTTGCAAATTACTCAGTTATTTCTTTAGAAAACTGCAAAAATGTATATATATTTGGAAAGCTAATGGTAAGCAGAATAAACGTAATTGAAAATATACAGGGTGTCCCATAAGAAAAAATATAAGTTGGGTCAATTTCTTAAAAATTAAACAAGATAGAAAAAAACTGGCTACGCCACTGAACTTTACGGAAAAAACTACATATTTTATCAATTTACAGTTTTTTCGTATCTATAATAACAAAGAAGTTACATGGAATTTTAATAACCGTCAAAATTTGAAAATCACCCTGTAGCTGTCCAGGGGAACAAGGTAGCCATGATCTGTTTTCGCAGCAATTGTTTCCTTAAAAAAAGAACTCATAACATCTATATCAGATTTATGAAATTCCTTATGATTTTCGAGATACCCTATAAAACTATCAAAAATAGAACACCCTGTACAATATGTTTTAACCTTATAGTTTTTGAGATTTTTAAGATTTTAGCGACAGTCTTCTACCTGCCTTCAAGCATAACTTATTTATTAAGCTACGTTCGAAGAAATAAGACGCCCATCAAATAATTGAAATATAAGATACAGGGTGTTTTACATATTATTCCAAACCTAAGAATGCTTAAATTCAAATAATGTTTATTTGTCAAATAAAATGCACTATGACTTTTAAAATATTTTAATTTTTCTACTGTTAATCCTTTTTCTATTAGTGGGTTTCATTTACAACCAAAGTAGCCAAGGAAAATAATCAAAGACATCAACTTTCGAAATGTCAAAATTTAATTTCATAATTTCAAAATATTTGGTTATCTTTTGTGGTCAATCTCGAAAATGTATTTAAGCTTATTTGTCATCAATTAATTTAGGCAAGTAACAACAATAACTCATTAACCCTAAATTACAAATTAATTAATACAATATTATGTAATGACAAATAAAACCATATATTAGGTTAGGATAAAAGGTACCAGTTAAAAAAAAATATCGAAAATTAATAATACCGTTCCAATGATAATATTGTATTAATTATTTCATCGTAAAAGATTTTTAAATAAATAATTTACCTTCGGGTGAGATGTAAAGTCGCTTTCCTAATATTTCTTCTAAAAGTTGAAACATATATTATATCCGCACCGAGTGGCGTATATGAGGGGGTAAAATATAAGTTCTTGCAATATATAGGTATAATATTACCCAATATACAGGGTGTTATGGAAATGACTTATTATTTTTTAACCCGTAAATCTATAGGTCGAGCCGAATTGGGGAAAAATTGCGTTAAATGGCGCTCGAAGCTAGAAATTCGAGAAAAATGCCTTCAAAAATTTAGCTCAAAACACCTACGCGCCAATGATCAAACAGCTGATTCGTACTACTTGTCAAAAAAAAAATTGTTGACAAAAATCTGACAGTTACTGTCAGATAGTCTTTAGATATCGTCAGCCCAAAACATGTGTTTTGAGCAGTGTTGCCACATTTACTACATCAGTTTCATCAGATAACCTTTTTTGAATATTTAATTTTTTCTACTTAACTTTAATATGCTTTAGTTTCTACCCTATTACACGAAAAATTGTCTACGTATTGCTCTAGTTTTATTTGTACATACCTTGAAATAAAAAACATATCGGCAAGAAATCCACGTTATACCGTTACCATTTCAAATGATTCTAGCGGGACATTTATTCACTTTAACAACACATTAACTGTTCGGGACATTATCAAGTTATTAGCTCTTTAATTCTGTGTTATTAATACAAGAAATTACTAGTTATAGACTTAGAAATACTTTATAACAAAATCCGGAGTGAAAACAACGCGACACACGTTTCATACGGTTATGTTCTTTCTCTTCTTCTGTGACTTCTGTTCTTCTTGGTAATGATAATAGCTGGCTCATTGTCGTCAAGACAGGTGGCCATTGCAATTAAGAATAATAATTACGGTATCCAATCCAGTCCTCTTAACTGGACACACAACATTTAAACACGATAGTCCAGGGGGCGGGAAATGTGATTTGTTGCTGTTCTGTGATTGGGTACTGAGCAGTTCAAAGTCAACGAGCGCATTCGGGAGACGAAACTGCTCCGAAGCAGTTCCTAAATCGTCTTGTTGTGTCGACCGCTACTTTTACGACACTTTCCAACATGTTACGGAACGGTCGCCATTTTGGGTAGCATCTTTCACTTCCGCTGCTTGGAGAGAGCGGTTCGTTATGTCAATGGGGAAATGACGTATGCAACAAAAGTTTGGTTACGAAGAACGTAGTAAATAGAAGGGAGGAACAAAACATATACATTAAACAGGAAAACGTACTTTTTAACTGCCACCAAAGAGTTTCAACCAAGGGATGAGTATATTGGTAAGCTTCACAAAACAAGAAAGGTTAATGTTTGTTACGCACAACTGATATGGATTTGACATTTGAACCAAACGTGATGATCTTTTGGTCGAAATAGTCGAAATCCATGGAAGCCGACGAATCGGTAGCGGTTGGATCATAACCGGTAACCACTGCGGAGCAGTTTCGTCTCTCGAATGCGCCCAATGGCTTCATATGTGGCTTCATAAATTTGTTTTTAATATCATTTCTTATTATTCATTTACTTGCAACGGCATAAAATTTGTTTGCGTTTTGCTGCTGGAGTGTATAGTTGTTGAATAATGTGATACACATGTGATGGGAATGTTTTGTGATGTGATAGTTTATCTGTGTAAATTTCCAGACATAGGGCTTGTTGTTGGTATCTACGATTTTTACTCAGCGAAGTATTATGATAGCAATACAATTTCATGGGGTGAGTAAAAACTATACCTATTGAATAAGGCTTGTTTAATTGAAATCGCAGTATAGTTTTTGATTTAATCTTTTTTAAAAAACCTAAAAAAAAGATTTTCCCGAATACTTGGCAACGTCGCAAGGTAATCAGCTGTCTGTAGAAATTCCGCCAATTTGTCATGTCAAAAACACGTGTTTAGGGGTAATGAACTTTCATAGAGGCACAGATGGTCCGGTTTTAAGGTATTTTACAAAATTCAAAATACTTCCGATTTTAGAAAAAAAAACTATCAAGTGTAACTCTAGGCCACCCCAGGAGTGGCCCCTTAAAATATAATAAGTCATTTCCATAACACCCTGTATATATAAAAAAGTCAATATACAGTGTGTCCCGCTTTTCATTATTCCACTCTAATTTCTCTGTTGTCAATAATGAGTTTTTTTCTTAATTGGGCAGTAATTGTATGTGGAAATAATGAAATATTTGCTACCGTAACAATTTACATTTATCATTGGTGTGCTGTTTTAGGGGGTAGAAAGGTGTCGATTTTTCAAAAAACGTCTATTAGTGCTCATTTTAAATAATTTTTGTTGTCTTATTTATATTCAGTATCCCGAAAAAACCCTCAATCCATATTCCCAAAAATATTAAGGCAGAAGTAAAAAAATTATTTAGTAAGTTGCCTTACAAAACTTTAACTTTAAAAACACACTGGCCTGTGTTATTTTTGTGCACGTCACGTTATTTTCATTGATGTTAAAGAGAGCTTTAAAAAAAATTATTGAAGATTGTGATTAACTTTTGACAGTAGCACCATTTATCAATTTTATTAACAAAATTACACAAACCCGGAGAGTAATTCTTACAATTGAAAAAAAAGTTGAGAGTGTTCGCTTAATTGGGAATAGTGAAAGTACGCGTTAGGTTAGTGCCCAAATATTTAATCAGCGTCATCTTGATCGGGAACTATAAGTTTGTCATAAAACCATTGGTGAGATCAACAAATTGTTTGCAAGAACAGGTGCAGTTCTCAAGACACAAAAGGTACAATTTAAATTATCGACAATATTCAGATTAAGAACGTATCCTAGCAGAATTTCGGAACGATCCAAATGGCGGTATAAGAGTGGTTGCAAAGACACTAAATTTAACGAAAATAAATTATGAGGATGTTTGAAACGCAATAGGATTAGGGCGTTTAAGCCAAGATTTTTGCATACCCTGTCAGAGCGTGATTTTGAACAGCGGTTTGAATATTGCCTATGGTTGCAAGGTAATTATCTTAATGATAGAAATAAAAAAAAAATAATGTTTACCGACGAGACGATATTTACGACAAATGGTCTGGTGTCTAGTCAAAACTGTGGATATTGGTCACACGAAAATTCCACATTAGTCATCAATAATTGTAAAGATCAATAAATGGAAAAAGCTGATGTTTGGTCTAGCATATTCATTCATACAATTGTTGGTCCCTTTTTCCTAAATAACCTCAATTGAGAAATTTTTCTACCTTCATTAGCAAATTATATTGAAGATTTTTTGATGAAGTTACCTTTAGCACAGAGATAACTTCCAGTTAGATGGTGCCCCCGCACATAATTCTCTGATAGTCAGTATTTTTTAAAATAAAATAAATCTCTATGAAGTCGATAGTAGAAACAGCCCTTTGGAACAGTGATCTCCTAGATCACCCGATATCACTCCGTGTGAATTTTTTTTCTATAAAGATCTAAAAAATAAAGTGTATGGTACCGCGTAATAAAGAAGAACTTTGGCGTGCATGTCGAGAAATTACTCCACAAACTTTAACTAAAGTGAGGGAACGGTTAAAAAGAAATGTTGAAAAGTGTATCGTATTAGAAGGTGAATATGTTGAACAGAGCAGAATTAAAAAGAGAATATTTTTTTAATTTGTTATTGTAATGAAATAGGTAAGTTATAGAAAAAATAATTACTTTTTCATTCCTGCCTAAATCAGTTCTTGACATTTGAAAATATGCATTAAGGGGTTTTACGGGATGCTGAATTTAACTGAATCTAAATATGACAACAAAAATTATTTATGAGCCCTAATACACTTTTCTCGAAAAATCGACATCCTTCAACCCCCTAAAATAGCACGCCAATGATAAATGTAAATTGTTATCGTAGGAAAGATTTTATTTTCCCATCATACAATCATCACCCAAATTTAAAAGAAATTGCATTATTAATAACAGAAAAATTAGTTTATGAAAAGACGGATACCCTGTATAAAAGTAAAATTTTCTGATATACAGGGTGTCCCAACTCTATTTATGCACGAAATATCTTCTTCCCTGATCATTATATAAAAATAGTTTCAAGAGAAATAGTTCTTGGTTTAAAGAACTACTTTTACTGGGAGTACATTTAAGTATACAGGGTGCCTCAAAAGTACAATTTTTAATATCAACTTTACTTTTTTAAATGGGACACCCTACTTTTATGTCAAATATTGCTTCTTCAATGAATTCTCTATCAAAAATGTATAATATGTTCTATGCATAATGTTATCCGTTTTCGAGATAATTACAAATACAATTTTCTAATGTGTTTATTAACCCTACAACAGTATGGTTATTCTTCAGTACATAAATAGTATTATGGTGTCGTATATGACACCATTTTATAATGGAGAAATAAATTATAAAACTAAAAACATTTAAAAAACTTTTTATTCTAAAATATACAAGAAAGTTTATTTTGTCCGAACTACCAAGAAAAATACGAAAATTAAAAGAAAAGCCATAATGGAGCAAATGGTCACTTTCACACAGTTCGGCATCATCACTTTCTTCGTCTTCACTTTCTAGCACTTTATCTTCCGAGGTTTGGTCCTCATCACTGTCACCAGCTTCGTATGCACGTACAATAGCTTCCAATTCCACTTGACTCAATGCTTTGCTAGATCCAGCCATTTTTATTTAATTTTATAAATGTAATTGCACCGATTTCGTGGTGTCGTAGATGACACAAACGAAAATTTCAACTACAACTTTAACACAAGACAAACTATCGTTTACTCAGTCGCCAAAGCACTAAGCGATGGAAAGGTACTGAGAACACAGGCACCCCTTCTTCAAACATGTGGAGTGGGGGCGCAATTAAATTTTGCTCTTGTCGCCGGCGACACCACGGTACCATTCTAGGATTAATTAAAATACATTTAAAATGACCGTAAAATAAAAAACAAATAACAATGATATTATAAGAGATGCTCAAAGTGACGACCATGTTCGGTCTGACATATCTCGTATCTTTTGAGGAGTTCCGTAGTGCAGGCAGACCTTATAACTTCTGCACCAAATTGTTTGGTTTTTCAGTATAAACTACCTGCTTTAAATATCCCCACAAATAAAAATCTAAAGGTGTTAAATCCGGCGATCGTGCTGGCCATCTGACAGGTCCTCGATTCCCAATCCATTTTCTCCCATAATTATTGTCTAAATAATCTGATACAATCCGGGAGTTATGTGGCGGAGCACCATCTTGTTGAAGCCAGATATTAAAACGTTCGTTTATGGGAACTTCTTCCAAAAGCGTAGGTAAGACCTTGATTAAAAAATTTAAATACCTTTGACCGTTTAATGTATCTTCTTAAAGTGTGGCCCAATTAATCGTCCATTAAAGAAACCACACCACACATTTACTCCCCAGATATTTTGGAAATGAGTTTCCCGAACCCAATGTGGATTTTCAACCGACCAATAATGAATGTTATGACAATTCACGATTGCGTTATTGTGGAATCGCGATTCATCACTCCACATAATTTTTTCCAGAAACCGTGGATCCTCATTTAACTGTGTAGTCAAAAAGGCGATGAATTCCAATCGTCTTTCATAATCATTAGGCCGCAGAGCTTGTACCAGATGAACTTTAAAGGGGTGGTATCCTTTGTTAATTAGAATTCGCTGCACTGAAGTCTTGCTAATACCCGTTTCTTCTGATATGCCTCTTACTGACACATGAGGGTTTAGTACTATGAGTGCAAGGACATTTATTATATTAGTTTCGTTTCTTACTGGTCAAGCATGTTGTTAACCCCTCGAGGTAGGAAAAGAACCCGTTCGCATTTTTCTTTCCAAATTTGGGCACCCTGTATATTTAATATAAAAGAATTCTATACAGTTTGGCGCACCCTATACGACGCGGGAATTTAATGGCAAACCGCTGAATTTTAAAACGTTCTTTTTATTTGAGTAAATGCAGGATGTTTGTGGGCACAATTTAAAATTATTTTGAAATATACCGGATGTCCCAAACAAAAAAAAGAGATCCATATCAACGTTATGCGTCTTTAAATGGAACACCCTATATCTTACAATATTTTTGAATTCTACATAAAGTAACAATTAGTTAATATAATTATAAGTCTAAACTTAATAGTATATGAGATAACTGTACGTCTTAGAGCAAAATGGCACATGTGCCTATCTTACTCTTTTATTATCTTCCCAGAAATATAAATTTCCGGTTGAACCGGATGTAACTCAAATGCCGGAAATATAGTACTTCCGGTTTAACCGGAAATTGATATTCTTGAGAAGATATTAAAAAAGTAAGATAGGCACATGTGAGTCGTCTTGCTCTAAGACGTACCGTTAGAAAGATAGAAGGTGTCAAAGTTCAAAAATATCATTTTTCAAAACTCGATATCTCAGAAACTATTAACTTTAGACTGACTTACTAAAAATAATTATTATTTTATGTAGAATCCAAAAATTAAAAAAATATAACTTTGATATGGATCTTTTCTTTGGGACATCCGGTTTGTTTTCAAAATAATTTTACCTTGTGCCCACAAATATCCTGCATCTACCCAAGTAAAAAAAAATTTTAAAATTCAGTCGTTTTCCATTAAATTACCTCTTCGTATAGGGTGCACCACCCTATTTAATATAATGCTTTAATATAGGTTTTTAATTTCACTAACTGCCGCAATAGAATAGGGGCGCTCAGCCAGCCGCTGATCGTGAAGTGTAAATTTTTAAAACATTTCGAGGTTTGTGCGTTTTATGTGAAGAAGTAGGTAGTTATAAAGTTTACTGAAGCTAATAGCAAGTTTTTTTTTCTATTTCCCATTTTTCCATATTTCTAAATCTATACATACCTACATACAAAATGAAATAACAAAGGTCGAATAAATACAAAACATGTAAAATTGACTTAATTCGCGGTTTAAAATTATAATAGTAGTTTGCAAAAAAGAAATTTGTTTCACTAGCATTTGGCCTACCAACAACCTCTATTTCTTACACAGGTGTTTAATGTTTATATTAATTATGGTCTGTCTACAATCATGATATGTAAGAATGCCTGTTAAGAGTGTAATTTACGAATAAAAAAATCTATTCTAAAAAAACATTCTATTCAGTACAAACAGAATGTTTTTTTGTAATTTACTTGTGCCTCCTAGCTGAGGATATTTCTTATTGATTTAAGATAGGTACGTACCTCCAAATACAGTTTCTACCCTAGAACGCAAATTCTATACCATAGTATGTATATATAATAATCAAGTTTACCTGTTGTTTCACTTTCTACGTGCATTTCTTATTAATGCATTTAATACAAAACAATGCTTTTCAAGTATTAACAAACATCCACCACCCTTACATCCAAATCAATTTCTCTGCGATAGCATCCATATTCTCTGGTATTTTTCAAAAAAGAGAATTATTTTTAATTTCAATTTTGTATCTATTGTTATTATAGGTTAGGATTAGCTACGGCCTACTGCTTGTTCCCGGTAATTTCCTGATTCGCCACGTTCTGTTTCGCCACGAAAAGGAAATTTACCTGTTCTAGTAGCGTTTTGCCACGGTAATTAGATACCCTAACACGTCAGTGCAGATTCGCCACTCGTCCTTTCGTCTATTACGGCAGTGAGGCTACCTGGGTCAATCCCATTGTGTACACAGGTTGTGGGCATAATACCCATGCCAATATTATTGCTCCCAGTCTTGACTTGGATTAGTTTATGACGATATTGTGTCATTGTGTTTTTCGCAAATTGCTCCTCATAATCGTCCATGTTTCGGTCTTGAATTAAACTCTTGTACCTATATACAACTCGAAATATGAGTCTGTGGCTATGACGTATTGGTAAGGTGAAGCACAAACAGTATTTTAAAACATGGCGTAGTCATGAGCGTGCTACATGGATATGTTTTATATGCAATAAAACTAGGAAATTCTATTTGGGCATAAAAAACACTTTTGTGTTTAATTCGGTGTTAATGATTTTTTTCGTTTTGGTCGCATTATGAATTAAAGTTTTGCGACACGGCGCCGACGTATTTATAAAAACTGAATAACTTTCGCCCGTTGTATCAGTAGTAATAGTAGGTGAACCACCTATTTTCTTTAATCGTGCACTATGGGGAAATATTTCCTTGCCATTTCAATATCAAAATTTATAGGACAAAAAGAACTTTTGAAGAATTAGTTTCTAAATGTATTATTGTTTATTTTCACTGAGTACATTTAATTTCAGGGATTGCTTGCTAACAACTATTAAATTAAAATTAAATAACGGTATGTGGCAACATCGTAAACTACCAACCGTTTTTTGTCTGGACTCTTTCAGTAGCTACAGATAAATGTGTCGAGGTATAGGCTGAAATATGATATCCGACCCGAAACAGAGCTATTGTAACTAAATTTTTTTATATTTATCTTATATCTTTTTTATCTGAGACTAGAAAACTTCAAAATTTTTTGCGAAAAAAGTTTACTCTTAGTTGGAATCGATTTAACAACTACCTTGCATGCGAAAAAGAAAACATAATTAATATTGTTTACCCAAACTTTAATATTTTTCATGATCTCAGTTATTAAAAATGGCTCTTCTAAATTCCTCCTACAATGTCTTAAAAAAATTAAAATTTACTTAGTTGATCACTTTTTGACATTTGTCTATTTTTTCACTAGCTAAATGCAATAATTTATTATTATTAGTTATTATAGCTATTACTTATAGGACAACCTGTTCATTTCAAAAAATCAAGATGCTTGAATTTCAACTTTTTTAAGTTTGGAATAATATGTATTAGAGAGAGTTTCTCATCCGTGAAAAATATGAAAAGAAAAAAGGTCGTGGTAAATCGGACGAAAAGTCAGCTTCCCCAAAAATTGATCATGAAACAGCTCTGGAAATACCTAAGTGTGTAAGATGCTGTAAAACCATGGAGCAGCAAACAGGGAGTCAATCATAGCAAGAGGGTTACAGGGAGAATTGATTCTAAATTCTCAAATAATTGCTAAGCCTCAGAAAAAATCAACTTAGGATAACAACGAGAATTCAAATAGTACAATCCGCTATCAATGGTCACCTGAATAAAATGAAGATATACAATGGAGCTCTAGCTGCGGCAAGGATATATTATTATAAACTGCCTACCTCAATAATATTATATTCTGCCAATGCGAGTCCTTGGACCGCAGGAGGCACGTTATATTTGGAATAGTAAAAATAGAACTATATCTTAACCACCTAGTCTGCAGTAGACGCGTATAAGTTAACATACAGAATTGGAGCAGACACAATACATATATCCTATATCCTACTATGGCCGCAGTACTCCATGCAAGGACGGGCGTAAGGAAAAAACGGATTGACATTAATGTAGGGTTTAGATTCTTGTTACCGCTCTTTGAAGAATGCTATTTATTATAAATAAAACTAATAAAATGTTTTTTTCTATCACTAATAATTTTCGAAAAATGTAATTTTTGACATTTTCGGTTTTAACAGAATTACCAAATATCACGTAACGTTTATTTACTACTTCAAAAAGCAATTAACTGATTTTGTAAATTAACCCTGTGATTTTACAACCTTACCTACGTGATACAAATTAAATCTTAGCGAATTAATATTACTTATTTGTTGATAATTTGCATTGGAAATTAAAATTAATTTTAAATATTTTAATATATAAGATTAAGGTAAAATTTACTTATTGCTTACCTAAGGCTTGTATAATTTATATAGAACACCATTTTGTTGTTTATTTGTGATGATTTTTTATAGAATATAATTGATTTCAATTGATAATATGGCAACTACTTCATCTCGCACACTCTGTTACGACCCTTTTTGTTTTGGAAGACATTGTCAACATATTATGTAGGTACAATAAATTATTTAAATCCCAGGTAAAAAGTTAAATTTTGGATGCCTATGCAATTAGTAAAACAATGCAATTTATTTATTCCTTAGTTAAGAAATATATGTACAAATTTCTGTTAGGTTAGTTTTCTGGTAATACTATTTAGGTTTAAACTACCTATTTATTTGAAAATAATAAACAAAGAAATTTAAACTAAATTTTCTTTATAGAATAAATTATAATTTATTAATGTTGATATATAATAAGATAAGAAATATGAAAAAACAAAATAACTTAGATAACTGTGACTGCACGAAGCATTAAAACCCGTAAATGATTCTGACTTTTAATATTTTTACTCCAAAAACATACCTTTGTTGGAAATATACAACTACAATAATGGTTATAAAACTATTACTGAAAGAACATTCCCAAGTTTATGGCACGAATTATTAATTTATCTGCGGCAACACGATATTATGTTTATTTATTTGACCCTGAGATATTGTGACAAACACATCTCATAATTAGTTTAAAATTTATGTATAGAACTAATTACTGTGGGGATCAAAGTAACCCATAGTATTAACAAAAATTACCGATAATCATATCTCATATTCGTGCATATTTTTCAAACAACTAATTGTTAAAAAATGTTTACTATTTGACGATTTATGTCTTATTATTAAAGTTAAAAATAATTTACAATTTCAAATATGCTGATACGTGCTCCAAGCGACTCGCTATAAATTGTTGGCGAGTAACTTTTTTTAAAGACATAATAATTATTACAACACCTTAAGAACAAACCTAAATAAATCCTTAGAAGTAGCCCGCTTCAGTTGACTCAAAATTCTATAAGGCATTATGTTACTAAGTACTGACTTAATAATTTTGAATCTTTGTGGCGGTTATTATTTATGTCGTTGAGCTAAAAAACCCAGTGGTCTTTGACGTATTCCATAGGTGTAGTCCAACTTAATCATGTTTATTGTCAGGGGTCCCGAGATCGGGTAGGTAGTTTACCCACCTGTGCCTCACTGTGTAAGAGGTAAAATAAACATTCCGAGCAATAACCTCATAAAAAAAAATTAATAAAAGAAATAAAAATAGAAAATAAAAAGAAACATAAAAATAAAACAATCTAAGAAAAATATACGGAGAGTAAACTTACTATTTCTACTTTAACATTAAATTAAAAATTTAGCGTCTGTCAGGAAAAGCGCTCGAGATGACACACCTGGAAATAAATAGAAAAGAATACCTGAGTAACCAATTTACAAATTATGAAATTAAAATCATAAGTTTAGAATAATACGGAATTTTGATAATAACATGATTGCCAACACAAACAAGACAGTTAGTGTTATATAAACACATGAACCCTACCAAATCACATATCAAAACAATCTTTCGGGTCCTAGGTATATGTTTCACCTCTCCAAAAGTACGATATGTCAATCTAGCGTAATCCATAGTTCACATATCTTTAAAACCCAATAAATAAAATGATATACTTTATAATTGTACAAACAACACATTAACCTACAACAAAAGTCAAGCATTTCTCGGGTCGTTGGTATTAAGGGTCAACTCGCAAAATACCTCTCCAAGAACGCAACATTACTAGTCTGGAGTATTATCATGATAACAGTGTATTATATATAGGCCTTCACTAAGATACTAAGGGTCAACTCGCAAAGTATCCACTCCTTTCAACTAGTTTAGTACGAAGGGTCAACTCGCGACGTACTACAGAAATATGTTATTTGTTTTATGTGTTATTTAATATATATAGGTGTAAACCTATTTACCAGTTGAGAGAGTAAAAGAAAAGAAAACAGTTATAATAAATAAACAAATCCACAGATAAGCAGAAATAATATAAATTGGTTACCCCGTGAGATAAACTCACCTAGGCTATTGCTGATCTTATCCTTTAACTTCCACAAAACAGATCACAACACTTTCGTTAGAGTACTTAACACGACTTTGTTCTATTTAATAATGATAACCCTATAAAACGTAACCAACGCAACGTAACTCGAGCTGGTATGAAAAAGACATTATAAGCGATTTTGGCCTTTATTTCCTATTCTACCTACAGCATAAAATAATATAGCCAACACCCGAATGGTTCGTGAAGTCCCAAACAGAATGTTTACAAAATCATATCTGCATCGATATTGGTTTGTTTATATTAACACCATTAATTTCCAGCCCTCTTCTTGTGACCCGTTCTTCGTTAAAGCTTAGATTTTATGATGCGAGTTTAACTTCAATATTGAATAATATTATTTTCGTATTATAAAATTTACTTACCCTGACAGTTCGGCCATCCTGCAAATATCTCGCCCCGAGATATATTAGGCTCTTGTAGAATCACTGTCAGAAGTCAGTACGACTCCGTCCTCCCCACTTTCGTTGTCGGTAGTATCTGACATACCTCCTGACGGGCACCAGGGACGCATGCGATCGACGGCTACAGTCCTTTCATAGTTCGATGCTTTTCTTGTGCGATAAGATTTTTCCATATCTTTGACAACGTATCGATCGTTTGGTAAAACAGTTTTAACTATCATTGGACCGCTGTATGGAGCATTCAGTTTTCGACTGGTTCCAGTGGATGTTACTTGTTTTAGAATGACTACTAAATCTCCCTCCTTGTAAATTTTTGGTTTTTTCCTCTTCTTATCAAAATTTTTCTTCTGTCCAACTTGTGCAGCCTTAATTTTATTTGCGGCTTGTTCTCGCTCTCCAATAAGGTCTTCAAATAACGTAGCAATGGTTCTGATTTCATCTTTAAGAATGGTATCCGATGAATTACTTCGTGGAGTGAAACCGAAAAGTAGTTGACTAGGTGTTTTGCCAGTACTTTTATTTATCACATTATTTATGGCGAATTGCATTGAACGTATTTTCTCATCCCATAATTCTTCCTCAGCTATTGACGGTAGTAACGCACCAAGGATCGTACTATTTAGACGTTCCACTTGGCCATTTGCCCTGGGAGTAGCTACAGCGTTTAGCACGTGTCGTATGTTGTTTTGGCGGCAAAATGATTCGAACTTTGTGGAAGTGAATGAGCTCCCTTGATCAGACACTATGATCTTTGGAACTCCATAGGTAGCGAAAATATCTTTAAAATAGTCGATGACATATTTGGTTTGGGTGCTTTTTGCGGCTCGGAGAAATACAAATTCGGTAAATGCATCTATTCCGACAATTAAATACTGGTTGCTTCTTTTGGATTTTGGAAAAGGTCCAAGATGATCCACATGGAGAATATTTAATGGCACATCTCCTTTCGGTATTGGGTGTAAAAATCCCTCTTTTTTTCCATGGTTTCTTTTATTATATAAACATGGTATACAACAAGATATATAGTGTTCCACATATTTCTTCATACGTGGAAACCAATAATTCTCACACAATCTGTGTAGCGTTTTCTCTACTCCGAAATGTCCAAAATCGTCATGAGCTGCCTTTAAAATACGTTGTCTCATTCCTCGTGGAACAACCAAAAGTATCCCTCGAGCTGTAATTCTATAAATTCTCCCATCTCGCAAACAATAGTTTTTGTAGACATTCTTTTCAGTGTCCGTCTCTGGACTTTTTAAGAGTATCTTGTGAATATCCTTTATCTTTTCGTCAGTTAGTTGTCCTGCCAGAACCCAGTCGGCTTCTTCAATATGCAAAATCACCTCACACTCTTCTTTATTATCTATATTGGCTGTTGGATTGCGACTTAGTGCGTCAACGTGACTCATACGTTGTCCAGGGCGATATTGGACTTCGAATGTAAATTCTTGAAGCTCAAGCCACCATCTTGCTATTCGCGGTAAAAGATGCTTTTTCTTGCTTGCAGCTTTAAGGGAATTACAATCTGTGACAACAGTAAAAGAAATCCGAAGTAGATAGCTTCCAAATTTTCTAAGGCTTTCGACAACAGCTAGAGTCTCCAATTCAAATGAGTGGTATTTCTGCTCCACATCTGATGTTTGACGACTGTAATACGCTATGGGGTGTAGACGTTCATCTTTCTGCTTTTGAAACAATATTCCAGCCAATCCAATTTGGCTTGCGTCGGTGTGTAGTTTAGTTGCAGCTTCTGGATTAAATATACTTAAGACTGGTCGAGTGACTAGAATCTCTTGTAACTGTCGGAAAGCTTTTTCTTGTTTTTCTCCCCATACCCAAGTCACATTCTTTCGTATTAAAGTTGTTAAAGGCTTTGTAATAATGGCGTAGTCTTTTACAAAATGGCGAAAGTAGCCAGTGAGCCCAATAAACTGTCGTATTTGGTGGATTGTTTTGGGTGTGGGAAACTGTTCGTCTGCTTTGATCTTTTCAAGTCCAGGTTTTACTGTTCCTTGTTCAATTTCGTAACCAAGGTATGTGACGGATGTTTTTTAAAAAGTTACATTTTTTAAGATTTAATGTTAGCCTTCTTGTCTAAGAATTTCTAATGCTTCTTTAAGAACCTGTAAAACATCATCTATCGTTGGTCCAAACAAAAGTACATCATCTAAATAAAGTGCAGAATTTGCCCGTATGGGTCTGAGTATTCGTGTCATTAATCTCTGGAAAACCCTTGGCGCATTGCTTAACCCAAAAGGAACTCTGTTGTATTCGTATTGTCCTTCCGGTGTGACAAAAGCAGTGTAGTGTTTCGATGTTTCTTCTAGACGTACTTGATGATAGCCTGATTTTAAGTCGAGACTAATAAAGTAATTTCCAGCTTGCAATTTGTCAATCTGGTCATCTATACGTGGTAATGGATGGCTATTCTTTATACAAAGAGTGTTCAATTTACGATAATCAATGCACAATCTTTGCTCGCCATTTTTCTTCTTGACCAAGAGAATTGGTGATGAATACTCTGAATCTGACTCTCGGATAATCTGACTCTCTAACAGTTCATCGACAATCCCTTTAACCAAGTTCTGCTCTGCTCTTGCCATACGATAAGGCCTGTACGAAAATGGTTTGTCTTCACGTAGCCTAATTACCATTTCGGCAGTTTTTGAACATCCAAGTTCTTTAGTTGCTAATGCAAAACAATCTCTATATTTATTTAATATGTTGATTAATTTCTGTTTGTCTTTGGTAGTGACAGGTCCAATCATTATTTCCTCTTCAGGTAAAGGCTCATCAACACCTTCATATATTTTTCTGACAAATTCTTCCGAATCCCGCTCTTCTATACACTTAAAAGCTCTAACGACTATCCTATTTTTCCTAAATTCTATGTCCTTATCTGCTAAACTTATACATGGTACTATGGTACGTTCACCCTTCTTCATTGTTACTACGGTATAGGGAATACAATATTCTTGACCTTCTTGTAGTCGTACACTAGCGGCAATATAAAGGTCACCTTCATATAAATCACTGTAAACTGGTATATTGCCCCAATGATTTGGCAACAATGTAGTGTTCTCTAAAATACGTAGTTCAACCTTACAATTGTTTGGTTCGACTTCTATACTACTAAGTTCTGTCGAATTGTTGTGAAGGAACTTTAACGTAACATCATCCTTAATGATAAGTATATTCGGCATTTCAGTGAAATTTCTACCTAATAAAATTGGTGCTGTCTGTACTGCATTCGGAACCACATAGGCTGATATATTTGCTTCCACTTCATCTACTTTTATTTTAAATGATGTTGTTTCTAATGTAACAGTACGCCCATTTCCATAACCATGCAGAGTGATATTATTGGTAGTGTCTACATTTAAGGTTAGCCTTAAGGCTTCTTGTGATTGAATTGTTGTGCAAGAACTTCCTAAATCTACATATGCTAAAGACGGCGTTCCGTTAATAAAAATGTTTTTGTAAAATTTTTGATTTGGCGTATTTGTTAATAGTCAGATGGTTTGCTTTGCTTTTACAGATTTGTTTTTAAGGAAACATTGTTCCTCCAAATGTCCAACATGTCTGCAAAACTGACAACGTTTTCAGCATTTTTGTTCTGGTTGCGATTTCTTTCTTGACACTGGTTTGACGTAAAACAAAATATTATAAATTAAGTGGCAGCATTTTTAAAATGTTTGTTATTGCCTTTAAAATGACTATGTTTGCCTGCTGTCGTTTACGTCCACGCCGAGTACTCATTGTTCACAGTTTCTTAATAAAAATAAAGGAATAATTACAATCGGTTCTATTTAAATGTGTCATCTCGATTAAGAGGGCAAATAATTTAAATTAAATTTGATACCTTTAAATAACTTGAATTTATATATTTATTATTACTATTATTATTATTTTGTGGTAATCCTTGTGATAATTCTTGTGGTAATTATTGTGCTAATTTTTGTGGTAATCCCACTTCTGAAAAATTTTAAGAGGTAAAATAAACATTCCGAGCAATAACCTCATAAAAAAAAATTAATAAAAGAAATAAAAATAGAAAATAAAAAGAAACATAAAAATAAAACAATCTAAGAAAAATATACGGAGAGTAAACTTACTATTTCTACTTTAACATTAAATTAAAAATTTAGCGTCTGTCAGGAAAAGCGCTCGAGATGACACACCTGGAAATAAATAGAAAAGAATACCTGAGTAACCAATTTACAAATTATGAAATTAAAATCATAAGTTTAGAATAATACGGAATTTTGATAATAACATGATTGCCAACACAAACAAGACAGTTAGTGTTATATAAACACATGAACCCTACCAAATCACATATCAAAACAATCTTTCGGGTCCTAGGTATATGTTTCACCTCTCCAAAAGTACGATATGTCAATCTAGCGTAATCCATAGTTCACATATCTTTAAAACCCAATAAATAAAATGATATACTTTATAATTGTACAAACAACACATTAACCTACAACAAAAGTCAAGCATTTCTCGGGTCGTTGGTATTAAGGGTCAACTCGCAAAATACCTCTCCAAGAACGCAACATTACTAGTCTGGAGTATTATCATGATAACAGTGTATTATATATAGGCCTTCACTAAGATACTAAGGGTCAACTCGCAAAGTATCCACTCCTTTCAACTAGTTTAGTACGAAGGGTCAACTCGCGACGTACTACAGAAATATGTTATTTGTTTTATGTGTTATTTAATATATATAGGTGTAAACCTATTTACCAGTTGAGAGAGTAAAAGAAAAGAAAACAGTTATAATAAATAAACAAATCCACAGATAAGCAGAAATAATATAAATTGGTTACCCCGTGAGATAAACTCACCTAGGCTATTGCTGATCTTATCCTTTAACTTCCACAAAACAGATCACAACACTTTCGTTAGAGTACTTAACACGACTTTGTTCTATTTAATAATGATAACCCTATAAAAGAAACTGGGGACCAACGCAACGTAACTCGAGCTGGTATGAAAAAGACATTATAAGCGATTTTGGCCTTTATTTCCTATTCTATCTACAGCATAAAATAATATAGCCAACACCCGAATGGTTCGTGAAGTCCCAAACAGAATGTTTACAAAATCATATCTGCATCGATATTGGTTTGTTTATATTAACACCATTAATTTCCAGCCCTCTTCTTGTGACCCGTTCTTCGTTAAAGCTTAGATTTTATGATGCGAGTTTAACTTCAATATTGAATAATATTATTTTCGTATTATAAAATTTACTTACCCTGACAACTGTTTCAAACATTTGAAATGTTTAGATACTTTCCGGCAGTTGTTGGAAAACTTTGTTCTTGAAAATGACTAGTGTTTCCAAATTTATTACCGAAAAACGGATTAGTAAAACTGTGCTTTCTAACAATGAGAAAATTATTATCCTCAATGTGTTTAATGGTCTTCGCCACCAAAATTCAACATTTGGAGTTGCAAAAATAGTTGAAGTGTGTTCGAATATGACTGGAGTCGGACAGTCAACAATATACGACTTGTGCACGAGGATAAGCGCGGCCCCATCAGATCACCAAAGAGAAGTACAGGAAGAAAAGAAACTGTAATAAATGAGGATGAAAGGACTGCCATCAGAGAAATCATACATTCGTCTTACTTAAAAAAAGATAAACCTACCTTGGACAAAATAATATCTGATATGAAGAGGATGATTTCATTCTACCCATATGTAAGAATAAACTATGGAAAACTTTGAAGGAAATGAATTTTTGTTATGAAAAAATTTAAAACAGAAAATTACTTTTCATAGAGAAGACAAAATTATCTGCTGGCGACGACGATACTCGAGGGCAGTTAGGCAGTGTTAGAAAACTAGTTCTAACAATTAGGTAGATTATTGGAAATAAAAATAATAAGCGATTCATGCAAGAATTCTTTCGGTACTCTTTTATTTACATTACAGCCCATGTTTTGTATTTTCTCATTGGTCGGCTAAAAGATTGTTTTTTATAGATTTCCAGAGTGATAAGCTTACTAAGAAAGACCGTTTCGCCGGTATGTACGTGACATTTCATAAACTTATAGGATTAGAAAGTATCTAATTTAAATCGGCAAAACAAACATTAATGCGTGTGGCCATAAAAATGATTCATTGCTAGAAACAGCCTAAGGTATTCCCACCTACCCTTTCCAATATAGACAATAAATCCTCATTGGCCAGATCAAACGTCTAGCTGACGGATTTTGCCAATGGTGTAAATTGGGTGAGTGACGTCACGCGCTCTAATTGGTTGTCCCACTTTTTTTAATCAGGATCCCCTGAATTTGAGGTAACAGGGTATGTCCCGTAAAGTTAGTTAGATTCAAACTCTTTGCCTGTACATATTCGCTTTATCGAAAAGTTAGTTTTTCAAGTCTCTCTCGTGTGGTGACGGCAAGTATTCTTCGCTCTATCGAAGCCGTTCACCGTGTCTCTATTTTTGAACGTTGTTGATCACGTCGATCGCGGCATTTATTCACACTGTTTCTTAAGTTAAAAGATGACGTAAAGTTGCTGTCTCCTCCGCAATCACTAGCTGGTATAAGAATGTAAATCTTAAGATCCTGAAACGATTGACTCCAAGTTGAGTAAAAGCTACGAAGAAGGTAGGATCAAACCATATTATTTGTTTTTACGATACAAGCAGCCTACAGAGCCTAATAAAGCGCTCAATAGACAATAATTTGTATGTTTCTGGCAATTAGGTACTGTTAGAAAGAAAAGAACCACAATACAAGAAAAATTCTTGTTTTTTTTTCTTCTTGTTCTTCGCCATAAAAACTTTGATAATTAGGATTAATGAGCGAATAGTTACAAGTTATTTTTGCTTTCTTATACAGTTTTTAAACCGAACTCAAACTGCTTTAGTTTAGTATAATTGAACTAACAAACCCAGTTCTGTAACTGTTATTAAAGTAAGGTTTTTCATGTCATTATAGATTTTATGTAGTTTTTAAGTGCATCATTCATTAAGATAGATATTTCTTTGAGTTTTTATGAAGTTTTTAATCTTTGTAAAATTGTTTTGAAAATAAATTGAAGGTTCAACGGAATAAACTTTAAGTTTTGTGTTATTTTTCAAGCAAAACAAATAAATTTGATTTTGAACCAGCCCATAAAAATTGCTTGGTTTTTGTATAGACATCAACCACTCTGCGTTGATATGCGGGTGAACTCTACAGTTCCCCTACAGACAGTTTCGAAGGGTAAACAGAAATACCTATTATATGGACGAAACTAGGTTAAATGAAGGATATACCGTCGGTAAAATATGGCAGGATAAATATATAAAAAGCGCGAGGCAAGCTATCATGGAAGGATGGTCCACTGGACTAAAAGCGCCCTCGGGAAAAGGTAAAAGATTAATAATTACTCACATTGGAAGCAAAAATAGATTTGTCGATGGCGGCTTACTAGCATTTAAATCAAAACGTACTGGAGACTATCATGAAGACATAAACGCTGATGCCTTTGAAGAATACTTCCAGCAAATGCTAGATCTTATTTCTCCTGGGTCGGTTATAGTCATGGATAATGCCAGCTACCACTCAAGAAAATCCGAAAAGATACCAACATCTTCTTGGAAAAAAATTACATCAATTATTGGCTTACTGTAAATATGAAACCATTTTATATAGATACGCTGAAAAGGAGCTCCTGGAGATTGTAAAGTTGAATAAACCTCTTTGTACGCAATTTGTTGTCGACGAAATCGCTTTTAAAATGAAATATAACGGTACTTCGCCTTCCGCCATATCACTGTGAATTAACCCCCATAAAATTGGGATGTCGGCGCAAGTGAAAGGGTCTGTAGCAAGCCATAACACCATTTTTAAAATGAGAGACGTTGGAAACCTTTTATAAGAGGGAACAAAGACAGTGGATTGTGAAAAATGAAGTAAAGGCGTCGATCATGTGATTGAAATAGAAGAAAGAATGTGGGAAACGGATAACATGCTAGAAAACACTGTAAAGCCCCTTATTATTTCTTTGGACGACAACGACCATACTTCATTGGACTATTCGGAACATTATGACTAAAATTTAAAAATTAAGTTGTTGTATTGTACATAGTAGATTTTTTTTATAAAGAATAATATTTATTCCAATTTATCTATTTTCGTATTATTCTTACTTCTATATAAGTTTTTATCTACATAGTATTAGAATAACTAATATCTTAGTTACCTGCCTATCTCTATAATTATAATCAAGTATAATTATTAGTATACTTATTATTCTAATAAACTACCGGGATAGTAACGCCTCTGTCACCTTACTTTCATTCACCAAACTCGTCTATCGATTCTATGCAAATCAGGGTTACCCTAATTTAGGACCGATTCAGGGTGTGTAGGTCTTAAATATCTAAAATACCGAATTCTTAAAAACTATCGTTGCAATTTACCTGAAATTTACAATGCAACCTTTAAGTTGTCCATCCTGCTTAATGGGTTCTGTTATTGCAAATTTATATTTTATTACTCTCTTGCATTAAGCAACAGAGTATACATCTTTATTTGCCTTAATTAACTTTGCTTAGTGATATACTGATATAGGTACTAAAAATAGCAAATCATTTATATAAATATCGAACATTTTAGGTGTATACAAATATTGTGGTGCTCCAAGATAATCAAAAATTATCTAATGACTTTAAATCCAGCAGCATATTGTAAGTGTTGAACTGACGCATCTAATCAACGGAAAGTTCCATAAACCTTCGCTTCGGTTCATCTTTTCTCCATCCGAAGCCTATTTTCATATAATATAATATCACAAAAGAAAAAATTTTGTCGGCAAAATTTTCGAAAGGTATGAAAGTTTGTTGCTTGGCAATTTCGCGAATGACATTTTTGACAATATCACGAGCCATGAGGCGAGTGACTTTGTCGAAAATGTCAGAAGCGAAATTGCCGAAAAGCAACAAACTTGAATAAAACCTTGAGAACAATTTTGCTTACACAATTTTTTCTCGAGTGGTAATCGACATGACTATTTCACGAGAAAAAAGACAAAGAACAATAAAATTATATTCTCCGACACTGCCTTTTTAATTTCTGTAATGGATTGTATTCCAAATCTGTTTTTTTCTTCAGAAACACTCATTTTTGAACTAAACTAATCTGACGTTTGTTAACAAGAAATAATACAATGACATTTTAAATAATTAACAGAACCATGGTAACAGAATTTCTTTCGATCAAATATTAAAATTTTGTCGCTGTAAAATTCACATGTGAATTTTGTCCAGGTAGGTGCAGGTAGTAATTTTGCCAGTAGAAAACAGGCCGTTGTTATGACATTTTGCCAGTGTAAAACATTCTAGTGAAATAGTCTTTAACAGACTGCTTATAGAGTTAAGACAATAGTTGTCAGTCTTTTAGTTTTTTTCTTAAAGTTGTCAAGCTTACATGATGTTCTAAAGAAGTTGGAGCTGAAGCATAAGCAATGTAAAATATTATAGTTTTTGAATAATACAACTTACTTGTTTCGTAGATTCCATATAATATAGTGTCACAAATAGAACTTGTATTCAATCTTGATACATTAACAACTCTCTTTGCATGAGAACGTTTCTTTTTAGGTGAATATAATTATTTATTTTCCTTGACTGACGTAGAAACTGCGCTTCCAGTGGATCTATTCAAATTTAGGGCGGCTACTACAGCTAAAAATTAGTAAAGTATAAATAAGATATGTCGACCTTAACATACTCTTTAAAGTCACTTCTTTAACTGCTGTCAAGGGTAACAATGGGCTATTATTGTTAAGTTCTTCGTGGAAATAGCTTATTAGAGAAACTATTAGCTCTTTGAACCGAATAATTGAAATGCTTCGGCATTTTTCACAAATTGTAAACAACGTAATCGACAGAGATATATAATATGTACACCTTTGTTGTTCTTAAAGGAACAGTTTTTTAATGCTATTTATGAAAAGATCAAAAGTTATTGTTTACAAATAAACCCGCAACAAGAGTACAACACAAAAAACCAAAACTAAACGTCAAAACAGCTCAATGAACGAGCTGGCGCCAGTTCTGTTGCCAACTGTCGGCCAATAAAATTTAAATTATATCAATTTTTAAAAGTTTAAAGTAAAAAATATTTGATAAAAGTCGGTTCGTAGCAAGGAAAAATACTTTAAGTTTTTAGTACATTCAATATGGCATGAAATTTTAATATTTTTTGCCCGAATTTAATTTCTTCATGTTTTCTTACGGATTTACGAATATCAGCTGATTGATGACGTGCAACGGAAATTGTTTTGCAAGAACTATAGGGGGTGGCATTTATTTTTTCCGGGAGTATGGGGGTTTCATTGGTTTCTTTTTTCTGAACGGTTGAAAATACATATCAACAACTATACTTCTTGAAATCAGATTGCGAAATGCAATTTACTCGTGTAGTTATGAATAAGAATTGTCATTAAAAAAAAATCAATATGGCGTCGTATTTGTCACTTCTTGATATCTGTCGGGCTTGATTATACCGTAAATAGCTTAGTCACGGAAAATATGTTACCGTGAAAAAAAAATTGGAGGTTTTCAGCTTAAAAGGCTAATTTATTAAAAAGTCACTTGAAAGACAAAATCGATGCAGGTAATTTAGAAACCTCCGTATTGCTGGAACTGTTGAAAATAGTTATCAACCACAATATGTTAATGAAATCGGATCGCGAAATCCAATTCACTCGTATAGTCCCGTATGAGGGTTTCCATTTAAAAAAAATTGGAAATGGCGCCGAATCTGTCAAATTTTTCAACTTATATATTTTTTGACATTAAATTGGGCTTCCTCCCTGGAAATCAAGGAGAAATATGTTATAGGCTTGTTACCGATATTTTTTTTTGTAATTTTTTCTGTGGTTTTCAAAAAATAGATATTTAATGTTAAAGATTGGGTTTCAGTCACTGAACTCCCACCAGTAGAAAAACAAAGCTAATTGCCGACCGATCTAAAAATATCCCCGGCATGCGTGATTTTTCGGAACTTTAGCTCATGCGCAGTACGTCGGATTTCTGCGATTTCTTGATATTTAACGTTTATATTTTCCAGAGCCGGTTGCCACTTAATTCTTTATTTACACAGTATTTGGCGTGTTTATTGTGCGATTTCTTAGCGTTATTTTGAGTGATTTTTAGTTATTTCTTGTACTTTGTGAAAGTTTCGTTAAAAACTTATTACTAGATTAGACTTTTATAAACAGTTTAGGTTTATTTAGATTATAGTGCAGTACCTTTTAGTGTAAGTTTGTGATGAAAAACAAGTGTATGGTGTTGCTTTGCAAGCCACCGACCCAAATTCAGTTCTTCAGGTAAGTAGCTAGGCTACTTAAGATAATTTTAAAATTGTATCCCCGCATAGCATTTACCTTGCTTTCAACACAATCATGTATTTATTTAGGTAAGTGTTTTTTTTTTCTTGAATATTTAAGCTGCTCGTAGGTATACCTACCATAACGTTGAAGTACTTTACAAAAATATATCCAATTTGAAACTGGACACAGGGATAATAATATGTTATTTGTGTCCAACTTGTTTACTGATTTTTGGCAAATTAAAAGAAGCAAATCTGTTACATTGCTTTTAGTGGTAAACTAACCTGGACTAACAGTTCAGATTATGTTGTAACATATTTAATTTACTTAGAGGATCAAAGGATCTATATAAAGTATTGCGTGGGATATCCTTTTATAGTAAAAAACGCTTTCCTACATAATATATATATATAACTGGTTAGGGAAGGAGCTACGCAGCTTCAAGGCCACGAGAATTGGGTACAACGAAGATCAAAGGAACCGACAAAGCTGTCGCTTCTGTATAGTTTACAATCCTGTGACATCACATCACTTGCATCGTCGTGAGAACCTACGCCTACGACCTTTCCTTAGAAACCTCATTGCGGTTTCGTAGAGTATTATAATCCTTTTTTTAATATAATTCGAATACAAAATGTCCGATTATTCAAAACATGCGATTTTGCCTATCATGGACTCTCACCACACATTGGTTGAGAAGTATGATAACTGTAGCTTGATTTTATGTGGGATGCCATTTTGTTGACAATATCAACAAGCTATAATGTTAATAGGCATATTTTTAAGAACCTTTTATTGTCAAGGAAGCGATTAAAATCTGCCCGTCGAAGTCCTCATACTGCAATATTTTCCTGGTAATTAGTAACTGCATGCTTAAAATCTAACCCTTTGAAATGTAACAGCTGCAACAGCAATTTAAAACTTAAAACATAGTTTGCCTATTATCTTCTAAACAATCCACCCCTTGATGTATTCTTTTATCCCTAAAGTAGTTTCTTCCTATGCCGATGTCACATATTTTTATATTAAATCTATGGTTAATAATAATTAATAAGACGCTACACAAACTTCAGATTCTCTACAATAAAACTCTTAGAACATCACGAACCCATCAATATACACAGTACACACCAATATGCATACTTTACAACGACTTACAAATACTGACAATTAGAGCTTAGAGTGAACTAATATACATTACATTTACAGAAACACACAAACGAGCACCACCAAACATCAGATAGAAGTTTCCCCGAGAGTGTAAAATACAAAGTCGTAAAAACAAGTGCAAACAAATAAGAAACATAAAACAATAGGAAACCTAAAAAATCAAGACTAGGAAAGAATGAATCTCAATCAAACCAGCCATAAAAGATATTTATAAGCAATACAAAGAACAAAAAAAAATTTTCAATTCGAAGAACATAATATTTGATAACTCACTATACTGATACCCACGTCTATTTCGACTAATATCAAAAGTAAATATTTCAATTTAACTTAATTAAAAATCATCCCGTATTATAAAAATGTTCGTATTTCGTATTTCGTATTTTTTATTATTTATGACATCATTTTTAAATTATTTTTTTCTGTCGCTGAAAGCGGCGAAATAAATTCAAATTTATATGAAGGGATTAATCCGTCCCAAAAAATAAAATGTATTTAAACTGTCTGTACTCTAAATTAATACCAAAGGAAAATTGCATTAAACAATTCGTTTATTTTTTAATTTCCACATGCTAAATTATCGTTTTCTTTGTTTCAGGTACCTATACAGTGGCCACAGCCAGATTCGACCTTCTGCTGGTGAACAGTATGTAAGCTTTATTTTTAGTTAAATCTTGATTAGGATGTTCTCTAAAATTGGCTGTTCTAAAGTATAGCAGTATACGTTAGAATATACAGGGTGTCCGGGAAAATGTGGGAAATCTCTTGGAATTAAATAGAAGATGAAAAAATAAGATTACAAGTTTCTATAAAATGTTTCCTTACAGGCGCTCCTCACTGAGATATGTTCCCCTGAAGGCTAGAAATCGGTTTTCCTTAAATAACTTTCAAAGTACTTAATATAATTTAATAAAAATTTAATGTGATGGACACTGGTGAGTACCTCTTAAAACAGTGTCCTTAAAACATATTTAGCTTTTTTAGTTTACCAGGGGCGGACTGAGTTTTATGTATTTATTATCGAATTTATTCCATTTGGCTGATACACACTGTTTGTAGATAGATAATAATTTACTGATTTTCGGATTTCGTGGTGAATTTAATTGTGAATTAATTCGAACTATAAATTACACGATTATTAATTATGCAGATATGCATCTGATGTATGGTCTTGCGTCTTGCAATGCTTTAGAAGCCAGAAGGTTATATCACAAAAGATTTCTCAATCTTACTATGCCAAACCAGAAGACATTTCAACGAGTTGACCAACGTCCAAAAGAGAATTGTGGGCGATTCCAGTTAATAAGGTAATACATATTATTGACTTTCTTCATAATTTTTGAAAAATTTGGAAAAAATAGTACTAATGCTGGTCCGAGAAGAACCGTACATGCGCCGCGATTAGATGAAAATATTTTAAATGCTGTAGGTGACACTCCATTAACGAGCACTCGCAAATTACCAGCACAGTTTAATAAATCAAAAGCAATAGCACATCAAGTTCTTCAAGAACAGCTGTTATATCAATATCATTTGCAGAAAGTCCGTGAACTGATTCCTGAAGATATTCCTCGTAGAATGCACTTTGTAAAAGGGCTATTGCATCAGCAACGAAGTAATGTAAACTTCATTAACATTGTTCTTTTCACGGATAAAGCAAGGTTTAACAAAAATGGCATCATTAATTTACACAACACATATATATGGGCTGATGAAAATCCTCATGCGACTAATGTTTCGCATCTTCAACATCAGTTCCAATAAATTAATATCTGTTCGTATTGCCAGAACGCTTGATGGAAAACTTTATTTCGAGTTCCTCCAGAATGCTTTCATGATTTAATACAGCACTAACCACTTGAAACCCGCCAAAACATGTGCTTCATGCACGATGGGGCACCACCCTATTTCAGCGTTGGCGTGCGGGAGCACCCGAATAACGTCTATCCAAACCGTCGGATAGGTAGAGGAGGACCTATTGCCGGGCCTCCTCGATATCCCGATCTAACGCCCTTGAATTTTTACCTGTGGTGACACCTGAAAAGCTGCATTTCACTCTGGTAGGCACTAGGGACGAACTTCTACAGAGCATCACGTTTCACTTTGATATGATTAGGACCAAGGCTGGGTTATTGTGGCGGGTACAGCAGTCCTCAATTCGTCGTGCTCGCGGGTGTATCAGACTTTACCGAGCCCATGTTGAACACCCTTATGAAGTTTATCAATAACTTCGTTAAGGTTCCTCCTATTACATTACTGCCTTTTTTAAATTTTTGTATTTTTTCGGGTTAAACAACCTAAAATGAAACTTTTTTGTTGTTTGAATAACTTTCGTATCACACTTTGTTTTGGAGAAACAAAATAGAAATCATGGCCCTTTTTATTAAAATTCTTATTCAATTATATTGGGTACTTGGAAAGTTCAGGGGCACATATTTCTGTAGGGAGGGCCTGTAACAAAATACCTTGTAGGAACTAGTCATCTTATTTTCTCATGTTCTACCTGAATCCGAAAGATTTCCCACATTTTCCCGGACGCCCTGTATATTTCTGAGTATCCTTCGCCTCTTGATTATTTTTAATAACCTATTCTAACAGTAAAATGCTTTTGGGTCATAAAAAACAGATATATTTATTTTTACTAAAAAAGGAGATTTAAATATTTTTATTTCTGACCGGTATATTATTAGCTTATAACGTCTTAGTTACGCGGGAATTATAAGGGTCATAACTCCCTTGGGATATTAAGAAACATTTGACATAAAATCAAACGATTGACATCTAATGTCAATTTGATTGTCATCTAATTGTCATAAAGTCTGGAAAACTACCTTTCGCAAGTAAACGAAGCACCTGAATAAAAAACGCTCGGACACGTCGATTTTATTTAATTGTCTTCTATCTTCTAGGATTTCTGAGATATATACAGGGTGCTTCAAGAAAGCTGGGCAGCTGTTAACTTCTTTTTTTTTAATAGAACACCCTATATATTATTGCATTTTTGGATTCTACGGACAATTCTAAGTATATTTCATATAGGATGTCCTATACCTAAATTCAATTATTTTTAAAATATTGCCAGTTGAAATTATACATTTTTTCATCAAGAGAAAAACCATGATACAACGTAAAATCTAGGAGAAATGTAGTAACTTGATGTCACTTTGACTCGTTGTCACTATGACAACTGTGCCAATTTTTAACATACTGTAGGACAGTTCTGTTACTGTCAAGTTATTAAAAATGATCTCAGAGCGAGAAAAAATGGAAATTCTGATGATGTTCGGCTGGGGAGATCGCCAAAGACATTCGGGCGAAGTTTGTGAACTTTTTAATAACACATATCCAGAGCGCGGACAAGAAATTACAATATCTACAGTCAGTAAAATTGTCAATAAATTCCTTGAACATGGTTGTGTAAAAGATCTTTCCAGGACAGATAGGCCGAAACTAGATGATAATAAGAAATTAGATGTTTTACTCAGTTATAACGAAAATCCACATTTACCTACAAATCAAGCAGCATCAGATTTGTCCATTGGTCAAACATCGGTAAAAAATATTTTAAAAAAGGCAAAGTATCATCCATACAAAATAAGATTAATACATTAATTAAATGAAGACGACTATGACCGCCGAATTCAGTTTCGAGAATATGCAAGAGCGGTGCAATATAGATCCATTTTTTTGTAGAAATATTTTATTTTCCGATGAAGCTACCTTTTTTCTTAATGGTACTGTCAACCGACAAAACTGTAGATACTGGTCCACAGAGAATACTCATTGGGCTCAAGTGGCTCATACGCAACATCCCGAAAAAATGAATGTTTGGGCTGGAATATTTCAAGACAGGATCATAGGTCCGTATTTTTTCGACGTTAACTTAAACGGCAAAATTTATCTTGACTTTCTGCAACTAGAGTTGATTCCTGCCTTAGTTCAACTGTATCCAGGTAATGAGCCTGATATACCAACTCCAACTATGTGGTTTTAACAAGATGGAGCACCACCTCACTACGCGCTTACTGTTCGGCAGTATCTCAAAGAGATATTTCCTAACAGGTGGATAGGACGTCGTGGCCCCGTAGAATGGCCGGCCAGGTCTCCGGATTTGACTCCCCTAGATTATTTTCTGTGGGGATATTTAAAAACCAAAGTTTATTTCAACAGACCTCCTAATATCGATGCGCTGAAAAATCGTATCTGACAAATCCCACCTTTTCTCATTCGAAACGTGCAACAAGAGTTCATCGATCGGTTAGGATATTGCCAGGAAGTTAACGGACAACAGTTTCAGCATTTGTTACGTTAAAATGTGCCATTTAAGTTATTGTCATTAAAAATTCAGTAAACTAGTAAGGTGTGTTTTATTTTAAAAACAATTGAATTTAGGTATAGGATATCCTATATGAAATATACTTAGAATTGTCCGTAGAATCCAAAAATGCAATAATATACAGGGTGTTCCATTAAAAAAAAGAAGTAAACAGCTGCCCAGCTTTCTTGAAGCACCCTGTATATATCTCAGAAATCTTAGAAGATAGAAGACAATTAAATAAAATCGACGTGTCCGAGCGTTTTTTTTTCAGGTGCTTTGTTTACTTGCAAAAGGTAGTTTTCCAGACTTTATGTCCTCACTGTATATATTACGTAACAGTTGCGCCATCACATTGGCCATGAGCCGTCAAAATCCTGAAAATTTTCAATACATTTTTTATGCGTCGCCTTGACAACGTCAATGTCTGTATTGACAGAGGCAATTTTAAACGTCAAAATTTTTAATTTGTATATTATTTTTGGTTAGTACATAGTTAGTGGTTAGCAGTTAGTAGTATGAGCGACTCCAATATTGAGATTGAGGGAACGCCACCAGAAATTGCATTACAAGGTGCTGCCGCGGCAAATAATTTATTACCCAAAAAATCCAGGGAGAGGTACGAAAAAGTATATCAAAAATTTATTGACTGGTGTATTGATAACCATGTGAGTACCTACTCAGAAAATGTTTTACTGGCATATTTCGATAATTTAACAAAAACCTTTAAACCCTCTTCACTTTGGGCGATTTATTCGATGCTACGCACTAACTTAAGCATAAAGCACAATATTAATATTGAAAATTATCATAAATTACGAGCCTATTTAAAGAGAAAATCAGATGGAAGAGTAAAAAATCCAAGATACTCATACCGCAATCGATGTAAATAAATTCCTAAATGAAGCGCCGGATCAAGATTTTTTATTTATGAAAGTAGTTTTAATTTTTGGAATTTCTGGAGCTTGCAGAAAACAAGAGCTAAAGAATATAAAAGTTACTGATATAGAAAACACTGGAAACACTCTTATTATCAAGATTCCTGATACGAAGACAAAAATACCACGTTCCTTTATAATTTCCGGAAAATTTTATGGCATATGTAAAAACTATATAGAACTTCGAAGCCTTATTAAGGACACCAACATTCAACAATTTTTCTTAAACTTTCAAAAAGGCAAAGTAACACGTCAGGTAGTCGGTATTAATAAGTTAGGAGCAGTGCCAAAAAATATTGCAGAATATTTAAAACTGCCCAATGCTGCTTTGTACACAGGTCACTATTTCCGAAGAACTTCCGCTACAATTTTAGTTGACTCTGGGGGTGACTTAATGGCCTTAAAGAGACATGGCGGTTGGAAATCTTCCACTGTGGCGGAAAACTATGTAGACAAATCCATTCTAAATAAAACTATAACTTCAAACAGAATCTTGCACTCCGTCGTAAATCATTCAGCATCTACATCCACATTTAATAAGTTGCCAGACCAGGAAGAAACTACAGAATTTATTCCAACAAATATCATGACAATGAACACCAATCTAATGGAGAAATCAGTTGCTCCAATTATAATAAAAAATTGTCAAAATTTTACCATTAATTATAATAATAAATAGTTTTTATTTTCCATCTGTACCTTTATTGTAAATTATAACATTTTCAATAAAGTTTGTTCGTTTGTTTTTTCTTGCAAAGTAAAGCCTATTAATTGTATTTTTTCCCTAAGGTTTATATAGGTAACACTTGCTCTAATTTATAAAAAAAATAATATGAAGTCGTAGAAAAAGTATAGTACACAACTCGAGTGGTAAGCCTATTACACACTCTTTCGAATTACGATACTCGCTAACGCTCGTATCGTAAATTTCAAAATCGTGTGTAATAGGCTTCTTACCACTCTTGTTATGTAATATACTATTACAAGGTTTCTTCCTATTATGTACCATTTACATAACAACCAAAGTATCCATTGATCCATGTGGAGCAAAGCCAAGCGAATTTAACTAAATATTTTTTTTATTTGCAAACGCGTTCAATAATCAGCAATTGTTGCTTTTCAATTTAAAAATATAATTTATGTAGAGTATATACACAGAAGAAATAAATAAATACAAATTATTTAATGCAATTAGCATAACTGGTTATTAAAATGTTTACATCGTTTACTTGCATGATATGTAAACGGTTACGCAATCCAATTATTTGCAGAAGCAATGCTTTGAAACTTTTAGTACCTACTGTAAACAGGCTTTAAGGTATAAAAATTCGTACCGGCAAAAAGTTGCCAAACCATATCATATTGGGTACCAAAAGATCAAAATGCACAACAGTAAACAAATATGTACAGGGACATTTTTTTAAGTGTCTCACCCAATTGGCGATTTTCCTGCTGACTATAATAAAAAACAAATTACATATTTCTCAATGATTTTCGATAAGGAAGCCGAATTTAATATAAAAAAATACATATATTTACAAATTTGACAGATGCGACGCCATTTTCAATTTTCTTAAATGGCAATCCTCATAAATAACCATACGAGTAAATTTCACTTGGCGATCCGATTTCAAAAACTTATAGTTATTGATATTTATTTTCAGCCGTTTCGGAAATACGGGGGTTCCTTACTTGCCTCCATTTATTTTGTCTTTTAAGTGTCTCACCTCTTTAATAAATAGACCTACTAAGCTGAAAACCTTAGTTTTCTTCACAGTAACATAATGTACGGTTAACAAGCGATCTACGCTATTGTCAAATCCGACAGATGTCAAAAAGTGACAGATACGAGCCATTTTGAATTTTTTTAAATGGCAACCCTTAAAAATAACTAGGCGATTGAATTGCATTTGGCGATCCGATTCTAAAACTATATATTTGTTGATATTTATTTTCAGCCGTT
Source organism: Polydrusus tereticollis (assembly GCA_963920685.1). Taxonomy (NCBI): domain Eukaryota; kingdom Metazoa; phylum Arthropoda; class Insecta; order Coleoptera; family Curculionidae; genus Polydrusus; species Polydrusus tereticollis. The sequence goes on along the minus strand of OY987328.1, from coordinate 44,576,276 downwards.
TCAGAAATACGGGGGTCCTAACATCATCGATTTTGTCTTTTAAGTGTCTCACCTCTTTAATAAATATACCTTCTAAGCTAAACACCTTAATTTTTGACATCTGTCGGATTTGACTATAGCGTAGACCGCTTGCTCATATGTAGTGTATTAACATGAATAAAGTATTGTATTGCATTGCGTTGCATTGCATTGCATTGCATTGCATTGTATTGTATCGTATCGTATCGTATCGTATCGTATCGTATCGTATCGTATCGTATCGTATCGTATCGTATCGTATCGTATCGCATCGTATCGTATCGTATAATATAGTATCGTATCGTATCGTATCGTATCGTATCGTATCGTATCGTATCGTATCGTATCGTATTGTATTGTATTGTATTGTATTGTATTGTATTGAAATTATGTCACTGTGAAAAAAACTAAGGTGTTCAGCTTAGAAGCTCTATTTATTAAAGGGGTGAGACACTTAAAAGACAAAATCGATGGGGGCAAATTAGGAAACCCCGTATTTCCGAAACGGCTGAAAATAAATATTAACAACTATATGGTTTTAGAGTTGGATCGCCAAATGCAATACAATCGTCTGGTTATTTACGAAGGTTGCTATTTAAAAAAAATCAAAATGGCGTCGTATCTGTCACTTTTTGACATCTGTCGGATTTGACTATAGCGTAGATCGCTTGCTCACTAAAAATTATGTAACTGTGAAAAAGGTTAAGGTGTTAAGCTCAAAAGGTCTATTTATTAAAGGGGTGAGACCGTTAAAAGACAAAATCGATGGAGGCAAATTAGTAAACCCCGAATTTCCGAAACGGCTGAAAATAAATATTAACAACTATATGGTTTTAGAGTTGGATCGCCAAATGCAATACAATCGTCTGGTTATTTACGAAGGTTGCCATTTAAAAAAAATCAAAATTGCGTCGTATCTGTCACTTTTTGACATCTGTCGGATTTGACTATAGCGTAGATCGCTTGCTCACGGTAAATTATGTTACTGTGAAAAAAATTAGGGTGTTCAGCTTAGAAGGTGAAGGGGTGAGACACTTAAAAGACAAAATCGATGGGGGCGAATTATTAGGAAACCCCGTATTTCCGAAACGGCTGAAAATAAATATCAAAAACTATAAGTTTTTAAAATCGGATCGCCAAGTGCAATTTACTCGTGTGGTTATTTATGAGGGTTGCCATTCAAGAAAATTGAAAATGGCGTCTCATCTGTCAAATTTGTAAATCTATGTATATTTTGACATTAAATTCGGCTTCCTTATCGAAAATCATTGAGAAATATGTGATTTGTTTTTCATTATAGTTAGCAGGAAAATCGCCATTCGGGTGAGACACTTAAAAAAATGTCCCTGTATATCACGGTTACGCGAAAAAATTTACTCAGAACCAACTTTTCGGCGTAACAACATAAAAATATTAAACATTCAACCAATCATATAGCAAAGCGCCGAGCGCCGGTACGCTGTCACGGTATTTATGCTCATAAGGAACCACCATAAGGCTTCCCACGTAGCCTGTTAATGTACGCGCATGTGTCCAATAAGTTGTATATCTCTGAAAACCATGCACATCTCATAGTCTGGATTGGCTTGTAACAACCAAGATTCACTGCGCTTTTATACCTTTATGCAATTTTAAAGGAAATTTTGTTTTCCTACGATAGCTTGTATTTATTTAGATCCCTTTCTTGTCTACAATGTATATTCTAAGGGATTCACTTTTTTTCAATTCCTTTGGAAGTCATTGCTTGTCACCGAAAAACATTAATTTCCAAAATGTGAAAAGTTATGCACGGAATAACTAAAATGGTATAGTATGTACCTAATTTTGAAATATACAGGGTGTCCTTGAAATGACTGTACAAGGCTTAACCACAAATTCGGCGATCTAGGCAAACTTACTTGCAACGTGGCTTCGTTTTTATTATATCATTTTTTCAGAATCATTTCTAAACGCCTTTATCGATTTTCACTAATTTTGGGACTAAGAATTACTACTATTATTGGCGTGTTTTGACGCAGACGCGATATTTTTTTAATGCCTGGAAATTAAAGTTTGTATTTTTGTTACCCCCTGCGCAAATGACTTCAATTATTGTTTGTCTGATACCAGCTTACTTCATTAAAACTACCCGTTCCCTAAGTTTCCTCTCAATTCTCCTGAAAATTTGATGGTTCGAAATTTTGCGGTCCGGATATTTGTCACTATAGACTCTGACACTTATACGTCCAATTCTCTCATAGCGTCCATATACTATAAGCATGTCAACCTTCTCAGCGATAGAATATTGTTCCAATTTCAAGGACCAATAATTATTTAATTTACAATAAACTCGACTTCGCTCAATACCAACAACAGTTAAAAGCTATCCGTAGGTCAAATTTATTGTACTGTTAGGCAACAGTAAACAAGCAAAAAACAATTTTTGTATTATTGTTCCGAATAGCAGCAATGATGAGGTATCGTAAATATTTTTTTGGAAGAGGAACTGTATGTCTGGCAAAAATTTTTCAAGAGACAAAAAAAGTTTCAAAATGAAGTAAGCTGGTATCAGACAAAAAATTGAAGTCATTTGTGCAGGGGGTAACAAAAACTTTAATTTTCAGGCATTAAAAAGATATCGCGTCTGCGTCAAAACACGCCAATAATAGTCCCAAAATTAGTGAAAATCAATAAAGGCGTTTAAAAATTATTGCGAGAAACCATATCAATTTGAGAAATTTAGCGCCCTGTAGCAGAAAAACGAAACAACATTGCATATAGGTAAGTTTGCCTAGATCGCTTTATTTTTGGTTAAGGAATTTATGCTTAAGCGTTATACAGCCATTTCAAAGACACCGTGTATGTACAGGGTGTCCTATTTTCAGTACTGTTCAGTGGCGGCTCCTGTGTAAGGGTTGTAGAGCTGCAGAACCACCAAACTGTTAAACCAAATAACCAAAACTATTAAATCGTATTACAGTAAAATCTCTCAATAGCGAGTAAAATTAAATGAGATAAAGCCAGTTTATCAATATGTATATACTACACGTGCATACTAGCATATATATTATATGTACAGTGTTGCTTTGAAACTCCTATTTTTTAAAATAATCGGAATTTAATGATTGCCTCATATTCTCCATTTTATTTTTATAAAATTTAGATTCACATTTTAATAGCAATTAAGAAATATTTGTCAAAATTGTTACCATTATTAAAAAAAATTCTCAAACTTGCGCTGGGTTCAGATAGGCTTGATATTTTCGATACTGGAGCAAGTTTAGGTTCCTTTTCCTGTGTCTCAGAATTGGGAGTAGTTTCATCCGTTTCTTAGATCTCTTCAATACACTCGATGATAATCAATTCTGCACTTTCTGTTGGCAAATCGTTATTAATAGAGGAAAATTATTTCAAGTTCACTAATGTGTCTTTAATGCCCGGATCAAATCAGTTGTGCGAGCGGAATGTTATCTTCTTCTTCTAAGTCGTCAATATTATCTGTATTACCCATAAATCCGGCTTTCATATAGCATTTTTAAATTGCGCCAGGTCACCGAAACCCATATCAAGGCGTTGGTTATGGTAATATTATTTTCGATTTCTTGAAGACGACAACTACTGTCTAAAAGCCTCTTAATAAGGTAGCTTCTGTAGAGCATTTTAAAATTTTGAATAATGCCTTGATCCAAAGGTTGACAATGTGAGGTAGTATTGGGAGGAAAAAAAATAAGTTTGACATTATCCAGTGTAATATTGGGATGAGACGTTGCATTATCCAGAAACAATACCACTCTTCTATTCTGCTTTTTCATCTTGGTATCAAATCTGCGAAGTCACGCTGTCATCCACGCTTTTTTGTACGAGTCCCGTTGGAGAGGTAACTTATCGATATGTGCGCCCTTAAAACATCGAGGATTTTTCTTTTGCCTATTATAAGTGGTTCTTCCTTCTCACCTTTCATATTTGCACAGAACAGAATTGTAAATCGTTGTTTTGCTGTTTTTTTTTAAGTACACTATATTGACAACATGTTTTTGTTGGCAATGCACGATAGTGGAGACTGTCTTATCTGCATTAAATATTTCCCTTAGGACATAATCCTTTAAAATTGTCAATAGCCTTTCTTTCCAAGCGAATACGTCTTCGATGTCGGCTGATTTGCCACGTATTTTCTTGAAGGTAATATCGTGCCGACGACGGAACTTTTCTAACCATCCATTTGATGCCTTGAATTTATCTACTCCTAGACATTGAGCAGATTCAAGGGATTTTGCTTGAATTATGGGCCCGGATATTGGTAAGTGTTGCGCGCCCTATAAAACCAGTTAAAAATAACTTGGTCCACTGCCAGTCCTTCGATTTTGGGAAATTTTCTTTTTTGTTCACCGTTGCCACCTTCTCGAAACAAATTTCTAACTTCTGCTTTATTTGCAATCAACATAGTCACTTGGGTCTTACCCACTTCAAATTTTTCAGCCAATTTCCTGGTACTTAAACCAGTTTTTTCACTTTTTTCGATTATTTCAGTTTTTGTATATGTACCTATAAGTCTTAAGAATTGTCGGGTCGAGTTTTACTGTCCTAATGGAGGGTGTTTTTAGCATTAATGTATACTAAAAATTCCGATGATGAGTGCCCGCGGTCGTTTAACAGATGGGTCGGTAAAGAGGATACAATAATGGGATTTCCATTTTTAAATATGAGGAATTCATAACCTGTCGTTTAACGCAGGTGGTCACTTTATAGAGGCGGTCGCAAACAGAGGTTTTACTGTAATTATAATTTCGTATAAATCGATACCGTTACCTGAATTAGACTAATTCTACATCAAATGCCCGAAGTATACAACCATGTAGGGCGCAATAAACTGTAGACACGATCAAGCCATCCGCCCATACCAACTCTATTCACCCGCCGAGTACTGACACCGCCATAAAACTTAAAAGAGGTTAACAGCGCATTTTCTTCTTGAAATAGCCAACTGCTAAGTGAGCCAAACATATACGGTCGGGTTTGTTACAAAAAGTCGATTATATTGGGTTTAGTGCTGCAAATTATTTCAGTTTCAGTTAGTTCTCGGTATTCGTATCATCGGGCTAATGCTTATATTTTTCTTGTCATTTATTCTACTTGTTGGCCGTTTTCTTGAGAAAGAGAGGGTGAATTCAAATTAGGAGAGACTAAGTTCCATAGCATATGAAAAACAATTAGTCGCGAAAAAGCGTGGTCGCCCTTAGCCCGATTTAAATATTGAAATTGTTGGTAAAAGTCATGGCAAAATCTATAAACGGCAGTTTAACAAAGAAAAAAATAAGTGGAGAAGTAGTTGTTCAGATAAAAATGCCTTGTTTTGTTTTTCGTGTGTCTCATTTAGGACTGACTGTGAGGAGACGGCATGGCAAGAGGTAGGCGTAACGGATTTAGTGCATTTAAGTGACGAACTAAAGAAACATAAACAAGCGAAAACTTACATTAGCAATCAAGTACGATTCGCATTATTTGGGAATGTCAATATACAGGCTCATCTGGGTTCCGCTTATTGGATAAACATTCAAACACACAACGAAGAGGTAACAAAAAATAGATATATTTTATAACTTTGTTAGTGTAGCAGTCAAAACGAGTGCAACGGACTCTACGCTTTTAAGAATGCAGTCTAGGTTAATTCATTTCTCAGGTAGTTCATTGGCAAATTCACCGCCCAACAAAATTTTTTGATGCCAAGTATTTTTAAGCGAATTTAGGGTAACTCAGGTCTGATGAATTAAAAAATGAAAGTAGTTTTCCCAAATTGGTTCTAGTTTTTTAGATAGTGGATACCATCAGCAAGGAGACCTCTGCCACATAGCGAGTAGGTTCCCGAACCAGAATATACTACATTGCCTAATCTTCCGCCGTCAGAAGTAGAAGAAATTAAGGACAAGGGTTTACGTAGGAGCAGTGCAAGTAAATATGAGGAAATACCTTCAACACCCCATCAGTTCTCCCAAGAGGAACTGAATAACCTGATATCTAATAATAAGTCCTCGGTCTATGAAAGCAAGCATCTGAACTTTTGGCATTCAGGTTAAAAGAAATGAACTGTCGCAACCAGTTATAAAAATAACAATTTATTGACCACAAGAGGTGAAACTTGTTTCTTACTCCAGCCAAGATGGAAAACCTGTTTATTGTAATAACATTTCCAGACTTCTTCGTCAAATGGGAATGCAATTTGTCCCAATTGGCGACTGTTCATAGACAGTTCCAATAGAAGTTTAAAGGATCTTTTGCTGCATAATAACAACCGATTCCTACCGCCCTCAACAAAACTTAAAGAACAACATTAAGTTAGTATTGCAGAAACTCTCCTATGATGCGCATCAGTTTTCTATTTGTGCGGATCTGAAAATGATGAACTCCTTGCTTGGGCAGCTAAGTGTTAGCCAAACACCCTTGATTTATCTGTTTGTGGGATAATAGGTCGAGGCAAGATCATTGGAATAGGATTAATCGGTCAATAAGACAAAACATAACTGTAGGAACAACGAATGTCATAAACGAACCATTAGCGAACCGGAAAAAAATCATTTTCCCTACGCTCCACATCAAGTTAGGACTAATGAAACAATTTGTTGAGGCGTTGAACAAAGATGGCGATTGCTTCAAATATATTGAAGCTACTGCTGGGTGTAGCTTTGTGTCGGTGGTTAAGAATTTCTTGGGTAATCACAAAGCGGACAATTATGAGGAACTGGTGCAACAGATGTTAATGAGCTTTAAAAACTTGGGTTCTAATTAAATTTCCCGACAATCTTAGGACTTAAGTAAGGAACAAGGGAAAATATTCCACCACGATGTAAAGGTGATGAAAGAAAGGTACGAAGGCAAATAGGACAAGCATATGATGGCTGAAGCATTTAACGTGATGCTCCTTAAAACCCACATAAAAGTACATATTATAAACGGCACTTTTTTCCTACCAATCAGTTGTAATTTTCCAAATTAGACAACTCTATTTGTTGTTTGTAGAAATAACTCAGACATAGTTGGCAATAAAGTTACTGTTGAATTATATTATCCAGAAGATAGTGCTGATGCAAACCGTTTCAAAAAGGAAGCTCACACTCCTTGTGCAACTCTCAAGCCCGATTTGTATGATAGCATTACAGATACATCTTCTGGTATAAATTCTATTAATTATTCTGCACCTCAAGTACCAACCATTATTGTTACATCACCCACAACTTGTGAAGGAAGTATGTCCTCGAGGTAGGTACACTACTTCTTAATTTAATCCCTCAAGTAAAGGAAAAGTTGTTAGTACATTTAATAAACCTGAGTAAATCGGTTAAAACAGTTTCAGATTGGTTTAGGTTAGTTTTTATCAAGCTCCAAATATGAAATATCTCTCTTATTTATAAAGAAACTGATGAATAATATACCTTATAGTCCTGGTGCTTATGTTGTAGGCATGAAAGGTCTAGATATTTTACGTCGCATAAGGTTAAAAATCTAACGAGTTAATTTAAGAAATATATTTATGCACTGCGTATGCCTATATTATTATAGGTAATATTGGTCAAGGTGTTACAGCTTTAGTGGTTCCGACACAGTTTTATCTTTGGATGTGATTTTACCAAACAGTCTAAAGTTTTTGTTAATTTTAAGCATTATTCTAGGCAAGCAAAATCTTAAAACTTTTTTTTTGAGTCGGTATGTTCTTTAGATGATCTTTCTCATTACAACCATTTTCTTTTTGCAATTGATTAGTTCACATAGTGCGAAGGGTAGCTCTTAATAGCTTAGGCACTAGGTCGTGGTCCGAAGCAATAATAATTAATACTTACCTTTGACGTCATCTGGTTTGATATGAGTATAAACCTTGAAATGTTAACCCATTAAAAGGGTGGTCGCAACCCCCTATGGTTGATACGTGGACCGCCTTTCAGCCAAGCATTGGCTGTAAATGAGGGAAGTGAAAATACTGCCAAGCGACTAGGCTGTCGTATAGAGATATATTTTAAATCATGTTAATATTTAACAAGTTAGAGGTAAGACCGAGACAAATTATTTACATACTTACTAATGGAATACAGGTTAAAGGTGCTAATGACGCATTTAGTTGTAAAGAAGTTAAAAAAAAAACTACCAAAATTAAAAGAAAAAAAAATCCCGGGAGATGACATATTATAGGCTAAATATTAATAATAAAAAGATTCTTAAAGAATTGTATTAAAATCAATTTTCATAAAAAAGCATTGCGTGTTTTTCTTTTTACCTTGTTACTATTTAAGGAAGCTCGCTCTTGCAAAAGATTTTAAACATATGTTTTCCTACACGAACAAAATAAAGGTTTTATTCTGCCCACATCCACGGCGTGATATAAGGTATAATGACATTAAAAAAAAATCCCTCACTTTTTGTAATCGTAGAATCAAATACAATATTAGATTATTTTTCAAAATAAATAAAATAAGTATACAGCTTCTGTTTTTGTTGTTTATTTTATTCAACAGGATTTCTTTATGTTATCCAAAATATTTGTGAAGATTTGTTACCTTCAAAATTTAAAAAACAAGTTTGTTTGCAAAACTTTTCTTTAAATCAGTTCAGATTTTGGTAAAATCGTTAAGTTTATTATTTAGTGATGTATTTGTACACAAAACTTCTTATTATAAAAGGTATTGAAAAGTTTTACCATGAGTCGAAAAAGAGATTTTAGAATACTCTGGTTTCAATTTCCATATAAGTTAAACCGTGTAGTTGTGCAGTTTAATTTTGCCTAATTGTGGTTGGGGTGTAATTTTTGTACTAATACTTGTTTAAAAAGAATTAGTTTAGTTTAATCATTAAGATACGAGTCTATTTAGAACACGACAGTTAGTTGATCATCTTATTCTTTTACCTATACCCCTTCTAAACTTTCTAAATCTGTTTGTTTAAAGTTTAAATTGTATGGCTTAAAACCTGTGTATTGGGGCTATACACTGAGCGTAATACTTAAGGACTGCGACTGATATATAATTGTTGTTTTCGTCACGCGTCAATATAAATTAAAAAAAAAAACTAATATAACGTTGTTAGAGCATCTGGGCAAAAAAAAAACGATTTGATCTTTTGAGATGAGCCTAAGGTCATTATATCACAATTAATAAAATATATCTCAGGTGAAAAAAATTTTAGGAAAAGCAGGGTTTCAACCTGTGACCTACCTTGCATAGAAAAAACTCTTTACCTTTTTGGTTTGCAATCTTCATCATCTCCCTTTAAATAGGCTTTAATGGTTTAAATTGTATTTATTATTTCATTTAGATTCTATCATTAAATACTGTGCCAATCATTTTTATAACTTTCCTTATAAAATAAAAAAGAAAGCGACATTACGTAACACTAAACTTTAAACTGAGGGTTACTAGAAAGCATGGCCAACGGCATTCTTGTATTATACGTTATTATGGATATACACCTTTTAATTTTTTATCTAAGAATTAATTAAAAAAGATTGTTACGAGTATAAGGGATTGCGTTCTAAAATGTATGTTATTATACGCTTAAAGATTTTTCTTATTTATTATACTTTTAAAAAAATATTAATATTATAACAGCATCATGTCATTATCTACGTACCATACTTACAAAACAGCTTTTTGGATTATTTAATAACGAATTTGTTCCATACTTTATGTACACAGTGTATGTTTTATTGCGCTGAATCGGACAAACCTTTTCACTTTTAATTTTTTCACGTACGATAAACTCTCTCTAGTGTGTATTTCTCGGTGTTAAAAAGGCAAAGTTCTGCCACCTGTAAAGATCGCAACGCACGATCCCGCAGTAGATTTTTTGTTATCATATTATCATCCACTTGGTGTATTTTCTTTTGCAATGCGGCATAAATTTGAGACGGCACTGAACGTGTTTTACGTTTAGTAGTTAAGGCACTGGAGGGCCAGTGTTGGCGTACCAAGGTTATGGTAATCTGGCGGGTGTTAGCTACCGGACCCCGTGGTTATCTATTTTCTTTAAAATCCTGGAATGCTGCTAGGAGTAAGTTTTCTGTATAAATATACAGTTATTTTCTTGGAATTTTGAAGATTGCTGAAACTTATTTGTATTGTTTTTCATATAATTTTATTGACTTGGGTGCACCAATATGCCGGAAAATAAACTTTCAGATAAAAGAGCAAAAAATTATTCGACAGTTTTGAACAAAATCTTAGATTGCATGGTAGAAAGGTCATTATGATTTTACCTCCACCAAGCAGTACCTACATATTATTACCGAGAGACTGACTTCTATCAGGATCCGATTCATTTCGTCAAAGCAACCTTTCGAATTCAAACAATCTAAATAACTACTAACGCTGGGGACACATCATCACTTATCTATAGAATTATTTCCGAATCCAAAACATCTTTGACACAAGCCGAACGAAGAAAGAACAGAAGTTAAAGATTATCTATCTTAAGAAACGTGCATGATCTCATAATATGGATGCATGTATATAATTATGTATTCTACAAAATGATTTTAAACATATTAAAATATATTTGCTAATTTTGATTCCTAAAATTCAGGGAGTAAAAAAAAATGACAACCGTAAAAGTTACAAAGACGGTTAAATTACGAAAAAGTTGCGCAATTTATTGGCCAATAATATTCTATTGAGAGAATTAGAAAATTCTGCTTACTTTCGAAGGTACTCGAAAAAATCCGAAATTTTGCGATTTTGTTTTTATTTTTTTCTGAAGTTATTTGAAAAGGTATAACAAAAACACAGGGTACTTTAAACAAGACAGCGTTTATAAATTTTCGGTGCAACATTAAAAGAAGTGGTATCTAATACAGGGTGTGTATTAGATACCATTTCCTATTACGGATTTAACGATTTATATCACACTATGGCTTGTCATGGTTTTATTATGAAAAAGGTTCGTTAATAAATTTCGAAAATTTTGGTGGATGGTATACCAGGATGTGTGAGAATATACTATATTTTTCTTTTAAAGTGATTTGGTCGGACGAGAGTATGGTACCTAATAACGGTATTTTACCAGGCCTAACACACATTATTGGTTATGAAGAAATCCACGCGTAAACAGAACAGCCAGACATCTACGTCGCGTCGCTTCGTGTGGTGTGAAATTTTAGGTACAATGAACTTTTTACGACACAATTTGGAAGATGTATTAGACGACTTACCATTAGGTGCTGTAAAAGATTGCTGGCTACAACAAGATGGTGCTCCAGTGCATAATTTCAGGATTGTTGGTCAATATTTATCTGAGCGGTTTCCAAGAAAATGTATTAGCACTTATAGTGAAACACCCTGGCCTTCAAGGTCACCCCACTTAACCCCTTAGACTTTTTTTTGTAGGGTTATATAAAAAATTAGGTATTCAAGAGAATGTATCGAAAACGAGGAACACTTACCTCGATCAGTACGACCAGCATTTAATGAAATTTCTTCTGAATTCTACCGCCATAGTAAAAAAGCAATAAGTGTGGTTTCAAATATCTATAATTTTTTAACGTTTAAGAATTATTCTTGCCAAATTACTTTTAGTTACTATTCTGGTACCTATTCGGGGTTAAAACTTACGTAATAATTTTTATGCTCGTCGCTATCTTTTCAACGCCTACTACACCAAAAAGCGTGTGCTTTCTTTACGGGCCATATAAAAGAATAAATTTGATGATGAGTTCTTCGAAACAAAACTGTACTGAAAATTTGTAAACGCTGTCTTGTAGGGCTAAAGAAAGTGTCTTGCTTTTTTATACGTTTCAAGAAAAGATAAAAACGAAATTGGAAAATCTTGAATTTTTTTGAATATCGCCGAATTTAACCGCCTTTGTAACATCTACGGTTTCCGAGATCCCTCGTGCAATTGGTAGCCTACCTATTTCCTCTGCAATTTCTTACTTTTACAAAAAAATTTAAAGTTGATAATGTATAAATAAATTTTGTATTAAGCATATTGTGTCGTTCAAGTAAAAGGAAAAAGAAGGAAGAGGAAAATTCTCGAAAAATCGATTTATTTTTACATTGTACCCATTGTAACATTATTTGTAAACAGGAGTCGAATCAACGAGGACTGCTAAAATATTGTTTATAAATAGTGTATAAGGCTTAAGATAAGTGTTTATGCAACACATGTTTTTTTCACAGGCATACAATTAATGGTTTTATCCAGCTAATGTAAGCGGAAAAAATATATAACGAGATTGGGGAAACCAAATTCCCACGTCCTTTGTAAGTCGATAACCTTAGTGTTTATGCGCGCGTTCTCTACTTGTTTTCTGCTCGTTTGTTAATCTATTTACTTAGGCCGATTAGTTAGATTATATCTTTACTAAATATTTATTTTATTAATTTTAAACCTGCCTCCGTTGATGTGGCACAGCCAAAGAGTAACGTTGGGTGACTTTGTGGCACTACTAAGAAGCTTAATAAAATTTTTAGTTTTTTTCAGTTCTCTAGAAAATATTAGTGTCGCCGCGTTCATTTTTTAAATGTACCTACCTGGCTTTGTTCGCCTGCTTTGAGTTCTATGAGTTAGCAGCAATAAACTGATTTTTTTGCATGAAATTAGGTCAAAACTATTGAAAATTGATTCAAAACGGTGGTTGCGGACCGGAAGGGAATCAAAATTTCTTATTTTGAATGGAACCGAATCGGAACAATGAAAGATTGGTACGAACCAAATCGAAATTATTGCTTCATAACCGAAACTGTAATGGAACTTGAATTTTTTATTGTATCTAAAACCGAAATCGGACCGGACTCTGACTCAATGTAATAAAAAGATATGGTCTTTCAAAAATCATGTATTTGATTTCACTCATTATATTTTTTATATTTTGCAAAAATAGGCATATTTTCTGAAAATTCGCGGAATGCGACGAAACCTACTTCGCCCCGTTTTTCGGAGATGGAGAATTCAATTTTCGATAGTTTTATTTCCGCATCCATCATTTTTCATTTTTTGCATGCTGGACTTGGTTTGGAGATAGTTTCGAGGGGAAGCTCGCACCCGCCGCTTCCCTAATCATAATAATATACAGTGCGTAGACCAATATAGCTTATTTCCGGAGCCTACGCTTACTTACAAAAAAGCATGCGGGTTTTCGTAAAGTTTCTAGAGAGGGAGCAGCCGTCCCCTACTCCCTGGTGAGTGGAAAATTATCCCCTCCATGATTTTGGCGGCTGGCCCACTCCCCCACAAGGGTGATTTTTTTGGAGATTCTTATTTCCCAACCTGGAAAGCGAGGGGTTTTATATACCTAGAAGCTTCTGGTCCACTTACAATTTTCAAATTTGATTCGGAGGAAAGTCTCCTAGCACGAATAAGAGAAAAATGGGAAAATAACTAATTTTTAAATGTGTGTGAAATTATTACGTTACAACCATAATAGTATAATGATATACGTTCGGAACCCCTATATCCCTCAGGGTCCAAGTTGTACTTGAACTTACCCGTTTTTTTAAATGGCTTTTTAAAGCATAGGAGTAAGTAGTAGTAATAAAGATAAAAGGAGAAGATTGGTTGCAAAAAAAAACTTAAAATAGATGGTAGTACTAAAACTGCGAAAAACGTCATGAAGGAAGAAGGGAATAGTATGCACTTAAATCATTTTCTTTTTTTTTTCTTTATACGTTTCATGGAAAATAAGATTCTCGTACTATAAATATAAACGTAGCTACGAACCGCTAATACTTGACATGTGCTTGATAGAGGGTTTCCCATGGGATAATACGTCAAGTGTTTCTTCCATCTTAAGCCGGCCGGAATTTATTATTATCGGGTATAGGTTTTTCGTGATATAATCTTAGGGAAAATAAAAATTTATGAAGGTTTTCAATAAATTTATTATGTTTTCGCAGCTATTTTTTTTTTGGTAATGCCATGATAATAGATACATAAAACAAACACACTTATACAGAGTTAGTAATAATATCCGGAAGAGCTGGCTTTAAAATCACCAAAGATAAATCAGCGAATTTTGGTTGGTTTACTAAATTAAAAATTGGTATTAGATTTTTAGTTTTTTTTTTGAAACTCAACAACTAACACTATTTTTTAATAAATTTGATTTTTACCGTTTCGAACGTATAAAAAGAAACGTTCACAGAAATAATCGAATGGATATTTTCGTCTCCATTGGTCTTACAAAGAAGTTTAAAATAGCAACTTTGAAACATTTTTTGTGGATATTTAGTTAGTAGTTATCAGAAAAAAACTAAACGGCATTAAAAACTTAAAATATTTAAACAACCTGGAATGAAACACCCTGTGTTTTATTTATTTTAATTGCTAGAGCTCGTTCTCCTGATTTCAAATATGTATAGTTTATTATGGTTATTGTTGTTAATTTTCGGAGAAGAAAAGATTCTTTGCCCATAATATGGCAACAGGACGGAGAGATTCAGATGAAAATAATCTTTTTTTCTTTGAAAATTAATAAAGTTAACCATAATAAACTATACAAGGGGTTATTCACGGTATTCGACACGACATATTATAGCTAAATTATTTGTTTTGGATAACAAAAAAATTTCGGGGTGGATAGGGTAGATTTTAACATTATTTTTATAATTTACAGCTTATCCTAAAACCACGAAACGCATCAACATTGTATTTTTTTAAATGGAATGCCCTGCATATTATTTTATTTTCGGTCTCTGCGATCAAAATAAAAATGAGTTTCATCAGGGTTTATTCTAGTTAAACCCTATGTTTTCAATCAAATTAACACTGGAGTCTACTAACTGATTAGGTTTTATGTTGCACTTATGAAAAACTCACTAACTTATACAAGGTGTCCAAGAAATACGGCAAAATAATTACAAGTTTAAAATGATAATAACTTGCTTAACTTAAATATAACATTTGGTATTTTATGTCAGCAGTAGATGTAAAATTTAATTATCTGTCGAAAAGTAATAAACCTTTCCATAGCTAATTGTTCATGTTTTCATGAAAAATATAGATATTCATAATAGAGACTCATTTTAACCAATCTAATATTACTCAAGTCACCCATGGCATTTTGCGAGTTCAGAATTGGTTATAAAGAAGGTTTATAGTAAATATGCTACTTACTAGTCGAAGTAATGTAAAGATAACGAAATAAGGGAATGATGGACCTACAACAAACAATTGCTTATGACAAGTGTTCAAAATGGCGACTATCCGACTCTAAACACAAACGAATCCTCTGTTTTAAAACCTTCAGCAACATTTAACAACATTGCTGGGCTTATGCGCTTATGCGCTCCTTCATATTATCCGGTGTTGTTGAAGCTGTATTATAAACGATTCCTTTTACACGTCCCCATAAAAAGAAATCGGATGAAGTCAAGTCGGGTAATCTTGAGGGCAAATTCTGAGGTCCATTTCTTCCAATCCATCGATTTTGAAATTTGACGTTTAAAAATAATTCACGAATCCTACTATAGAGATGTGCGGGTGCTCCATCCGTTTGATGTCACATCGTTTTTCTTATGGCTATGCGAATGTCTTGTAACCATACTGGCAATTGGTTTATCAAAAAATCTAAAAACATTACTCCATTTAAATAGTTTTCGAAAAAGTAAGGACTGAATAAATAACGACCCATTATTCCGCCCAAAGATTTACTGACCATCTGTGGTGATTATCAACTATTCTAGATTGATGTGTATTAGAATCAGAATATTAATGAAAATTATGTGTATTAATTGATCCATTGTTGTGAAACGTTCACTTGTCACTAAATAAAACAAAATGTAAAAAGTTTTCATTTTCTGCCATTTTGTCTAAGACATACATACAAAATTCCACTCGTGTTTTAAAATCGTTTTCAGAAAGTCCTTGGTGACGCTGAACTTTATAGGGATGGTAACTATGT
Source organism: Polydrusus tereticollis (assembly GCA_963920685.1). NCBI lineage: Eukaryota > Metazoa > Arthropoda > Insecta > Coleoptera > Curculionidae > Polydrusus > Polydrusus tereticollis. The sequence goes on along the minus strand of OY987328.1, from coordinate 44,560,405 downwards.
TTCTGAAGAATCCTTAAGACGCTTGATTGGCTAATGTTTATATTTTACGCAATTTGTTTTTAACCTATATGATGATTTATGATTTTCCTTTTAGTGGGATTTTTATACTGAGCACTCCCAGTTAGTCTAATCTGAGTCTACACTCTTTCGAAAACGACTTGATTTTGATGATTTCTGTTAGGAAATCTTTGATCGTAAACTCGTAAAGCCAGTAAGCACTTTTGCAGATATTCTCGAAGAATAAAAATCATATCAATTCGTTCTCCTTTTGGATAAATTATTGTTTTGAAATAAAAAACAGAAAAAGCAGAAACTAAATCTAAAATGGTTAAAATCGGTCTGTATTATGAATATTTGCATTTTTCATGAAAACGTGAGCAATTAGCTATGGGGAAGTGTAATAATTTTCGATAGACAATTAAATTTTACATCTACTGCTGACATAAAATACAGGGTGTTATATTTAAATAAAACAGTTATTATCATTTTAAACTTGTAATTATTCTATCGTATTTTTGGAAACCTTGTATAAATTAGTGAAGTTTTCTACAGTGTGAATTTGTTTTGAAAAAAGAAAATACCTATTGAGAATTTAATCAGTAAAAGTGTTACTGCATCGAAATATTTCAAAAGCAAAAGGGTTTAATCACAATAAACTCCGATAAAACTTATTTTTATTTTGATCGTAGAAACCGAACGTAAGATAATATACACGGCATGCCATTAAAAAAAATACAACTTTGATGCGGTTCGTGTTTTTGGGACATCCTGTACGGTATGAAAATAACTTTAAAATGTACCCTTAACAGACCCTATCCACCCCGCAAACGTTCTTTTGATCCAAAACAAATAGTTTGGCTATAATATGCCGTGTCGAATAACGTGAATAACCCTGTCTATTTGAAATCCGGAGAACGAGCCCTAGTGACTAAAATATAAAATGCTAGGTGTTTCCTTTAAAAAATACCAGGTTATTTAAAAATTTTAGGTTTTTGATGCCTTTTCATTTCTCTCATAACGGATTCTAGGTGTCCATAAAAAATACATTTAGTAAAATAAAAACAATCACCCTGTACTTATTTATTTTAGCACAATTGTCAATACCTGACTGATGTTTCACTCTGTCATTTTAAGGAGGTCCAAAATTGAAAAAGGAGTAAAATGGTATATACTCTAGTTGAAGGAACAGGAATAGTCTTCTTTTATAGGGCTGAAAACCGTTGAGCGCATAGAACCTCCATAGTAATCAGTGGGAGGCATCTAGACAAAAACGTCGGGCATAAGTATGTCATAGAATTGTTGAGTAAGTTTGAAGAAATTGGATCTGTATGGAACAAAAAAATGCACAACCAACAATTTTGGATGAGGCGCAAGGTACTCGGTCAAATAGCTGTAGATCCAATTTCTACTTCTATTCCAAAAATCACCAAGCTGACGAATATTTCTGCTGGTTCTGTGGATATTATTTTAAAAAAGAATAAACTCTTCTGTCTGATTTTTTCTAAACAATAATTTATTTACGGTGCACCAAGTGGCAACACCGTAAGTAAGTATACGAGCCGCATAATTTTATTGTCTTATATTAGAAAGTCTTTGTACGTAAATTTAGTCTACTTCTACTGTTGATAATATGGCTAATATGGCACGAAGTTGACCATTCCCTTTTTTTAGGCGTTGGTCTACGTGATCTGTCCAGCCGCTTATCAAAGGACATACCCAGATATTTAGCACTATTACATCAGTCTAGTCTGGTGGTTCTGACTTGCAGTTTAAGGTAATTTGCTTTTAACTCTCGAAAAATAGATAGTTTGGGCGCCATTTAGGGGAATCTTCCATTAGCCACGCCTTGACAATTTTTATATAACGTTCTAGCTTTGAAACTACCAATCTTGGCTATTTGGCGGTGATAGCGGTATCCTCAGCAAACAGATATAGTTCCGTTTAAGTGAATTTAGGAATATCCTCGGTATATATATTACACAGAGTCGGCACAAGGCGGGATACCTGGCCTTATTAACTTTAAAATGAGTCCGTCGGGCCAGACCTTAACAAATGCCTTGTTGACGTTGAAAAAGACCGTTCCAGTGCTGAATCGTCTGTTTAAGCCACTTAGTATATGAGAAGCCTTTCTAGTCGTTTGGGGCACCCTGCTGGAGCAGATCGCTTTCATCTTTATATTGTCGATGCCCGGAGCCTTTTTAGGTTCAGTAAATCTTCTAATGCTTTTTACTTCATTCATATAAATACTGCGGATATCCTGTATGGGTTGTTTGATAGACCTAAAATAAATCCGCATTGCTCTGGAGATCTGTGCATCCCTCTCAGAATCCATAGTCGGGTTGTCACTAGATTGTTCGTACAGGCTGTCTGCAAATAGTTTTTCCCCACAATCGGATATTAGAGCGCTGTTAATAGGGTTGCTGATAATAGGCGTTGACTTTGGCCGCCCCTCGCCAGTAAATTGGCCCTTTTAAATAAGCTGTTGTCTTCAATATTGAGACTAGCCACTGTATGCTCTTACAGAGAGGACTTTTGAGCTTTAAGGAGATGCCAAACTTGCTGAACGGATCTGTTCGCCTCTGCCTTTATCTGCGGATCACCAGTGCGATACGCACGGTTCATAAGTCTATTTTTGACTGTAGTTTGCTTCTTGCTTTCGTTGTTAGGACTCCGTACTTGCAAAATCTGGACACCTTTATGATAGAGGCACTGACCATAAAAGTCTTAATGGAATCTGTGACGTAAATCACTGCAGGGTCTATGTCCGCGTCCACCTGAATTGGCTGAAGTAGCCCAGTTGGTAGAAGTAATAGAAATAGACCTCTGTTCCTCTTCTTGGAGATTACCGTACTCTACTACGAGCGGAAGATGGTCGGATGAGAGGCCGCAGAGCCACGTATGAGTCTATGCCTACCAAAATAATGTCAAGTGTATTATTTACCTGTTAAAAAAAAAACTAATTTAAACAATGACGTTTACTTGTCGTTGCTTTTCGCATTAATAAGTTGATTGTTGTAGCATTACCAAGTGAAGACGTAATATAGCGAATAGTGAGCGAATTTTTCTTCGCGTTTTTCATTTTATTGAGGCCTATATTCGAAAAAAAACTTTAGAGATTTCTGTATTTTTAAGTTTGGATGTAAAGATGATTTAACATGTTTCTCCTTCTCTCTGTTGCGTAGCTACAGACTAAAATGACGAGTTATACACTTAACAATATTTTATTACTCAACTTATCTACAAAGTGTTCAAAACTTAAAAGTTAAATATATCCTTTCTCCTACAACCGAGCGCAAAGTAAAGTTTTGCGCTTCCAAAAGAAAGCACACAGTAGCACTTTTTCGAGGAGCAAACGTTTTGTTCACTTTGCCGCTTACTGAGCGACAAAGTAACCAAAACACTCGCTCGCCTGATCACCTTGACAAATATCATAAAACCTCTTGTATTCCTCATGTTTGTCCCATTTTTGAAAGTAGGCGTTGAGGGGTGTTTGACACATATCGACAATTTTGTGACCAGTAAGACGGTATTTAAATAAATAATAATTATGTACTTATGCAATTTGTAATTTTTATTTTGAAGTAAAAATACATTTTAACAAACATTTTTAAAAAGACACCGGTTGTAGAAAAAAGCATGTGTACGTATGATTCGAGCGCAAAGTGACATTGCCGGTCTCGCTCAGAACACAAATAGCTATTGTTTCTCCTAGTTTAACCGCCCTACTCGGTACTTTATTAACTGTCAGTCAATGTAGATTGAATTTGACACACATTTTCTTCGTACATTTTTTTTGTACATATGTACACTTGAAATTCACATGTTAATGTATGGATAATAGTTTTTCACGTCTTTTACGATAGTTGGGACTGGCGTTGCTCTGCCAGTCTATTTGTTCTGTACATATACAAGTTGCCTTTATAAGAAACTTCAACTGGTATAAAACACTTTGAGTAAATCATTTATCAGCTATTAGCCTGTAAAGAATAATATTATTATTACCAGACCTTTTCAAGCGTGTATGTTGGATACGCCGAATTTCTTATTATTGATTTTACATTTTGGTAACATATTGAAATAAACGACATGTTTTTATTGAGACAAATAAGAGGCAAGGGTAGGTTAAAATCAAGGTTAAAATTGAACACTGAACTACATTCAGTTCCCCTACGGAAATAACGTTTTGTCACCATTCCTGATATAACAGCTCTTCTTTGCATTTTTCTTTGGATGTATTAATATTTTCCACCTGTCAGCGTTAGCTAAATATGCATGGTATCTTGTTTGGCAGAAATGTCAAAGCGCTGCGATCTTGATAAAGATATTATACATTCCACCGAGAATATACTTATAGAAAAAAAAGTAAGTAGCTTCAAGTCAAAAACGAAATTTTTAAGTAAAAAATAAAATATTTGTTTCAGGGCAGAGTTAATTAAACTGTAAATTAAGCATTTTTTTGTAGGAGGAAGACGTCATGTCTAGTATACTAGTAACTTTCGAATTTTAAATAAATCATCCTGTACTTTATATAGAATTTTATATTTACATTTTTAATGATAAATACCCTATACCTTTACATATTAATTATTGTGTTGTCTTTTGCGGTCGAAACAAAAAATAGTAAGAAATCAAATATTGGACCTATGTATCCGTAAACACAACAGTAAAATTGCAAAAACATTATTTTAAGAAGATATGGTAATCTTGCTTTTATGAAGTACATAATACACTATTATTTATACATGCAAGATGCCAAAAAAATATATTTCGGTTGGTCATTAAAAATTACCAAAATTGAATTTTTTTTTAAATGAGATCAATTAATAGAATATTCTTAATATATCCATATAAGATGTTCCCATATATACTTGACTTCGTTTCCTTTTCTTATAGGCGTTCTCATTTTAATTAAGTAATACTCGCTCCTAAAAATTTAAAAAAAATTATAGGGTGCAGTGATCCGTTGACAGATTGGTTTGGACAACACAGAATAGGCATAAGAATAATCCACGGGATTGCTCACTGTGGTATCCAAAATGATCTGGAAAATACTTCCAGTTCTAATCAAAATATTACCGATTAGTGAGCGTGTGTGTTTATTATTTTATCATATTCTAATTTGCATCTTCACCTGTTCCTCGTTCGATGCCAGGGTCAACTCGAGGGGATCTACAGCTTAACGAGGGCTTTCCACAGTTCCACCACGGCCCTTCTCAGTCACGATATCCCTTATCGCCCCCAGAACCATTGTATCGCGCGGCCTTAAGCGTCCCATTAGCTTCCAATAATAATGCTACATTATATCTTGTCTTCATCAGAGAAGATAGTTAAAACTGGATGTCAAAGCAATATTTTTAACATCAAAATAAATAAAGTAATAAGGTTAGGTATGTCAAAAAAAAGGCATACGATTAATTCCTTACGTAAGTGTGCAACAATTTTAATATTTAACAATTGAGACAAATTACAGACTCACGAATATCAGTCAAGAAATCGTCAGTTAACTTTAGATGGTCTATGCCTTGTACAAAATATTCATGCAATAGGGAAGTAATTACTTCAGTTGTCTACAATCTTCTGTATTACCGGAGTTTAGCCGTTAGACAAAGTAAACATAATCAACTTTTTAAAAGTTAGCCCAAAGTCCCATTTTATGTTTAATTTAAATTATCATTAGCCAAAAGTTCGCAGGTGGAAAATAGATATGACGTAAAAAGCAGCATCAAAACACGACCACAACCCTCGTTTTACAAGATAAACAACCCAATGCTTTCTGGGTCGTATCAAAGTAAGATAATGTAAACTAAACATTGCTACACATTTACTTACGTTCGTTCCCTTTTCGGGTCCTTAAACACGTCTCAGGGTCTAATGCTGCTTTTGCCATTATTCAATTTACATAACTATTAACTTAGCGCATTGAGCACAGAATCATCAAATTTAATTCCCCGTCGCTAGGTTTGCTAATAAAGCTACTAGCAAGATCGCCAAACTAATTTGTATTAATGATGCAAAGCACTAATGATATTCAGTATCTGTTTCCCTGCCAAAAATTATTTATTGCTAGAATAAATTAAACAAAAACTTTATAATTCGGCTTATTCTAACATCTTTTGCCTAGCACCTATATAATAAAAATAAAAAAAAATAACTTTGGGATAAAATAACTAAGTAAAAGTATTTTTCTTTATTGCATTGATTTAGCCTTTCCTAGGTGGAAATCCATTTTATCATTAAAAGCAAAAGAAACACAAATTGTGTACACAATTTCACTTAAATTAAACACTATTTTGTATTATTTTATTATTTTTACGACAAACGCCAACCTCTTAATCGAAAGGGAATTTGTAAATAAAACTCGAATACCATTCATTTAAAAATGCTATATCGAAACATGTAGAATTTGTAAATATAATATTACAAAAAAATTATTAGTTAAAGTGGTTCAAAAGATTTCTGTTTATTTTATTTTTTTTTTACTTGGCCCCACGAACTTTAATTTCTTTTTTCTCTGGTAAAAGTAATAATATAATCCTTTTCTTTTATTCAACGGCACTATTTACTTTAAAATATACCAATTATTTAGGATACACTCTGAAACCAATTATTTTCGAGGAAAACCGATATTAAAAATTCAATAAATATTCAAAAACCTTTTGTAATTAACAACTAAAAAGAAAATAACAATACTAATAATTGTAAACAGTGTTTAATGTGTAAAGTATACATTAAGAAATAAATATCAACATTTTCAATCAAAATATCTTTATTAAATTTCAACTCTGTATAATAACAACCAATGCTCAAAATATATCCCGATTAGTTGTTTCATTTGCCATTCTTATTTTTTATTTTGTTAATTTATTATTTTTAAGATTTCCCTTGAGAAAATATATGTGGTAAAGGTAGATAAGTTTGTATATCTCAGTATTGTAAATAGGAAGTTTAATAGCAGTGGTAATAAATATTGATACGAATATTATTATAATAATATTATGTACGGATTTAGTGTAACGTCTTTATGTTCAATAATATAATAAATGAAGTAGTAAGGTTGTTGGGAAAAGTAAAAGAATGCGAATAAAATAAATGCTTGCCAATGTTTTGCTTTATGAATTTAAAGCTGCATCTTTAATTTTCTATTTTATATAGATAATTTTATATTTTATAAAGTAATATTTTTTCGATAAAAGTGTTGTCACGTTTTTATCATTATTGATTGTATTTTTTGGTAGAAAGTGTTCGTATAAAACAAATATAAAAAAATTTAAAAAGCAGCGGCCTACTGTGTTTTTAATATAAAATAATATCTTGTATTTGAGGGTTTTAAGAACTTATTTTTTATTTTAAGTACGCGTCCACATTGACACCTCTCAAGCAATGAACTTTACACGATGAGCTTCGCACGGTTAATTTTGCAACATGAAATGCAGCGGGTGCAAAAGTATTTGCTGTGGGGGGATTTACGGATATAACTTCTTTTTTTTTTAATAAAAAAAAATTGAGGAAAGAACTCAGTTTATAAGGTAAATAAAAATCGCTCTATTCATGAAGAATGTTATTACTTGTATCCTAAACTGCGACAAGATCATGGAAGATTCTACGTGTTTTTAAAAATGTCAATGTGTTATCTTGCATGCTTCCTCTTTAAAACACTAGGGGCCGATTGTGCTGTTAACTGTATAAACATTGATTAATTAATCGGAGATTTGTTCTAATCAACGATTATTTGTATGTACATGAGTTGCACTACCAAAAATAAAAGTCCGTTTAGTTAACGAAGAATATACTTGGCAACTGTCCAGTTTTTTTTTTTAATTTTAGGTTCTTTGCAAATTTCAGATTGATGGATTTATAGGTTACAAAAAATTTTCAATGTAAACTTTGAGTACTTTAACAGCTTGATTTAGTTTTGGTTGAAATTAGATAAAAAAAAGGTTCTGTTTCCATTGTGTTTGCGATGAATTCCAAGAAAACAAAAACATGACGCTGTATAAAGTATTCTGCGGAAGAAACATTTTTGATAGCAAATATTTGTGCTAAATCTAAAAATGTGTTAGAAAATTAAAATAAAAACTGACAATATCTCTTAACGAAAGAAATATAATTTGGAACAAAATAGCAATGAGTGCTATACTATTGCTCCTGAAAATACACGCTGGTAAAAATTACTTTACTAAGTTAAATAGAATTCACTGACAAATCATTATCAGATTCCACGTCTTGTGAGTTTTTTAAGTAAATATAAAAGAGATTCTAGTGAGGCGAGATCGCCTAAGGAACGTTAAATTATCAAATTCATCAAAATTATTTTTTCTATTGTATCTAAATCTGGAATATCTAGAGTTTCCAGACCGTCAATATTTATAAACATACATATATAATATTATGTCCTCAACAAAATCTATTCTAGGATCCAGAAAAAATAATCAAAAAGAAAATCAATCTGCCGAAGCTAAAAACACACAATAAAATTTAAGGTTAAGCACTGATTTTTTACGAATCGATGATTTAAACGTCCCAGAAACTATATTTAGTTTAATTAATGATTAGCTGCTTTTAATAGTTGTTTAACAGACGGCACAACAGATCTTTCGAAATAATCATTGATTAACGTTTTAATCAATGTTTAGGCGAACTGTACAAACGGGCCTAAATTTAATTAAAATGTGCTGTTGGGCGCATCCGAATTAAAAATAATCCAAAAACCGATTATACAAATAATCGGCGTCATTCGATTATTTTATTCTAGCATTTGAATGAAAAATAGCCTAATGCCTAATCAATTCGCTAGATGTGCGCCATTGCGCGATGCAGGATGCATGACCGAAAATAATCGAATAAAAAATCGGAATCGAATTCAATAACTCGACACAACGAAACACTTCATATCGATAAGCATTTTAGATTCGGATTTCGGCATCTGCTTACCACAGACGTGTAGTGAAAGCTGACTCGGGTTTATCGTATTCGGGGTCGGAGGGTCGTATTATATTCCAAACCACCGATTTTCTTACAACTGGGTGCATTATTCTTATAATTAATAAAATTTCTAATACGTCATTGTATAATAAAAATAAAACAGAAGGCGTTAGGCAACTACCTCTTAAAAAAAATACTTTGAGGCCCGCTGTATGAATCGATAATACGCTAATCTTAATACTCCATTCGTCCAAGTTCGGTGTTTTACGTCACATCACCCGTATCTTCTTTCTTCTTTTTTATGATAAGGCACAGTACTGTAGGATTAAACCTTTATATCGCTCTGCGAGCGGTGCGTGTGCGCATGATACGATTCACGTTGGTCTTCAATCTTTTAGGATTATACTCGCTGGAGAACACGGCCTCCAGAAGGTCGTTCCAGAGTGATAACGTTCTCCAGATAAAATAATTTTTAAACGGTGTCGTCTGTGGAAAACTAAGCTGAACCACGTACGGGTGGGCTGCGGTGGCTCATCGTGTAACCAGATGATCGGCCATAACTGGCGCTGTAAAAGCATTATAAATAAATTATAAGTTAAAACCGTACTATGAAAGACGGATCTTAAAAAATGTACATTATTTATGTTCCTAAATTATTTGTTACTATTATGCATTTTGTCGAAATCGTCCATTGTTCTCGAATATACCTTATTTATAATTTAACTAAATAGTGACACGAGGTCTCGGTCTCGTTAAAACCTTTCACGAGACCCAGACTTTGTGACACTATTGAGTTAAATTGTTATGAGTGTTTTATCGAGGGCTAAGCTACTAGTAAATCTAAAAAACATTTAGACAGGTACAGTGCCATAAGCAGCACAGTGGAGGCTCAAATCTTAAATTTATCAGCTGCTGTCAATTACTCAATCAGTTGCATTTGTTAATGATTTTCAAAATAGTTTTAAATGCGATACAAATAGGAAAATATATTTCGACATGAAAGCAAAAAAAAACAGTCTTATGATTGATTTAGTGATAATAATTCTTTAGTTTTGTTCGAATTAATGTCAAAGACGTAAAAATTAAAGTTTTGCGACACGACGCCGGCGTATTTATAAAAACTGAATGGCTTGCGCCCGCTTTAATACTACTGCCCTGACACAGCTCTACCACACAGAAATATCGATCGCTTGTGGCACACGGCGCGAGTGAACCAATCAAAATTAATAATTAACACGTGTTTCCTCTAATTGTACACTACGTTGCAATCTTTCCATGCCATTGCAATATCAACATGAATAGAATAAGAAGAGATTTTGAATAGGTAATGTTCAAATTATTATAAAATGCTGTTTATTAAATATATTAATATTCATTTTCAATCAATACATTAAAATCAACGGTTTCCTTGCTAAAAATGTAAAATTATAATTAAGTAACGGTATATGGCAACATCGTAAATCTACGAAGGTTGTTTTGCTCGCATTCTTTCGGTAACCATGGATTCCCGTGTTGAGCTATAACTAATGCTGAGAATGAAGAGGTTGAACTTAAAATTCAACGTGGCATTGAAACTTTCAGAAAAATAAAAACGCAATGTTGTTTGATTAGACCGAGCGCGAGCGTTGAAACTTTAAGTATTATATGTGATTCGACAATAAGAGTTTTATCCCGTAAACTCCAATAATATGATACTAAAAATCGTTATAATTGCTTTTCTGAATAAAGTTCCCCAAGTTTTTACCGCATCTAAAACGGATTTAAAGAATGACTGCTCACAAGATATCGATGCATTCTGTTTAGAAGATTAAGCTTGGCAGTTTATCTTGTTGTATCAGGAAATTAATAAATATAAAAAAATATGTGTGTAGTAAGAACACTGAAATATTTTTTAAAATTTATTTATGGCACTGATTGACATCAAATAGCCAGCATCTATTTTAATTGTGTATTATATCCAGTATTATTTTATATTTTTACATAATTTTAACTTATTTACGAATTTGCAAACGCTCACTAACATTTATTCCCAAGCCGGGATTCGAACCCTGGACCTTTTTTTTAATTTCAGCGATGAACAGTAACAACTAGATGCATCTTTTTTATATAGAAAGCGAGTCTCTAGATAATGTTCAATATTATTAGTATATTTGCTTAAGACAGAATCAGAAAATTTATTCTTTAATTTAAAAGTGTTTGCTTCTTTGTTTCGTTAAGATTTATTAACTTTATATTTTTTATAATCGTTAATATGTTTCTTTTCGTTTCGATTTTAGTTTTGTTTCGTTGTTTATACTAATATACAATTTTAGATAAAGTTTTGAACCTAATTTTGGTGCTTATTATGCCAGTTTCTTATTTCGTGCAAAGTGTCGTCACCCTGCTTCCTGCACTAATGAACTTCGCTATTTGGAAACACATTGTCTTATATAAATAAATCTGCCCCTCTCAACGGGTCCCTTTTATTTTCTTTTTTTAAAGTTTAATGCTCTTTTTTCTTTTTCTTTCTTAAACTTTCTGAGCAAAAAATGTATTTTGTAATTTGATTTGACAGCACGAGGCTTATAAAAATCACCAGAAAAAGTTCCAAGTAAAAACTTTTAGAATTCGAAACTGTTATTTTTGAATTTTAAAAAGAAACTAAATTTTAAAGTTAAAAATTTAAACCCAATTTGTTCAAGTTTTCTTTTCGACTAGATAACATAAAATGATAAATTCTCTTGAACTTGAATCATATAACCGAGTTAGGATGTGAAAAATGTAAGGAATAAATAAAGCGAATTGCCGTCGACGCATTTTAAGCCGCTGCCTGCACGAAAAACTTCCGTAAAGTTATAAATCATGTAAAATTGTCTTGATGAAATTACGAGTAAAATTGTAAAACTTAGATGTTACCCTAATCCAGTTTATCTTAATTTTGTATGCATTTCATAGAGAAAACCAAACCAAAACCGTACAAGATAATAATACAACACAACTTTGCATGTTCCCTGAAGCTTATTTATTTTTTTATTTTATATAAATAGTAAGAATTTACCGAAATTGCCGTTTCGTGAACAGTGACCAAGTATACTATTTTAGGGGTAAGTATAGGGGACCATGTATTTGACTCTTTTATTTGCATGTTATATAATAAATGCGTAACAAAATAAGTAATTAGGTATAGTAAAAATATTTTTTTGTTTTACAAGTTTTAATGATTCTATATAAAATTCTAAAAAAATTCATATAATATTGTTTATACCTAATGTTAGCCGTTTTGAAATATTTATATCCTAAATCTATTTTATAGATAATCCTTTCCGTCATTGTTTATTTTAAACATTGATGCACCCAAAGGGCACCAATATATTAATCTCGATCAAAAGCCCCCATGGCAATGTTCAGTGCTACCGCCCGCGACCCCTTCTCTCTTTCTGCGTTATTCCAAAAATGAGTAACATACACAAGATGGTCTCCTGTTGATCAAGACTTACGAAATTCGTATAGTTGAGGTCTTCTCTGTACTCTAACCATTTTTGGTTAATAGCGTTCTTCATAACTTTTGATATAATAGAAAGCGGTACGACTGGTAAATAGTTGGTTGACAACGTCTTTTTGCCTTTCTTGGGGTAAGGGCTAGGCTCCCGCGGTTTCCCAACAAGAAGGAAAATCCCTTTTTATAAAATAAAATAAAAACTTGCAAAATGCCTGTGTCAACTCAACGACGTGTGTCCTAATCACGATGATTGAGATTTCGTCACGACCAGAAGCTTTTTTAGCGTGAAGATTCTTTAGGATTTGATTAACTACCGGAAAACAATGTCGAACATTCTCGTTTCAACAGCGGGAATGTTCGGTGGAGTTTGTCTATGAAAATTAATCAGTGAATATCTAAAGAGAATAATTCCGCCAGCATATTTCCTTTCCTCTGAGCTATGGTTTAGGTTCTTTTGCAGTACAATATACGAGTGGTCTCATCTTACATCTCAACAAAGATCTGGACGAGATTCTGTCTTGGGGTGACAGTAACTAAGTAGAATTTAGCGCTAAAAGCACACAGGCGGTAATTTTTTTCTAAAAATGTTAATGTTGAAGAACCGAATATACAATTGCGATTACTATGGTAGCCTCGCAGAAGCTTGGAATACTTTTCTGAACTAAGAACCTCTATACACCCCAGCAACTTTTGATGCTCTATAAAGCCCAAATTCGACGCAGCGTTGGAATACTGTTCACATATTTGGGGCTCTGCTCCTAAACATACCCTGAAATTGCTGAATTCCATTCAAAGAAGAGCCACTCGCTTCATCGGTGACCAGGATCTGACAAACGACCTGGAAAGCCTTCAACATGGAACGCTAAACTCTCTTTAGAATGTACCCTTTCGCAAAGTGCTGCTACACTGAGGCCGGAAGATCGCAACCCTCGACTTTGGTTACTAACTGCAAAAATGCAGTAATAACGGACTATGTAAAGCTGTGTTTTGTTTACGAGAACAGCATGCCCTGCTAGTAGATTTCTTATTGTCATCCCACCGCATCATCGAACTGCAATCTTTGAGCGAAGTTTTACATATAACAATGCTAAATTCTATAACTTTTTACCAAGCAAATTTAATTTAATTGATTTTGTTTGTATATTAAAGGTGCCCAATACCAATACACCGCTAGTTTGATTTACGTTAAATTTAGGATTAGGTAGGTTGAGTTGCTCAGGGAGGTACTCTAGGGTGCCTCATCTGGGCTTCGCCTGTCTCAGAATATTTTATTTGTTTCTTGTTTTTTTTTCTCTTTCATATCAAATACGGTATATTCTGAACTAAAGACATTTTTACTTATTTATTTATTACAACATCATGATAGTGTGGAATTATTCCTTATTGCATGATTGACTCTGAAGGCGGTGCTCTTGAACTTTTACTACTGAATGTGTTCTACATTTAGCAGTGAAAGCGCTGGACTGCCGAGTTCAGAGTTGGGGTATTCAGGTTAGGGCAATCTGGCAAAGGGTAATATCCACGAAACAGGTCATTGTCTACCAGATCCCAAGGTCGGCCATTATTGTAATGCAAACAAGGTGAGTAATTTTCATCCAGTTTACCGCAAACTTCTCCCTCGGATTATCTGGAAAAATGGTTTTAGATATACAGGAACGCAGGGTGATTCAAAAGTGCTTCGAAAAGTAAACTGTTGTTTGTTTAAGTCGTTGTATTAAACTTTAGCCATTAACATGTTTCTTAAGGAAGCATAGAAATGTTAATAAAAAAAAAGTTATAAATACGTTCAGTTTATTTTTTAAAATATTCTGTTGGGGAGATTTAGAATAATCCAATAAAATATAATATATTTTCCGATATTTAAATGAATTACTTTTTAAAATATTTTGGATATTTTATTTTCTGATTACCCTTAAAAAGATTATTTATGCGCCTGTTTCAAGCGAAAACAATATATACCTTTTTAAAAGCAAGTAAAGAAACAAATTATAAATAACATTCAAATTTAAGAATGTCAGTGGCATAGTACAGTTTTCAGGGCAGTTATCAGGGGCCAGATTCCGAAGTCATCATCACAATGGCGGTCCAATTTTGAAACTGGCGTAGTTGCGAATAAAGAAAGGTAAAACAAATTTTGGTTGATTTTGGTTTAAGTTTGGCGTCAGCCAGAGAGACCAAGCCCGTCAAAACTAAGTTCTCTTTGCCGCATCAGCAACTATGCCAATTTTAAAATTGGATCGTCATTATGTCGATGACTTCGGAATCCAGCCCCGAAGCGAAGTTTAATACCCATGCTACTGGTCGATAACAAAGTTTTAATAGACTAAGGTATAATTAACACCAAAGCAATAGCCAATAAGCAACAGGCAATAACCGATATCGCATTTCTCGTATTGTCAAGTCAAAACGTTTTATTTTTCGTGCGTTCTTAAAATATCACTTGAAATCTAAAATAATATTTTATTATGTTATAAGGACGAAATATGTAGTATTGGTAGTAAGGTAAGGTTGCATAAATCGTACCGTTGCCTAAATCGTTACCAGCATTTTCATGACAAAACGCCACGTTTCCCGACATCTAATGGGGGCAGTTTTAACTAAAGCCTGATATAACCAAAATGAAATACTAATGGCGTACGTGCTGGATGTCACTGAGCGGCAAACGCAGATATAAAATGTGGTGTATTTTTTTTAATTTTTTGTAAGAGTGTATTTCATCGGTAAGTAACATTTATACAGATTATTTTTTTTAGTTGGATAGCTCAAGAAGAACGGATTTGTCTTGTTAAGCCGAAATTATACCCAGAATTAAGTTGTAGGTTAGAATTTTAATTATTTATTTCCCCAGTTGGTCTCCAAAATCGTACCACGTTATGGTGTTCCAAATCGTACTGGTACGATTTAGGCTCCCTATATTTTTTAAACGATTTTCTGCTGCTGGTTTACTAATAATTGCGTCAACGGAAGAATAGCGGCAATTCTTGAAGAAGTGGAGAACGAGTTAGTGTCTCATGTTTTAAGATTTGAAGAACTTCTTTTTGGGCTTAGTATCACAGATGTAAGGAAGCTTGCTTATGACATAGTCCCCGCTAATCCATATCTTGAAAATCCATTTAATAACGAGAAAAAACTCGCGGGAAAGAAATGGTACTATTCTTTTATGTCAAGGCACAAAATCCTTAGTTTACGTCAGCCGGAAAACATATCAATGGCACGTTGTAAAGGACTTAATAAGACAAATGTGTATGGTTTTTTTGATGTATTATAGAAAAGATTGTGGATGAAAATGGAATTGACGCCTTCCACATTTATAACGTACACAAATCTGGTTTTTCAACGGTTCAGAAAAAATCACCTAAAGTTTTGGCCCTCAAAGGAAACATCAAGTTGGTTTTGTTGCAAGTGGAGAAAGGTGCACCAACACAACGCTGGTATGCTCTTGTAATGGATCAGGCCACTACATTCCTCCAATGTTCATCTTCAAAAGGCAACGTACGCACCCTACTCTCAAGAACGGCGCGTTTCCTGGGAGTATAGTAGAATCAAGTGAAAGTGGTTACATAAATACAGAATTGTTTGTTGAATGGCTAAACCATTCTATTAAATTTGCAAAACCGAGCAATAATGAGATGTGCCTACTTTTGCTAGATGGCCACACCACCAATTCGAAAAATCTAGAAGCTATGAAATTAGCCAGGGATAATGGTATAATATTGCTGCAACTTCCGGGGCGCACCACGCAAAGGTTGCAGCCTTTGGATGAAGAAGTCTTTAAGTCAATTGAATCAAGCTACACTCAGGCAATGACAACTTGACTTCGTACAAATGTTGGTCAAAAGGTGACACAGTTTGAGGTAACAGCTCTGGTCACAGAGGCTTATACGAAGGCTGCAACAATAAATAATGCAGCAAATGGATTTAGAGCTGCAGGAATATGGCCAGTTAATCGAGAAATTTTTAATGGCACAGATTTTGTGGCTAGTGAAAAGTTATAAGTAGAGATTGTTCCAGAAGACACTTCTGTTGAAAATACACAAGCATTGATCAATAATCAACCTACTAAGAAGTATGGTGAGCGAGCAAGCAGAGGAGCACAGAAAGTCGCAGTATTAGCAGAAAGTCCTTATAAAAATTAGTTAGAAGAGAAATGTGCTCTAAAAGCGAAGAAGGAAGAAAAGAAAAAGGGCAAAGGAAATGGATGTTTTAAAACACTAACACCGAAAGTAAAACCGAAGGCAGCTAAAATAATAATCGAAACTAATCCAGAAGAGTGGTTTTGTTCTTTATTCCTGGAAAGTGTTGTAGAAGACATGATTAAGTGCACTAAGTGTAAACAATGAGCACATGAAATGTGCGCAGACTTGCCACGCCTTAAAGGTGGCTACATCTGCGATCTGTGCTGTTCTAGCTAGTTTAATTTTACATTTTTCTAAAAGTTCTTAAAGTTGTGTTTTACTTGCAAATTGAAAATAAATAAAATGTAAATAACATAACGATTTTTTTATTTTCTATGTAGGCACTAATACAAAATAGTCTAAAACATCACTAAGGTACGATTTTGGAACCCAGTAGTACGATTCAGGAAACCAGTTTCTGAAATCGTACCACTGCAACCTCTTTTTCAAAAATTTTATTCTTAGAAGTTAATAAAAAATAATTATTTAAAGGTGGCCACTTAGTGCCCAAAACACTACTCCATTGTCGTCTTAAACTTAAAAATACTTATTTTATTAAAGGATTTTTTCAGAAAATAATTGAAACTAACTAAAGAAACAAAAAAACGGTAAGATTTATGCTACCTTACCTTAGTATATTGTAGCAATGCGAAAGATTACCGGCCGTTATTACATCCCTTTCTTAAAAAAGTGTCCTTCTAACGGTAAGCCTTAGTTTACCAAAAATTGCGAACGAGCTGTTAAATCAAAAAATTATTTCTGTCGATAATGGCGTAAAAATCCTACCGCCGAAAATCGTACCATCTTTGTTAACGCTTGAAACCAATGCAAGCAAACGATAAACCAACGCAAAGAAGCATACAACCAGAGAATCAAAGACAAACTTCTTGATTGTCGTAGCGGCTCATGATTATTTTGGTCGGTAGCTGAGGCCGTCAGTCAGAACTTTACCAAGTCAACCATTCCACCTCGAACACGTTCTGATGGCACCATTACGACCAAAGCACAGGGAAAAGTAAACTTACTGGCGGAACTAATCTCTTCACATTCAACGGTTAATTTTCAGGGAAGTACTCCACCGACCATTCTCCCTGTAGAATAGAGAATGCCCGAGATTGTTTTCCGCCACCGCCATGTTAAACGAATCTTGAGGAGTCTTGACACTAAAAAGGCTTCTGGTCCTGACGATATTCCAGCCATTGTAATTTAGACATGCGCTGACGAACTGACACCGGTATTTTGTAGGCTTTTTAACTTATCCTACAAAAAAGGAATATTTCCTTCTTGCTGGAAAACTGCGCCATACCCAAAAAAGGCAAGAAGACCTTGCCAAACAACTATCATCCAGTCGACTTGCCTTCAGTTATATCAAAAGTTATGGAGAAAGCTATCAACGAAAAATTATTAAAATAGCTGGTAGGCTTCAACATTATTAGTGACCGCCAGTATGGATTCCGTTAGCCTAGATCAACAGGAGACCTTCTTGCTTATGTTACTCACGTTTGGAACAACGCAATAGAACATCATGGGGAGTCCCGGGTGGTAGCACTGGACAATTCCAAGGCTATTGACCGAGTATGACATGAGGGCCTTCTAACTATAGTGAGAGCATACCGGTTCAATTTTGTTCATGGCTGTCGAGCTTTCTTAAAGATCGTTCTCTGCAAGTGGCGATGGACGGATTTCATTCGGACACGTTTAACATCAACGCCGGAGTCCCTCAAGGTTCTATATTGTCGCCCACCCTCTACTTACTATACATTAACGATCTTTTGGAAAAAGCTAAAAATCCTATATATTGCTTCCCTGATGACAGCACACTTGTTTCATCTTTTACTTTGGATGCTCGAACATCAACTGCCAATGAACATCTTTATAGGCGCCAAGAGGTCTCACATCTCAACAAAAACCTGGATGAAATTATGTCTTGGGGTGACAGTAACCTAGTAGAATTTAACGCTAAAAAGACCCAGGCGGCAGTTTTTTTTTTTTTAAATTAATGTTGAAGAACCGGATATGGTTATGGCGGGACACTCGATTCCTTTGGCTTCATCAATTCATTTATTGGGCGATAATTTGGATAGTCATATGTCTTGGCATAGTCACGTTGCTGCCATTGCTAAGGCAGCCTCGCAGAAGCTTGGAGTACTTTTCCGAACTAAGAACCTCTATATACCCCAACAACTTTTGATTCTCTATAAAGCCCAAATTCGATCATCGCTGGAGTACTGTTCGCATATTTGGGGCTCTGCTCCTAAACATAACCTGAGATTGCTAGATTCCATTCAAAGAAGAGCCATTCGCTTGATCGGTGACCATAGTCAACCTGGAAAGCCTCGAACATCGAAGGCGGATTGGCGACTTGAGTCTATTTTACAAATATTTTCATGGCAAGTGCTCAACTGAGGTTGCCCGCTTGATACCACTCAGAGCGGTGCATGGTAGAAATACACGACGAGCCACTGCAGCCCACCAGTACGTGGTTTAGCTTAGTGTCCCTTGAACGACACTGTTTCAAAATTCTTTCAACTGGAGAACGTCATCACTCTGGAACGACCTCCCTGTGATCGTGTTCCCCAACAATTATAATCTCCAAAGATTCAAGACCAACATGAATCGTTTCCTGCGCATACGCACCGCTCCCAGAGCGCCATAAAGGATTTGTCCTGTTTGTCAGTTCACAATCAAACCTGTAATAGCATCCGAAAAAGATTTTTTGGACTAGGGCGAAAAGTGTTGCCTAGCTACCGGCGCAATAATAAATACCTAATTAAAAAGTTACCTTTTCGTCCAAACATATGATCTATGAAACGTCATTTTTTGACACAATCGGATAAAAGACAAGTTTCTGGATTTAGAAACAGAACCAGTTTTCAAAATATTTACCAAAATCAGAAATATCGCTATCATTATAAAGTTTTATAAAGAAAATAGCGAAGCGGCCATAAAAACACATATTTCTTAATTAAACACATTCTTACGTAAGTTTTCAAAAATATACAATTTTTGTGGTTGAATTTTAAGTTATGTCTTTTCTTTCTAGGTCCAAAGTCAGAAAACTTCTAATTAAAGATGTCGCTTTTGTCAAATGGAGCATCCTAAAAATTCTTCTGACATCTTATAGCTCGTCAAAAACTCTTCAACTTTTGTAACGAATGTCCTATTATCTCTAATAATTTTTGAAATATTTCGATTTGTCGGGATTTTCTATTCTCGTTAAAGAATCTTTTGTTAATGGATCTTAGTAGTCATGGAAACCAAATGGAAATAATGTCAATGACATTAAGAATGAAATCATTTCTAAAGCGTTTTTACTGTAAAATTAATTAATAAATTAATAAATTAATTTTTCCAAAAATTAATTGATCGATAAGACTTACGTTCTCGGCGAGGCAGAAAAAAATTGTATTTTTGCCGAAAGATTATACAGGAAGAAATATAATAAGCGGCGAACCCCTATCCCTCCGAGTTTTAAAATTTTAGTGGAACGTTTTGATTCATCCGGTAGTTTGTGAAATTCAAAAGGCGAGTTTGTCAATGGAATAGCTATAAATGGTGGGGATGAAGTGGAAATACTGTTACAAGTTGACGAAAATCCCCAAGTTAGTAGCCGTAAATTAGGATGGTTCACTGTCAATGGTCAAGCATAATATGCGAGTATAATTATTGAGTTATACCCGGCGATATCGATTTGTAAAGTTAATGGTGTATTCAGATGACCTTGGTGGTAATGGTTCTGGCAATATTTTTATTATTAGTAAACAGAGAACCCACACTGGGTTTTTGAAGTTTAACACCAAAACCATTGGTCAGTTAATCTGTGGTGCGGCATGCTTCACTGCAGAATTATAGGACCATATTTTTTTAATGAACATTTAAACTGACTTACTAATGTAGTTTTTCTTGCAATAGGAGAAACCAAGACTGTCGGCAGAAGTAGACTTGGATAAACGTCAAAATATGTGACTCCAACATGATGGTGCTCTACGCTCTAAGCGAGAAAATATTTGGATCAGCACTATCCTCAAAGATGGATTGGCCTCGTGGGTTTTGTTGCATGACTACCAAGGTTTAGTGACTTTAGCCCGTTAGATTTTTTCCTGTGGGGCTACATTAAGGATATGATATAATATATGCGACAAGGCAGGACATGGAGAATAGGATTGGGGATATACGTGAAACAATAACGCCAGGCATGATATATAATGTACGGGAAATAAAATCATACATAAAGTAATTGACGTCAGTGCAATACTCGGGCATCTATTAAGAAGAAATTGATTTTTTTGTTACACAGGGGATTACTGTAACAAACATAATGATTGTATTTATTAGGTTTCGGTGCAGATGTAAAAACTACTAGAGATAAAGATAGGACGTCCATTGCAAAAGTTGAAGAGACAAGCTATAAGATGACATACAAATGTATCGGATAGTCCATTTGAAAGAAGTGACGTCTTATACTTATAGGTTTTCTGACATTGGACCTAGAAAGCAAACGCCTAATTGAAAATTCAATACCACAAAAGTTTTATGGTTTTGAAAACTAACGTAAGAATATATTTAATTGAAAAATATTTGTTTTCCATGGCCGCCTAGTTATTTTGTTTATCGAATTTTATTATGAATAGCGACATTTATGGTTTTTGGTAAATATTTTGCGAACGGTTTAGAATTTACATGAATTGTAATTATAAAACTTATTTGTTTTGAAATTCTACACCAACAAGTCAAATAATATGCAGGGTTTTCCATTTAAGGTATTAATATAAAATGTGTTATTATTGCAACCTTCTCACGTATTAAAAAAATTGCTTTTAGATTATTATTTTGATTTTGTTTGCAAGACTACAAATAATTTTTTAGTGTTTAATCTATTGATCCTAAACTATCAAAGCAAATTAAATGATATTTTGAACAACAATAGTATATTTGTTTAAAATGTGTAAAATATCTAACTATACTTTAACAAAAGAGCTTATTATGGACAAGTCTTAACTTCGGGATAATTTTTGAAGAAACATTCGAGCACTCAGTGTGAGCCAGATGGAAAATTTTCTCCTCAACGTAGTTTATAAAAATATAATATTATTTTTTTTATTCTTATACAAATAATTAAACAGATAAAAGCTGGATTAGAAGTTGAGGTTCCTACAAAAGCTTGAATTAAAAATGGCAGGCGAAAATCCTTAAAGTTTTCTTTAAAAGGTTAAATAAATAAGAACATTGTGTCCCTTTTATATGATTCATACAGCTTGGTTGCGATGAAAAATGTAACGAATAAATAAAGCAAATTGCCGTTGACGCATTTCAAGCCGGTGCTCGAAGAACTTTCTGCCTGGGAAGTTATAAATCAAAAAGTTATCTAAAAGACGTTACAGCAATAAAAGTTCAAAGAAAAGTTTTAGGTAGTTATATGCCATTACTGCAATCTGTTATGCAGAATATACACTGAAATGATTGTGATAAGAATAAAATAGACACGTTAACTGTAGTACCTACAGCAGGTCTAATACGGGACGATGTGCACTATCTTTGTCAATGCTCGCAACCAATGCAAGCAAAATATTAGCCAAAGCAAAGAATCAAAAAACTATAGGATTAAAAACATCTTTCATGTAAGTCCTGTTGGATCAAAATAACTTTGGTTGGTAGCTTAAGCCATCAGTCAAAACTTAATCAAAACACATATTCCACTTATAATACATTCCGATGGTACTATTGGGACCACAGTCGAGAAAACCGCCAACTTACTGGCGCTGCTGGTGAGATAAACTCATGGACAAAAATATCGCCTTAGTTAGGTTCAATGAAAGAACTTGTTGCAGTAAATTGAGTGCCGATCCGCACTTAACCTGGATATACAATTATCAATTAAAACTAGACTGTTATAGACAGATAAGACTAAAATATTGTTTACGTTTCAAACATTAGCTGCAGTCTGACAGAGTGTTTCTAATTTTTGAAACAAAATATTGAAGTTTCTAAACACTCTAGATATGTTCAGCTTAAACTGAATTTTCGCTATATAAATGAAGTAGACTAATTGTTGAACCATAAAGAAAACGTTGTAAGTTAAAAGAAAACTTAATATATATTCGTGAAAATAGTATATTTTAAAGCACAACTTCAACCGAAGTTAGAGCTGGATATAAGTCTCAAAAGTACATCATATCATTTTATATGTCAAAAAAAAATGGCCGCAAAATATTTTTTTTTGTGGACATGTGCTGTTTTTGCAAGAAAATGCAAAACCGCTTTTACAAAATGGAACAATTATTTGTTAAATATAGAAAATAGAAACAATAAAAACGAAAGCCTGCAACAAAATGTAATTCCAAAGACCTCAAGAAGCTTAGATGTCGTCACAGCCACTGTTGTTATCTTAATGATCAATGTCTCCTGAATCTGCACCATCCTTTGATCCGTTTACTGTTAAGGACTCATATAACTTATTGTTTTCTTTTTTACTTAATAGGTACTATACACGCGTCTGCGAATAAAATTTTTGCAGGGTTAATCTGTATAGGTTTTCCATACAAAGTGGAAGTGTGAGCTTGAGCTCGTTACTGTGCGAACGATTTTTTTAATTTACCCATAATTTTTTCTTAAAAATCAACGACCGCCAATCCAGCTTAAGTTATTAAAAATATATTTAACAAAACAAAAGGGAATAATGACCACAGAAAAATACATGGGTTCTGCGTATCTATTACTGTCTTTTAATCAACGGTCCAACTTTCTCTAAAATTCGCACTTTTTCTATTTTTGTTAGCACAGATTTTGTGTGACCAAGGTCAATTTAAAATTTAAGTGTTGCCGGATCATGTTTTTTTGCAAGTGTTATATTGACGCATGTGATTTTTTGTCAGATTTTTTTTTATTTCTTAATTTTTACAAGAAAATTGCGAAATATTAAGAAAATGAATACGGTGGCGGAATCTTATTCTTCTGAGAATCAATATACTGTAAATTTCTTAAGGGAGTCTTTAGTTCACCTTTGGATAAAATTTTTTAAACATACCCACAATTTCTTACACATGTTTTTTATGAACCCTCCATGTATTTGTCACAAGCTCACCGAATTAACCGTAGTCCGATATTAGGTGTCGGCGAACCTAAAATTTTTTTTTGCTGATTGTAGCTGTGTTTGTCTAGTTGCTTTACATAAACAATGATAAAATATTTTAAAGTTTTTAATGATTATTTGCCTTTTTATCACGCCATTCAACAAATTATATAATTTCTGAATTATACACATGATCACCATTCCCAAATTTTTATACTCATTAAGCAAGCACTTTGAAAGCGATTTAATTTTTCTAGCTTAAAAAATTATAATTATATACCTAAATAAGCTTATTTCTATAAAAGCAAATGACAAACCTACTCGTAGTTAAACTAGATAATGGGTTTCAATAATTTCTTTCCTTTATAAACCAATAAAACCCTTTATTTTAAATATTCATAAATTTAAATTATATCAACCAAAGCAGAATTTGTATAAAATTAAGGGCCCTACAGTATTGAGTATAATAATATATGCTTGGTTACAATTGACATGGCAGTTATAACTAGTGGACGCATACTCGTTCACTGGCTTTGGCCAAGCCTCTAATAAGGATTCTGCGCATTAAAAAAATGTTAATTTATTAATACAAAAAATTACTGGAATAAATTTACAATTATTTTGTCACATTCTCGCGGACTATGATTTTTGGAAAGAAATTTCAGTCAAGTTAATAAATATTGACGTTTTAATTATTAATATATTGATGTGTTATTATTGTTCCAGAATTAAAAGAAATTCGTATAGGAGCTATGGGTAACTGTATTATTATTTTGTGGTCTATCCTGAAAGAGAAAAACCTCGCAAAACTAGTTGGTAACTTGTTACTCAAAACTTTGGTATTTTTAAAAGGTCTCGACCCAAAAATTACGTAACTTTTTCAACCTTAGTGTATAGGACTAATGTAGTTTATAATTACTTACAATATTTTCACCTAAATATAGTTATGGAATTATCTGAAAGTGTCGATGTTGCCAAAATATGTTCGATTTTCCATAATAATGTTTGTTTATTCATTTTGCCGTTGCATTTTTTTTAAATAAGTGCTTGGCATCTGATTATACAAAAAAATTAAGTAGTTTTCGATTTGTAAGAAATTTAATATGGCAGTCATTAGAAAAACGAATAGCTTCAGATAATAGAAACCTTGTAACCAAATTATGACAATGTTATAAAGTAGAAAATTGTCTATGAAAATGCAGTAACGTATTTAAAAAATGAAAAAGTTACAACCAATCAAAGAAACATGACATTTAAGTTTTTTTAAAATATCTTAAAAGCCGGAGGAACGAGAATTGATCCGCTGCGACAATTAGCTACTAACATTATTGCCTAAAACTTTATCCAATTAACCGCCCATCATTCTCTAATAGTCTTGATGGTCACAATACTGTCATCAACAATTTCGGAACACTGTGCTATGATGATAAAATATTTTTGAAATAGACACTAGTTAAAAAACACATACCCGCACCTAGTACGAGGCGTGTGTCAACCAGTTTAATTAATAATTAACGTAGCACCGAGCCCGACTGACGACAGTACAGCACCGCGTCCGCAACACCCTAAGTAGTTTAGTTTACTTTTTTACGGTAACGATGGCGATGCGTTCTCGTCCATATATAGTTTGTGTTTGCGTGTAAATTCAGATAACTTGTTTGATTATTACTTATTAAAGTCGGCATCGCACTGTTTATATAATGGAAGTGAGCTGATCATTTTAGAATTGCGAAGCAAACTGATCAATTATTTTAATAGACACTTGAAGCACGGCCAGTTATCAACACGTATACCTATACGTATCGATCTGCGACTGCGCACAGATGATACGGATAGGTATACGTGATACGTCGAACGTATCGCTACGGGATCCTGCGTTTACGTATCTTGTTAACGCAACGTGTATCTCATTTCAAAAATAGATGTAAACATGGAGAGACATAACCTAAAACAAAAAGTATCGATCAGAAAATGAATACATTTTAGTAATGATGACGATTTATATTTATTATGAGAGGTTGCGGGACAAAACCCCTATGAGGAGCCCCCTAGATGGGGGCTCATACAAGGATATATATATAACATAGGTTACTGTGTTACGTTTACGTTTGTAAAGGAAGCGGTGCTTTAAGACTTTTTTAAGGAACAATTTTTCTAGACGTAACCCCGATTCCAACGTACGGGCGTTACGCGGAAAGGTGTGGCGTGTAGGTCGACGAGCCGAGATACGCAAATTAGAGGTGTGACGATATAACTTTCACGGTTAAAAATAACCGGTTATTGAGAAATAACTGTCTCTTTTTTTATTCTTTCTTAGGTTTCTGTATATTTTACAATAATAATATTTTCACAAAATATTTAAATATTAGAAAAAATTGTTTATTCGACAAGCAACACAAGTTTATTGAAAATAACTGGTAACTGTTTAAAATAACAGTTAATCTAAAATAACAGTCACCGGTATATCGGTGATTTGAAAACAACTTATAAGCTCACCTCTAACGCACATCATACTGCCGGAGCTTGTAAGTCTGTGAGTTCTCTGACTACCAAAAGAATGCCAGCAAAAGCACCTTCCTAAATTTACGAAGCCACATACCGTTACTTTAATTATAATTCAACCTTTGTTAGCAAGGAAACCGTGGATTTTAACGAATTCATTGAAAATAAATAATGATATATTTAAGAAACTAAGACTATTTTATTATAATTTCAACATTATTCAAAATCTCTTCTTATTCCATTCTATTAATGGTGATATTGAAATGGCATGGAAATATGGCAACATAGTGTTAGTTGTTAATTTTGATTGGTTCACTCGCGCCGCGTGACACAACCGATCAATTTTTGTGTGTGACAGCGCTACGTCAGGAAAGTATTAAAAAAACGGGCGCAAACTACTTAATTTTTATAAATACGTCGACGCCGTGACGCAAAACTTTAATTCATGCGTTTTTGACATTAATACGATCAAAACTAAAAAATCACCGAATCAAACATAAGGCTTCTTTTTTCAAGCCGAAATATAATTTCCTATTTTTATTGCATTTAAAGCATATTTCGGTGTAGAACGTTCATGATTCCCGTTCCCGTTAACGATTTCCGGCAGCCACAGACTGGTGTGTCGACCTGTATGTATATATATATGTTTGTATATTTTTATCGACTTACTTTCACGTATATTATTATGAGATTTTAGATCTTAGCATTGGATGTTAATGTCAGCTCAATACCTCTAGCCGTTCCTGTGAATAAGAACACTGACGGATAGATAAACAGGCGGATAATAATGTGGTTCCGAAGTTCCTCACATTTATCAAAATGAATTTAGGAGCCTTCAAAATAATTATTCTTTAACATTCCCGTTCAGAGACTGTATACACTTTTATGGTACGTCCTGATCTGCGAAACACAAGGCAGAACGAAAATTCGCAATTTTTAGAGGACCGGCCGAAAGTGCGCTAACGTAATGTGAACACAAAGTTGTTGGCAGGGTAAGCGATGACAGCGTTAATTAGCGATAGCAACTGAGGCGAAAGTTGACATTGCGGGCCGAACGATAAGTAAGAAAACAAACAGATAATTTCGATAAATAATCGATATTTTTATGCTTACCAAGTTTAAAAGTCGGAAAGGAAACCTGCAAGGAGTGGGGCACATTGCAGGTGTCATCGACAGGCGGCGCTCAACACCTATTAGTCGATTTGGTCGATGTTCGGAACGAAAACTAAATTATTAACACACAGTTTAGGAAGATAAGGAATATACAATTCCCAAGGTATCTCTTTTTTTTGTCTTTCGTGAGGCTCATCTCCAGACGCGTTACGCCATATCACAGCTCGTTAGCTTCTGCCGTTGACGGTCAGGTGATGCGTTCGATAGTTGAGAGATGTCGCCTTATGCTACAATGCTACATTGTCATTTTGACTCTGACGAAAGGGAAAAGACAAAGCTTAGGAAATGTATATTATTTACCTTCCTAAACTGTTTGTTAATTATTTTATAATGTTAATGCATGGAAAAATTTTATGGCATTTATTTGAAGCTGGAAAAATCCACTTTATACTGTTACTTTACATGCAGCATTTCCTATGTAACGTTATTAATCATGTCCAAGCCTTAACCCAAACAAATTTTTAAATAACTTGCTTCCTATCTATCAGGCAAACTTTTGCTGCAATTAATGTAGTAATAAAGTAATGAATATTTCATATATTTTGTATACTTCTGCAATGTTTAACTTTTTTAATTTATATTCTACATATCTTTTAGACATTTTTCGTGATTTATTGTGCAACTTTTTAGAAAGTTTTTCTTGTTGTGGCTTGTAATATGTCAACAGAACCTCAGAACCTCACATTATTTATTTGTTTCATTTTTATCCCGGTCTGGTTTTATCATGGTAGGAAAATAAATTGTATCTTTTTCTTTTTTTTACATATTCGGGAATAGTCATATAAAACTGGAGCTAAAAACATCGCAAATAAAATATTTCCTTGAGGGACTGTTAAATAACTATCAGTTCAAAAAATTGTTTCAAATGAAACAAAACTGTAAAGAAATGAAGGCATCTCTAAAACTGATAAAGTTGTAAAATTTCAAAATTGCGCTTTATGAAAATAACAAAGAAATAATCGATCGGTGAGGGGAGGGGGGAGACGTGACGTCATAGGCAAGCTTAAAGTCCGGCATTCTACTTTAAAATGATCCGTTATTTATTGACAGATTAAAGAAAGTATTTAATAAATTTCACTCTATGAACAGTGGACATGAAATAAGACAATAATAAACTAAGAATAACAGTAAGACCAAAGATTCGTGTATTAAGAGAGAAAAACGCAAGTCTCAATGATGATATTTAATACTTAGGTTAGACTAGGAGCGTTCGTTCGCTCGAAAGACTAAAAGAGCAACCAAGAACAATAACAAGCTCAAACAAGAGCACTTTCATCCATGGGCTATGTGCACTTCAACGGGCGGAACCGCCTGGTGGCAGATTAGTAACCTGTTAGTATGCGCATTGAACCCGTGATCTTATGGCAAATTTCGCTTTGTTCGTACACTGTGTTTAAACAAAGTAATATTAACATTTAATGTTCCATTACAAAACATGATAAGATAATAATTAATTAATATATTATACATAATACATGAGGCCAATTTAATATACCTATACAGGTTAAAATTAACTTTCAATAAAAACATTTAGCGATTCCATACCATTTAGGAGCGCCTAGAGGTTGTGTGCTGGTAGGCGGGGCGAGCGAGCTATTCCTGCGCTTGCAGCGGCGCTCCTCTACAATATTGGTTTGTTTGCAGCACGTCTTGTTTATATAAGGACACGATAATTATCAAATCTTTTAGCTAGACTAATTTTCAAATAATTAAAAATATTTAATTACTACACTGAAAGAACAGTTTATTTATAGTTGATTAAATTCATTAACCTTTAATAAATTATTTATTGAAATATGGCGGAATGAACCTTGATTTATGAGAAACAAGCGGTGCATTAAACATTTTTAAATATAACTTTATTTGTGGCAAATTAAAATTAATTTTTAGTAAATAAAGATTCATCAATTATAAAAAAAGCTAAACTTATGATACGTAAGCAATTATTTAATGTAAATAAAGATAATTTATTAAAATTGTATGTTTAATTAACAATAAACAAATAATTTTTATTATAAATCTATGTTTTATTCGTAAAAAATAAACGTTTTTAAAGTATTATTATTAGTAACCTTTGCATTTGTTTGCAGTAAATAAATATTTTTTATAATAAAAGTTTAGTTTATTTATAAAAAATAAAGGTTTGTGTATTAAACATAAATATATTATTAAGCATTGGTAACAATAAACTTTGCATTTATTCAATATAAATAAAATATATAAAACAGGGTGCCACAAACGTCTGGAAAATATTAGGGTTATTCAGGTAAACAAATCTCCTGTGTTAGGTTACAATATATATTATTATACATTATAGTGACTGGCTGTATGGCTGATCAGCCTAAAGCCAAAAAAAAAAAAAAAAAAAAAATCTCCTGTGTAAAAAATGCACGGATACATTTCGTCATTTTGTTTAATATATTTAATATTTTAAAAAAATGAAAAATATAAAATATAAAATAAAAATTGACGTTTTTGGTGCACGTAAGTCGTTGTCCTGAAAATCCAAATATTTGAAACTTTTTTGACGCTCTGTATTATATAGGTATATTATTTATATTGAATAATTGCAATGTTTACTATAACCAATTACTAGCTGAAAAATACCTTCTTGCAATCAAGACGGGCAAAGAAAAGTACATTTTCTTTAACGAAATTTTATTGGTTACATAATATAGTAAAACTTTTACAAAGTTAACGAAAATATAAAACTTCAATATAAAAATAAACTCTTATTCTAATAAGAACTAATAAGAATGTTAGTATTGTATATCGTGTGATAACTTGCGAAGGAAAATAATTACATTTTAATAAAAGTGATTATTAAAATAAATTAACTATATACTATTCTTTCAGATCAAGCCATGCATACTTACATAATAACATTACTGTTATTATTATCTTCTGCCTTATCAGGCTTTTCAAAGAACACTGTCGATTTTAATTTGATTCTTTGGACTACTTGAGGAACTAATTCCCTAAATTCGGCAGGGTCCAAGACAATCTTCCTGAGCGTCTCTAAATTATCTACGCCATTTGCTAAAAATATAAATAAAGATATTTTAATTAAAAGCTTTTAAAAAGTTAACACATAATAAGTTTATTTTATTATACATAAATTTATTAATAGACATGCAACCTTCTTAATTATAAACAAATTTATATATTAATAATAAATAGCCTAGCCCAGGCGGCTTCACGAGGGCCCGTTAAACTGGTCAAAAAGTAAAATTACGTATTTAACCAATTGAAAATTAACTGATTCAAATTCAGAGAGTGCCTCTCTGCGCTGGGGGGCCCAGACGGCTCTGTCATGTCCGTTTAGCCGCCCATTAAATCAGCCCATTGCTCATTACCGGCCATTTATCAAAAGCGAAATATTATTCATTTATCAAAAGACAACTTACCTTTGCAAGCAATTAATATTTCACTCAAGTTGTTTTCAGTAAGGAACTTTTCCAGTGCCTGTTCCTGCTGATCCATTTTTTTAGAAATCTCAGCAGTCACCTTCCCTGCATGAATATTATTAAACACACAAACAACCGCCCAGCAGCCCGTAACCCGTAACCATTAACTCAAACATTCAACTACCGAAACACGGGAAATACCACGGCACGGGGAAATACCGACAGTAGTGTATAGTAATCGTGCGACAGCCGACAGTTCCGTCTTGGTGTTGTGTTCCACCTTTCTTACCAATAATCGAAGGGTGTGGTTCAGGTATGGTCGAATGCCCGAATAAATAGTGTGAAATGCCAACAGGAGGGAGGGCGTTTTGCGCGGTGTTTTAAATATACACAGGTCGTAAATACATATTTATTATTTAAAGATATGTTAGAGATTTTTAAATCGAATACTGAATTACTTTACAAAGAATAACATGAAGGAAGCTAAAAATAAACATTTGTTAAGTATTACTACGTCTTATTTATAATAAATAAAATTAATATTTGTAAATAATAATGTATTTTATAATATCAACAAAGAAAGGATTTATTAAGTATTAATATGTTTCATTAAATGTAAATATAACACCTTTAAATAAATGCTTTATTTTTAATAAATGAAGTAAAATATCGAAATAATTTATAATAAATAACATTGCTCAATTTTAAACAATTAAAAAATAAATTTATTTATTGTAAATAAAACCTGTCCAAACAAATATTTATAACTATAACCCCTTACTTTTTTTTCGGTGTAACCTGATTGCTCCGAAAAAATCGAAAGCGACTGGTGGTGCGTTCATTGCGCTTATCAGAAGCAAGTAAACTTCGAAATTGTGATGTGATGAGTGAAGTAGCGGAATCCGAAAATTTTTTGGTTTTGATACACGCTAACTGCGTAGCGCTACTAGTATCACCTAGTGGCTGGCAAGGGTAACACCAGGGTCCGAATTACTTACAAACTACAAACTTGTAGGACCTGACTTCTACTTTGGCCCCTCAGCCCCCCAATAATTTTAAATAATTTTATATTAATTACTTTCAACATCCCAAAAAGAGTTTAATTCTTGACTTAACCTGCCCCATCAACAAATTAGGATTTTTTATTTTTTTTTCGTCAAAACCATCCTTCTGCAGTCTCGCTAACGAAGCAACACGGTGAGAAGAGAGTAGTCAAAGACTAGCTTACAGTATGAACGTTGCATTTTCTTACTGAAATTTATACGATTCTATGGGAGAAGATTCTTGCAAGAAAGGGTGAGGAAATAGGTTTCTCGCAAGGATAAAGTAGGTGCTACAAGTACACTGGCGGCTTATAAGAATCACCTAAGAATAACTACCTACTAAGAATTTTATTACTTTGTTGCAAATGTTAGAGGGTTCAATCCGGTAAACGAATACTGTAATGAGAATGGCAGTTTTCCCTAAAAAACATGAAATAACACTACGCTATTACGCTAATACGCACTAGCCACTGGCGACAGTTTAAAATCCCTGAAATATCTGTTTGGAGTACCAAAAAGTACAATTTCGAGATTTTTACCAAAAGTCCTAACTGGAATATTCGAAGTTATCACACCATTCTTAAAGATCCTAAATGTTGTCTCCAAATTATCGTTTAGTTTTGTATTCCATAATATGGGAAAGTTTTCATATATTTGCAAAAAACTTGGTAATATTATTTACATTCCACTTTATCTTGAGATGCCTTAATGAAAACACAACTTCAGGTGTACTCAATCGAGTGTACAAGATGAAGCTTTTTTACTGGCCACGTGTAATCATGTTGCGTGCTTTTAAACAATCAACAATCTAAGTAGCCGGATAGTAAAAAAAAACGCGTCAAAAGGCGTTTAAACTAGTTCCGTGTAATCGACGCTTTACATAAATAATGCATTTAAATGTTTTGAAAGAGACACTTATAATAATTATAAGCATAATGAGTGATCCATAATATTTGGTGCAATTATTGTAACCCTAACAAAAATTTTTAGTATTCACAATTATGTCACCCATGTATTTGTGCTATGTTATTTTAGGTTAAATCTATAATTTGTTTTAAAAGAGTCGTCAATATAGGCAAGACCAATGAAGGTGTAATATATTCCAATGGATTAGAAGCAATTAGTTTACGATTAGACATAGGCAATACTAGAAAATCACTTGAGGCGCTCCAGAACCAATGCGTGCACTTTTCATGGAGCATTAGAAGCAAAATAGCAGTCTAAAAATCTTAAATGAAATGAGCGAAATAAAAATACCCATACCATACATACATCTAGTCGATATATCCTTAACATCAACAGTAGCTTATTACGCTTAATATTACGACTGAAGACGTCCATGTGTTTTCCAAAGCCTTAAGAAAAAATAATAGAAGATGTATTCCGCAGCTAATACGGATACCCATGTAAAGATTGAAAATTTAGAATAAGTAAATAGGAGAGAAGAAAAGAAAACCTTTAAAATTTGAATGTTAGTTATGAAACTGTGTCCTAATATGACGATAGTAATAACAACAACAGAACATTCCTGCTTTTTATTGTGGCTTTTTAAATTCTACCATGTTTATTTAACTTAAATTAAAACAACAATCCTGTAATTTATCGTTTGTTACGCATTTCACTTCACGACGAAAAATTACCAAAGTTATGTTACACTTTTTCTGACTTAAATAGCACCAACCAGAAGTATGCTTTTAAGCTAATTTAAGTTTTTGTTAGTTCTTCAGCTGTTTATACAAATTCAAATATATTTAAATTTCCGTGGAAAATTTTAGGTAGTTAATAAAACTCCGACAACGGCTGAGTAAAATTAAAGTCTTTTTAAAACTAATTAAAACAAACTTTTAAGTTTTATTACACAGAAATTCTGTGTCTTAACTTAGTAAAAACTAAATAGAGAGGAAATTATCAACGTACAATAAAAATTTATTTTATTTGATTCTTAAGCTAGATAATTAGTATAAAATTATAATTTAAGTTTAGGTACTGGTTTAATGTTATTGAAAAATAGCGACTTAATTTGCTCATTTGTAGAATTACGTTTTCTTGTACCTTCTCCAAGAATGAAAATGTTTCTTTGTCATTAGTATAGATATAAATAGTTTTTTTTGCAATTGAAGGCATTTTCTTAAGAGATTATGTTCTTAATCACAGTTCACAGTATTAACAGAGTAAAATGCAGCGAGAACCTCAGATTGTATGGCCCGGGATCTTTATGTTTTAAAAATAGACAAAATTGTAATAAACTCATCTTTAATAGTGGTATATCCAAAATTCAATTTAAAATTTGGTTCCTGCAACAACTTTATATTTGGACAATGGCAGATGAATCTTTCAAGCGACATCTGTTGGTAATCAAATGCCTCATCTGGCCCGTCCTACAAGAAGCAGTTAGAAGCGGAGAACGAAACTCCTGCAAAGACCAGACGAGCCGGTCATTATTACAGGAGTCGCCACCAGGTGCGCAGCATAAAGAGCCAATTCGGTTTATGGACCGAGTACCAACAATTAAAAAATCTAAAGTTTAATATTGACGGGCCAGCTGATGCATTTGATTGCCAAAAGATGTCGTTCGAAAGCTTCA
Organism: Polydrusus tereticollis; assembly: GCA_963920685.1. NCBI lineage: Eukaryota > Metazoa > Arthropoda > Insecta > Coleoptera > Curculionidae > Polydrusus > Polydrusus tereticollis. The sequence goes on along the minus strand of OY987328.1, from coordinate 44,526,052 downwards.
TCTGCCATTGTCAGTCGCTTTTCAGGGTAAGTGGATTCTACGGTGTTGCTTCATATATATGTCGTATATGCCGTATAATGAGCTGTGATCCGGCAAAACGCGTCTAGTCCCCTTTCCTTTTTTTCGTTTTTCAGTTGTAACTTTATTTATTCTATTATATTTCTATTCTACACCTGACAATACAAAACTGTCGATATCTTTAAGGATAAATTTAGTTTAAAGTCACCACCTACCTCAGCTAGCTCAAGCTCGTGGCAGTTGTAACCGGGGTGGTTCTCTTGTGAAGGGTTCTTGCCAGTTAATCAACAATGTATACATGTATGAACCCCAAAAAATGCTCTTGTGCGAGCGAAGATAAAGGATTGAGTTTTTAGCGCCACTGATAGCTGTTTTTAGCTCTAACCTTTTACAGTAACACCAAATTCCTGTGAGTGAACAATGGGGCCCCACAGAGTGCCAAAGCAAACAGAAAAATTAACTAAATAAAGGTTCCATAATAGAAGAAATTAAAGTTGTACTTGTTATATTTTACAATTTAATTCAGTTTCCTGACACCTTTTTCAACCTTTGCGGATTATTATCAAAGGCATATAAGACAATACTAAATTCTACATGTCATTAAAATAAAAATTGACAGATGATGGGTTATTTTAGTCCTTAATTTACAGGTATTGGTCAAAGGTACAACTAAATTACAGGTGTGATTATATTTCACCAAGCATGTAGCCCATCACATATAAATTATAAATAAAGATTATTTAGTTTGATAGTGTATAATATATAGGCCTTCACTAAGATACTAAGGGTCAACTCGCAAAGTATCCACTCCTTTGTAAAAAAAAGATATTAAGTTATCAAACCATTATTTAATATTGAAGTTGAAATTATTTAATAATATATAGGTGTAAACCCATTTACCAGTGGAGAGAGTAAAAAAAAAGAAAACAGTTATAATAAATAAACAAATCCACAATAAGCACAAATAATATAAATTGGCTACCCCGTGAGATAAACTCACCTAGGCTATTGCTGATCTTATCCTTTAACTTCCACAACCACAAAACAGATCACAACACTTTCGTTAGAGTACTTGACACGACTTTGTTCTATTCAATAATGATAACGCTATAAAAGAAACTGGGAACCAACGCAACGTAACTCTAGCTGGTATGAAAAAGACGTTATAAGCGATTTTCACCTTGATTTCCTATGCACCCTACCGCATAAAATAATATAGCCAACACCCGAATTGTTCGTGGTCCCAAACAGAATGTTTACAAAATTATATCTGCATCGATATTGGTTTGTTTAGGTATATTAACACCATTAATTTACAGCCCTCTTCTTGTGACCCATTCTTCGTTAAAGCCTCAAAGATAGTTTAACTTTAAAACAATTATTGTACTATTTAATACTTACCCACTTCAACACAAAAACCGTAAGCAGTTGATTTACTAATCAAAATAATAAAAACACTTTAACAATTCTAGGTTATATACTCCCAAATAATTGTTATAGCTCAAAAATTGCAACTCTTTTACATTCCGCTTCAGTTATTCAGATAACTAAAACGAATAAGGTAAATCACTTAAAACGTTGAAAATGTAGCTATATACCGGGTGTCCACGGAAGATGGCTCGCCCCTATAACTCTTTTGTATTTAAAGATAATGGAATGAAATTTGGAGGGTTCGTATGCGATATAAAACTGCATTTTTTGACGTGTGATTCAACTTTATAGAACTTCCGGTTTTACCGGAAGTGACACGAACTTTCGATTTTTCAATGAGGCACCTGGTATATTTTTACTTTCTTTGAATCCATATGACATTCTAAATACAACTATGTGTCACTTGTCACATTTTGTCATAACAAAAATAAATGAATAAAAGAAAAAAGCACTGAAAATCTACATCTTACATATTATGTATCTATTAATTTTTAGGGTTGCAGATGTTCAAAGTGACCTCCATCTTGTTGCTGACATAGTCGTACTTTTTCCACTGTCGCCCTTGAAACGTTTTTTACTTTCTCCTCTTATTCATTTCGTGTGGCAGGAGGTACATCATAAACCTCGTTTTTAATAAAACCCCAAAAAAGAAATCTAGAGACGTAAGATCAGGTGACCTGAAAAGATTAAAAAACGAATAAGTTTTGGTAAAGGTATAAATTAAAAACAATTCTGTTTTATCTAGCCGGCCATCTAACTGGACCTCTATTTTCAATCCAGTTTTCGTTGTATGATTCGTTCAAATATTCTGTAACTGCCCTTATGTTGTGGGGCACCATCTTGTTGGTAAATTAGTCCCACTCGATTAACTAATGGTATCTCATCCAAGAACTACTCAATTTATTGCGTGAGGAAATCTAGATATCTCGCCCCTGTTAGTAAACCGTCAAAGAATATAGGGCCTAAAATTATGTTCCCTAAAATCCCAACCCGACAGTTAATACCTAACCGTTCTTGAAAATTTCCCTCCTGCATCAAGTGAAAATTTTTGTGGGACCAATATCGCTTATTATTTCTGTTGCAATGTCCCAAATTAGTAAGACGGCTTTCGACAGTATAAAGAATTTTATATGGAAATGTATAATCCTCCAAATATTTTCCTAAGAACCAATTGCAATACTCAAGTCTCCTTTCATTATCGTTTGGGTACAGGTGCTAATGTAGTTGGTATTTATATGAATGGTATTTATGTTTATTTAAAACATTACCGGCAGAAGACTTACAAATGCCACATTCTAGCGCGATCTCCCTGAGTGGCGCATTGATGTTCACTTGCACGTATGCCAGAACATTTATTTTTATTTCTTCACTCACAATAATTGGACTGTTTTCATTATTATCATTTCGCATTTTCTGAACCAGTTTTGGATAATAATGCCGGGTTGGGTGACGGCGTTCAGGATATCTCTGTGCCTAAACACGTGCAGCATCGGTTGAATTTTGCCCACACTCTCCAAAAACTAATAACAACAACTTTTTGGCTCTGTATAAATATTATCATTTTCCATGATTTTTAAACAATAACGTACACAATAATAATTATTACCTAATTTACTTTTGCAGAAGCGAAGTTTCATAAGACGTTGACTTGTCAATTTTTTACCGGCTACTCGATCAAATCTTATTTTATTCTCAAAAGGCGCTTTATTTTAGGAAAATCGTACATAACGTAACATTTTTACGGTTTTTTAAAGAAAGTTTGTTTAAAACCTAATAGTGTGTGGTATCAAATTAGTCGTAATAAAATGCTCTTTTTTCCTAACCCGACGAGCCACCATGTTGCCATTTGGAAAAAATGAGTTATAAGTTTCAAAATTTAATTTGACACAGCATATAGGTTTTGACCGAAAACAGTAAAGTTGTATTTTGTCAAAGATGTTAAGGCTGAAATTAGTTATTTTAACGTATTCATAGCCTTCTAGATTAAAAAATAAAATTAAAAAAAGTAAGAAAATGGTGACAAAAGTGACAAGTGACACATGGTTGTATTTAGAATCTCATATGGATTAAAAGAAAGTAAAAATATACCAGGTTAGTTCAGGTTAGTTAGTCCGGTAAAACCGGAAGTTCTATAAAGTTGAATCACCCGTCAAAAAATGCAGTTTTACATGGCACAAGAATCCTCCATATTTCATTCCATTATCTTTAAAAACACAAGAGTTATAGGGGCGAGCCACCTTCCGTGGACACCCGGTATACTCTAAATTATGTTATATATATAGTTAAGCAAAATAGCTTATGGCTTCAATTAGAACAAATTGAAAACCACTCAGTTTTAGGTAAGGCAAGAAACTATATTGGGCTGTATACAGGGTGTCCCATAACTTATGGGCCGTAGAGCAACTAGAGATACCTGACATCAAACTAGACCGATTAAGTCCTATAAGTTTTTTCGAAATGTTACTTGTTCTAGAAATACAGGGTGTTGAAAGTGAAAGTTTATTTTTGAAAATAAGCCATAACTTCAAAACGGTTCAATGGATCGAATTGAAAGTTGACAGTATTATGTGTTTATGAGTAAGAAATAAGAATTTGTAGAAATTTTTAAGTTTCACACTAGAGGGCGCTAGTTACTGGGTTTTATATATCTATGATTTTTTTTCTTACCTGTGATATCAGGTGTGTTTGAATTAAAGTTTCTCAAAGAAGGGCAATTTCCAAGCTAAAAAGGTATACCAAAGTTAATAAAGAGTTGTATGTTATTTCATATACTAAGTTTATTTTTTTCGAATATGATATGCCGCGGCATTACCAATATGCTAACAGAGAATTTAGAAATATGCTCTGCGTCTATGCTCAGGAAAATTATAATGGTGCTGCTGCGAGAAGATATTTAGGGTTATATCCAAACAGAATTCAACCAGATCGAAGAATATTTCAACGTATTTACACTGATTTAGGCGACAGGGGTAGCTTTTATAATAAGAATCCTGGTGGCAGACCAAAAACTACAACTGTTGCGCAGGAAGAAGAGATTTTGGTTCGTGTTGCGGACGATCCCTCTTTGAGCACTAGACGCTTGAAAGCTGCTACTACAATAAGTAACACACCTGTGTCACGAATTATCCACACTGAAAAATGGTACCCTTACCATTTTACGCCTGTACAAAATTTACTGGAACATGATTTACCATCCAGAATGGAATTGTGTCAGTTATTATTAAATAAAAAAAAATGAAAACCCGTCATTCCTAAAAACCATATTATTTACTCATGAGGCGACGTTCACGAGACGTGGAATCTTTAACTGGAGAAATAACCATTATTATGCTCTTGAGAATTTACTACTGGTAAGAGAAAGACATTTTCAGCAAGAATTTTCAGTGAATGTTTGGTGCGGTATCATTGCCAATTATTTGATAGGCCCATTTGAACTTCCACAAAGACTTACTGGTGATGCATATTTGCAGTTCTTTGAAATTTATTATGATTTAATTTATTAGATGATGTACCTTTAAACATAAGACTAAATATGTTGTTTATGCTAGATGGGGCACCAGCTCACTTTTCACTTGTAGTTCGAAATGACCTGAATCAACGCTTTCCAAATCGGTGGATTGGTCGCCCCCTCGTAGCCCAGATATTATCCCGCTTGATTTCTATTTGTGGAGACACATGCAGTCATTAGCTTATAAGAACGAAATTAATACACGCGATGAACTTTTACAACAAATTGGGGAAGCCGCTAATGTGATTAAAAACAAGCAAGACACTTTCAAAAAGTGAGATGTCACAATGTCAAAGTTTAATAAAGTGTATTGAGGTCAACGGTGGCTACTTTCAACATTTACTTAAGTGAGCTTCTTGTTATTGTTGCATTGTTTCTAGTTTATTGCGTTGTGATAATTAAGATATGAATCTAGTATACCTTTTTAGCTTAGAAATTGCCCTTCTTTGAGAAACTTTAATTCAAACACACCTAATATCACAGGTAAGAAAAAAAATCATAGATTTATGAAACCCAGTGTATGTAATTGGCGCCCTCTAGTGTGAAACTTAAAAATTTCTACAAATTCTTATTTCTTACTCATAAAAGCATAATAGTGCCAACTTTCAATTCGCTTCATTGAACCGTTTTGAAATTATAGCCTATTTTCGAAAATAAACTTTCACATTCAATACCCTGTATTTCTAGAACGAGTTACATTTCGAAAAAACTTATATGTCTTAATCGGACTAGTTTGATGTCAGGTATCTCTAGTTGCTCTACGGTCCATAAGTATGGGACGCCCTGTATTAAAAAAAAATAGATCAAAATCAACACGATATTTGCAGTTAAAACAAAATGGTACTTATACGAAGGTTCTCCTGGAGGTGGCTAAATATCCCATTGACATTATTAAGAGATTGCCCCTTGCTATCTGCATAGTGGTTAAGTTGGCGCTTAATAGTATTCTCAGACATGCCTTCGGTAACTATGCTTGAAATAAACTGACCTTGGTATCGATGTTTATGCCCTTTCACAACTAACATGTATCTCGAGCTAGCACTGTGTTTTGTTTCTATTATTTTACACCTTGAGCTCTAACCCCACACCTGACACAAAATAATAATTTACTTTTTACCAATATTTTTGTCTTACTACCCTCATACAGGGATAAAGGAGAACTCTTATTTCAAAAACAGAGATTTTCCTGCATTATTAAAGTAAAACTTAATAGAAATTATTACGGCCTTGGTATGACAGTGACAGTATGTGTTAAATACATGCACTTCTTAATTGAATCTAAAATATCTTTGCGTATATACAAATCAAATTTTTACTTAATTTAAGTATTATTGCCTTGGTGCAAGAATTCCTTTTTTTCTGTGTACCTACTTCACCTTTTTGTGAAAACAGTATAAGATTTTTCATTGTACTAAATTTTAAGCCGACCACTCACGATTCAACGCGGCACTACAATTTTATTGACTGCAGCTGCACTACAATTTCATTGAAAATCGGATGAGATACCGCAGTATAGAATTTTCTTTTTAACATAACCTAATTGTAAGTTATATGCTGGCGCTGGCAACCTGTCAACGGTAAACACGGTCAAATAAAAATATAATTTTTACTGCTGCAGAGTTACGGGTTTTTGTCGTCAAATCGCGCCGACATGGTTGGATTGCCATACTGAATGAACAAAGTACGTTAGATTTTATGGCATTCAAGCAAATCGTACGGCAGCGTTGGATCGTGAGTGGCCAGTTTCAACAAAACCTTGACTTTATACAGGCTGTCTTTAAAAGGTGTATAGAAAAGACTTACACAAATTGCTAAGTATAACGATCTAGCCCAACTAACCTTTGTCCAAAAGGTGATAATTTCTAACATATAAAGTTATTATTTATTTTTCAGGTTTTTTTTGGTACACCCTATATAAAACTAAAAAAAAGTCGCATCTCCTTGACCCCGACATACAGTCCGAAGGGACTTTTCTAAATTCATAGACGAAATTTAGGGAGTGAAACAAATCCTAAACCTGGACAAAATGTGAATGAATGCAACGACGAGTTTTAGTAATCATTAAAATATTTAAATTCAATTATCTCAGAAGCTGTTGCTCGTAGCAAAATCTACCAGGCATACTTCTTTTTAACTCCTCTGTAAGGTTTCTACATTGAAAGTGTTATTAAGGATCAATGGATTTTGCATCCCAAAAAATCCGTAATACTAAAATTTGGTGCAAATTATTACTATAAATATTTTTAAAAGAGTTTAAAAAATTATATCTTTCGAAAGCTGTCCTTTTGGGCAAAGGTAAGTTGCGCTAGATCGCCATATTTTAGCATTAGAAATTTATGATAGCATTTTGTATACACCTTTGATAAGTTATGAGGTAAATAAAATATTCTGGAAGTTTATGCTCGGTAAAAACAAATTGTGACCTAAAAGAAATATTGAAATCTTGTCAATCATATAAAAAGTAATTTCTAAATCTTTCACATAGTAATACAAAAATCTAAATTTTTTCTTGCTCTGTGGAATTTCTATTTATTTAAAATAAGGCAAAATTGCAATGTATCCACATATGATAAGTTTCTAATATCACTAATAATATATTCATTTTTTGCATACCTATATGTTAAAAATATTCGGTTTTGCTGACTGCAATACATGTAGAAATAATGGCATAGGATTTTCTAGAATACGAAAGTCATAAAAACAGAATGGAATAAAATGAAAGAAATTTCAATAGTCATTATTCGCTTCGAGGGTCTTTAAGACCGCATTTAACAAAACCTGTCTGTCATTTATTGCAGCCTCCACAGATTTTCAGTTCGATCTAACCTCAAGCACTTATATAATATTATGCTTTTTTATATTATTTGCTATTGGATTTTAGTAAATGTTTTCTGCGGCAAATTATATTAAAGGTTATATACACTGTGTTCAAATATCTCGAACCACACCGATATTTCGAGAAAGTCGCCTCTGATAAAAAAATATATAAATAAAGTTTAATATTTTAGTTTACATTAAAAAATATATTTTTTAAACACAGGGTGCTTCACAAATTCAGTACAGAATAGTACAGTTTTGACTCCCCCTAATTATGTCTAAAGCAAATGAGCAAGTGAGGCTCAATAGGAAGGTTCCCAAACCCGGGCCCTCATTTTGTTTTTGACATTAGTAAAATAAAATATTGAGGAAAAAAATACATTTAATGTATATTTTATATAGTTACTCAATAACTATATTTTACTTGAACATAAGAATAAAACAATTTATTAGAAAAAAATGCTTTTTGCAAACATTGCGTTTCCGCGCTCTCTGAAAAAGACATGCTAAAGTGGACCCTTTAGGTAACAAAACAAATGTTTAATAATGATTAAATTCTAATTTGCAACCCACATTAATTATTGTTCGAAAAAACTGAAAATACAGACTAACCTAAACAAATTAATAGCTTGTTTACTTTTTTTATGATTTACACGAGTCACAAATGTAGGCAACTTTTTCAGCTCCTGCACAATCGACCTGGGCCCACAATGAACACATCATACACATAGCCCATAGCTCCCCTCTGGTGTTTTGTGAAAATTTTACATTGCAAAACATACACGCAGCATCGTTATCATCCAATGACAATATTCCCGGAGAAAGTTCAAGTTTGGATGAGGATACCTCACTGTTTGTGTCATTACTGCTAGAGTCTTCTTCTGATATCATAAGGCGTTTCTTAACGAAATCCATCTTTGATTTTGATTGTGCAGGCCTTGTAAGAGACTTAGATCCACAGCCGCGGCCACGGTCACGTGCTGGCTGTTTAGGTTGTGGGTTTGCCCTAGCTTGTATAACCTGCTCTAAATCGACCTTTTATGGTGAAGAAGTTATGATTCCAGAACTGCATACCTTTCGTCTCCTCGTGGAAGTCCTCGTCTTGTGGAGTGGGGGCGGTTTCAAATGGGCTTATTTGAAATGATGTTGAGTGTCTGTATTGTATGGTTGTCAAGTCAACTGTAGCAGCTAACATTAGTTTCGCCATTGTTCTCTTTATTTCTTTTGTTTTCAAGTCCGCTTTCTGATTCTTGTTAAGAATCATAAAACGAAGGCTGCAGCATCTTGTTAGCCTCTTCATTGTATTCTGCGCCTGTGAATTTGTTTTTGCCCATAACTAACCTGAACTAGCCTGTCACTCGGAAGCCGTTTATTGAAATTTGAGCAGTCTGGCATTTGATGTAGGCTTTCCCAAATAACTCCATCACATCAAAGGCACTAAGCGATCAATATGCAACAACCGCTGCCTGATTTCCTCGCTGTAATACATTTTTAGAGGGCCCATATAAATCCTGTCCAGAGGTTGAATTTTATGAGATGAATGTGGAGGAAAGCAAAACAATTGTAACATAGTTTGATCTAGCCAAGTCATCAAGTCAATGTATTAGATATGGCTGCAATGACCAGCCAAGATTAGAACCACACATTTGTCATTTATAGGCTTAACAATTTGTATAAAAGGTTTAAACCACTTGGTGAAAATATTGGTCTCGGTGGAGCTCCTCTTTGTAGTTATATGTTCATATTTTTTCTTGGAAATACTAACAAGGGAGGGACAAATGAACCTGCAACATTCATGCACACAACAATTATATAATTAGTGTTCCACGTTCGGCAGATGTCAATGCAAGTATCTACCTTTTACAACGAGGACCAATTACTTTTACCACTTTTGACTGAACAATCTTAATCCCACTCTTATCTACATTGTACATTCTGTCCGGAGTGTATTTTCCTTTTCTATAAATATCTTCAAGGATCTAGAAGAATTTTTCAGTGTTCTCTTTGGTAAACCACGCAGGACTCTAGAATAGGATGTACCTGCATGCTTTCTCTCCGACAGCTTTGTTTTGTGACGTTGAGAACAAGCTTTATTCATTTGTTTTTGGCCGTTTCATTGCTAAAATGATGTCTAATATTATTTCTTTCAGCAAGCTGTAAAGCTATCCCTCGCAAGTCTGCACCGATAAGCCCAAAAAAAGACGCTTCCATAGCTAAGCAATAATTAACTAATTTTTCCTCTAGCTCTTTGCACAAAACTGTGGGCCTCCCAGTTTTGGCTTGTGCTGCTTCCATGAGGTTTCCATATTATTCCTTTGCCAACCTCTGTAGTGTCGTCCTAGGCACGTTGTACCTTTTACTGGTTTTTTTCAAGCCTAACCTTTTCTTTAAATAGCATCAATCGACTTTGCCATGTCTGCCGAAGACCAGAATCTTAACTTTCTGATTGTCGCCATCCAGGAATCTGCAACAGAATTTCAATAAAATAGGATTCCTATAAAATCAACCTGTGCTTATTTTTCGAGAGCATACCACTTTTTTACCGGATGTGCAAGCTAAATGGCAATATCATATATGGAAAGCTCTTGCAATGCCATTTAAGAATACATAGAGTTTCAAAGACTCACCAATGAAACAGAATTTAATATAATCACAAACACAAAATAACTTTCAACTTTAACGATATGAGGTAAGGACTGTAGGTCGCGGAACGTACACCAATTAAAATAGTATCAGTTTTAAGTATTTTCCATAGATGGCAGCTCTATGTCCGCTTTAAGAGAAGGGCCCGGGATTGGGTACTTTCATCCAATAATTAAGTAAAAAATAAATAAACAACAATATTTTCTTTATAATTTTTCTGTCAGTTAATTATACAGGAACATACATTTTTGTCCATTCCGAACCACAATGAAAATAATTTGTTGGGTAAAAATAGTTTAAACCCGTATTAGAAGAATTAAAATTTTAAATTGCTTCTCCTGTAAAATTTTACTTCTTTGGATAGTGACCGTATAGGAATAAGTGTGGAAAATAATAACTGGCTAAATGATTTGTTTTTTATTGCTAGCTTTCTTAAAATTTTATCAAAACACTTTTTGAAATAATAATCCAGGGATACAATAATCTAAAAGTTTTCCTGACGACTGTTATTAAAAATATTTGAAGGGGGGATGAAAAGTTTTGATTTTTATCGGCCCAATAAGAAAAATAGATCTACTGTAAATTGCTGCTCTTGGAATTTCCTGCAATTTACAAAACTTCGTTCTATATTTTAAATTTTGTTTCTTAGAGCATGTCATAGTTGTTAAGATGAGTACTCTAGTAAAGCTTGCACAGTATTCTGGGATATCGACATAAGTAAGTCTAGAAATGCATTACAGAAAAATCTTTACTTCAATGTATTAAGTATTTTCTAATGTACTTTGCTTGGAATTGATGCCTGGAAACTTCTTAACGAAGTTTGGTCCCTTCAAACAGTTTTTTGTAAGAGGAAACATAAATTTTTTACATTAACTTACAAGGAACGTAGTGTTTTGGTATACCTGCGTGTTTAATAGGATTAAGTTTCATGCCAGAACCTGCATTGCACAAATCTAATTTTGAAGTAAAAGTAAGTTAGGTGGAGATAAAGTGTTCTGCCGACTAGTTAAATTGGATTATACATTAAACTTTTTCTTGGTAAATGCAATTAAGGTGTTTGTTAGAAAGGCATAAAAGCTACGACTTAAGTTTAAGTTAATTTTGGTCAAAAATAGGATATATTCAGACCTATGATCAAACTCACAAGTTAACGCGAGTTCGGTTGTCAATCGCGGAAATTTTGAAGATTGTTTGGAAATGTCGAGCGGTCAATGAACTTTTGCAAGCGGTTGACGGCCACAGCTGGGTTTTATTCACATATTTGTTGATTTTGGGCGATTTTTGCTTCAAAAATTAGTAATCGAAGAGTTTTTGGTGAAAAATCCAACGTTTGTTAGATGCATTAGCTCGTTTTTTATAAAGAAATGGAAATATATTTATACGGTAAGTTAAAAACACAATTTTAAGTACATTGTTGGTATAGATTTTTACAAAGGATTTTACTTTCAGATTATTTTACTCTAAAAATCTTGAAATTACTGAACAAAGTTGATTTGATTTGATTTACAACTCCCTTATAGTGACTTTTATACCTTTTAGATCATAACAAAACATGAGAGGAGAGAATTTCGAGGAGATTTCCTTCTATTTACCTAAATCCGTACCAGCTACTGAATTACACGTAGAAGTGAATAAAATATAATAATTATACCATTTTCTAATATTTATTGAAGCCTTCAAATAGTTTCCTATAATTTACAAGCTGAAAAATACATGATGTTACAGTTTAATTCAGCTTTGGCAACAATTTATACCTAATAGAGGTAATTTTTTCTGTTTTTAAACTAGGTAGCTAGATACTAGATAATTATTAAAACCTGGATCAACCAAGTATTGTTTCGTACAAATTACACAACTTGTGTTATATTTATAGATCTTTTAGTCAATGTTTATAAAAGAATGAACCACTAGGGTCACAATTCAAAAGCCCAGGTAGGGATACAAAAGTAAGAGTAAGGGCTTTGTCCCTTGATATTCGTTGGGCTTTGATCCATTTTTCTAAAATATTTACAACAGTTTTAAAGTTAGAAATAGAATAGAGAGTAGATATTTTTGTTGTTTACTTACCTAAGTGATTGCAAAAATATCTCATAAGGTAAGGATTCAGGTTAGTTATCCTATCTATCCTATGCAGAGCATTCCTTCGTTTATTTTTAATAAAAATATCAACATTCTATCTTGTTAAACCTTTTTTTTACCATTTTATTAATAATTTGATTAGATCGAGATGATGTCTACTAGAATTAAAAAAACATTCAGTCCTATTTTTATACCTACCAGTATCCTAACAAAGAACATAATATGCACCTGTAAAATTCAGAAACTAAAATATTACTATCAAGGAATGGTAGCCTAGAGCAAAGTTAATATTAAAAATATTTAAATAAGTTTGAATGTTATTTTACTATTTTTTGTATGTAGGCAAATGAGGCAGAAGCAGCTGGATGCAATACGAAGAACTAGTATAAAATGGGCAAGATTAGAAATTGAGATGTAGAAGGAAAGAATGCTAATGAAGCTGAATTTAAAAATACCTGAAATATTCTGAGATGCAAAAATTATTAAAGCAATCAGTGTCAGAAACATGGACAATGGATAAACTTTAGACTGCAGTAAAGTCGCGACAGGAACAGGGTAGAGCCATATTTATAATAAAAATATTAAATTATAGAAATGACTTTTAGATAACTTTAGGTATACTAAAATTCTAATAGAATCGCTTAACATAACAGCATTGTTTAAAAACATTATTCTTTTTATATTTCCTGTATGAAGGTATCTCTGAGACTTCCTTAAAATTTTATCGCAAAAACAGTAGGTATAGTATCTTTCGGTTTAGAAAGAAGTTAGTTGAGGTTATATTTTTATGGCATGTATCACATTCTAGTTACTTTTATTTTAGGTGGAGATATATGTTGATTCAGGACAGGATTAGGTCAGTAACGCACAAGGTCAACTCTAAATTATTAAAAACATGTTAAGGGGTTTTAAAATATTAATTGGTTAAATGACCACGTTTTTCCGGAGGTACAGGGAACAGTACTTATGATTTCCTGATCGAAAATTTTGTAGTTTTCACACTAACTTTAAAATTACACAAAGAAACTGTCTCAAAACATCACCAAAAGGATTAAACAATCAAGGTTACAGTTTTATAATAATTATCAAATAATAAATAAAATACTCTGGAATACGATTTTGTTTTGAACAAGTTTCTTTTAAGTTTTGGGTTACTTTTTTTAGTAAGCAGAAAGTGACACATGTAAAATTCTAACGTTAACTAACTTCTTTTTAAACTAAAAAATATTATAGCTTTGTCGTAAAACCAAAATACAAAAAAAATTTAGCAAGTTCTTGATACGATATTATTTTAGTCTTGACAATCGTGTTGAATATTATTAGCAGTACCTACCTACCAGATTTTGTCAAAATTGTAAATGTGATTTTGCTCTCTAATAAATAAATAAGTAACAACGAAAATAGTTTATATAATGGTTTTACTAAATTAATATCTAAAATTACAGGAGTAACTTAATTGTTAAACCAAATTTACATTTTATAACGTAAAATTACAACTGGAAGCAGCAAATTAGTGTCATGTCTCATGGCTTTGTGTTTCATGTGGTGGGGTTTTCTCTATCTACTGCAACTAGATATTCCAAAAACCTAAAATTGTTAACAGCTTTTTACAAATTAATTTTTTAACTAGCTACAGGGCATCCTGGAATGTCACTCCTGAAGTTTCCCATTTGACAAACCTACTTTTATGATTGCTCAAAAAAGGTTTGTTGAATGAGAATTTTGGAATGAAATTCAAAAATAAATCAAGTTTATTTTAACATATTTTTAAATTGTATAGTAATTATCCCCATGGCAGAAAGCAAAAACTAAAATTTCTACACGTTACTAACGTCGAATAATATACTATGTAGTTTATAGTAGACAGCGAGACCTTTTATGAAGGGTTGACTACAGCCAATTAATGATAAGCCTTAGCACTTTTTTTTTATCAATTTTAAGTTTACACTTGCCAACGATTAGGTCAGGTTAGTCAACCGAAACTTTGTGTTCAAATCAAAATAAAACGAATAAGGATTCGACAAATTTCGACCTCTGTCATTTCATCTTTAAAATAATCTTCAAGATCTTACCTATTTCTAAATGACTGCAAAATAATATTGTCAAATGCTGCCTGCTAAAGGACACAAATAGACATCCAAATACGAACAGTTTAAAACGTAGTGTTCAAAAATTCGACAAACAGTTTAAAATGTAAAGTTAAAAACTCTTTCACACTATTATAGAGCGTTATAGATGAGCAGCGAGGTAACACTATTTTTAAACCAATAAAGTGGTAGTTGTTTTATATTATTAGGCAACTTGTTAAAAATTTGGATGACAGTAGAATCTGGTCTTCTTTGACATTTCCTCAGTCAGCAATATTTGGAACCAAAGCATCTCTGCTCCTGGTTTCATACTCATGCACGTCTCTATGTCTTGTAAGAGATTGTTCATTCTTTTTGACATGTAACAGGTACTCTAATATGTACTGAGATAGAAAAGTGGGAATTTTTAGCTGTATGAATGCCTATCTGCAGTTTTTTCTCCAGCCTAGTCCTAGAGTTATTCAAACTACTATCCTCTGCAGTCCAAAAACTTACCCTGACTGGCTTGCACAGCCTCATGTCAGGACTGCAGTGGAAGATGGCAAATATATACCATCCTCATTGTAACCTCTGACACTATATAGAGACTGCAAAACAAATACTCCCCCGAAGCCTGCCAACTACATCGTCTACATGATGGTCCCATTTAAACTTGCAGTCCAGTTGGACACCCAGGAAATGGACCTTTTTTAAGTTGTCCCTAACATTGATATTGTCCCGAAGTGCAAAGATTATTTTAATTGTTTTGTCCACTAGCACCAAACCAGTCAGATTATTTATTTTTATATATATTTTTTAAATATTCAGCCATATAAATTTACAATGTAAACTGCTGACAACGTCAAGAATTCAACAATTAGAGATCTAAAGTGATAGGTCATAAGGCGTTTAGAGGATAATGGTATGGTATTCACGTATGTCGTAAAAATTGTTTTCAAGAAGATAGCACTTAACTTTTTTTGTAAACTTTTTTACTTGAGAAATTTCTCCAAGGGACTCTGGTAGTGCAATTAATAATCTGCTGCAACAGCAGAAAGGGCTTTTTCGATATGATGATGTTTTGTAGCCTGAAATATAAATTTTATTTGAGTTTCTAGTGTTATATCTGAAGTATATTAAAACTTGTAGGAGTGTTTTTTTAACAAACATCAGTGCACTAAGAATCATAATACCAGGAAGCGTGAGAATCTAATGCTGTCGAAAGGTTTCTTTGCATGACTCAAGTGGGCTTAAGGAGTAGATTTTACAAATAATTTTTTTTTGAAGAATAAATAATCTTTGAAGTTCTGAGTAGTTTGTCCTCAGTGAAGCACAATAAGAGTTAAGTGGCTGTAGGCCAAAGAATAATATATATTAACCAATTGCTTGGAGTTCAGTAAGGTTTTTAAGTTGACAAAGGCATAATAAGCAGTTTAGTATTGCAGCAACATTGTCTACATGGGCTGTTTACTTTAATTGTGACCCAGAAACTTGCATTGATCTACTCTTGTAATAGAATTATTATTCAATTTTTAGTATAAATCAGGAACCTGTTGCTTTTTATAGAATGCCATGTAATGGGTTTTATTTGTGTTAACAACTAGATGATTTGTTGGTCACCAAACAGAAAACCTAAGCAGAATTGTATAAGTTATTTCAAGTAGTTGATTAAGTGTAGAAGCAGGTATGAGTACTGTTGCATCATTTTTTCAAATCGTTTATAAATAATGCAAAAAGCAAGGGAGAGATTACGCCTCTTTAGGGAACGCCCTATCTGATATTTAGTTTCTCCGAATAGGAGCCCTAAAGTTTTACTCTTATTTGACGATTAGAGAAAAATGATTCCAGCCAGTCAGAAATATTACCACGTATTCCCATAGCATGCAACTTTCTGAGCAAGATGGCAGTGTCAACGCAGTCAAACGCTGGGCTAAGATATGGAGTGATATTTTGGGGTAGTTCATGGGAAATACACAGAATTATAGTCATGCAAAAAAGGTGCATCCGAAATATTTTTAGGATGAAACAGCAGGAAAGTTGTAGGTCTGTTTTTGTAGAAAAAAATATTCTGACGGTAATAGGAATGTACATTTTGGACTTGTAATATTTATATGTGATAATAGGGATCTTTTCCTCGATTTTAATGTGAAACATGATTATGATACTCGCCATAAAAGTAATTTAGTACCAGAAAAATATAACTATACATACCTCCAAAAAAATGTAAAATACTGCATCATAAAAAATTTTAATCGTTTCTCAGACGAAATTAGAAACCTGCCAAAGAATAAACTAAAATATACCTTAACAAAATATCTAGTCAGTAAGGCCTTCTACAACCTTAATGAATTCTTTGATGATCCTGATAAAGGAATAATTCAGTGTCAAATTTTAAATGTTTGTTACAATTTTAAGCATGTGTAATTTTATCAAAATTGTCATTGTCTAAATGTAATGTAATTACAAATTTAAAATGGTTATTTACAAAAATCTCTCCAGACATTGTTCAACAGCCCCTATTGGGTTTTTTTTATTATGTTTATGGTAAATGAAAGCATCTTATTATTGAACAAATAAATATTATTGTATTGTATTGTATTAAATCGAAAAATAGAGCTATAGTATATTAATTAGAATCTATTGTTTTATAAATATATTCCAAGAGATCGTAAGCAGCTGTGCTAGTAGAGAAGTTTGAGCAATACTAATAAAAAATTAGGTAGGTACTATATTTTAAGACAGGACCTACCTTCATATTATTAGATAATGATCCTTGTATAGTGAATAAAATTGAATCGAGTTTAATCACATTGGAATCTTCTTGAGTCCTGATATGTGCTGGTAATTCTAGGTTGGTCATATTCTATAACATCACATTATATTACTGAGAAAAAGGCTAAAATAAAAAAAAAAAACTAAAATTATACAATACATACTTTGCTTTCACTGCGAATAATCTATTGAGTTATCTGTCTAGTTGAAAAGCATCTCATACCATAGTCTCTTTTTTTCTAAGTGAGTTTTCTGACAAAAATTGTTCTAAATTTCTGTTAAGCAGATAAATTATTGAGTAATTTAATTTTCATGCAGCAATCACATTCTACTGATGTTAATACATAAGTGTAAGCCGGACTACAAATACAAATACTAATAATCTTTATTCCCACTAGGAGCCCTAAAGTAATTAAAAGTATATTTAATATGAAGTAGTAGGTAAATACATTTAATTGTTTAATAACTAGCCTCTTTAGGTATCAAATATTTTCTTTTACCATTTTCTTGGTGAAAACTTGTCACAGTTACCAATTGAAATAAACTTTGTCTTGGGTCTGTGTTCTTTACTGGTTAATACGTTGATTCCAATCCATATTCTAAAAAAAACGGCTGTAATAATGTAAATATGTAAACAAGCCTTCAGGCAGGTATATGGATGAAAAAACACAAAAAATAATGTACTTTGCAAACTTTCAATCGGTGCTGAAATATGGAATTATTTTTTGGGGAAAAAATAGTCAAATGCAGAATTTATTTGTAGTTCAAAAACGGCTGATTAGATGTATTAAAAAAATGCAATTTAGGGAAAGCTTTAGGGGGTTTTTAGGTCCGAGGGTGTATTAACGATATATGCTCTATACATCCACGAATCACTGCTATTCTTTTTTAAAAATCGTAGAAGTTTTGAACTGCAAGTATTTCATACATACAACACAAGGACACTAAATGTTGATTACCCAATTCATCGTTTGACAATGACAGAGAGAAGTCCCCATTATATGTGTCTCAAATTGTTCAACCACCTGCCAAACCAAATTAAATGTATTAGTAATGTTAAATTGTTTAAGTCCGAAGTTAGAAGGGGACTAGTTGAATTAGAGCCGTACTCAATTGATGATTTTTTGTATGGACATTGATAGATACAATTAAACTCAAACTTAGTGTGGTCACTGTCTTTGACACTATTTCCTTTGTGTTTGATATTTATTGCTGATTTTTGTGATTTATATTGTAACACAATTTGAAATAAAGCTTATTATTATTATTATTATTATTATTATTGAAATATAGAAATAGGTACTTACGACATAAAATAATGTATCTCGAACGCACACTAAAACTTTCTCTCTAAAATCTATACTATTTTTAGGTTAACAATTCTGACACTTAAATCTGACAATCACATCCGATAACTTAACGGCTCAGCTGTTTCTCAACCACAGTGAAAAATCAACAAGTAGGCTGTTTTCGGTTGTTGTCATGGAAACACTCACGTTAAAAGTTAAAGTGAGCATTTGATCATAGGGCTAATTACCAGAGAGCAAATATTATTATTCACATTGCTACGCTAAAATATGTATGCTTTCTAAAAAAATAAATACTGTCTCCTACGAAGCTAAATTCTCTAACGTGAGGACCTATAAGTACGTAACAAATGAGAATTTTTTTTTTAGTTGCACAGGCAAAATTTAAATGGCGCCAAAATTTGGTGAATGTTCAATAACCATATCAGATGCAATTTGAATCGCTTTCGGTCAAAGAGCTACAGGGCAGGCCAAAAATATAAAAATCGTTCGAAACTAAAGTGGTATTCCAAAAGATATAGGAAAACGTTATAAAGAAAAGTTGTTTACAATTAATATACAGAATGAAGAAACCTATGAAGTTCTAAGAAAAAAAGTTTATGAAAACATGTGATCGTAGTTGCCCCGTTTTGGATATACAGAGTGTCAATGTTTAAAAAAGAAATAGTTTTTTTATTATTTCTGATACTTATTTCGGATTTACCAACTAATAATACAACTTTTTTGTTCCTACAATTGTTTGCGTATCTTACTTCGTTTTCGAGAGAAAAAATAGAAACGACTTAATTGCATGCCCCAAAAAAGTACCTGTATTTTAAAGCTAATTAATGAAATTAAAAATAAAGTAATGATAGAAAAAAAATGCAACACTTAATCAAAGCAAATGTTGAAAATGGCCACCTCCTGATAAAAACACACGATTGCAATCGTTTCACCATTGATTCTCTTACAGGTTCAAGAAGACTGCATTATTTGGTATCGCATTGCAACTTTCAATAACCAATGCAACCTTGTTGCATACCCATACGCATACGACGTAGTTGCCATTTTTGGCCGAAAGAAAACCTTTTAGAAGAATATTACTTTACTGTAATCGAACTAGAGTGACACCTTGTGTCAGAAACACATGTGGAACCCGCTACCAAGCCACGTGGAGCAGCTTCTCGTCTCGAGTCATGGACGCTGCTCATGTTAGCTTCCCTCGCGCTGAAGTCGCTATTATCTTTAAACCAATCAGCGCGCGGTCCGTGATTTGTTGGAATCAAAATCATTTATCTGTTGCTATGCTAGAATTCAGCTGAACTTAAGATGGCAGGCGGTGTTTTTCTCTTGTTACAGGGTTGCCGATTTGCACTTTGTTTTAAAATTAGCACATTACGTTGCGACGTTGACTAATTTATTTGTATTTATGAATTTTACTTTTAGAAAACGTGTTTCCCAACAATCGCATTTATTACATTATTGGGCAGCTTTTTAAATCGTAATATGTAGTATGCACATCCTGTTCTATTTCCGCCTGGCATGCACTGGAATAATCTAGTGATTAGTAATGTGATATAAAACAGTATCACGAAAATCATTTTCACTTGCTTCTGGAATTTCCTGGCTTCTTTGGGTCATAACTTATAACTCGTCAAATAACTCTAATAATCGATATGTTTTCCTTGGTAGTTAACACTAGGTAAATGCTTTTCGTGATGTGATTTCGCCCCGGCCCATAATAGTTCTATTGCATTAAACCAGCAATGGTAATCGAGATAGCTGCAAAACCTCATGACCGTGCTCATGCAATATTTCTTCAACTGCATGCCCTGTTGGTTTTTCAGTTTTTCGCCATGGTGGTGTATTTAAGTCTTAAGCGACAATATGCATAGTCTTATACAATTAAAGAAAGTTTGTCCAAATTTTGTTTCAGGTTAGTTCTTTAAATAATTTTTCAAACATCTTACAGTTTATGTTATTATATCCAAACCCTTTTAATTTAACGAAAAGAATATACTTGCACCTAGGACAAATCCTGTTGATGAACATAATAAACCTTTTTCCAAACAACTTCCTTCTTGGCTTTTAACACTTTTTAGAGATTCATCTCGCCAAAATTTAAATCCACTTTCCTAAAAATACCCCCTTTCTAAATTTTATTTTCTAAATAGGTAGGTGCCTACTTAATTATTTAAAAACTGAAGACGTTAACTTACAATTGTGACTTTCATATATTACCTACTGCTACAATCTTTCTTGGAGCGAAAACCTAAGTTTACCTCAATTTTTTAAAAAATCCTTCAAAACTGGAATCGTTTTTAATTCACGTTGAATATACCGGGTCCGCCAACGAAGCGGGGACGGAAGATTAAATCTTTATCGAGGAACTTATAAAGAATACTAAAACAGCATGAGGTCTGGAATTAGAAGCGGCATATTTTAAAAATATTTTTCATTATACAGGGTGTCCCAAAAAAGTGTGGCGAACTAAAGTTGTGTTTTTTTAAATGGAACACCCTGTATATTATTAGCCCAGAAGATGGGCATAGAGCTGCTGATCATTTTAATATTTGGTTATGTGGGTTTATTTTTAATAGTTTAAGAAATAATAACGATTTTATCTTAAAAATTATCTAAGTTTAGTAACCATTTCCAAATTACTAAAAACAATTGAATGAAATAGTAAACTAAAAAGCAATATGTTAGAATGTTGCCTATCTTTCCAATTAAAAATATTTGTGTTCAGTGCATTTATCATACAGGGTGATCACATTATGCAAAATATAAAAAATCTATTTTTTTTTAAATGGAACGCCCTGTATATTTTTTTATTTTTAGAAAGCCCTTTTCACATCCTTTCTACTGATACCAATTTGATACCTCTTAGAGTTTACCGTATTTTAGTTATTTCGATATAAACTTTAAAACCCCACACTTTTGCTACTTTTTCGAAAAATCTAGCGGTAACCCTTAAATGGTTTGCATTTGTTATGCATAACTTCATTTTCTTAATACTATTTTAATAACCTAGCATCAAATGACATTCCTTATTTTTTATTTTGCAATAAAGAAACTAAATGTTATTTATGAACTGATTTATTAAGACATTTATAAAACATAAACTTAAAACGATTATTATAAAAATAATGAATTAAAATTACAACTTTGAAAAAATAAAGGAGTTGACAAAACAAAATAAACAAACCCTTATTATGCGGTAAATCAGAATTTATTGTGTGGCTCTAATGATATGTTCAAAGGTTCTTCCCTGTTCTTGAAGGCATAAATGTAGCCTTCGAACAAAATTTTGCTGGACATCTTGTAGAGTTCTTATTCTAATATTTCTAAATGCCTCTCGTATACGATTTTTCATATCGTCTCGGTTCGTAGGAGCTATGGCATAGACTTCTTCCTTAACATATCCCCAGAGGTAGAAATCAAGGGGAGTTAAATCAGGGGACCTAGGAGGCCAAGCGATTGGTCCACCACGTCCGATCCACTGATTACCTCGCCAATGAT
The DNA here is from genome assembly GCA_963920685.1 of Polydrusus tereticollis. Taxonomy (NCBI): domain Eukaryota; kingdom Metazoa; phylum Arthropoda; class Insecta; order Coleoptera; family Curculionidae; genus Polydrusus; species Polydrusus tereticollis. The sequence goes on along the minus strand of OY987328.1, from coordinate 44,503,910 downwards.
TTAAAAATTGTCTAACCGGCTCATAATAATGAGGGGGAGCGCCGTCTTGTTGAAACCAGTGGTTTTGGAGAGTGTCGGCATCTACATTTTGAAGCAAAATGGGTAGATCATGTTGAAGAAAGTTTAAGTAAACTTGTCCCGTCAAACGCTCTTCAAAAAAATATGACCCAATAATGTAAGGCCCTAATATTCCTCCCCAGACATTAACCGACCAGCGATTTTGGTTATCTACATGACGAACCCAATATGGATTTTCACTAGCATAATAATGCATATTATGTCTATTTACGATTCCGTTATTTTTAAATGTAGACTCGTCACTAAATAGAACTTTTGATAAAATGTCTGGTACTTCTCTAATTTTGTTAAGCATCCAATTACAGAATGTGATTCTTCTTAAGAAATCATCTTCATAAAGTTCTTGGTGTAATTCTATGTGATAAGGATGATATTTATACTTTTTTAAAATCCTCCGCACGCTTGTTTCCTTAACACCGGTTTGCTGAAAAATGCCAGTCTGACTTACGTGATGATTTTCCTGTACTGCCAACAGAACCCTTAATTCATTTTCTTCATTAATAACGGGTTTATTGATTACCATCCTTTTTTTGTAAGCAACGCTTACTGTTTCTACAAATCTTCGCAACAACTTCTCAAAGGCCTCTGGTCTCGGCTTTCTCTCAATATTTGGATATCTTTCAGCATACACTCGACTCGCTAGAAGGCAATTTCTTGCACATTCTCCCAGTATAAAAATCATATTTACCATTTCCACAGTGGTAAAATTCGACATTTTGAGAAATTTAGTACTTAATTTCGACGACTGAACAAACAATGTTAAATAATTGTATTCGGTCGTTATAGTGACAATCTAAACAAAAAAAATCATGGCAACTCGATTACGAATAAAAATAAAATGAAATAAATAAAAAGTAGCAAAAGTGTGGGGTTTTAAAGTTTATATCGAAATAACGAAAATACGGTAAACTCTAAGAGGTATCAAATTGGTATCAGTAGAAAGGATGTGAAAAGGGCTTTCTAAAAATAAAAAAATATACAGGGCGTTCCATTTAAAAAAAAATAGATTTTTTATATTTTGCATAATGTGATCTATCTGATAATAATATATGATAAATGCACTGAACACAAATATTTTTAATTGGAAAGATAGGCAACATTCTAACATATTGCTTTTTAGTTTACTATTTCATTCAATTGTTTTTAGTAATTTGGAAATGGTTACTAAACTTAGATAATTTTTAAGATAAAATCGTTATTATTTCTTAAACTATTAAAAATAAACCCACATAACCAAATATTAAAATGATCAGCAGCTCTATGCCCATCTTCTGGGCTAATAATATACAGGGTGTTCCATTTAAAAAAACACAAGTTTAGTTCGCCACACTTTTTTGGGCCACCCTGTATAATGTAAAATATTTTTAAAATATGCTGCTTCTAATTCCAGACCTCATGCTGTTTTAGTATTCTTTATAAGTTCCTCGATAAAGATTTAATCTTCCGTCCCCGCTTCGTTGGCGGACCCGGTATATCACATTTGGTATTGCCAAGTTCACACTTTTGTACAAATCTTCAGTCTTTGGCTTTATTAATTTCTATTTCTTGGTTTCTTGGATATTATATTAGGTAGTTATGCTTCTTTTTTCATTAAATTTCTGTACTGTTCTTAAACTGACTCTCAGTACCGTTATCTGAATGTTGACAAGTGAACTTCCATTTTCAAAACTTCTATGATATTATTAAGTATAATTTTCTTAACTTGAAGGTGTAAACTGGCAACTTTTGTTTTCCATGTAAGTCTTTCAAACTCTTAAAGTTCCAGAATTGTCTACAACCTGACTTTGACTAACAAGCCCAAAATACACGTGGGACCGATGCGTTCCTGTTACCTCGTGATCGACTGATCAATTGCATTAAACCGGCCATAGACCTCGTGATTTGTCATCGGTGATCGTGACAAGCCATTGTTATATAACCGAGGTGTGTAGGGCGATAACTGTCACGATAGCTATCTCTCGATGCTTGATTTTCTGCGCGACGGTGCATTGTGCGGTGTAATAATATGGAGGTGTGTGGTGTGTGCAGATTTCCTTCCAGCGTGACAGTTTAAATTCAGTATCCTGTCGCATCAACGTCCGTGTAAATGGTCGCGTTTTAAAAAATCACACCCTTTTTTTTTCTAATATTGCTTCCCTTAAATAGTGGCTACTTTCCTTTTTTATCAGAGGAGTTATCAAACCTAAAACTCTAAATAAGATTCCTCGTCGATTCTTAATTAATTAAGCCAATCTCCTAGTTCAAGCGTTAATTCTGTTAATTAACTAACATGTGAAGATATTTTTCTTATAGTAACCATTCCTTATTCCAAGCCGAACGCCTTTTTCTCTTCTTATTTTTACTTATAACCGCAACTACCGCCGCCACTGCCACAAGTCGTGCCTTGTTCGCTGTGACCAGTCTAGAAAACTGCCACTTTTATTATAGGTAATAGAAAGTGTGTGGGCTCATCCGGACGAGTAAATCAATCCCGATGGCTTGTCACGATCACCGCTGACCGATGAAAACTCACGAGGTCTGTGGTCGGTCTTACTTCCCGGGCAATCATCGGTCAGGTATTTTTGTTTACCCTAGGCGTGAGGCTTACTTGATTTTAGTATAGTCTGGTGAAAATAGTAAACAATCAGTGTAACCTGTTAAAACTGATTTCAAATAAAGTTGGTAAGTTTCGTCAGTCTTACGATTTTATAAATTTTTCTGTTGAATCGTATATTGTTCTGATACGTTTTGGATACTTATTTGGTCTTAAAGTAAGTAGATATCCTAAATGTTTGCAATTAATTATTCACTTCCAAACAACTTTTAATTTGTTAGTTACGATAAATAATTATTAAAGTGGGTAATAATTAACTTTACATTTTAAAATTTTCTTTGTGTGTAGCTGTAGCTTTTGATCATAACCAACTAATATGAAAAATAATAAAACAATAAAACGGTTTTTGCGTATTCAAGATTTATTGTCCAATAAAAACTGTAAAGTTCTAAAAATTTTACACAAATTCGTTTAGGACGACGGGGTGTGCCTTTTAGATAAATTGAAAAATGTCCCATTAAATTAAAAGTTTTTAAACGATCGACCAATCTAATTTATTGCGCGATATTTTATTGGTTTTAGGCAATTAAAAAACTAACGCTGGCAAAATCTATTTAACTCTTTTTATTTATTAGATATATGTGTTACACAAAATGGCTGGTGTTTTAGGAAATAATATGCACAACTTGATTATAATGGATATGTTTTGTTTATCCATCCATCAGTATTCCAGAACTAACTCCAATATTTGTCTAATGTACAAAGAACACCATGATTACTAACGTTAGAGGTTTAGCTATTATGCTCTATATTTTTCCCGTAGTATGCATGGAGGTATACACAGAAATTTTACCATTTACATAATTATGTCGGTAATGTATGGCGATTATCGCTGGCCAAGAAGCAGCATTTGCCATCGCTTCGATTAAACTTTTAACAGAAGTACAGCAATGTGATATATTGTAACATGACAACTTACCTATCATGGACAATAGGTTGTCACAGTGCGAACGGCAGCTCCTAATTGCAGAGGCACTAGGTCGTGATCCGAAGACATAAATACTTACTACTATCCTCTTTGTCGTTAGATTGCCTTTAAACGACACTAAGTTTATTGAGACTAAACCAAGATAAATAAATAACACCGAGTACCTGTATTTGTTAAAAATCCATAGAATAACAAAACTAATAAAAGTTTCCTGCGCATACGTAGACATTTTAAAATATAAACAAAAAGAAGTTATGCAAGTTTGGTTTAAGTAAATATTATTATATAAGAGAGAACTTAGCTTTTCCAGACACAAGAATTTATAAAAACACGTGTATAACCTAGTAATAGATTCTAGAACCTTAATATCTTCAATATGTGTGTCGTATGGTTATAAAAAGTTTCATAGCTTTTCATTAATAATAATTAGCAATGTTAAAAATATGAAAAAAAAAATTTAGTGAAAAAATTAATTTAAAATGATTATAAAAACGATAAAAAGAGATAGGTAATAAAAAAATTATGAGTAGATGACGAGCAATAGGGTGGAGTGAAAATGAAGCAAAACATTTTTTTTTACAAAATGATTTCGCCTTTATGCGGAAAAGTGGTCTCATGTGGAGGGTAAGTAGCTTGCAAAAACTTAAATTTATTAGGCAATTTCTTCCGGTGCCCCAAGCCAACTGTAAATTAAGATAAGGTGAATTTTTTTTTGCAACTCTTCGCTTGTTTTCCGTGAAAACAACCCAGAACTTACCACGAGGAGGTGGCTGCAATTCGAATTTCATCCGCCCACCCACCTTAAAGTTTTTTATGCTTTACTTGAGATTAGCTAAAAATTCAACTTTTGTGTTAAATTTAGGCAATGCTTGTCGAGAAGCTATTCGGGACCTTATGAACCCATCTCTTGCTTCAGGCCCACATACTTTTAACGATGCCTCTGTTACCAACTTCACGCAGCGTTCTACAGCTTGAGAGTGACAGGAAAAACGTAGTATCTCCATTTTTTCAGGAACATATTTAATCATCTGTGTCAGATCTTCTGTTGTAATTTTTTTCGTCATTGAAGGTTCGGTTATCGTAGATGTGTGCCAATTAATCATTTCACTGTAGTCATTGGCGTTAAAGTTAATTTTGCAACTCTTCGCTTGTTTTCCGTGAAAACAACCCAGAACTTACCACGAGGAGGTGGCTGCAATTCGAATTTCACCCGCCCACCCACCTTAAAGTTTTTTATGCTTTACTTGAGATTAGCTAAAAATTCAACTTTTGTGTTAAATTTAGGCAATGCTTGTCGAGAAGCTATTCGGGACCTTATGAACCCATCTGTTGCTTCAGGCCCACATACTTTTAACGATGCCTCTGTTACCAACTTCACGCAGCGTTCTACAGCTTGAGAGTGACAGGAAAAACGTAGTATCTCCATTTTTTCAGGAACATATTTAATCATCTGTGTCAGATCTTCTGTTGTAATTTTTTTCGTCATTGAAGGTTCGGTTATCGTAGATGTGTGCCAATTAATCATTTCACTGTAGTCATTGGCGTTAAATGTCCACTATTTCTCGCAATTCAGGTGCCAAATATCTGGTCCTTTTTATTAAATTATACAAAACGGCCTCGCTTTAATCTCAAACTACAGAGTGGAACATATACGTTTTGTATATAGCATACCAAAGATTTTAGATTTTCCGAAGGACAAACTGTTGGTACGTAAAGTCGGAGAATTCTGTTGGCAGTTGTAAGCCTTCTAGCATGTGAAATTTTTCCCGGCTATCTGCTCGCTAAGTGACTGGAAATTTCGCCGTTCGATATGGATTTACTAATTTCATAAAGATATTTCTGATCGGTGCTAAGCCGATCGATATCTTTTGCATTATATTTGGGTAATTCGGATCGGATTTGTTGAAATGCAACTACAGGAAGATGCTCGCAGTTTTGTAGGTCTTTTCCAATGTCCCCTGAAAACTGTCGTGGTCCTGTAGTTTCTCCATCCAAGTGCTTTATTAAATGTCGTAGAGGTAATTCATTTGTATGTAATATGCAAATAAACCATTGCATTGATCGACCAATTGCTAGTTCTATTTTACGAATCACACCATTGTGAATACCCGTATTGACGGCAGTTCCGTCACATCCAACGGCTACTAAATTGTCAAGGTCCACATTTTTATTTAGGAAGTCCAACATTTTGTTGCTGATTTCTTCTGCGTTACCCGACGATCCACTAATATGTCCTATATATTTTGACATTAAGACAATATGTTCCTCAGATACAGTGGTTTTATAGTATTTCTTATTCTTCATTTCGTTTTGTAGATTTTTATCTTTTCTACCATCGAAATAAATCCCATAAAGAAATTGTACATTTTCTGTTTCATCAATTCTAATCTGGTTTCGCCTTTTTTTTTCTCCCGCCTAATTTTACTCCGATCTATGATTTTGCTATGACTTTCCACTGAGATCATACTTAAATCTTGAGAAATCGAGTTTGTTATTATAGATGCTGCTCTATCAGATACTCCCGTGCGATCGCATGCTTGAGCTAACTTAGGCAAACTTATTCGCTTTTGTTTTTCTTGTTTCCGGTGAATCTTCTTTAGGTCCGTTTTTTGTATTTTTCTCGTAAACACTTGTGACACTTTCATCTGATGACTCAATATTTGAATTGTTTGAATTTGAATCACATGAAACATTTTGGTAAACTGGAAGATGTGTGACGGATCTTGACGAAGAAGTTGAAGAAATTGGAGATTTTGTTTCCACAATTTTCCGGTACATAGGACGCTCTAGCTTTTTGTTAATTATTTTATCCACCGAACCAATTACCATTATTCTATCATTCCTCTGATCTTTCATAAAGTCATGCTCTCGAGTCGGTATTTTATTTTTGCATTTACACAAGGAATATTCAGAACATTTGGATGATGCAATATCAAACAATTTCTTTTCGAATAAATCTCTAAAATCTTCAACTTTTCTTTTCATACTGTCAGAGTTTCTACTTTTCATAGGTTTTTTAATATTTCTGTATTTTTGGTGTAATTCCTTTAATTTAGATTTAATTTGTTGATCTGATATTATCGAAATGGATGCTTTAACCCACAGTAATTTTATTTCACGAAGAAGAATTTCATTAATGTTGCCAACAGTTGGCTCAGAATTATTTGCTGCAGCGTCTTTCATAAACTGACGAATACATAAAAAGTTTCTGATAACATCAGCACAAGTCGGTAACATATTGTCTTTAAACTTCCTTGGTGCTCCAAAAACACAACAATCAACGTCTTTCCTCGTTTTAGGCATTTTGTCTTTTTCGACGGATTCACAAACACAATTTAACACCACAGAGTAGAACAACGGTTCACTGTATTGGATCTAAATTTCTACTAATAGAAGAAACACACTTTTGCAGCAGAACTACCATCGTTAGCCGTCACATCGGAATAAATCGAATATTTACGAATGCGAGCGCTTTGCTAAGTGGGAGTCGATAAACTCAAAGTTTGGAGTAGCGGGGGCACCGCTAAACAAAGTCCGATCGATTTGAAACTTTGCACGGATTTGTAACAATCATGTAGACCACTTTTCCGCATACAGGCATTTTAAATTTTGAAAGTCGATTTTTTCGCTCCACCCTAACGAGCAATACTTAAAAAACTTATAATTGTGGACCTCCTATACCTGTTACCACGGGTCATCAGGAGAGGTTTGGTTTTTCTCCTCACTGCCAAATGTACTTCAGCACGTGGATATAGTTTATATAGGTAAATTAAACTATATTGTAGGGCCTCAAATGAAGCTAACTTGAACTATGTATAAAAGGTGGATGTACTTTGTCTGAACACTAAAATCCCCACATGGCCGGGTATAGGTTATAACCTAACTAAATGCAAATATACGTTCCAAAACGAAAAAAACCTTGTCAGCGTAAGCAAAAGCACAAGTAAAAGCATAAGAAAGCTTCAAAAAATAACAGAAAAAAAAATTAACCGCTAAATCTCTAATAAAAAAACAACAAAATTGGGGATAAAATTAAGGGGAGTGAAGAGACTGTAGGACTCCATTTCCAAGAGGACGCCATATGGCGTGACTAATTCCTTGGATGTCTGGACAGAAAAAAGCTACGGGAAAACGTAATCTCTCGAAACGATAGCTATTCCTGTCAAATTAAAAGTTGTTGTCAACTTAAACAAAATAACCAAAAAAAAAAAACGAAAAACGAAAAACAATATAACACCCAACGATGGATTAGCACGATTAGCACAATACAAGTTTCTAGGCTTAACCAGAAAGAACATAAACTAAATAGCCAAATAAAGAAAATAATGATTCCAAACTTGATAGATGTGTTCTGCAACTTGGCAGAGATGCGAGCGGAATTCGTGGTCAAACCTATTCGCCGACGCAGATGAGAACAGAAATACGTCGCCCAAGCTATTTGCCGCGCCGTAAAGACCACTGTGCAAATACCCAACAGAAAACCAGAACTAATAGTAATTTCGATTAGTAAAACTGGTGTAACACTGGTGCAATATTTATGTTCGATTGCTACAATTCGTGCGGTTGTTTATGTTCAATTGAGAAACTAGGCCAACCAGTTTTGCACTCCCTGCATATTTTTTAGCACAAGGTCCAAGAGCTCGTGCGGGAGTTGAGTGCACTTATCATGTCAATGTAATATGTCAAACCAGATAGAAATAAAAAAATTCTAACCTAATAATTCTTATTTCTTTTGTGTGTTGTTAAAAATAGAAAACTTGAATTGTACAAAGTAGAAAAATATCTCTGACGATGAGGAAATAGTGACGTCAAGCAATCATAGAGAAGACATTCCTAAAATTAAAAACTCCATAAGAGACGTTATAAATAAGTTTTCAGAAAAAGAGGTAAGGTTTTGTATACCATCGAGGTAGAAAGAATTACTTAGGGGTATTTGTGAACTTAACCTTACAACGAACAAACCAACTGTCAAAGCCCAACAGTCAAGTTTCAAATTTACCGCGCTTTCTCAAAAATAACCCAAAAAAGGTGTACTATTGGGACTGCACTAGTGCAAGTAGTGCAATCGAAAACAATATAAAGAAATGCGCTAAGAGGCAGTGCCACCAACATCATCTTTGCTGTAAACAAAAGAACTAAAAGGATGCAAGATATTTAAGTAAATACATTATGGAACAAAGAAGAAATACAAAATGCATTTTGTGGAAATATGACGAAAAAACAGGTGCGTTTAATATCTCCCTAAAATCATTAGTGGCAATGGCTACAATACTCATATTTAGATTAAGATATTTGTAAAACGGACAACATGGCATTTATCCTTTTCCAGCAGCGATCAGCTGTGTTGCCTTGCGTGAGGCATTACATTTAGAGATAAAAGATGAGTCGGTTAAAAGACTGACACGACATTTTAAATTATGTTCTTACGATAACGTAACTACAATGGTTCCAAGGGTTGCATGAAAACCTGGTCGCATATTCAGTAACAGCAGACGCGCTAGGCTTTCGGAATATTAGTAATGGCTTAGACCATCCCCACACGGATCGACTGCTTTGTATCCCAAGTTTCAAATTGGTCGATCATTCAACTCTTTGGTGACTTTACTCGTGCACGGAAGTATAGATCCGCAAACAAGTCGACCGAAACGAGATCGATTTCAAATCAATTCTTGTCAGTCGCGAAACGGTTCAGTTGCATAGTTTCACACAATTGTGCGTATTGTCGAAATGAAGTACTACGTGATATATTGCCAAAACTAGCTTTGTGACTAAAAACTAGGTAAAGAGAATACCGACTGATCACAAGTCAGTTGCGCTCGTGTTCGGACAGATGTTTTATTCTGATTGCACACTTGTTGTGCGTGTCACTATTGTGGAACAGGTTTGAAGCTTGGGTTGAAAACCAGTCGATGGCCGTAGGCGCTTGTTCGACCTGATGCAGTAGATCATAGAGCAGGCGCTGTGACGCAAAGAGTGGGTGAGAATTGCTGGACTAAATGATCTCTTTTTCGTAATTTGCTGAGGCAATTTGATATGTTTCAAAATCAGTTTCTACTTTTTAAATTTTAAAAACCTTTAATTAACTCCCCAAGAAATTAGTAGCAAATGTGACACATCATTAGTTTTGTTAAGTCAAAAGCTACTCAAAAATAAAATAAAAAATTCAGGTTCGCATTTAAATAAATTATTCATTTGATGAGCATAAAAAACTACCTTAATAGAGTGATCTTGGTCTTTCAAAATAATCAGTAGTAAGGTAAACAAAAATAAAGGCGAAAATGGATATTTCGTCTTTTCTCGGATCTCCAGTAATTAAAATATTTTTAATTTCTTTTTAACAAATAATTTAGTATTTGGTGGCCAACAGTACTTGTAAAGCAGTACCATGCAACTATGCACTTATTTGTCATTAAGAACAAACAAACACGCACTATCACTAAATTAACCTAAAAATAAGTTGGCATTAAACTATTAAACCACCTATGCTGCAGTCAAATTATGCGGGGGTGGCCAAATTTGATCCGGGTATACTATTCTAATCTCCGAGGTTAATTTTTCGCGCTGAGCACTACGAGGTCCCGGAGCGATCTGAGTGGGACTATCCCTAAAACGCTGCCAAACACCCTTCTTGAGGGCTTCTTGTGCAAATAATGTATTAACCACTGGGGTAAGTGATGGAGGATGTTCCCTTTAGCAAAAGTTTACAGCCGCTACGAGTCGAGATGGAGGGGGTGGCGAAAAATTTGTTTTCGCTTATTTTATAAAAATAAGTTTGGAGAAAATATGCGAAATTAAAAACTATTATAAACTATGCCCTAACACGACAGAAGACAAGGATTAAGGTACAGGACGTCAAAGACTATAGGGGCGCGACCTACAGAAGCGACCACTACCTGCTGCAGATGAAAGTAGCCTTCTTAATACAACGAAAGCAAAAAACAATAGAGGAAACCTCTGGGGAAAAACTTAAGGAAATCAGATACAACCTAAATAGCTTAGGTCATGACAGCACAAAGACCCTACATAAGAAAAGACTAGGCTCTAAATTGGGAGAGCAGGAAACAGGAGATATAGAATAATACTACCAGCATATTAAACAATGCATCCATGAGGAAAGCACTGAGATACCAAGTAAGGAGACAACAAAGAAAACCCTACTGGTGGGATGAAGATATCAAGAGGGATATTAAGGAAAAAAGAGATAAATACAGAACCTTCTTGAACTCAAGTCAAATGAAGACAAAATAAAATACTCAGAAGCTCAAACAAACGTTAGAAGAGGGATAACCCAGAAGAAATACGCAGCATGGGAAGCAAAATGTACCAGAATCAATACCTTTCTAGAAGGGCAGGAGAGCACTGAGAGCTGGAGAATTATAAGATCCTTAAGACAAGAGAAGAAAAGAGACATAATGGAGCCAATCTCGCTTGAACAGTGGGACAAACAGTTCTCTAAACTGCTAAAGGAGGATAGGACCGAATGTCAAGAACAACAAGATCGAAAGGTTCAAATACTAGCATCACCTATTAGAATAGCCACAAACAAGGTAACAGGAATTTGCAAAGCCCTAAAAAATAGAAAAGCACCAGATCCTGAAAACATAGCTGCGGAACTAATAAAAAATGGAACAAATAAGCTTTACCAACGTCTGACAAACCTATTCCAAAGAAATATAAATGGAATGACGGTACCCAAAGAATGGAGAACATCATTAATATCAACCATCCAAAAGAAGGGAAAGCAGGATGACTACGATAACTACAGAGGTATTGCCGTCACTAGTACCTTAAGTCGAGTTTATTGGAAGATCATAAAGGAAAAGATTGAACTGGAATATCGGGACATAGAAGCCGAAGAATAGGCAGAATTCCGAGCGGAAAGATCCAGCACAGACCACCTATTTTGCGTCACCCAACTGATAGAGAAAAAGCTCGCATTTAACCAGGAAGTGCACCTTGTGTATGTGGACCTTCAGAAAGCCTATTACACTGTACCTCAAGACCAGTTATAGAAGGCCCTCGAACAAACAAATATTAGCGTAACCCTTATAAAAGCCGTAAAAAACCTTTACGAGGAAAGCAGGGCACAGGTTAAAATCGGAATACAAACTTCGAAGGGTTTTAAAACGGATATAGGACTTAAACAAGGGTGTTGCATTTCACCCACATTATTTAAACCCTGGAAAAGAAAATGTAGTACAATGGGCATCACACTAAACGAGGCCACACTGTATAACGTATGCTTCGCAGACGACCAGATAGTGGTGACACATGAGTACATGGGGCTTGGAAGTAAATGTAAATAAAAGCGAGTAAATGTGTATTGGGGGCGTGCAGCAAGACCTTATGCTAGAAGATAGACAATGTATAAAAAGATGCCAAAATTATTCGTACTTAGGAACAAAAATCACAAACGATGGTATATAGAGCTATCAAGAAAAGGAGCATGCAAGGAAGGAGAGCTGCAACCATGATGAATGAAAGACTGTGAAACCAGCAGGTATCAAAGCGAAAGAAACAAAGATTATTTAATACAATCACAAAAAGTATTGTCACATATAGTAGTGAAATATGGCAAATCAACGAAAGAGCCGAAGGACAACTAAGGACTACGGATGAACTACTAGAGACGAGCAGCGGGCAGATCAAGGATGGATAGAGTTACTAACGAGAGGATTAGAGAGATTATGGAAGTCACACACGACATAATGGAAGATATCAGGGTCAAACAACTGAAGTGGTATGGACATGTACAACGAATGAACGAGGAACGACTCCCAAAACAGATACTGAAATGGACCCCACAAGGAACACGAAAACGAGGGAGACCCAGGAAAAGTTGGAAAGAGGGGATAGACAAGTAGATCAGGTTGAGAGAGCTGAAAGAAGACCTCTGGCAAGACCGAGAGCAATGGTGACTAAAAATCGGAAGACGGCGAAGAACGTTGTGAACCAAATTATATAATATATACAGGGCTGCCCAGAAGTCCGGAATAAAATTAATATAGCCTTAACCTGTAATTTTTGGGAAAAATGCTCGGACACGTCAATTTAGTTTTATATATGCTCACATTTTGACGTTATTCGTTTGTTTTTTAATAGACATTTGTCAAAGGTATGACGACATCGATCTTTTTTTTTTTTAAATGGAAACATACAGCTTGTGATACATCATTTGAAAGCTAGTATCTCGTACAGTATGCTCATAAATTTTGTCAAGCTATTTCAAAATGGCGACTGTTAAAAATTTTAAAGAAACCCCTCTTTAAATAAGCGGAAATGATAAATCATTGATGTTTATTTTACCTTTCAAGGTAAGAAATCTTCATTGTTTCACGCTATGACGCCGAACCACTAAGGCAACATCCCATTTCACACCCCACAACACTTACATTTGCAAAAAATAAAGCCGCGCGTGTCAAAGCAATTATTTGCTCAAACACACCATCGTACTCTACTTTAAAAATTAGACTTAAGGAAATATGACTTATGACTATAGTGTCTAACGTGGATCAAATTTGACACCATGGTACCCCCATGTATAATTAAAATGGACGAATAATCTAGTAGCGAGTTAATAAATGAGGTTTTTAACGAATAGTCCACAAAATCATTAAATTTTAAACTAGTGTGGCCAAGGACAAACTACAATAAAAAAAATCAGTTGAAAAACCGTGTAAATAAATAGTAAACACCAGCTTTGAACAAGATGAAAGGTCAGTTTTAGAGGAATGTCCACAGTTTCTAGAAATCTGAATACTGTGCATTATTCAGCGAAAGGAATTTTCTAGGGCCATAGTAGGGACATTTTCAGATTGGTCGGCCATTAGCATTGTTTTTGTACTGGACGGATTTTAATGATCAGAGTATTAAATATTATGATTGAAAAGAATTTAAAAGTTAAGATGAGAGATGCGGCGAATACATCTATTATTTTTGTATGCCGCCGTAATACAACCTAAACGCAAAGCTAAATTGAGATGTCTAACGCCTCGTGTCGTTCGACGTATAGAAATTAACTTATGCACCCGTCACGACGATGTTTTTGGTAAAGGATTCTTTATTATAAGAATTATTAAGTGGTAATAAAATACGTTACCAGTTCAACCCTGCCAGACTTGAATGCAAGCTTTTAATGTCGGGCTACGAGCTCGAGCTTGCCAAGCAAATTCGCTGCTATGACTCATCTATACGTAATATGTGTGGGAAACTATATTTTAAAAAGATTGGAGCTAGTATATACCACACGTCTTGCCTAATGGCCTAAGTAGCGTTATCTTACATATTTGCCAACGGTATTCCAAAAATTGCAAATAAATCTTCACCAATAACTAAACTAAACAAGGGTTTTCTTGTTCTTAAATGTGTCCGTTACTTAGTTTTGTATCAGTTTCTTAAGTAAAGGCCTACTTGGATTAGTAAAGTACTAATGTTAGATGGTGTGATCACAAACTTGGTGGGCAGTGAATTACTAAACTGCAAATAGGTACTTCAAAACTGAGGCGGTTTCCTAATATTAAACGAGGCGGTTTACTGATATTAAACAAACATATTCCTTGAAGCTAATCGCGACAGAGATTTGCACAAATAAGCTATGATAAAAGCAATTATTGAAAAGTGTGTAGATAACTAGCCACTCTCTACAAACTTAATTTATTTTTGAATTTCCCACCACCAGTTGTTACGTAATTTTGTTTATAACTATCCATATTATAGGATAAATATGAAACTAAGCGTAATCTAAATAAATGATACGTTACTATTTGAAAGTAAATTTGTATTCACACATGAAACTCTTTTTGTAATCAATTTTCTTATTATATATACATAACACATTATATATTATAACTACTTATTATTCACCTTAATAGATGCCGTTGTAACACAATAGATATTATAGCTTTACCACAAGTTACAAATAAGTATTTTATACTTTTCGGTCCAATGCCAATGCTTTAAAAGAAAGTTAATTATTAACGAGTTTTAACTGGGTTTGTTTTAACCCAGGTGTTTTCCCGGAGTACAAAGTAAATATTTGATTAGTCTTTAAGTAAACCTGTTTAGAATTCTAGTTGATACTACAGAACTAAAAAGAGGTTTAAAGCCATTATAAAAATTGTTCCATGAGTAAACTTTTATCACGATCCTGTTGATTTGCGACCTTAATCTTTCTAATAATTTTGATAAAATATTCTAACACGTTTACGTACTTATAAATTAACTTTAAAGTTCGTATGAGTAGGAAATGCTCTCATTACAAGTTGAGTAAGGTTATTTAGGTTATATGAATATTTAGCAAATTAAAATTGAATATTCGTTAAAGATCTAAAAAGCTATTATTATACACTTATACAGTATATACACGGATGAGATAGACAAGAGGACAAATAGACAAAAAGAAAAGAAATTCTTATTACATTTTGAAGTAAAAATTTAAAAGTTCCAAATAACTCTTTTAAAATCATATTTATTGTGTGTATAGGTTTTAACACTAGCAGCATAATATTTTGTGTTTCCAGGCAGCAGGTTAGTGCGCTACTGGGTTCACACTAAGTCCAGTTCTCACATTTTTTTGTTTAATTACACTACAAAAATTTCGTATTTTTTAAAATACATCATAGTTATCAAAGGTGTAGTCAAATAAAACAATTTTAAAAATGTAAATTAGAAACTTTAACCCTAGGGCGGGCGCGCATTTAAAAATCACAAGAGCGTGCGCGCTGTGGCCTTTGACCGAGTATGGCATAAGGGGCTCCTAACTAAAGTGAGAGCATATGGAATGCCGGTTCAATTTTGTTCATGGCTGTCGAGCTTTCTTAAAGACCGTTCTTTGCGAGTGGCGATGGATGGATTTCTTTCAGACACCTTTAACATCAACGCCGAAGGCCTTCAAGTTTCTATATTGTCGCCCACAATCTTTTTACTATACATTAACGATCTTTTGGAAAAAACTAAAAATCCTATATATAGCTTCGCTGATGACAGCACACTTATTTCATTTTTCACTTTGGATGCTCGGACATCGGCTGCCAATGCACATCTCTATGGGCAGCAAGAGGTCTCACATCTCAACAAAGATCTGGACGAGATTCTGTCTTGGGGTGACAGTAACCAAGTAGAATTTAATGCTACAAAACGCAGGCGGTGTTGAAGAACCGAATATAGTCATGGCGGGACACTCGATTCCCTTGGCTTCATCAATTTAGTTATTGGGCGTCAACGTGGATAGTCATATTTCTTGGCATAGTCAAGTTGCGGCCATTGCTAGGGCAGCCTCGCAGAAGCTTGAGATACTTTTTCGAACTAAGAACCTGTATATACCCCAACAACTTTTGATACTCTATAAAGACCAAATTCGACCATCGCTGAAGAACTGTTCGCATATTTGGGGCTGTGCTCCTAAACATACCCTGAGATTGCTAGATTTCATTCAAAGAAGAGCCACTCGCTTGATCGGTGACCATGATCTGACAAGCAACCTGGAAAACCTTAAATATCAAAGGCAGGTTGTCGACTTGAGTCAATTTTACAAATATTTTTATGGCAAGTGCTCAACTGAGGTTGTCCGCTTGATTCCACCCAGAGCGGTGCATGGTAGAAATACACGACGAGCAACTGCAGCCCACCCATACGTGGTCCTGCTTAGTGTAGCATTTGAAAAAAAATTGCGATAGACCATCTTCTACTAATTTTTTGTTTCTGGTCAACAGTGTCAACGCCACATTGTGTTCTATTATAATCTGAAATTATTTGTGGCTTGTGAGTGGTTTCATCAATTTCACCTGCATCGCGCATAGTTGCCAATAAAATGACAGCCTTATTTTCTTTGCTCACATAACATGACTGAAGTCATATTATTGTTAACTTATTCTGAAGGAGATATTCGGCTAACGGCTCCACAGTATATTTCTAAATTTCAAGTATAATATGTCTTGCTGTCACAATGCGCATATATTTTGATGCCGCATTTAGCTGGCTTTTGTAGCATATAATAAACATAGCCGCATCGACCCTGAAACGGATAAAGCATTTCATCTGTAGTGACAAATTCTCTTAAACCATAATTATCCGTGCAATTAGTGACAAAAAGTGTGTAAATCAACCTGACTGCAGCTAATTTGTCAGTCCTCTCACGATCTTTTTTGGTTAGAATACTGTCAAAGGGAACAGCACGCAGAGATTTTTGATAGGGTCTACTAATCTCCGTACAATATCAAACGGCTTATTAGACGTCTTATAAGAGTCATCTAACTCTGCTTTACAGTATATTTTGAAATTCCAGGTGAAATATGTCTTACTGTCACAAAGCGCATACATTTTGATGCCGTATTTAGCTGGCTTATGTAGCATATATTATACAAAGCCGCATCGACCCCGAAACGGATAGAGCATTTCATTTATAGTGGCAAATTCTTCCAAGCAATAGTTATCCTTGCAATTTGTGACAAAAAACGTGTAAATCAACCTGATTACAGCTCATTTGTAAGTCTTCTCACGACCTCTTTTGGTTAGAATACTGTAAAAGGGAACAGCACGCAGAGATTTTTTGATAGGGTCTACCAATCTCTGTACAATATCAAATGGCTTATTAGACGTCTTGTAAGAGTCATCTAACTCTGCTTTACAGTATATTTCCAAATTTCAGGTATAATATGTCTTACTGTCACAAAGCGCATATATTTTGATGCCGTATTTAGCTGGCTTTTGTAGCATATTTTGTACAAAGCCGCATCGATCCCGAAACGGATGAAGCATTTCATCTGTAGTGACAAATTCTTCCAAACTATAATAATTATCCTTGCAATTAGTGACAAAAAGCGTGTAAATCAACCTGATCGCAGCTAATTTGTCAGTCTTTTCACGACCTTTTCTGGTTAGAATACTGTCAAAGGGAACAGTTCGCAGAGATTTTTTGATAGGGTCTACCAATCTCTGTACAATACCAAATTGCTTATAAGACGCCTTGTAAGGGTCATGAAACTCTGCTCCATAGTATATTCCGAACTTTCAAGTATAACATGTCTGGCTGTCATAAAGCGCATATATTTTGATGCCGTATTTAGCTGGCTTTTCTGGCATATATTGTTCAAAGCCGCATCGACCCCGAAACGGATGGAGCTTTTTTTTACTGCATTTAAAAAAAAGGCTCCAAGTAAAGCCTGAATTTGACTACGGGGCGTTAATTTACTGTTACTTTCTCTTTGATATGGAAATTAAGCTTTTCAGTTTTCAATATAGATATTGGTACAGAAAATTATATGATCAATCATGTCCGTAGTTATAAAAGTTAAAAATGGTTCCAATTTGTTTGAGATATTTTTTGCTTAACCTTTGGATCCAGACAACACTTTTATTATATTTTCAACTTTAATTTTACCTGATGTTGCTGGAGTACTCTTCCAAATATTTTCTTCGTTTTTGGCAAGGTAGAGCTGATAATCGGACTATTGTAACCATAAACTTGGAAATCCTCGTCTTCGGATTGTTCTGATTGACTGTCATAGTCCTCTAGATTAATTTTTTCAGCCTCACCTTCCGTTTCATCGCTAAAGTCTACTACGTCCTTGATATCTGTATTAGCCAATTCCTCAATTCCGCAGCCGTCAAATAATTTTTTGAATATCTCTTATCCCTAAAAGGACAAATTCAATTTTAAATCTATTGAACTGTATAAAAATTAATGCAAGTTGATAAAAGCCAGAACTAGTTTTACTTCCATGGTCGGGCACGCTGCGGTACTTAACGCCGCCAACTCAACACCTACAAGTTGAACGACTCACTGGCAACTAAACGAATTATAGACCTCCGGGGTTTGTGCGTAGTAATATGCCAGATATTCAGCCCTATGATCAAATGCTCACTTTAACTTTTAACGTGAGCGTTTCCATGACAACAACCGAAAACAGCCTACTTGTTGATTTTTCACTGTGGTGGAGAAACATAGTATAGATTTTAGATTTTAGAGAGAAAGTTTTATAGTGTGCGTTCGAGATACATTATTTTATGTCGTAAGTACCTATTTATATATTTCAATTGAATGCTTGTTTACATATTTACATTATTACAGCTGTTTCTTTTAGAATATGGATTGGAATCAAAGTATTAACCAGTAAAGAACACAGACATAAGACAAAGTTTATTTCAATTGGTAACTGTGACAAGTTTTCACCAAGAAAATGGTAAAAGAAAATATTTGATACGTAAAGAGGTTAGTTACTAAACAATTATATGTATTTACCTACTAGGTACTTCATATTAAATATACTTTTAATTACTTTAGGGCTCCTAGTGGGAATAAAGATTATTAGTATTTGTATTTGTAGTCCGGCTTACACTTATGTATTAACATCAGTAGAATGTGGTTGCTGCATGAAAATTAAAGTAGGTACTCAATAATTTATCTGCTTAACAGAAATTGAGAACAACTTGTGTCAGAAAACTCACTTAGAAAAAAAGAGATTATGGTATGAGATGCTTTTCAACTAGACAGATAACTCAATAGATTATTCGCAGTGAAAGCAAAGTATGTATTGTATAATTTTATTTTTTTTTTATTTTAGCCTTTTCTCAGTGATATAATGTGATGTTATAGGATATGACCAACCTAAAATTACCAGCCCTTATCAGGACTCACGAAGATTCCAATGTGATTAAACTTGATTCAATTTTATTCACTAATAAAAGGATCATTATCTAATAATGTGAAGGTAGGTCCCGTCTTAAAATATAGTACCTACCTAATTTTTTATTAGTATTGCTCAAACTTCTCTACTAGCACAGCTGCTTACGATCTCTTGGAATATATTTATAAAACAATAGATTCTAATTACTATACTATAGCTCTATTTTTCGATTTAATACAATACAATACAATAGTATTTATTTGTTCAATAATAAGATGCTTACATTTACTATAAACATAATAAAAAAAAAACCAATAGGGGCTGTTGAACAATGTCTGGAGAGATTTTTGTAAATAACCATTTTAAATTTGTAATTACATTACATTTAGACAATGACAATTTTGATAAAATTACACATGCTTAAAATTGTAACAAACATTTAAAATTTAACACTGAATTATTCCTTTATCAGGATCATCAAAGAATTCATTAAGGTTGTAGAAGGCCTTACTGACTAGATATTTTGTTAAGGTATATTTTAGTTTATTCTTGGGCAGGTTTCTAATTTCGTCTGAGAAACAATTAAAAATTTTTATGATGCAGTATTTTACATTTTTTTGGAGGTATGTAAGTATAGTTATAATTTTCTGGTACTAAATTACTTTATGGCGAGTGTCATAATCATGTTTCACATTAAAATCGAGGAAAAGATCCCTATTATCACATACAAATATTACAGAGTCCAAAATGTACATTCCTATTACCGTCAGAATATTTTTTTCTACAAAAACAGACCTACAACTTTCCTGCTGTTTCATCCTAAAAATATTTCGGATGCACCTTTTTTTCATGACTATAATTCTGTGTATTTCCGTTGAACTACCCCAAAATATCACTCCATATCTTAGCCCAGCGTTTGACTGCGTCGACACTGCCATCTTGCTTAGAAAGTTGCTTGCTATGGGAATACGTGGTAATATTTCTGACTGGCTGGAATCATTTTTCTCTAATCGCCAAATAAGAGTAAAACTTTAGGGCTCCTATTCGGAGAAACTAAATATCAGATAGGGCGTTCCCTAAAGAGGCGTAATCTCTCCCTTGCTTTTTGCATTATTTATAAACGATTTGAAAAAATGATGCAACAGTAGTCATACCTGCTTCTACACTTAATCAACTACTTGAAATAACTTATACAATTCTGCTTAGATTTTCTGTTTGGTGCCAAACAAATCATCTAGTTGTTAACACAAATAAAACCCATTACATGGCATTCTATAAAAAGCAGCAGGTTCCTGATTTATACTTAAAATTGAATAATAATTTTATTACAAGAGTAGAACAATGCAAGTTTCTGGGTCTTCACCTAGACTCACAATTAAAGTAAACAGCCCATGTAGACAATGTTGCTGCAAAACTAAACTGCTTATTATGCCTTTGTCAACTTAAAAACCTTTATGAACCCCAAACAATTGTTAAATATATATTATTTTTTGGCCCACAGCCACTTAACTCTTTTTGTGCTTTACTGAGGACAAACTACTCAGAACTTCAAAGATTATTTATTCTTCAATCTACTTCTTAAGCCCACTTGAGTCATGCAAAGAAACCTTTCGGCAGCATTAGATTCTCACACTTCCAGGTATTCTGATTCTTAGTGCACTGATGTTTGTTAAAAAACACTCCTACAAGTTTTAATATACTTCAGATATAACACTAGAAACTCAAATAAAATCTATATTTCAGGCTACAAAACATCATCATATCGGAAAAGCCTATCTTAACTTCTAAAAAATGTCCTAAGCTCTCTTTTAAAACTATTAATCGATGAACACTCCTTGACATATCTCGGTAGATCATTGTACTCTTTAAGACCTTAGAAAAATAAAGAATTCATAGCTCTCCTGGAATTAATCCTCTTGATATAAAAATCATTTCTATTTCGAGTAGGGTAATTATGTACATCACTGTTATGGGCAATAAATCCACCAAGGTAAGATGGGAGAAGACCATTTAATAACTTATATATAAAAGCCATGGCCAAAAATTGTGTGTCAGAGGTTACAATGAGGATGGTATATATTTGCCATCTTCCACCCAGTGATGTCCTATGCAGTCCTGACATGAGGCTGTGCAAGCCAGTCAGGGCAAGTTTTTGGTCTGCAGAGGATAGTAGTTTGAATAACTCTAGGACTAGGCTGGAGAAAAAACTGCAGATAGGCATTTATACAGCTAAAAATTCCCACTTTTCTATCTCAGTACATATTAAAGTGCCTGTTACATGTCAAAAAGAATGAACAATATCTTACAGACCAGATTCTACTGTCATCCAAATTTTTAACAAGTTGCCTAATAATATAAAACAACTACCACTTTATGGGTTTAAAAATAGTGTTACCTCGCTGCTCATCTATAACGCTGTATAATAGTGTGAAAGTCATTTAGAAATAGGTAAAATCTTGAAGATTATTTTAAAGATGAAATGACAAAGGTCGAAATTTGTCTAATCCTTATTCGTTTTATTTTGATTTGAACACAACGTTTCGGTTGACTAACCTGACCTAATCGTTTGCAAGTGTAAACTTAAAATTAATAAAAAAAAAAGTGCTAAGGCTTATCATTAATAATTGGCTGTAGTCAACCCTACATAAAAGGTCTCGCTTTCATCTACTATAAACTACATAGTATATTATTCGACGTTAGTAATGTGTAGACATTTTAGTTTTTGCTTTCTGCCATGGGGATAATTACTATACAATTTAAAAATATGTTAAAATAAACTTGATTTATTTTTGAATTTCATTCCAAAATTCTCATTCAACAAACCTTTTTTGAGCAATCATAAAAGTAGGTTTGTCAAATGGGAAACTTCAGGAGTGACATTCCAGGATGCCCTGTAGCTAGGTAAAAAATTAATTTGTAAAAAGCTGTTAACAATTTTAGGTTTTTGGAATATCTAGTTGCAGTAGATAGAGAAAACCCCACCACATGAAACACAAAGCCATGAGACATGACACTAGTTTGCTGCTTCCAGTTGTAATTTTACGTTATAAAATGTAAATTTGGTTTAACAATTAAGTTACTCCTGTAATTTTAGATATTAATTTAGTAAAGCCATTATATAAACTATTTTCGTTGTTACTTATTTATTTATTAGCGAGCAAAATCACATTTACAATTTTTACAAAATCTGGTAGGTAGGGACTGCTAATAATATTCAACACGATTGTCAAGACTAAAATAATATCGTATCAAGAACTTGCTAAATTTTTTTTGTATTTAGGTTTCACGACAAAGCTATAATATTTTTCAGTTTAAAAAGAAGTTAGTTAACGTTAGAATTTTATATGTGTCACTTTCTGCTTACTAAAAAAAGTAACCCAAAACTCAAAAGAAACTTGTTCAAAACAAAATCGTATTCGGGAGTATTTTATTTATTATTTGATAATTATTATAAAACTGTAACCTTGATTGTTTAATCCTTTTGGTGATGTTTTGAGACAGCTTCTTTGTGTAATATTAAAATTAGTGTGAAAACTAGAAAATTTTCGATCAGGAAATCATAAGTATACTGTTCCCTGTACCTCCGGAAAAACGTGGTAATTTAACCAATTAATATTTTAAAACCCCTTAACATGTCTTTAATAATTTAGAGTTGACCTTGTTCGTTACTGACCTCGTCGCATTTTAATTAATATAAAAAAAAATATATTAAATCCGGTCCTAAATCAACATATATCTCCACCTAAAATAAAAGTAACTAGAATGTGATACATGCCATAAAAATGTAACCTCAACTAACTTCTTTCTAAACCGAAAGATACTATACCTACTGTTTTTGCGATAGAATTTTAAGGAAGTCTCAAAGATACCTTCATACAGGAAATATAAAAAGAGTCATGTTTTTAAACAATGCTGTTATGTTAAGCGATTCTTTTAGAATTTTAGTATACCTAAAGTTATCTAAAAGTAATTTCTATAATTTAATATTTTTATTATAAATATGGGGCTGTACCCTGTTCCTGTCGCGACTTTACTGCAGTCTAAAGTTTATCCATTGTCCATGTTTCTGACAGAACATTTCAGGTATTTTTAAATTCAACTTTATTGGCATTCTTTCCTTCTACATCTCAATTTCTAATCCTGCCCATTCTATACTAGTTCTTCGTATTGCATCCAGCTGCTTCTGCCTCATTTGCCTACAAACAAAAAATAGTAAAATAACATTCGAACTTATTTAAATATTTCTAGTATTAACTTTGCTCTAGGCTACCATTCCTCGATAGTAATATTTTAGTTTCTGAATTTTACAGGTGCATATGTTCTTTGTTAGGATACTGGTAGGTATAAAAATAGGACTGAATGTTTTTTTAATACTAGTAGACATCATCTCGATCTAATCAAATTATTAATAAAATGGTAAAAAAAAGGTTTAATAAGATAGAATGTTGATATTTTTATTAAAAATAAACAAAGGAATGCTCTGCATAGGATAGATAGGATAACTAACCTGAATCCTTACCTTATGAGATATTTTTACAAGCACTTAGGTAAGTAAACAACAAAAATATCTACTCTCTATTCTATTTCTAACTTTAAAACTGTTGTAAATATTTTAGAAAAATGGATCAAAGCCCAACGAATACCAAGGGACAAAACCCTTACTCTCACTTTTGTATTCCTACCTGGGCTTTTGAATTGTGACCCTAGTGGTTCAATTTTTTATAAACATTAGGTACCTACTAAAAGATCTATAAATACAACACAAGTTGTGTAATTTGTACGAAACAATACTTGGTTGATCCAGGTTTTAATAATTATCTAGTATCTAGCTACCTAGTTTAAAAACTTACCTCTATTAGGTATAAATTGTTGTCAAAGCTGAATTTAACTTTAACATCATGTATTTTTCAGCTTGTAAATTATAGGAAACTATTTGAAGGCTTCAATAAATATTAAAAAATGGTATAATTCTTATATTTTATTCACTTCTACGTGTAATTCAGTAGCTGGTACGGATTTAGGTAAATAGAAGGAAATCTCCTCGAAATTCTCTCCTCTCATGTTTTGTTATGATCTAAAAGGTATAAAAGTCACTATAAGGGAGTTGTAAATCAAATAAAATCAACTTTATTCAGTAATTTCAAGATTTTTAAAGGAAAATAATCTGAAAGTAAAATCCTTTGTAAAAATCTATACCAACAATGTACTTACAATTGTGTTTTTAACTTACCGTTATTAATATATTTCCATTTCTTTATAAAAAACGAGCTAATACATCTAACAAAAGTTGCATTTTTCACCAAAAACTATTCGATTACTAATTTTCGAGGCAAAAATCGCCCAAAATCAACAAATATGTGAATAAAACCCAGCTGTGGCCGTCACCCGCTCGCAAAAGTTCATTGACCGCTTGACAACTTGACATTTCCAAACAATCTTCAAAATTTCCGCGATTGATAACCGAACTCGTCCCTGATTGGCTCAAATATGCTAAAGTACTCACTTTAAGGATTGCGTCACTCCTGTTTAGGATGACGAGATCGAGAATTAACACGACCGTTAACTGTAGTTGCATCATACCAAAATGGAAAATAGCATTGGATTTTAACCCACTCACTTTAATTTTGAAATTAACGGCTCGCGTTAACTTGTGAGTTTGATCATAGGTCTGATTGTCATTTGAGCATAACGAGACGGTTAATGAGATCTAACCAATATTATTTGGGGAATCTTTACATAAGTGATAAAGCGGCATACAGTGAAGATAGCGCGCCCGTCAGAGGATTAAGCTTTTACTTGCAAATCTAAAATAAGGATTCTTTTAAAACTTAAAACAATTCTTTATTCAACTTTAGCATTAAAGCTTTTAAAAAGGCAATTTTATTCTTGTTTTATTTTTGCATACCCTTTACAAAAAAAAAACAAATGTTTGTTATTGTGGATCTTATTTTTAAAGCAAGCAATAATATTTATACAAAATTATACCCTTTTTCGTATTTTTCACTTTCGGGTTTAGTATTAGTCCTCATATCTACCCCATCTGTGGATTTACTGTATGATTTGACGTTATATACACCTACTATTCATAATAATTAATATGAAGTATCTAATTACTTCCTACATTTTTTAACATTCTCTAAATAAGTAAAGATAAATAACAACGATAATATATTTGTGATATACATGATGTCCCACGACGAATTTTTCAGGTCGTATCTCGAGAACGGAAACAGACCGAAAAACGAAATTTGGAAGATCAATACGACTAATAATATAGACTTTTTGCGCATATTCACATTTTTATTTTGGTCCTATGTTTTCGGTCACGTTATACTAACTTTCATGTTTTAAATGGGATATTGTACGTTATTAAACTTTCGAATAAATTGGTATATGGCAAATTTATCAATAACACACTAGTTCGGTTTCTTATAAAAATGACTAAATGGTTAAATGATACAATTATGTAAGCCTGAACAGGTATCCAATAGTAACAAAAATAACCAGCCAAATAATGAATGGTATGACGGGGGCCATAATGGTCACAAGACTCTCAAGTAGTGTCATTGTAAATTTTTAAAAAAGCCTTCCTTTTTTACATATGACGAATATGTCGACATGCTCATGATAGACGGAGACCTGTACAGGCAATGATACCTGAGGCTTGAGTAGCCAAGTTATAAAACAGACAATAAATAGTGAACGATTCTTCATTTTTTTTTAAATAAACTTCATTTATTGCTTTGAAAGATCCCAATGAACAAAAGAGCCTCTTAGTGGTGGTAGCACGATAGAGCAAGTTGCTAATTATTTAGAGACTCTCTTTCCTGCGCGCTGGATGGGCCGAAATTGTGTTAACCGGTAGCCACCCCGGTCACCGAAGTTGATCCCTTTAGATTTGTTTCTTCGGGGGTATTTTAAAGAAATTGTGTTTGTATCCGAACCTAGAGATAGCCAAGATCTGTAGAACAAAATAACAGCGGAATGCAGAACAGTCACTATAGATATGATTAAAGCAGCATATATTTTGCAAAGATATTTAAATATTGTATTACTTAGAGTGGTAACCAATTTGAACCTATGTATTTTGAAAAAAATTAATTTATTCCTAAATATTCTAATAAAGTGTTACGTTTAAATATTCGTTCTTTTATTAAAAAAAATACTTAAGAGCATTTACAATGACACTACTTGTGACTCGTGACATGACAGCCCACGTCACGTCTTCACTATTTGGCTGATTGTTTATGTTATAATTCGATACCTGTTCAGGCCTACAAACATATTCGCTCATATTTCATTAAAAACCTATCTAGTGTGGTATGGTTAAATTTGCCTTAAAACAATCGATTCGATAGTATAATAACATATAAGCTTGATATACCATTTAAAATATAAAAGTTGGTATAACGTGACCAAAAATGAGGGACTAAAATAAAAATCTGGATATACGCAGAAAGTCTTATTAGTCGAATTGATCCCCCAAATTCCGTTTCCGAGAATTGACCTGGAAAAATCGTCGCGGGACACCCTGTATATGTGAAATTGGACACTGGTGTGCAATGCAAGGTTTTAAGAATGGGGATGACAAGAAAAATATTTTAAGATAAGGTGGATTCGCCTATTGTAAATTTTATTACTTACAATAGAAAAATTATTATTATTCGATTTAGTAATTTAAATGTCTTTAACTTCCTTTAAATAAGTTCAGTTTTTTCACTGCCAAAATCAAAATTCATTTTGAATGGCCTATATTAATTTTCCTAAAGGGCTTTAAGATGTTCTTGTAATAGCAGTTTAACCCTATCCCTTAAAATAAATAAAATTAATAATAGCAGATTTATGACCAAAGTTTCACAACAGAATCTCAATACGGTAATTTTAACCCCAGTAAGACACAGCAAGGCGTTGTTATAAATTCTAATACAATTTTGTTTTAATTAATTTTACTCCAAAGTTAGTTTACCATACAATTAAGACAAAAGTTAAAATATGTTTTGGGATTTCGTTGGTTGGGAGTTATATTCTCCATAAATAATAAATTTTGTAGGCTAGTGCCGTCTTTCCAACAA
Organism: Polydrusus tereticollis; assembly: GCA_963920685.1. Taxonomy (NCBI): domain Eukaryota; kingdom Metazoa; phylum Arthropoda; class Insecta; order Coleoptera; family Curculionidae; genus Polydrusus; species Polydrusus tereticollis. The sequence goes on along the minus strand of OY987328.1, from coordinate 44,476,616 downwards.
TTTATAAATACTTGCTTTTATACGAATTGCGATTTGTCTTAATCATAAAGTATTTACAGCATCTGACTGTGTACCATTTATTATTTCATCCTAAAATTGAAATGCCATTGACTTTCTGTCTACCTATATTCTTCAAAATCGGCGTACTTATTCGAAAATTTTGAGGTCAGTTTTAATGGTAAAACGTCACAATTTTTTTTTTTAAATCGTATTGAAATTAAAAAATAGACATTAAAATCCGAGATAATAAAATGTTTGAAGAGTCTATATAGGATAATTGTTTGGATTAGCGGAAGGGCGAATGATTTGCATACAGTCTACCTTGAGGCCGCTGATCACGAATATATCCTTTTTTTCTCCGGAAATAAAATATCGGCAAAAAAAAAACAATATATAAAACATATTTAATTATTTCAAAGGTTTTTGGCTTTTTTTCAGGGTTAGTTTAGGTTAGTTTTTATTTATTTTAACGAAGAAGTGCATGTTATGACTTCTCCAAGTGAAATTTAAGCGAATATGCGAAAAAAGAAGAGAAGAGAATTTTTTTTTATTTCGGGAGAAAAAAAACACCATTCTCGTGATCAGCGATCTCAAATTAGGCTATAAAACAAAAATTACCGAAAAATTCGTTGTTTTCACTTATCCAAACAATTACAAAAAACATTATTATTAACGAAATCTGAGGTATTCATTATGTTTTCACATATAATTAAAAATTAATTAATTTCGTATTTTTGCCTTTATTCCTACTATAAGACCTTTCTTAATGTCAAATTTCAATATTCTAGGTACACGAAAAGTACCTACCCTATGGGCTTTGATTATTAAGTCAGTAAGTCAAAATACGTGATTTTTAAAATTCCGTATCTTTTTTCATTGAGATTCTAGACCTTATTTTTTATATTATTTTAACTTGACTCCTCTCGACTTTAGTCGTTAGAAGAAGGATGGTCAGAAAGACAACATGGTTTTGTTTCTTCTTTTGAGGTAGCAAACCATAGAAATCATCAAACTTTCATATAATTTCACAATTTTTCTAAAATTGATTATTTATAAAACCCGACACATTTGACACTTTATATTCACAAACCAACCATACCTAAGAAAATTATGTTTCTAAATAGAAACAAGCCTTTTGTAGACATTAGACTCTTTATTTCTCATAATAATATTTTACGGACTATAGTATAATTCTATTACCAAGAAACGAAATACTTTTACCAAAAATATTAATAATTCTAACGGTAAATATATCTTAAACCATTTAAAGTAAACTAGAATATGAACTATTAATACAGTTAAATTATATGTATCCAACATTTTTTAGAAATAATTTTAAAACATTTTTAAATAAATTTATTCACGTATACCTATTTCATCACATTATTAATAAATTAATTTATGAAAAACTAACCTGTCATATCGAAAAACAAATGTCTTATAAACATTATAAAGATGGCTTACTGGTTTTAAATCGAATGAAACAAACATACGCATGCAAGAGGTTAGTACATTGTTAGACTTCTATAAACATTAACACACTTAAAATCCAAAAAACTGTTCGATATTCTAATGTATTTGCTGTAACATCGTGGTAACGCGTATTTTGCTGTATTATCAGATGGTAAGTATTATAATATACAAATACAATTATTTTGTGTTGTACTAGGTATGTGTTATCTTTTTTTAAAGGCCGTACCCCTGAAATATTCCTCATTTTTTTTTATGTAATTTAGTTACTATATGGTGCTACAGAGTTTTGTATAACATTTCAAACCCTTATTCAAATACAAACAATTTTCCGTATAGTCACCCTTTCCGACAGAATAATATAAAATTTAAAGCCATTTTCCTAAAAAATATAACATGCAGCGAACGCTAACAAATATTCACCAGCTCGGCTAACTGTATGAGGCTATAATTTATTTACCACGTTTATGAAGCAAAGTTAAAATACAATATTTTGTTCTAACAATTATTGCATGTTAATTTGTGAACATAAAAAGTCGGCCACGTTGCATAATAAACCTTAGCTGCCCACTACGATATATTAAATCGATATTACCCTATATATCTACCTACAACCGTAAAGAGTACTAATAATTTGATGCTTAAAGGAAGAATAGACATATGCCCATGTCAACCTTTACTAGAGGGCAGTTCCATTAAGTGGATTAACTATTTTAGATATCTTGACAGAGCTGGGTTAATAATAACGAAAATTCTAACGAAAAAATAATAATTATTACGTTTTATGCAACAGGAATGTTCCTATGCAATTCCGAAAAATAATTTTCCAATGTCATGTTTGGTCAATGCTAATATGAACACAATAAATAGGCGTACAACTAAATATTCCGGCAATATTGTAAGGAACCAAAAAATATATTATATGCTTAGTCATATCAGCTATGGCTGATCAACATAATGCAGTGGGCTGGGTTGTAGCCTGAAGATCTATTTAGACTTATTACCAACAGAGACACATTTCAGGATGCTGTAACTACGATGATCACTAACTTCTGAACACAAATATAGCACTGGAAGAAGAAGAGTTATTATAATTCGAATATACGATTTTTCTTTTTCCAATTGGTCAGCCGTTGCCGACATCACGCCATTGTGAATTCCTGTTTTTTTCATCAATTATGTTTTATGAACCGTTTTTTTCTCAGTCCACCACTACCCAATATGGATTTAGTGAGGCCCCAACCTCTTTTAGTAGGTTGTATATTTATCTTAATAAAGATTTCACTTGGTCCTCCTTCCTGTGTTGTAAGCTTTTCCAAACCATCGCTTCGAACAACGTGACCAAAGTACGACGTATACTTTACAATCACGATATTATACCGAAAATTGGGAATTAAAAGAAAAGTTGGTATTATAAAGACAACTTTTAATAGTTGAAGCAAAGAACTGATGTATTTATGATAAGTCATGGTGTTAAAAATTGCAATAAAAATATAATTACGAAATAATTGACTGCCTGTTTTTCTAAATATCAAAATATATTACTAATGGTTAGTGTGAAATTTAAAACTGTTTTCCTTTAAATCCAGAAGGCAATTTTTAATCTCAGCCTCCATTCAATCCCGACGTAAATTCTAAAGCAATTTCTGTAAGAAATTTTATATCCTGCAACCAGTAATAAATATTTAAAAGCTCCGCGATACGTATAAAGCTTTAAATTGCTCAGTTTATGATACAATGTAAAGATAAAATATTTAATTTTATATTTTTATGTTCGCGAGTCAAATTGAGCGAATAAAAAGTTTTAAAATAAATGAAGAAAAAGACAGTTGTTTTCGCATAAAGTATTTTTGACTAACAAATTAAGTGCTAAGAAAAGATTTTATATTGTATCATGCAACAAATTCGCCGCTCAACAATGGTAGTTTTTATATTACTAGATAATGCAGTGTGTCTACTTAAATAACTAGTGGATGCAATCGGGTTCCCTATAATACGGATTAGGTGCTGTCAAAAATTCAAATAAAATAAATATTGTTAATATCATAGCTAAAATAAAAAATTACGAGAATAAATTTATTGTTTAATTATTTTTGTCACACTCTTGTGGACTATGATTTGGAAACAACGGGGTTTTTAGTTAAGTAAGGTTTGCTATTTTCATGCGTAGACTACGGCCATACACTTCTTACATTATCCATGAGGGCGGATATTCTTCAGATTATTTAAACAAAATAGTGCAAAAAAATATATATTTTCTATGCCTAGTCAAAATTTTTAAATTTTAAAAATACTTTTAATTTATTAAAATTAAATATTTTGTTTTTCCTCTACTATGTTAATAATAGACTGAATATATAATTATTGGAAGTATAGACGTCTATTATTTATTTAATTAGTATTTTAATATTATCCTAAGCATTTTAATTAATTAACTTTCTATTATTTTTAAATAATTAAATGAAGATTTTAATTTTCATGCCCAAATTATGTATTTTTTTATCTGTAAGAGCAAGTTTAGTTTTACTTTTTTTATATTTTATGTTTCTATTTACCTTTGCTCAATTTTATTTAGCCTTAAGTAAAATATCGCTTTTGTGGAAAATGTCGAATAAGCAAAAAATACTGCCTACCATAAAAATATCATTTAACCTAAAAAAATAATAAAACAAATGCCTCGGAACCGTTTATGATAAACAATAGTTCATTATTATTGCAGAAAATATTAAATCTTTTTTTTCTGAATAGCTCAATTACCCAATAATTTGGTACACTAAAAACGGCCAAAAATATTTTGAAATATTTAAGATGAAAATATTCCATTAGTTCTAAAAACTTCCAGAGATACCAGGATACCACCTCTAGTTATTGACAGCACTCTGTAATTTTATGTTTTTAAAAAGTTTAAAAGTAATTCAGCTCAGCTCATCCCTAATAAGAGACACCCTGTACACTAAATCTGGCAAGAATCTTTGAAAATATTAAATAACATCGCCATAGTGTAAGGCGACAAAATACAGTTTTATAAGTTTAGTTTTACATGATTTTCTTTTACACTTTCTATAACATTAACACATATCAATGAGTCAAAAAGATGAAATAAATCTATTAAAATCCTACAAAAAAATTTGCATGGCATATTTTCTTATGAATAATATCATATTGTTTTAATAATTGTTTTATAATTACCGAAAAAACGTAAATACAGAGGTATCCACATTCAAAAAAATCCCATACCCTAAACCAACCAAGTATGCATCATTATTATGAAAAAATAACTAGTTTTTTAATTTTTCCAAGACTTATTTTTCTTCCATTATCAATAAATAGAAATGAATCAAAAAGACCAAAGAAATGTCAGAAGAACGAGCTTACTAAACCTGAAAACCTTAAGCCGCATAAATTAAAAAACTACGCCTTTTTGGTAAATCCTCTATATTATGCTAATTCTCATATTTCGACAGTATTGCCGTTTCTCTACAAAAGAAAATCCCCAAAATAATCAATTACATTAAAAATAAATGTTTAAAAAATTTAGGTATACAGGAAGATGTATTGTAAAAAAAATTGTGTCTAATGGCGTAAACTGCATTTTGATCGGACTTTTCGTTTTCAAGCTATTAATAACCGGAACGGGGCCTGTTGTGAATCTCAATCGATCAATAAAAATACTTGTCATTTTCCGATCGTACCCAAAAACTACAGACTTCATAAAGCAAAGCTTCTCTACAAAATCAGAAAGTTTCAATCGATTCACTGTGCCCACTACCACAGAATACGTGTATTTTCCATTTCTTTGACCTAATGTTAAATAACTTTTTCCTAAAACACCCTGCATATTCGAATTCTAACGCACTAAATACCCTTAACCGTTGTGGTATTGTTGGGAAAGTTTAATTATTCCACCGCGAACTGTTTTTGAGAAAACTAAAAAAATATGAGAATTGTCGATTTGACATGACTAAAACATGCTAGTTGCCTTATAACAATCGGGGCGAGCCGATTGTAATAATAGTAATAATATAGCGTTTTTCTTTTTAATTTGGAACTATTTACAATAATAGTATTATAAATGTGCAAATGGCAATTTTCTAAATATTAAATAAACAAAATTATGCAAATTACGAAACCAGTACAGTAATATTAGATTTAATTAAGATCGATTAATTAAGATAGAAGAGTGCAATAAATAATTGAACACCGGGTTTTAGAATTTCAAACAAAATATAATTTGTTTTCAGTTAATCTCTTTCTGACCTTAACTGTTGTCTTTAATACGTCAACGTTCTCATAATATGTTTGCCTGTGAATTCACTCTGCTGAATTGCTAATTCTACCTACTTATAAGATCAAGTTTGTCTCAGAACCTACTTAGAATTTCAACAAACCAAGTTACATTACCTTACAATTCTGGGATATATTGCTTACAATGCTGATCAAATAGTAGTTTAGAATGGGACGGAGCTCCCTCCCTCCCACCGCTCCACCGGTGACGTCACAAGGTCACTCCCTATTCCCATACTGCGCACTCTCCATGACGTCTCAAGGTAATTGGCCTTAACCATAACCTTTACAACCCCAAAATTACCCTGCCCTTACCTTAACCTAGACGCCCTTACTGCCCTTCTCTTACGTGACTTAGAACGGCATGTTGATTTTCACCTTGATCTTAAATCATCTTCCCTTGCCCCGCACCCTTGATCCACACTCTTCTGCCCGTTTTTCGCATCCTCTCATGAAAGGGTTGACCTTTACCTTGACATCAAGGTGATCGGTCTTCCACACATCTATGATAATTTATTTGACCATGCTAATCTTAAACTTGGTAAAAACGATTATCACTGTCACATGCTATCGTTTTCTAATTACACGTATTTCCAAACCGATCGACTGCAACAAATTATAATCTTTAGCGGAAAGCTGCTGCTGTTGCTTATGATAGTGAACATGTGATTTCCGGCTAATCACCGGATTACGAATGAGTTATGGTGGCTTCAATTAACTTCTTTTATAATATTTTACTTAATCTTTCACTTCATGCAAGATATTACGTAATTGATGATTGAGGGAAAACCTTTACTTTAATCTTCTCACCTAGAAAATCAATTCGGTTACCATTGTCATCCCTGATACGTAGAGTAATGTTGTCTATAAACTAACATGATCCTATGATCGGCATATAGATATTGTGGTTGTTTATTTAATTTACATCCAGGCTTCATATTATTTGTCATGCCATATCAATAAGTATCGAATTCAAATATGGTTTGACATTTTGAGGACTTTGGGTATGCTCCAGAAATTATGTTGTAATGTATGATTCGAACTTTCATAATATCCACATTAATCCTAAGATTTCGCCAATGCTGCTTTTGAATTTATTATTTATTATCTATTATTATTGGCTGTCAATGAAAATATTTTATCACTGGCTTCTTTAGATACCTCCTTGATAGCTGTTAACATCACTTTTTCAATAAGCCCCTGATGGAATCTTTAAATACTTTGACGCTGAATTGCCATTCTCTATAAATGCCAACGAATTGTCTCCTTCGTCAATATTAAAAATTGACTTGTTGGTCTAGAAACCCGTAAATGCAAGTCCAAACTGATTTAATTTATTCAATTCAACGGATAAGTAATAGTCAGCACTGAGGACGCTGCAGTGTCCTGTTAGTGTAAATGACTGCTAGAAGTAGGACTTGTGGAATGGTTTTTTATTCTGATTAACTGATAGCTCATTTTCTTCTATTCGTTGTTTTTACGGAGTTTTCAGCAGTTGTGTTCACATCACTGACTTTACAAATACAGCAAAACAATTTTCTATGTACTGGTACATCACCTTGATCTCCACTGGAATCTTCGCTGTCACTGTTGTAGGGTTCATAACAGAATCCATATTTTAACATATCATTGTAGTTTTTTAGGTGCTCTAGTAGCTTATGCCAAGCTACTGCAATTTCATTTGGTGCTAAAGAAATAGACACTTATTTGGGCGTATTTTCTAATTGCCCTGCAAATATTTTGTATAATTCACCGACTTGATTATAAAAACAGCATTTTGCTACAATTATCACGTTGCATTTACGATTTTTCTTTTCGATTCGGTAATAAACTTTAGACACAAAGGCCCACACTAAACTATCCCAAATTCTATTGGACGATCGTATGTGTAGTAAATATCCTTGCAGTTTCCGAACCAGTTAGCAAACAGCATACTATTTTAGTAGGGGCAGTTAATTCACCAAAGCTATCATAGTAATTAATTTCGTAGTTTCTTTTTCTATGTGCCATCCAATGTGTCAACAGCCCCGATGAACTATCCAAATTAATAATGGCAGCTTAATGCCGTCGGAGACTATGTTTTGGTAACGGTCTCCGCATATTTACGGTATTGTACAACTCGATGTGGGGTGTTTTCGTTTTTACTGTATACTTCTCGAAATAGATATGGGATAGTGGTCTTCGGGGTAGGGATAATCTTATGCCTGCACGATACGGTGTTAAATGTAATCCGTTTTCTTTAGCACCTAGTTGCAATGTGCATCTGTTTTCTCAGAACTTGCCTCTTTTACAGTTTTAATAGCGCGGGCAATACCAGCCGCTCCACCAGCTAATCCCTAAGTTGATGCACCTACAAATATCGGTATTAATGGCAAGAGTCTTCCAGTCTTAGGAATTATTGGAATAATTATCGGTAATTATGGTTTTGGTTTATCACCTGCTGCTTCTAATATTTTACGATATACTGCTATAGCTACTTTAGATGCACCTATAATATATCTAGCAATAGTGTGGCCAGCAAGATCTCCCGATATCTTATTTTTTTTCTTTTGGCCACTTGATAGTTTATAGAACCCTGCTTCAAAGTATTGAAGACCGCAAAAATATATTAACACTGGCATGCAGGCGTAGTACCAGACAGACTTTTCTCACTGTCCAAGAGGAATTACAAAACAGACAATATTAATGTCTTACCAATAGCGGCTCACATTTTGAACACTTAATAAAATAATTTGTTCAAGCAAAATAAATTAGTTGCGTTACTATTACTTCTTTTTCGCAAACCGATTACCCGATTTCATTTTTTTTTTGGCACGGTTGGATAGGCAGTTTAATGTCCTTTGCAACGATATACCACTCGATAGGTAGTACTATTCGACAAGTGAGGTTTGCTGGAGATGTGCGGAAGTCAATTATAAAATTCTATCAAATGTGTAATTCAAGTTCCCCCCGCGACAGTGAAATGGATGTTTTTTGTAAAATCTTATTTTCCTAAAAATCAAGAGATATTTAGGGTGGTTCGTTTTCAAATGAAAGTCCTGTATAATTTAAAATCTGTGTTTTATAAACACACAAACTCCCCCATCCCTCAGGGATAACAAGGTTACTTTCTAGAGTTTTTTCCTCCCATTATTCTTCTAAGGGCATTCTTTTTCAAGGGCAAATACTTTATTAAACTTTTTTCTGGGTCAATATTTTCAAAGACAAATAGTTTCTTAAGTCATTATCTACGCCATTATTTTTCCAGAAAAGTATTTTCAAGGAAAAATGCTTTCTTACACCTTGTTCTAGATCATTATTTTTCCCTCAACAATAATGCATTTACTTTTAGCCTATACTAATATTAAATTACAGTAAATTTATTATAAATAAAAACAGTTCAACATTTTTCATGCATTTACTTAAAATACGTATATTTCACATTTGGTTAAAAATATAATGTTTTTGCCCAGTTCTTTTATATCTTCATTTATTCATCCCCATATGATATAGCATCAATTTCACCTAAGCTGGCCTCAGGGGCTATGTCTTCTATATACTCTATTTTAAGACATCATCATCTACGGAAGCTGACTAATGTATCAAGTTATATTTGAAGACCAATTCGTTCGCTAGATTGTATGTCGATAAATAATTCTTTCAGGTTTTCATCAATTATTTCAGCAGAAACTGTATCCAGATACATGGAGCCATAGAAGTATTTTTGACACACATGCCCTTCTGAATAAAAGTTGATTGCGCCTTTCATATATTTTATGTACTGGCTCTGAACTAAATCAACATTTAAACCCAAACGATGCAAACTGTGTCTTATTAATTTACACTACAATCAAAAATGGCCAAATAAATGTTTCCAAGAAATGTTTACAATATCATATTTTTACTCCCTTTCTGTTCTCTTTGTTGTCAAGCCCCCCCACCCCAAAAAAAAAACTATTCCTGACTGCGCCACTGTCTAAGCCGTGACCTCCTGCGGTTACGAGCGGTAGTAATGTAAAAGGGGAAGGGGGAACTCATCCACTATTAATTGTCATTGTAATATGGAGTGGTTAAAATGTTAGATTAAGAACATTTTTGAGAAGTTAGTATTTACTCTAGAAGAACAAAATTTTATAAGGTAACCTGTTCATGACTAAGAAGCCAGGTAGCCATATACACTAATATACAGCGACCTTCCTCCGTTGCTGAGTAACCATGTTGATATCGACAGAAGAATAAACATAATTAATACGCTAAAATTACAATATTGTATTTTATAAACTTAAACTAATTAAATTGATTTAATCAAAAAATCTCTGATTTTTTTCTTACACCAAAGATCACGAACCATAACCACATGATTACTCATAAATTATTTAAAAGTTTGCCGACACATTTTGGTAAAAACTTCTCTATTTAGTATATTATTAATTTTATTTAAGGTTTCTTGGGAAATATCCATATTTAAAAATTAGTAAAGTTAACTACCTTAAAGTAAGGCACTTTTAAAATACACAACACAAATCACACGATTTTATAAGTGCTTACATAATGTCTGGCTAATATTATTAATTCCTATCCATCGATATATTTATATAAATAATGGTCACAAACGCGGACGTAGAATGTGGGGAATTATTTTTACATGCAACAAACAGCTCAAAGTCAAAAGTGGTCAAGGTCAAATAAAATATCGTATGCGTGTAATAGGTCGATGACCTCGGACACAAGGTCAAGGTCGATCACCTTGATTTCAAGGTCAAACAGTTCAAAGTCAAAGTCAAAGTCATCCCAATGTCAAGCATAAGCTGAAAATAATACAGAAGGTGAAGATTAGTCAAGGTCAAATAAGTTATCATACACATGTGCATGACATCGATCTCATAGTCAAGGAAAACTAGCTGAAGCCTCCCCCTATGTCAAGCCCAAGGTCAAACCATGCCGACTTTACCTATATTTTATAAATTTGTATCGTCTTAAAGATATATATGACTTGAGGATAATAATAGTCGGACTTTCATATTATCATTAAGTAACAACACATATAATGAATGTAATTGTAAACTGTACAATCTAGTCACCAGGTCGAGAAGCAACGCAACAAAAGGGAAGGGATGTATCATATATTTTGTTATGATTAGTAGAAAGGGTTGCAGCGGTGGGATTAAATCTCAATATACCTTATGTTTTACAGTTAAGACAATAATAACAATTATTATGAGTCAGTTTAGTTGGTTTATTTATTATTTGCAGTAAAACAGCGAGGTTTCTCTGGCAAACCTAAATAGTCTTATTTTTAGGACACCTAGATACCATTAAGACTGTTTGTACTGTAGCAAATTTAATTGACTTATAAATTAAATAGGTAATAAAAGATTCGCGAAGCGCAGAAGCCGTAGCCTTCATCCAAACTTTTCGCACGCCCGTAGAAAAAAGAGCATAAACCTGCAGTTAATAGGTACTTCATAAACTGACATGACGCTTCACGCCCCCGGTCAATGTCTGTCGGCAATGTCGAGTATACAATATTGTCCTTAACATAACAATATGTACTATAAGCATATGGATAGCTTTGGGAATATTATATACAGTTAAGCAAAGCAATTAAAGGGGGGATGATTTCAGAGTCAATGCATCGCGGTTGTTTTAGATTATCACAGCCTCAACATAATCGCATCCTGACGCTAAATAAGATCAAAGAATATGACAAATTATTATATAAAATATGTGACTGTGTGGAGTCTGTATATTATACGGTGTAATATCAATTTACGTTCAGTGGGTAACTGATTTAAGAAGCAGCTATGTGTAGTGTATGTAAAATTTTAATTTAAGAACCTAATATCCTGCCTGGCATTTTGATAGAAGCCGAGGGAGGATAAATTTAGCACATTTTAGTAGGTTCTCGTTTAATTAGAAATTTGGAAGCGTGTTTAAAAATAAATAATGCACTAATGAAGATCACAAACTCGCGCTAGTTAAATATTAATTCGAAAATAAAGGGACTACATCCAAAGTCAATTTTGTCAGTTACTTATTCAATACCAATCACCAAATCTATGAAGCGGCAGAATAAAAATATTGTACATATAAATGTTTTTTATGCATATAGGAATAGTTGCCGCTACAGTACGGTGAATTTAAGAGGCGACGTTGCGTTGTCACAGAAGCCGCAATCAGCTGAATGCATTTTAAATATCATGGCGATTCCGATACTGGGATTCTATTCGGGGAGAAAATAAATGTGATAACACACAGAGACCCAGTTTACAACTTCAAAGATTTCTAAATAAATGTGCCGGCAGAATTTTCACACTGCCTGATTAATTTGTGCTTTTATTATTTATTTATTGATTTTGTGAGTTTGTTTATAGTTTTAGTAGTATAGGTAGGTATGGGTCGTTTACATAAAAATTGTTTTGTGTAAATATATAGTTATTAAACTGTATTTAGTGTTGTGCTCTTAATTAAGAAAACTACATGAATATTAACGAACCTTCAATTAGTTCTCCGCCTACAAAAAAAATCATATAACATTTAAAGGACAAATAATAGTTTGAAACGTATACCATGAAATTCAGGAACGAAATCCTGAACTCACCACATTGAATGCTGCATAAATGTATGTCACTTTAACGGAACTTCTTTAGCGCACTGTGTTTAGAGTTTTGAAATGCTTTTCTCATTAAAATGACTGAAAAGGAATAGTCGAGGAGCCCAGACAAGAGGACGGAAAAAACTATTCCTGGATAATGATACAAAATACACTATTCGACTCATAATCCATGGATTTTTTCTTCTTAATGAAATACCAGCAATAAAAAGAAGTATGCTTAAATTTGGAAGGCCACATCTTTACCTAAAATATTATTAAGAGTTTTTATACGAACTTTAAAAGCAATGAATTTTAAGAATAATAAACGAAACCAAGAAAGACTATTAATTGAAAAACATAAATTATTGTATGACGGCAAAAATGCTTGGAAAAAGTTCGGGAAAATTGAAGAAAATTACATTACACCGACAAAACATGGTTTAATAAAGGGCACACAATTAATAAGGTATGGCAAGACTTAAATATTAAAAGTTTAAGGAGACATTCAGCGATTGATTTTCGCAAGGACTAAGAAATCCTAGTGCAAAAGGTCGTCATCTTATAGGATTAGGTTTTAAGGGTTAATAAAATAAATTTAATTTATAAGAAATTATATGACGTTCGGACCAAATTTAATCATTTAACATTTTTTGAAATGCACACGCCACTGGAATTCATTTCCCAGATGTTACACAATCCGGAGCTCTCTATATGATGGTGAGAAGCTGACAGCAATTTTGGACTTGTAGTATAGAATCCTGCTTATTGATTTAGGATGCTGAGTTCAGTTTTTAATTATGTTCGCATATATAGGGTTTTTGTAATAAACAAAAAAGACATCCTTTGAGAGAATTAACAATATTTTATTCCATATTTTGAAATTTGTCCATGTAACCTTCATTTTCCTGATTTTCTATAGTAAAATATTTATGATTTCTGTAGTTTTAGTCAAAATAAATTAACCAACAATAGTGGACTAAAAAGCCACTAAAGCTAATAGTTCAGTGATCACAATTGTACTTGAGTAATTAGTGGCTCTCTAGAATACTGTTTTTAGTCACTCGTTGACTATCAGGAATATTTTTTGTGACATTGTAGTCCTATAATATTTACTAATTTATTTTCTCTTAATGCTAAAAAGGTAGTATTGACGTCCAACGTCTTATTGTTTTAAAGATCTTTCTACACAATCAGGTGTCGTTTTACTTATAACCCAAATGATAGCTAAATTTTAATATATCTTGTGCTATATCGGACTTATGTACTTCTACAAACCTTAGTATAATTTTATGGTGCATTGAGGTACCTTTTTGTGTTTCATTAATACTAAAAGTTATTTTGAAATACCTACTACACTTTATCTTTTGTTTAACCATAATTAAACCTTGGTTAACTTTTAAATGCTGTCTTAAGTTTAAGTTTAACCTAACTAACCTTTCTCAGTATCATGAATTACCTTTTTTCATTTTGTTTATTTCCAAATTTTAATAAAAAGTAGTACCTACCTACTAATTTTTACATTCGTTTATGTGAAATACTAAACAATTTTTATTTCCTTTCCAGACGTCGCTAGGCCCCCCCCCCCCAGAAAAAGCTGACTTTGTAAGCTCGCTACTCGCCTCGCAAATATAGCATCAATTTATAATTATAATCTATATAAATTATAATAAATAATCTTGCCAAATATCACCCGACCATCATTTTTTTATTGGTTAAATTTTTCATTTTTCACTCAATTTTTTTTGGCGATACTCGTTAAACTTTGGGTTTGTTTATTCAAAAATTAAATCCCTCGAGCTTCGCTCTCGGGATCTAATCAGAATAAACTTGTCCAAATTCAACTCGAAAAATTTCCAAAAAAAGTTTTTGTGACAGCTGAAAAATCTAACCGATAAAAAAACGAGGTCTTGTAATATTACTGTTGATTATTGACCAAATTTGTTAAAATTTGAGCGTGGTCCAAAAAAATTTTTGCCTGAGGCACATTTCGCCTGCGGCGGGCTATCCGCTAGCCCGCATCTACACGAGCCGCCACTACAAGTCACAATAACAGGCCCACCCTAGGCCACCCCCAGATCAGAGGGCTAGTTACGCCACTGGTAGTACCATACTGTGGTATTGGATAGTTCTTATTTTATTGGATTTTATGCATCCGGTATTGTACCTTGTCATTGTTGGTGCTCGTGGTAGTTGGTTACTGTTTATGCTGAAGAAGCTGATCCGTACGGAATCCAGCTAAGTATCTACCTACCAAACTACCAACCTACCTTAACCAATGATTTTCCTTCTGGACATTATTCCTTTAGGAAATATCTAAACAGTGTATTTAAAATATAAATTGTACTGATAGTGATCCTGGCTTGCTAACCATTTAGTGATTAATTTAATTTAGGTACGTGATCACGTTTTTATCAGTGTTCCACCTCAAGGTATAGATATTTGCGCTAAATTTATTATATTATTTTTATTAATTATTATATATCTGCCTTGAGTCGGAAATCACGCTGGTTAATTTTAGATTTAATACTTTTCAAGATTATGAGTAAAAAAATATAAAGCATAGATATTGATGTGTGTATTTTGGTACTACCTACTTGGTACCTATTACCTTATTAATATATAGAGCTCACCTAACTTTAGTTCATTATTCAGCTCACATGCCGAGTTCAGTGATTTTTTCTTTATTTATTTATTTCAGGTAACTAGTGTTGTTTCGGTGTAGAGTAAGTTCCACTAAAATCGTGGGGATTCCCCGCTTTCATCCGTGTTTCAAGCGGGTGGCGCTTTATAAAACCCCTCTCCGCGAGCTAAGGGCTAATTTGCACGCACTCTATACAACTTACTTTACATCTGAGCAGCCTAGTTTACTGTTACCTTCATTTCCTTAAAATTTCACCTAAGCGGTTACTTTCACAGTCATTGTCAATAGCAACAAAAAAAAATATCATTAACACACTAAAGTGCGTCGCAATATGATCCAGTTCTCTAGAAAAATTCTGACAGACTGCGTTCTCTAGGAAAATTGTGACAGAAAGCGTTCTCATAACTTTAAAATCAAACAAATTTTGAAATTCTTTAGCATTATGGGACTTCTGTCCTATTACGGTTCTATGGGCTGCTGAAATTAATTGATTAGACTAAGATAACAGTACAGTACAGTTCAATGTCCACTTGATAACGTTCCTATTTTTTTCTCTCTTATATAGGGTATTAATGTGATCATGTTACAAACACCTAGGGTAGGTAGAACGCATAAAAAAAGAAAAAGTTCATATGACCATGGGCCTCGAAACGCTTCCTCAGGGAGCTAGAGCCTTTTGAAGATGTCCTTCATAAACTAGTTTTCGTCTTGTAGTTCCGGAAGTACCTCAGCTACCGAAACCAATTCTGAGGCATAGATTACCGTTAGTAAGTTCATTTATTTGAGCCAATTGAATAATGTCAACTTTAAACAGAGGCGTGCGAACCAGGGGGGTATTAGGGTAAATTTGATCCCATTTCTTTAAGGCTTCAATTTTTTGCCATTTTAACATCAGATTTCCTATGCATTTTACATAAAAAGAGTAGTTTTTGTAAAAGTCGCAAAATGTCACCGTTTCTTCGGAAATTGGCCGAAAGCAACTTAAGATACAGAAATCAATTATTGAAGTCTTAGGTCAAGGAATGAAATGAATAATGAGGTTCAGTACAGATATCAAGAGTAAAATTAATCAGTGTTATTATTATGGTAGGTAGTACAAAAATAAACTTAAAATAGTAGTGGCCGGAAATGCCTGCCACCACGTTCGATACATTTATTGCACCTAGGCAGCATATTTAAGTTGATGTGGTTAAAAACTTTAGGCATGGTGAAATTCTAGCCACCAAATATTCTTCTGACTCGACTGGAGTTTCATAAACAAGACTTTTCATATACCCCCCAAAGAAAAAAATCTAAAGCTGTTAGATCTGGGGAGCGCGGTGGTCAGGTGACAGGACCACCGTGGTCAATCCAATGTATTCAATACATTTCTTAAAAGATTAAGATTGTAGTGTAAGAACAAAATATATCCTATTGTTATATAAATATATTTATTAGTTTCTTGTCGTATTCGTACACTCAGTATATTTATTATTATTAAACCTAACATGTAGACCTAAGGTAATTAAGGTAATTAAGGTTATTGATTTCATAATTAGTATAACAAGTAAAATAAGCACTTTTGTAATGGGTACATTTTTGATATGAGAAATAGACATTATTTTTACTCGAAAGAGGAGAGTTTGATTTATCGTAAAAGGGGGTATTGAAACCCCCGTAACTCCCTTCGTTACAAGATAAATACTACCGGTTAAACGAGGTGGCAACATGATCGTTCTAACTAATCGTTCTCCAACAATGCCGGCCCACATATTGACCAAGAATCTATGTTGATACCCCCTTATGTGAAGACCATGAGGGTTTTCCTCAGCCCACACATGAGTATTTCGCGAATTAAAAATGCCATCTTTTGTTAACACAGCCTCGACAGTAAAAGACACATATCGGGTACTTACAGAAGGATTATTTTAAAATCGCCGAATAACCTCTTCCTCAAAATTCAGGGTTCGCTGATACTTTGCGCGCCATTATCCAACCGATTTATTTTGTTTTTCTTAGCCGTTGATTGACTCTTTCAAACAGTGTGTGAGCTGAGATTCGCCTTTCAGGAAACCGCTCTTCATATAGTCTAGGAGCGGCTCTGCCATTACATCGAACTTCCCCGTAAATTAATAGCATGTCGGCGTATTTAGCGAAAGTGTAACCTTCCATGACTTAACCGTGACACTAATTTACTGACAAGTTCTTGACAACAATGAGTTTACCTTATTAATAAGATAAGGTCAAGGCCTTTGACCGAGTATGGCATGAGGGGCTCCTAACTAAAGTGACAGCATACGAAATGCCGGTTGAATTTTGTTCATGACTGTCAAGCTTTCTTAAAGACCGTTCTCTGCTATATATAGCTTCGCTGATGACAGCACACTTCTTTCATCTTTTGCTTTGGATGCTCTAACATCGACTGTCAATGCACATCTCTATAGGCAGTAAGAGGTCTCACATCTCAATAAGGACATGGAAGAAATTCTGTCTTGGGGTGACAGTAACCAAGTAGAATTTAATTCTAAAAAATCCCAGGCGGTAGTTTTTGCTAAGAAAGTTAATGTTGAAGAACCGGATATAGTCATTATACACTCGATTCCCTTGGCTTCATGTATTCGGCGTCAATTTGGATAGTCATATGTCTTGGCATGGTCATGTTGCCGCCATTGCTAAGGTAGCCTCGCAGAAGCTTGGAATACTTTTTCAAAACAAGAACCTTTATACACCCGAACACCTTTTGATAGTCTATAAAGCCCAAATTCGACAATCGCTGGAGTACAGTTCGCATATTTGGGGCTCTGCTCCTAGCCATACCTTGAGTTTGCTAGAATCATTCAAAGAAGAGCCATTCGCTTAATCGGTGACCATGATCTGACAAACAACCTGGAAAGTCTTGAAAATCGAAGGCAGTTTGGCAACTTGGGTCTATTTTACAAATATTTTCCGTACAAGTGCTAAACTGAGGTTGCCCGCTTGATTCTAGACGAGTGCATGGAAATATACGACGAGCCGATAAAGGATTATTCCGGCAATGCTGTGCATTAGCATAAAAAAACTAAAGCTAATTTTAAAAAACGGATTCTCTTTTTACCTAGAAACAAAATACGAGAATCTATTATTATTATACATTACATCATTTATGTTTACAACAAATACATATATTAAATACTAATTAAATTAAATATGAGTGAGGGCTGTGTACCCTTTTTTGAAATAAGAGGGAACAACAGTCGTTTTTTGTATTAAGTGTATAATCTTGAAAATAATTTAAATTAGCAGAGCGCTTTCGGCCGTAGGCCATCTTCAGTGCCTCCTAAAAGCGAAGAAAATCCAATTTGTAAAATTTATTCGAAAATGTTGCTGTTAGAAGTTTGATTTAAATTTGTGTGAAAACATTTGAGTTTTTACCTATTTTATTTGTTGAAAATTGCTGCTGTGTGTGCTCTTGATGGCCCACTCGAAAAAAGTTAAATTTGTCAATGAAGTTCCCTGTTTCCTGACAAAGCGATTAAAAACCAAAAAATACATTTCATATTATTTCTCAAAACAAATTTTCAACAAATTAAATAGGTAAAAACTCCACTGTTTTCACACAAATTTATATCAAACTTCTAACAACGATATTTTCAAGATTATACACTTAATACAAAAAACATTTTTTGGGTACTATATTATATCCTTAGTATAGGTATATTTAATATTTCATAATTAGTAATAGTTATTGATTTTACGAAAGTATGCAGCTTAGCGTTCACCTACTTCGTACGATGTTTGGTAATTGTTGTATATATCATAATTTTATTGTAAAGAATAGGTTAGCTACCTAGGCAAGGAGAAAGTAATAGAGTACAAGGAGTTGTTGATGGAATGTAGAGAGAGAAATGAACGTTATCACAGTATGGTAAAACCTTACAATACCCCGTTGACGTTGAAATAAGTTACGCTGTCCTAAAATATGACATTAATCCCGGACCAGTATGTTCTAACAAATTAAGATGCAGCCAAGCATTGTTCCTAGACAAAATCTGAAGGGATACGCTGAACAGATTTGACAAATTTCCATAAATAGGTTACGGTTCAATTCGCTTTCGATTAAATATCAAGTATAACGCCCTTTGTTCCTTATAATTTCTATTGTTCGAAGAGCTGTGGTATCCAGTAAATGCTTACGCAATAATAAGGGTGCCCTGTAAACGCCAAAGTTATCTGTGATTTAATAGTAAATGAGACATTATTAAGGGATAACCAATCCAACTTAGCCAAACTCAATTCCATGTCGATAGTTTACTATTGCCAAGTATTTTAAACATAAAAATATTATCTCAGGAAATTATTCAGTGGCAGAATAAAGCAATTTACTTAAATGTATATTACATTTAACTAAATAGTTTTAATTTTATTCATCATTTAGTTTTATGAATCTTTTTACAGATACTATTATTTGATGGGTATGTTTGTGCAAGTTTGTTTGCATGCTTTGATTGTCTGTAATCGACATAACTATAACATAAAGAATTTATAGCTTCAAAATATCCGGGTCAACCTTACCTCTTTTTGGTGGAAGCGCCTGACAGGCCCCATTAAAGGAATTGGTTTTTAGTATTTTATATATGTTATTTAAATGCACACAGCTTGCGCGATCTCGACGTTTTTATATCTGTACCCCAGAGTCAGACTATGTTAAGTCTAAAAACTCAATGTTTTAGTAGATCAGTTTCACTAAATTAGTATAGGATTTTAATTCAGGCAAATAACAAATCAATTTGACACTTTATTTAACACTTTTAAAACAACAAAAATCACAAAATATTATTGAACAGAGTTCGTAACGTCGTAATATCTCGTCTTTTCTTAACTCTCGCGCCGTCGTCGCGATCTACTTTTTCGTTATTCGTCTGACACTTCTTAACTTCCTACTTTTTTACTTGTTGCGCAGCAACCCATTTCGTTTTATTGTTGTAATCTGGTATCCTGCGTGGTAGACGTATTGCCCGGCAACGAATACATCTGCGATTGTTACTACTGGTTCTCCGTTTCCCACAATTCGGCCTTCCTGCTCATCATCCGACCCGGATGATTTATAGTCATTAAAGCACCATGGCTTTATATATTCTGCACAGGTTGTGGTATTCACAGGACCTTCATGAACTCCTTCTTTCTCAACATTATTGGTATCGTTTAATTTAACTCCTGTAACTTTGTATGGGTGATTCTTCAAGACTTCCTTGATAGCTTTTAAGTCGCGATCTTCCTCTTGTGCTTTCTTGATATTTTCCGGTATGTTGGTGATAATGACCGTAACTGGATATCTGCTTAGCGCATCAACATGTCTCATACGACTTCCTGATCTATGTTCAATGGAATAATAAAAGTCTTCTAAAAGTAATGCCCATCTGGCAATTCTTGTTGATAGGTATTTTTTATTCATCGTCTTTTGGAATGCAGAACAATCGGTGACAATCTTAAAGTGCGTGCCGAGAAGGTATACTCGTAACTTTTTTAATCCTTCAATTATAGCCAATACTTCCAGTTCATAGCTTGAATATTTTTTCTCTGCATCAGATATTTTTCTACTCACGTAATAAATAGGATGAAATAGGTTGTCGTCATATGATTTTTGTAGTAAAATACAGCCATAGCCTTCATTTGACGCGTCTGTATGTAATTCAAGTTGTCCTCCTTGTATAAAAATATTTAGTACAGGTTTCTCAGATAACATGCTTCTTCATTTGTCAAAAGCTTCTTTTGTGGTTGTTCAAATTTAAACGATTGACTTTTCTTCAAAATATCACTTAATGGCCTGGCGATTAGAGAATAAAACGGAATGAACTTCCGAAAATATCCTGTTAGTCCCAAGAAACTTTGAATTTGTTTTACAGTTGTTGGCTGTGGGAAATTCATAACAGGTTTAGTTTTAAAGGTTGATGGGTACAACTTTCCCTCTGCGATCCTATGACCCAAGAATTCAACTCACCTCTTAACAAATTGACATTTTTTAAAATTTATTTCCAATCCATATTCTCTTGCTAAATGTAAGACTATTTTTAACCTTTTTACTGCTTCTTATTCATCTGCGGCGGGGATTATTAAGTCATCCATGTAGGGTAAAACCATGCCTTGATTTGATAGGTCTTGAAATATCTTGTTGATAAATATTTGAAATACAGCTGGTGAATTGCAAAAACCAAACGGTACTTTTAAAAATTGAAACTGTCCTTGATGCGTCACGAATGATGTATACTTTCTACTTTGATCTTCAACAGTTACGTGGAAAAATCCATTTTTTAGATCCAAAGTGCTAAAAACTCGAGAATCTTGTAGTTTGTCCAGCTGGTCTTCTATCAAGGGTAAAGGAAATCTGTCTTTAACAACTCTTCTATTTATTTTTCTATAATCAAAACAAACTCTTGGTGAGCCGTCCTTTTTCTTCACAACTTCTACTGGACTTGCATATTCAGAGCTACAAGCTTCGATTACACCATCTTTGATCCATGTATCAACCTGACGATCGACTATTTCTCTTTCAAAAAATGGTAACCTTCTAGGACTGCTATACACAGATTCTTCATCGGTCACAATGATTTTCATTTCAATATTTGTTGACTTAGTCTTTTCGGGTTTATATTCCTTAACCATGTTTTTAATTTCACATCTTACGATTTTGTTTACTTCTCCTATATCTAACTCTTTGTCATTTGGTAAATTAATACTCATAATTTCTCTTTCTTCAGCTTCTTCTTTACTTTCTGGTTTTTCAATCTTTATACCCTTTTGGTTAATCGTCAACTCAACATTTTTTAGAAATTCAGTTCCCAGGATCGCTTCGTTATTACTCATTACATCATCAGACACTACGTAGAATCTAGTACTATAGGATAATTCATCAATCATCATATTACAGTAAAAATAACCAAGTGTGGCAACGCTGGATTTTCCAAAACCATTTAGAAGAATATCTGATTTTTGTAAGGCTGGAAATTTTAGTTTTTTATGTACTTCATATTTTATAATATTAACTTGACTTCCTGTATCCACTAATGTACTGATAACCAGATCATCAATTATAATATTTTTTTGCATCATATTAAGGGTAGTAGAATCAATCTCTCGAACAGTGGAAGAGGCATTAGCTAATTGATCAATTTTCTTGTCTTTACATTCAAATGATTAATGTCCAAACTTGTTGCAACTAAAGCATTTGGCACCTAAACTTTTTTGTCTGCAATCAGCTGATCTATGCCCTTTGCTACCACAATTAAAACAACGTGCATTCTGGAAAACTGATTGATTTGGTGATCTATTCTCATGCTGGCGTTCAGGTCTTGTAGGATATTATTTGTCGTTCGTGCATCTATTTGATGATATCTTAATCTTAATAGTTTCATATACTTTAGGTTTTTCTTTAAATTCAGTAATAGATTTTGCACCATATAAAATAATTTTATTATTTAGGTCATCTGGAATGCCATCTATAACATACTGCATAAGTGCATCATTTTCGATCGAACCGCGGCTTGCAATTTCTTTCATTATTAGAAAATATTCTTGTACATTTTCATTCTTATTCTTTCTTCTGTCACAAAGCATTTTATGAAGGCTTGCACTATTTAAACGAGAACCAAATTCATGTTGAAGTGCTAGCTTTAACAGTCGCCAAGAATTTATTCTTTTCTCACCCTGTATAAATAATTTGGCTAATCCATCTAGCGATTTTTTTCCAAATATAAAAAATTGTAAATCACTCCATCCAAATAGAGCGGCCATGTCTTCCAAATCTTGTACCCACTTTTCTATTGGATATCCATTGCTTCCGTCAAACTTCCGAATAGAATCTTCCACATCTCGAAAATTCATGGAAAACATCAAATTTTGTCTTGTAAAGGCGGTTGAAACAACTGAATCGTTATCAGGATAGTAATTGTCATCGTCACATTTTTCTTCTTCTTCATCTTTATCGCTGTTTTCATGTAAAAACGTCAAATTTACTAAATTTTTACAAATATTTTTAATTAACTGTTCTTGTTCAATGTCATAATCTATGCGCAAAATATTTGCAAATGATATCAGGTCATTACCTGAAAAATTATCTTTAATATAAGCTATTTTATTATGATACTCTTCAGAGCCAAGGTCAAAATTAAATCCACTGAAATCATTAACTTTCTTTCTATTATTTCGGTCACCGTCTTCTTCATAAATTAATTTATACAATTTTTTTATTACATTAAATTGCGCAGCTTTAATATTTTCGGCTACCCCTGGAATACTTTGTAATGTATGCATTTTTTAAATTGATGTAATTCTCACAGTCTTAACAGTCTTAATGATAATCTCTCGCTGAAGTATTTTAAAATTATTATTTTAAAGCTCCTACCTTGAGTCATCCATCATAGTGTTACCTTAAATCTTTATTATATTATGCTGGTGGTTGTCTTTACATCATCGTCTTTCATCATAAAAGTTCACTAATCACTTTTTTTTTAGTCACTGAAAGTTTACTTTATGTTGCCAAAACCAAACAAAACAAGTCTCTTTAGTATACAGTCCAATGATATTATAGATTGTTAATTTTGAATTTATCCCGGTTGAGCCCCCAAATTTATAGGATTTTAATTCAGGCAAATAACAAATCAATTTAACACTTTATTTAACACTTTTAAAACAACAAAAATCACAAAATATAATTGAACAGAGTTCGTAACGTCGTAATATCTCGTCTTTTCTTAACTCTCGCGCCGTCGTCGCGATCTACTTTCTCGTCATTCGTCTGACACTTCTTAACTTCCTTCTTTTTTACTTGTTGCGCAGCAACCCATTCCGTTTTATTGTTGTAATCTGGTATCCTGCGTGGTAGACATATTGCCGGGCAACGAATACATCTGCGATTGTTACTACTGGTTCTCCGTTTCCCACATTAGTTTTAGACCTGTTTAAATTGTAAAATATTGATTTTGTGAATCTGGTTAATAGTTTACATTTGAATTCATTTTAAGTATAGGAATAAAGAACATTAGTGGTGTTTTAGCTTTTGCATTTAGTTTTTGATTTTAGTGACTTAACATAGTTTGGCAGATATAAAGAAAATAATTTTTGGATTTAATTGCGGTCCAAAGAAATGCAATTGACATGTTTGTGATTGACTTAACATAGTAAGTCCTTGAACAAAAGATATATTTTTTCATTAAATAATATTATTCAATAACTATTTTTAAGAGGAAATATAACACAACAAATTTTGTCTCTGATAATAAATATTATACAGTGTCACCATTAAAGTCCGCACCATATGGAACTTTTTTTTATTAATGAGGTTAGTTAAAATTAAATTTCGGCAATGGTTTTTGCTTCAAATTAGACTAAAAATTATATAATCAAATGTCACCATCTGTCATTCGGTATCTGTCAAAAATTACATTTTAATCAAAAAATGCTGAAAAATGGCATTGTTTTACCGAATTTCAAAAAATTTTATTAGAAAAAGTTGTTTCTAGTACAATTCTTGGGCGAAATACAAAGTTTCAGTTTTCTAGCTCAAAGTTGATTTTTTTGCCATTTTTTCTAATTAACTTTTTTTTTATTTAATGTAAGTTCGCTTAATGGATATTAAACTATTTGCTTATACCATACTCAATATTTTATTTAGTTTGTATGAGCTTTTTTTACTAGAATGCCATTTTTTTTCGAAATTTAAAATTAGAGGCAAAAAAATTTGACACAGGTGGTGCAAAGTTATCCTAATTTAAAAATTTTAACAGATAGACGTCAGATATTCCATTTTTTTGATAGTACATACACCTAAGAAGTTTAAAAAATTTATAATAAAATTCCCAGATATCAGATTAGTTCAAAATTTAGACACATTTTCTTTTTATCCACAATAAAATATCAAGGCAATTTTGAATTTTATAAGTAGGCTATGGAAAAAAAAACAAATTAGAGTGCCGAATAAATAAAAGAAATGTCATAAATTTGAATATTTTCGCAAGTTATAGTTTTCAGTGTTATCACCAATGTTGTCCATTTAAGAAAAAATAGAAATTGTCTTAATTTGTGGAGAGAATATGCCTCACCGGCAAGTATCTGCCATTTTTAATGAGAGGCATCCAGAAAAAATTTGCAGCATAGCACTGTTTCAAGAATAATGTCAAAATTTAGAGAAACTGGATCTGTTCAAAATAATTTTAAGAAACCTCACGCGGCAAGTAAATACGATGAAGCAGCACAACTTGATGTTTGTTTAACTGTTATTGACCACGGTCAAACTAGTGTAACCAAGATAAGTGATTCAACAGGGTGCAAGAGGGAAAGCGTTAGAAAAATTCTTCAGAAAAATCGATTTCGGGCATATAAACCCAAGTTTATACACATTAAAAGAACGCGATTTTGATATCCGACTTGATTTTTCGTTTTGGTATCAGGGACAATATGAGGAGAATATTCTTTTTCCATACAAGATATTATGGACAGATGAAGCCACTTTCTCTTTGAATGGTACCGTGAGCTCACAAAATTGCCGATGGTGGTCCCAAGAAAATCCTAACTTCACAATTGAATGTCGCGACCAGTATCATTTTAAAACCAATGTTTGGTGTGGAATTTTAAAAGATGAGCTTATTGGACCATACTTCTTTAGAGTAAACTTAACTGGTGAAAGGTACCTGAATTTTCTTAATAACGAGATTACCGAAGTTTTGGATAACATGCCCTTACACCATAGACATAACTTATGGTATCAGCTTGATGGTGCACCCATACATCAAACTGTAGCAGTGAAAGAACGCATAAACCAATTATTTCAAAACAGAGTTATAGGGCGTGATAGAGAATGTCACTGGCCACCCAGGTCGCCTGACATAACCCCACTAGACTTTTTTCTGTGGGGTTATCTTAAGCAGAAAGTTTATAAGAATCGACCGTTTAGAAATATCGAGCATTTGGAACAAACGATAAGACTGTGTTGTGCCGATATAAGACCAAGCTTTTTACAAATTGCTGTCAAAGACGTTTATAGACGGACGGGTGTTTGTATAGAGCGAGAAGGACGTCACACTGAAATGTGAAATTTATATTGCTTTTGTGTTACCTATTTAAAATGATTAAAGTTCCTTTTTGTTCCTTTTACTAATAATGATAGTTTTAAGTATAAAATAAAATTTTTATCAAATATTTAGATGTATTTGTCATTTGAACAACGAAACATCTGACGTCTAGCTGTTCAAATTTTTAAATTAGGATAACTTTGCACCACCTGTGTCAAATTTTTTTGCCTCTAATTTTAAATTTTGAAAAAAAATGGCATTCTAGTAAAAAAAAGCTTATACAAACTAAATAAAATATTGAGCATGGTATAAGCAAATAGTTTAATATCCATTAAGCGAACTTACATTAAATAAAAAAAAAGTTAATTAGAAAAAATGGCAAAAAAATCAAGTTTGAGCTAGAAAACTGAAACTTTGTATTTAGGCCAAGAATTGTACTAGAAACAACTTTTTCTAATAAAATTTTTTGAAATTCGGTAAAACAATGCCATTTTTCAGCATTTTTTGATTAAAATGTAATTTTTGACAGATACCGAATGACAGATGGTGACATTTGATTATATAATTTTTAGTCTAATTTGAAGCAAAAACGATTGCCGAAATTTAATTTTAACTAACCTCATTAATAAAAAAAAGTTCCATATGGTGCGGACTTTAATGGTGACACTGTATATTATATTCTTTACTCGTCATCTTCATTTTTTCCATATTCTAGATTGTCAGCCGTGAAATATTTTTGTTAGGTACCCATATTGAAGTTTCTGTAAATGGCTACACTTTTTGGCGGAAATTGGTTTCGGCCCATCTCGATTTGGTGGAATCGATATAGCATTGAAGTCATATTGTCTGGTTCTTCGGCAAAAGTCGAGTTCTGAAAAACCTTTAAAGAAGTCTGTTTTGTAATAAAAAATTCGAGGGTTCTCTTATCTACCTTTCATATCAACTTCATGAGATATCAATCAAAAAATATTTAAAGTCTTTAAAATTACTGCTACAAAGAACTGTTTTTTTACACTACACAATCGGATCATTTGTTGCCAATCTCAGGGGGGCATTATTTGAAATAATATGAAAGATTAACAACATAACATAACCATCAAGATTCTATTCATCTAGATTCTCGAAGAATATAATTTTGATGATTATGTTCTATTTTTTATATTTCGTCGATCAAGATGTTTCGCTATTGGCTCGGACACTTGCACGACCAAACTGTTATTTCTTTTACATCATCTGAGACGCATTCTTTAATCAACTTTATTAAACTTGAAGCTACTGGGTTTTCTACCCGACCAACTAACTTTTCATCACACAATATGCAGAAACTTTTTCCAAAAGTTGCATCTTGAATATTTTGGTCATATGTCCACAGCTTAATTAAATAGAAGCTCTGTGAATTATGTAAATCTGGCGTAGGTAGACATTTTTAAAGGCCAATCATTATTATCTTCTCTTCTAGTTAATTTTTCGCAAACTTTCCTTTTTCCTCCGATTTAAATTGATATGTTTCTATTACTTATACTTATTTTATTTACTATATTTCGCATCGGCAAGGGGCTTGTCACAATCAGCCCATAGATTCTGTCTCGATTCAAGAGGTTGATTGCATAAGAACCAGAGGTGTGATTGTCTAGAGTGTTAAATGGGAAATTATATTTATAGTGAAATATTTCTGAGTATAACCACTCTTTTGCAATACTTTCGGGTCCAAAACCACTTTTTTTACAATCTTCAAAGTTAAAATTATACATTCTACTAATGTTTAAACCAAATATTTTACCTTACACACTCACAGTAGAGGTGTGTAGTTCGCGAACGAACTAGTTGAAAAGATCGAATCTGATAACTGAACTAAAAGATTCAGTCAGTAATTCTTTAAAGATTAAATCAATGCGAACTAAAGCCTTGTACTATACGCAAAACGCGAACGAGAGCGAAACGACCGTGAAGCAGATCCTGAACTACCTACCCGGAGCCTGGAGACGGACCGATGGTGTCGGTTGTCGGACAGGTGGACTGCTGCCTCACGTACAACTCGGCCAAGATAGCGTATGATATGACAATATCAAATATGTATCGCTCATTCGATGCGCCGTGGCTAGAGACAAAATTTGTTATATTTATTAAGACTCTCATAGAGTAAAGAACGTTATAGTTGCACTGCACTCTCCACGAAGCACCATGCTTCTCTTCTATTTATTTACTAGGTTTTATTGTTATTTATAACATTACTTTAAAGTATTTCCCTACTATACTTATTTTGCTTCACACTAAACGAACTATTCTTTTGTACTATAAATATGATATTTTCCTTTGTTTAGAAGATAAGCTAAAATTAAAAATACCGAACGATGCGCAGCAAACTTTTAAGTACCTAATTTAACATATTTAGTTAAAATTTTGTATACTTGGACATATGGAACATAGTTTGGCTCTGGGATTCAGATACAGGATAACCTATTCAAATATTTGCTTGTTATTGCAGATTAGTGTTTACCTATATAGTTATGTGTGTTATGGCTGTTAAAAATGCAAAAAATTAAACACGAATGTAATATTAAAAACAAACTATATAATTACATAATCGTTACTAAGTAAAGTGTAAAAGGGTAGTATTGATTAGAATGTGGATTTAGTCTTTAACCGGACCGTCGCGTCATTAGCCGCGCTCGTCGTTCGACCATCTTTCTTCTTATCTTCTTCGCGACTGCCTATATACTTGACTCACTTAACCCCTTTCTTTAGTTAGGTTAAGTCAGATTAATAACCTCGAAGGGCGTACTCTACTCGCACAAATTTCTTTAACTAAATAATAACGATCTAGCCCAACTGAATTTACCTCCGTTCAAACGTTAATAGTTACCGAAATTCAGGATGTCAAAGTTGTTTTTTTAACTTTTTTTCGGTACATCGTATAGAAAGGTGTTTTGGAATAAGGATTCAATATTAGCAATTTATCACAAGTTATGACATTTTACATATACAAGTAGTACTGCTGGTGGCGCCCTCTATAAGGGACATCAAAACTGTAATCAGATCTGGGTTTCGCATCCCAAAAAAACCTTAATATAAAAACTCGTGCAAATTCGGCTAGTCTAAAGGCAAATATGTGGAAAAAAGTTTCAAAATATAATAAATTTTATCTCCTATATTTCAGTTACTCTCAAATTTTAGACAAATGTGACTCGGGCTAGATCGTCATATTTTAGCCTTAGGAATTTTATAGCATTTTTTAAAGACATTTTAGACAGACCCTGTAAGTATATCTTTATGTGGTACAAAGTCGTAACAGTGATGTTTATTGACTTAAGATTTAATGCCGTAAAATATTAATTTTTTCATGAAAAACTAAATAAAAATATTTGTCTTGAAGCGCCCTAACGTAACAATAATACTCATATTTTTTTTTAATTTTCAGTGTCTTCAGCAGTACAAGGAACGGGAGGAGGTGGAAATTCACTCATAGAAACAAGTACAAGAGGGCCACATTTCGATGCAGCAGCCTCAAAAAACGTGACAGCATTACTAGGAAAGACTGCGTATCTAAATTGCAGAGTAAAAAATTTAGCTAATAGAACGGTGAGTACATCACTATTCTATAGTGCATGATGTTTCTTTTCTTAAAGTTTTATAAGCTTATTAGCATTTATTTATTTTATACATTTTTTACTTCTTTTTCATGTTTTCTTTTATTTAAATTATAACTTTTCAGTTAGGTACGTTTACTATTCCTAAGTAATAAATAAATGAAATTTGCTGCCAATCGTCGGCGTCGGCCGAAATTTGCGTATCACTTCATACACATAAAGTACTTGTCATTAAAATTTACTTCTCTATCCAAATAGAAACTTGATACGATACGCAGCCATCTTAAGTTTAGTTGCTTACAATTACAGTAGTTTATCCTAATTTGATAACTAGAATTTAAAACAGTCACAGACCATTTCTTTGTAAAACGCCCAACTTGATATTTTACTTGACATACTAGTTCGGATTTGGTTAATAAATCAACCAGATCTAACCTGAGCTTACCTGAACTGAATGTTTGTTATAATGTATTTCCCTATTAGTTACCTTTATTTCTATATAAATAAAAAAGTTTGATGATTTTTGGGCAGACAATGGACAATTATTCTTAACCACTTATTGTTAGTCATAAACCTGATTACTCGGGGTGTATGTATATTTAGTATGTAATTCTCTGATATCCCATAAGCCAGAAGAGGTAGAGGATAACACTATATAAAAATAAGTGGGTCGCTTAAGCATACATGTTTTAAAATATTTTTAAATACAAAGAATACCTAGGGTGTTTCACAAAAATTTTAATTTTTCTTCAAGTAGTGTTGCTGGGTTTTAAATTATTTCCTTGTTTTTTTTTCTTCTTGGGATCGCAATGAAGATACTAAATTGTATTTATTCATTTTAAGCTGTTGAATATCTTTGTGAGGACAGTAGCATCAGGGTTAAATACTGTTGAGATGAGTTTATAAGATTTGATATTTTATTTCAGAATTTCGGGAAGTTGGATTAAGCTTGCTCAATTTTCTTAAATGAAAAAATCAGTATATTTTCCCAAAATTTTAAATTTTTACTAAACTCTCAGTTTAACAAAAGTTTCAAGAGAGCTTTCAGATAAAAAGATCTTTCCACCGACAAGAAACGACGTAAAACGTATACCGCTGGAAATCGTACCATCGTTGTTAGCGCTCAACACCAACTTAAACTACGCAAGCATATTCCAGAAATGACCTAACAGTAATGCGTAAAATCAAAATCTAATTACCCTGAAAAGTCAAGTAAATCGCACCGTTTAACAGGCAAGGACGAAGACAACTTTGAAATCAATGATATGGTCAAATAGTACTAACAACACGTATATAAACAATAATAGTGAAGGCTCCCGTGGAAACAGCCGATTCATTTCAATCGTCAAAATAGAAGAGGGTCTATAATTGGTTCAAATTCCACGAACAAAGGTATAATATCGGCCCTCAAACGTGGCAATTTGCATGTGTGAAGGTTGGATGCCACCACAACTTGCGACGAACTGAAAAATGATTTAACAGGAACATAGTCGAATATCAGATTTATGTACCAAGATCTCAATAAAACAGAAATGGATAGTTTAATTTTAGTGTATTTTTCTATGCATGATGTACAGAAGGTATATGAACCTGCTATCTAGCCTGCCGGTGCTTACGTGAACATATTTCGTTTTCCCAAGTTAGCAAAGCTCTCGCCTCACAAATACCTCGATAGAATATTATCTTTTTCGAAGTCTGGTATTAAGAAGATCCCTGTCAGTCGTACTAATATCAGTCTAATAAATAAAGTTTGCTATTTGATATTTTCAGATGGACTGACTCTCCCGGAGTGGTTTGTCTTACCGTGACTGGGTGTGCTCCCTAAGAAATGTCTTTAATTAATATTCAGTGTTCTCAACTTGCCTGCTCTTATTGTGGATCTTCCCTTAAACAAAAAGGTGTTGCAATTTTTGTGCGGCAAGACATAAAGTGTATATCATTAACTAAGTTGATTAGTTTCAATTATGAGCAAAATTTTGAATTTTTTCTTGTGCGAATTACTTATTGGTGGCGAAACCATTATAATATGTTGCTTATACCAATCTCCAATCAAATATCTAAAGGTGTTTTTTGAGCATGTGCATGAATACTATTAAAGGCCTGCCAGACAAGGTCCGTGGGTCTTGTGTGTGGTGACTTTAATATAAATTTTATTCAATCTTAATGATAAATTCAATATATTTTTTAATGTATTTTTAGAAAACCTTAACTTTTTGGTGGTAAAGAGAGACCTTTATTTCTACCTTAACTTTTTGTTTTCCTCTTGAATCGTCAACTGAAAATAAACCTAAAAAGATACCTTGGCTCTTAAAGGAAAATAAAGATGAATGCAATTATTGTAACTCTTAATTATTCATATATATTTGATTACCCTAAAGAAGCAACACTAAAAACGAATTTCCATAGCAAAAAAGGCACCTGATAAAATATTTCTTGAAAATTTGAAAAATAGATCCAGGACGGCTTGGTCAATTATAAGAATAGAAACAAATCAAAACAAGGTCACTGGCCTACCTGACTTTACGTGATGCTGATGATGCATTCAATGACTATTTTGTTAACTTTATGAAAAATATTTCTATATTCAGAGCCAACTTAAAACACACACGTTTCCTACAATCATAACCTATCCGATTCAATAAACAGCACTTTTATCTTGACATCTTATTTAAAAGAGGAAAGTAAATTTATAATATTATCAGTCTCAAAAATTTTTACGACTTTGACGAAATTCCGTGTTCACTTATAAAATAGGTCATCGATTCTTTAACGTAGTTCAACCCATTCTCAAAAAGGTGAGATTTCTAATTAAAGAAGCATAGCCCTTCTTTCCATTTTCATGAAAACTTAGAAAAGGCTTTATACTCCTGTCGTCAACTATTTTCTGATTTGGGTATAATTACAATTCAATCTTTGTTTATGTATTATTCGACTAACTAGAGACGTCACTGCATAGTAATTATGGATTGAGACAGAACTTTATTTCAGCATTCCAAAATATCGCTTATTGGCTGTTGCTAACATTCCATTGATTTTTGCGATAAAATGACATGACAGGTTACCCACGGCCTTTAAGCGGTTGGCTGTTTTAAGAAAATTTAATGAATCAGTGAAAAAACTTATCTATAAAAAAAAATTATTCGGTGCAAGAGTACTTAGATTGTAATCTAACTTCTTGAATGTTTTATTGATAACACTAATCGGTTGCCAAAATTACTCAAGTATGACATACGTTTCATTTATTACTGATGGCGCACTGGGTTAATTCCCTAGTGGTTACAATAATTTTTACTGCCTGGCCTATAGGGTTGCTTACTGGTTCGTTAATTTTCTGCTACCTTTAACTAAAACAACTGATTTCTTAAACACTTTTGTTCTTATTCCTTAATGCAGGTTATGATATCATATTACAAGTATTCACGATAAAGACACTGGTCGATATATATAGCTTCACATTACTAACAGCTTTTATACATTTCTTTTCTAACTATCACTTGAAAGCACATCACAAAAACGCCCCGGTATCCAATTTTTGAATTTACTAGCGCCTTCGCGTCGCGTCGGTCGCTTCTACTGACATCTCCATTTCGGGAGACAAGTTACCATTCTTTTGGTTGTTCAGCAAATATCCAACATTTTAGGATTCTACGTTTGCGAGATGGTCGCTAGATGTCCCAAGCTGCGACTAAAATTCAAAAAAATATACATTTTTTTAGTATTCTTCATTCATAAGAGGTCATGTTCATTTGTTTGTGTAAGTGTTTGTGTCTTAGATTGGCTCTCATACCTTTCTATAATCAACATCAGCTTGTTGTTGTGGTCAACCATCCTTTTTATTTTTTTATCCTTTATTAGCTGTAAGTCTGGTTACTGTGTCTTGTAGTCTATTTTTTCATCGCCCGTGCTGTTCCCTTAGCGCCTTTGCCTATCTATTCTCTACTCCTGAAGTCGGGCTCTCTCCTCCATTTCTTGTCGGAGGCTGTCTGGCATTGTTGGATCACTGTCACTTATTTCTCCGTCATCATCGGATGACAGAGACACTCCATGTTGTTGCCGCTCCCCAGGGGGATTGCCAGTTTTTCCGGCTTGGAAGAAAGATTACTCATCTTCGCCGGGTTATTCGTCTATTTGCTTATTTTTCTCTCTCTCGCTTCTTGCTGGTTATCGAACCAGCCGAACGTGTAGTTGCTTCGGCTTCCCAAATACAACAATAATTGTAAGGCCGAGGCTCCCAGCCGTTCGTCTCTAATGTCTCTAAGTCCATGGTGTTTATTGGTCGAGATCGCAAAGTAGCATCGATAAGCAAACAGGACAGGGATATGAGTTCCCCATATGTCTCTCTTTGTTTTGAGGCGCCAGGGTCATAGTTTTTCCACGCGCGACACGTGGTCTCACTTCTTCTTGGATTTTCATGGCGTTGCCAGAGTGAACATTTTTTCAAAAGAATTTACCAATATCGAATAAAATGTATAAAAGGTGACATGACATAGAAAACAGAAACAGTACAGTTGTGTGGCAACAATGATAACGAGCGACAATTGTTTGCTTACGTGATTTACTGACGTTCGCGTTTTCAACCCCGTTTCCTGGTTTTTTTCTTAAGACTTTTGGTATTTTAGTGCTTTTTATGTGCGAAAATGAATCATCTTCAGGGCATTGTTCTATCTAGAAACGCCTTTTTCAATACGTTACGAAGCGGCGAAAAGGGAAAATCCTCAGAAATTCTACATGGTGAAAGACCTACTCCCACGATAATTACCCTAGTTAAGAACAAAAACAGAGGACGGCCGGCAATATACATAAACCTTCAAACGTCTTGGTATGACAAATATAAGTGGATTTGCGGAAGCCGTTTTAAAGAACGTTAATATTGCTGGCCGTGCTTGCTTTTGGGTATAGTTAAAAACGTTTGCAGCACGTGGCTACATCTCGTGGCAAGCACACGTATCAACCCAATCCAAAGCTAAATATTAATCGGTAGGCTGAGCCGATACATTGGCTTCCAGGGACACCCAACGTAGTTTGCCCACGATGGGCCGCCTTGTCAGCGTTCGAACCTATATGATTCTCGCTATCCTGGTTGGGTTGATACGTGTGGTTGCCACGACATGTAGCCACGTGCTGCAGCTTTCATCTGTATATTTGCATTTCTGTGTTAAAGCATTTTGAGGTCCCTTACCTTTTCGTCAGACCCGGAGAGCCTTGCTGAAGAGCTGTAAACGGCAAAACGCGTCCAAGGATTGAGTCTGACGGAAAGGATAAGGGACAACTCTGTACACGAACTTATTTTACGTTTGTGTTTTTTAACTTTTCCTTGTGTGGTATCTCTGCCTCTCAGCTTCTTTTTGCTTTTGCGTATTCGTTGGGATTACTATGGATTCTCTCTCGGCGTTTTCTTTCACTCTCCTTTTTCTGTGGTCAGCGATTTTATATATATCGTCCCCCCAATGCCAAAATGACGAATGTGCAAATTAGCAGATTTGAGAAAACTGCAATTTAACTATTTGAACAAGTACTAAAAATAGACGCTCTTCTTTTTTTTTAATGGACTGCTGTATAATTAATGATTATTATTAGACGATTAAATTGAATTTATATTAAATTTTAAAAGTCTTGCCAGTTTTGAAAAAAAGCACATTCGTTATTTTGGTCTTGCAAAATATTAAACAAAATATTTTTCGTGTTAAAAAAAACGAAACGTAATAGACTCAATAATTTTATTTAACATTATGTTAGCCCGTTTTTCCAAAAGTGTACATGTAATTTCTGTTAATAAACCAATATGCCCTTCTAATAGGGGAAATATAATAGGTTTTTAAATTAAATTGACAAAATTCTGATTTTAATTTTGCTGGGAACAAAAAAAAATTAAAAAAATTATAATAATGCAAAAATTAAAATAACACAAGCAACTCTGTATTTACGCTGTATCAATGTCGCTTTCCTCTGCATCTGGTTCTGGTAAATTATCTCGAACATTCTTGTTTGTTTTCAAAGCTTGATAAAAATTATGGTATTCTTTGGGTATAGTAAAATCTTTGCACATTTTCTGTAAATCTTTCCATTTGGCCTCGCTTATAGGTAGTGTACTTTCATAGGCTTTGCTTAGACAAGTTTGTTTTGGACGTCCCCGGCTTTTTGTAGAACAATCTACTTTAATAAACTCTCCCGCATAGTCTGCCCTATAAAATACTTTCGCCTTTTGTCCCTTAATGTAACGGAGACAGCAAAGTTTCCTCCAGGGAATCTGACTAAAATTAAAGGAATTAATGGAAAAGCCTTTGAACTCAAAAAAATCATCGAACATCATGTTCTTTACGACAAAAGGTTGAGGCGTTATACGGGAACCTCGTATGACTTGTGCCCAGTCGCTAGGCGTATAAACTGGTACGTGCTTTGCTTTCTTTTCGATTTTAGAGTGTATGGAGTCACACTCCATTACCGTATGCCCACTTTCAAAGAATTGATGGTCGACTGTTTCTAAAGACGGATGATTGGCGCAAAGTTGGAGACACATAGCCGCAAAAATAGAGTTTTTATGTTGTCCGCCGCATCCGTCAGACATCATGCGAACAGCGGTGATTTGATTATTCTCATTTGCTCCTCTTTTACCTTGTGTCTCGTCCCAAAGATAACACCTCACGTCCTGATTTCCCAAATTATAAACCGTAAAATTGTATACCGCCAGCTTTCGTAAGTAAAAAATTTGTCCTGCAGACCCCTTTGGTGTGGTCAGCACTGCCTGGAGATCAAAATTAAACGCTAAGATGCTACCATCTTCTTTTGCTACAGTTTTGTCATAGTCCCGATTTTTTCTGGCAGCCTCCTTTCTTTCCAGATGCCTTTTGTATTCTGATTCCTGGGATATTCTCTCTTCTTCTGACAATTTTTTTTGTGCCAGGCATCTTTTGCACTGGTCTTTCTTCGGTCTAAAAAACCCTAAGTTATATTCATTAAAGAGCTGTCTATATTTCTCCAACGTAACAGGTTTTAGATTTTTATCATTGCAGAGATCTCTGTACATTCTGTACATTATAGATATATTCAAAGATGCGTCCAAGTATTTTTTTGAACTTTTCTTATGGCAGTAGTGCGACTCTACTGACGGAAACGACAAAATGTGGTCACGAATAAACTTTTCAGTATCTTTGGGTAACTTATTTGAAGGTGTATGCTTTCCGCGTCTATCTTTTTCTATAATTCCACTGCTAGAGCGTTTTTTAATGGAACTTCTCATGAAAGCATCTGTCACATTAATTGTAGCCATAAAAAATTCTCTACACACAACATTTTGTGTTCCATTAACTGTAAAAGAGTAAGTGCAGGTGTAGGTTTTTCGGGAGTTTTGTAAGTTTCGCGTAGTGCGTTTTTTTTGTATTCTGTTGTATGTGGTTGCACACAAATTGTCTCTGATCATCAGAACAACTTAAACTACGAAAAGCTTCATATATTTTTAGACGTTCCTGATCGTTTACAAAATCCTTACATTTATGCTTTGGCTTTGCCAGACACGGAACTGGCAAAAGAGGTCGCGGTGGTTTTTCAATTTCGCGATGCCCAATGTATGATTCTCCTTTAACCCTTTTAGCTTTTCGAATATTTCGTGACCATTGCTTCTTGCTTTCTCTCTTTTTTTTAAGACATTTGTTCTGCTTGGAGTCCTTACTCATCTGGTTACCTTGGTTTTCTGTTTCGTGATCTAACACACTGTCTGAATCTGTCTCCAAAGAAGAGGCACTGGTTGTTTCTGAATCATTTGACGAGGGTTCATAATCATCAGATGATGAATTGGAGTAATATAGATCTTCTAACAGTTGGTTTCGGGAACTAGGTGACAAATTTTCAGGATGCTTAACTTGGGCTTCACGTGGGTCCAAATTACTTTCATTACTGGATAACTTTTCCGGTAATTGAGTCGAAAAATTTGTAGAGGGAAAGTCACCTAAAAACAATAAAACCAATAAGTAGTACATGGTAAAATTCAAGTAAACACAAAAAATTTTAAATCTAGCTTGAACAAAAGCAAAGTATAATAATTTTACTTAGAAATAATTAAACTGTTAAGGCCGTGGTCTAGAGGTAATTCTACATGACGTTTCGTCTATACCTGCTGTTTTTGACCTTTGCCGCACCGTATCCTTTGATATTGTCTGCCGCCGTTGTAGACGAAACGTCATGTACCCTAAATCACGGCCTTAAAGCCGCATTACAGTTGGCAAGTTTTCCTTTCTGAAGAAGTTTTTTATTGCAGCAATTCTTAATTGCGACAATGAAAATTGCCAATCGCTAGACCCAAGTATATAAAACTAACCTTGTATTGTCACTTCAGCAGCTAATTTATGAGCAGCCAATCCATTCTAGTTCTTGTTCTTCCCTAGTAGGTGGAAGAATTTCATGTTCCAAGAATGGGGGATTGGCTAAACAGAAATCAGCAACAGGTTGATGTTGCCCTGAATGCGTCAAAGCCAGTTCATTTTTAGATTCCGCTGAAAAAAAAACATACATAGTTTTTTAGGTTATGTTTTACAATAAAACGTAAATAGTTAAAAGGGCCTACATAAAAATACGTATAAGCATAATTAATACTGTACCTGCTAATTTCCGGCAAAGCTGCATTATTCTTTTTGCACGGGAACTCATTTTTCTTCAACAAAAGAACACTAAACTCACAAACACGTTTAAAAACGGCAAAAACTGTATACTGTCAAAACCACCAATGACACATTCGCGAATATGCACTTGAATGTCTTAAAAAATATACAACGGCAAAAGCACGAATAAAGCACATTCGCTCTTTAAGCATTGGAACCAAATCAAAAGCGACACTCTCGCGAAACAATTAACTGGTCCTGGAGGGGGTATGGCTTTGCATACAAATTCGTGCTTTTGGCGTAGAAATTTTGTAAGTTTTTCCTTGTTGACATTGTATGTCTTTCTTATTGCCATTTTAGACTTTAAAACAAAATCTCAACATCCACACCACATCAGACATGTGTCTACTCTATGGAGTAGAAATATTTAAGTCATAACTTCTTTTTCTTTTAAAGAAAAATATTTGTTTAAACTAACTAATTACTTATAAGTCTTACATGCACTACAACAAAAGTTCAAACTTAATTTTTTCTAGCTGTTTTTTCTGCTAACATGAAGTGGAGAATAATAAAAATACTTACCTTAATTTAACAATGTTTTAGCTATAAAACTGAATTTCATAACAGAAAATCACATCATCTCTCATCGAGAGCTTACAGCATACTGGACGGAATACGTCGATACACGCAGAATTCTGACGATGCTGGCAAATATATATTTAAAATTGCAATTTCTCCCAGTCTATGAAGTGGACAGCAAAATATGTCAAAAATAGTTATAGCCATAAATATTGACACATAAGCAGAGATATAATGAAACAGCCAGAAGCGTTTATACAGTAGTCTGTTCATGTGTATTTATGCACTAAATATACTGTATTTATTGTTAAAGATTATGCTAAAATATTATCAAAATCAAGCTTTGATAATACCTTCCTTAAGAGGGTTCCAGTACACAAAGCGGACTTTTGAGCTATAAATTAAGAATTTAAAAAAAATGTAAGAGAAAGAATTCCTTAAATAGGCATTACTGATAGATATGAATTTGTTTAAATTTAGGTTATACCAAGTTTATATAAAATATGTTCAACTTTTTTTTAAAACTTTGAGGTTACCTATTTTTATCCCATATACAAAGAACGAGCGATATTGCTAATGGCAGGAAGCAACATAATAGTAATTTAAAATAAATACTTTTCTCGTAGGTTGAACTACTTCGAAGCTATGTATATCTATTGGAGAGGTACACAAAGCGGACTTTTGAGCTATAAGTTAAGAATTTAAAAAAAATGTAAGAGAAAGAATTCCTTAAATAGGCATTACTGATAGATATGAATTTGTTTAAATTTAGGTTATACCAAGTTTATATAAAAATATGTTCAAATTTTTTTTAAAACTTTGAGGTTACATACCTATTTTTATCTTATATACAAAGAACGAGCGATATTGCTAAGCAGGAAGGAACATAATAGTAATTTAAAATAAATACTTTTCTCGTAGGTTGAACAACTTTGAAGCTATGTCTATCTATTTTTTATTGTATTATTTATTGGAACTAACGTATTTCTAAACTACACAAATTTCAAGTCGGTTTTATGAGTAGCCAGTGAAAATTAAAGACACTTCTTATTGTTTCCATTTCATTTAATTTAACGAAATTATGGTATAACGTTTGCCCATTATCTTAACTTAAGATTTAAGATATTCTCCACTAAGAACTTAAAGGTAATTTTGGTGCAAGTAGCCCTGAAATAAATGCAGCGATTGCCTGTGTTGCCAGATGTTACGAACTTTTAAATCACAGGTTGGCAAATATGTTTAAAATATGACATCGGCTGCTATTAAAGACGGCGGCGGTCTCAAGTAGTGTAGCGCGGGTTTAATCCCCGGGCGCGGCAAAACGGTTCGACTCCGTTTGTATTTTAGTGCTTCGACATGGCGTGGTAGTCTGACATCGCGTCGTACCAAGTAGGGGAAGTGCAAAATTTATCGGCTTTCAAAACCTCCATTCACGCAGGTTGGAGGCCGGATGAAATCGGATATCTAGTGGGGAGAGGGTGAATTTACGCACTCCCCAGTCGGTAGGTCACAATTGACAAATTAAGGCCGCACGAAAGCAGGAGTTGATAGCCCTTGGAGGGTGCAGGTCGGGATGATTGTTGTGACTGAGGATCATGGTTTGAAACTCATCCCCTCGGAAATGGCTCTGGCAGCAAACAAAGAGGTGAAAAAAAAATGTAGCATATAAAACAGCCGGTGAAATAAAAGTTTTAACTAAGTTCTAATATATCTTGTAGTATAATACTAATCCTTGGTGGTGTAGTGTTCTCATTTATGTTTGCCATTAAACTAAATATTTTAAACAACAAAAATATTTGAGTTTTCTCTTGTTCAGGTTTCCTCATAAATGTTTCATCATTTAAAAAATTTACCACCTCAATTCTTTTTATATTTCTGTGTAAAGGATCCTCCGACAATTTTATTACCGAAAGAAACCTTTACCTTTCCACAGTATTGAACGCTGAAATAATTTATTAGCAAGCTCATATTTCGGTGTAATTTATAATTCAGTCAACGTCTAAAATAACTGGAATATTCACTTGCGAATAATAGAGAAGATATTTAATAATTTTGTCTTTTAGTTATTTTAAGATATTATAGCTTCTAAGGTATGTCAAGTCACAACAAATTTGGGATATTAATCTTATATTATGATGTTATGAATAACACGATTATTTAAAGCACTACTACCTACAATAATTAGCGATTTTGAATAATGATAAAAACTTTAACGATGTAGGTATTTTAAAAGGGGTCATATGAAGATTTTGTAGACTTTTTTAAAGAATTCTGGAGAAAGGTTTATGAAATGTTTGTGACACCATGCTATTGAGTTTGCATTTTTATTAATGTTTTCTACATGGAGGTGTATCCTATTCGAGTTATTTCGCTTAGTGTCACTCCTTCAGATATTCATTCAGTTTTGTTGTTATTTTCTTAAAAAGTGTATTGCGTCTAGGCTGCTAAATAGTCTTGCTATTTCACCTGTTACAATGTCTCAAAAGGAGCTGAAGAGGCTGAGTGAGGAACAGGAATTGCTAGAATAAGTAATCATCTTGACAAAACATGAATTTTCCAGTACACTCTTAAAACCGAGAGGCAATCCATGAACTGGAAGGCCCCTTCAGAAACGAGAATAAAGAAAACAAGAATAGGCAAATTAAAGACGATGCTTACTGACTTTTTCGATGTTAGGGATGTTCTTATTCTTATTAAAAGATTGATTATTCAATTACCAAACAGTTTATCAAGCTTAATACTTGGACGTTCTGAAGAAACGTGCGGTTTTGGTAAAAAAAAAACGCCTAGCTGCTCCGCCAACGCAATTCACCGGCCCAGAAAGTATTTCCGTTAAGTAATTTCCAGCTGCTAGCCCTGTCATTTACCATCCCCGTATTCACCGGACTTAGTCCCTTTCGATCTTTACTTGTATTCAAATATGAAAAAATTGTTAAAAGAACTCGTTCGAAACTTTCGTACAGGTAAAAGGAAAAACGCCAGCGTCTCTCCTGATGTTTCCCAAAATTGCGTCACTGGGAGTACATTGTACATCAAGGGGAACAACAGTAGGTTATATTATTTTTCAAATAAATAAGACCTTTAACAGAAAATGTGATAATTTTCATATCTGTATATAAAGTACAGAGCATTTCGCTCTGTTCAGTTTCACATCTTGGCATAGTCACGTTGCGACCATATCTAGGGCTACTTCGTAGAAACTTGGGGTATTTTTTCGAACCAAGAAGCTCCATACACCTCAACAACTTCTGACGGCATTAAAGGCCCAGGTCCAACCATCGCATCGCTGCAATACTGAAGAGATATAATCTACAAAAACTTAGGATCAACGACGCGATTCATCTCTTTGCACATACAGAGCGCCATTAAGAAATTTTCTTACAGCACTTGTACAGTAAATTAAAGAAAGTTGACTGAATCTTGCAGCGATAAGTGGTCGCTAAAATTTGAAACGCAACATGTTTAATTAACTGTAGATTTGTATACCTACCCACGGTTAGCTTGACTTTTAAATACTAGGGTCAAGCGTCGATCCCATATTTGTACTTGCCAACATAAATAATTTTTCTCTGTTACTTACTACCCGGTAACATGACCTTTTCAGCCATTGTGCCACAATTTATTGTTCATTGTCCGCTTTCGTTTCCCACCGACTTTGACAAATGCGAATGTGTGTTTTTAAGAGCGTGCTTGAGGCGATCATGTATAAAAAGGTGGACATTAGTCTATTCGGTACCGAAAAAACACGAAAGTAGTTGCAAAAACGGGCTATTTTGTCATCCGATCACTAGTGATTGATGGATATAACTTGTTTTGTTTATTTATTTAGGAAATTAACGACACAAACAGACATAATACCTTCCTAAATTTTTAATAGGCAAGAACAACTTAATATGCGCAGTGCATACAGGAATTGATCGATAATAGCGAAGAATTAAAAACAGAAAATGCAGCTGTTTAAAAAGATCCAGGATCTATCACAATTACTATGTTTTGGTCTCCTTAGCTTCACTTTAGTGAATTTTTAAAAACTTTCTAATTGGCTGCGAAGAGAAGTAAATATTTGTATAGGTATTTTAAATCATATTTAGGTAAATCGAAGATATCGTCAATAATTCTCAACGAGACATGTGTAAATAAGGCAAAGAGTGATAACGATGAAGTCTTAATTCTTCTTTCCATTTATTATGAAAATAATTACATTATTCGCCCGTCAGGACATCATCAGACTTAAAAATAATATACAAGGGAACACCAAGTTGACAAAATAGATAAAAATATTAAAACCTAAAAAATTAAATATCTATAGACAACACAACAAATTTAAATAGGTAAAATAAAGCGATAAGCTTGCATCTGCGTCGAGTTAAGTAGTTCAACCTAAGAGTAAAAATAGGTACTTAAACGGCCATTAGCCTAACAGATTGACACAATATTGACATATTACCATAAAATAGCCGACATATCGCCGTTGAAAATACGCAAAGGCGTATCTCGAAATTTCGTAAAAATGAGATAGATACGCTAATATACATATATTAATGTACTTCAAGTTGTGACGACAAGGCGTATCTCAAACACGCACTGTTAATTCAGATAGGAAACGATGAGTAAAAGGCGTTTCTCAAATTTTAAAGGAATAAATTAAGACTTAAAGGCGTTTCTCAAGATACGCCTTTCATATGAATATGCTGAAATAGATCAAGCTAACAGAAGTCTTATCAAAAACCATATTAATCGATTTCAAAAAGTTGAATCTCACTATTGCATGAAAGATACGTCTCGAGAATACCTGCATAGTGATTGGACAGTTAAAAAAATGTATTCGATGTTTACAGACGAACTGGGACCCATTGCCAATAAACCTTGCCTTACAACATATCGTTTCGTCTTTAACACAATGAATCTCTCATTTCTAAGACTCAAAAAAGACATGTGCGGATTGTGTAAAACCTATTACGATGGGTCTCCAAAAACAAAATTAAGATTACAAGAAGTTTATGAGCAACATACCCAATCAAAGAACGCTATACGAGAAATAAAAAACTCTTGCACGATAGCTGCGCAGAATGATCCCAAAGTAATGTGTTGCTGTTTTGATTTACAGCAAGTTATTTACCTACCAATGTCTAGCGATCGCGCAGTTTTCTACAAGAGAAGATTTGCGGTGTATAATCTTACTTTTTATGATGTTGCTTCTCGTGAGTGTTATTGTTGTACTTGGAACGAACGTGACAGTGGCCGAGGAGCCTCGGAAATATCAACAGCCCTGTTAAAAATTTTGCAAATTTATGACGAAAGAAACAAACATTGTCTATTTATTTGCAGACGGTTGTGGGGGACAGAACAAAAATTCCGTAGTTGCCGGAGCTCTTATGTATACTTTGTCGACACTAAAGCACATAGAGGAAATAAGTCTAAGATTTTTCACACCTAATCATGGGCAAAGTGAGGGAGACTCGGCACATAGTGCAATTTCTTATGCAGTTAAGAAGGCAGGAGAACTCCGAAAACCTTAATATGGTGTTTTTTCTTTTACATACAGTGATTTCCTAGATTTTAAACAATTTAGCGAAAATATTCGATTGCGATCGATTCGGATCGACGATGAGGGAAACCAATCCAAGTGGACCGATGTATTTGAGTTCATGGTAATCAAAAAAGATTCCTATAAACTGTTTTTCAAAACCAGTCATTTAGATAAAAACTATAAGGCAATGTCCTTAAAGCGGCAAGTCGGTCCCTTGCAAAAAATAAGTCTTAAACAGTTGAATAAGGAAACCCGTCCAATATCTTTAGAAAAATCAATGATAATAATCAAATTGCACTGTGTGCTGGAGCTAACCCGGTAATAAGCCTATCAGAGCACGTGCAATTTTATAAAAATTTACCCCATAGTACAACTACTAAATAATTTTGTAGTTTTTTAATTTTTTTATTACTTTTTCTGTCTGTTATCTTTGACGAAGTTACCTACCTACCTATAAGATAGTATAGATAATAGTTATATTAATCAGCAATTACTTTTAAGCCGTTTTGTATTAT
The DNA here is from genome assembly GCA_963920685.1 of Polydrusus tereticollis. NCBI lineage: Eukaryota > Metazoa > Arthropoda > Insecta > Coleoptera > Curculionidae > Polydrusus > Polydrusus tereticollis. The sequence goes on along the minus strand of OY987328.1, from coordinate 44,431,824 downwards.
ACAAGCTAATAGTTTTTGTTTTGTAGCCTGGTTTTTAAATATTTTTATAACTGTTTAATTATTATTATTTTTGCTTCAGTTAAGGCCTATAGCTTCCTGATGTTCACTTGCTGTATAGTTCTTTAAAAAAATAAATATTATGTTCATAACAAATTAATTGTTTTGTCTAAGATCCAGCACTTCTTTACATTCGATGAGGGCGTATCTCATACGTAGAGGCAAAGGCAATTGTTAATCGCGTAACTTAAAGGCGTATCTTGAATAAATGTTAAAATAGTACACTTATATTAAATATATCAACAACTTGGTTTGTGTACCTTACTGACCTTACCTTGTATCAAATAACCTCCAGAAACTAAACCTCTAAGTTTATTACTTTTAAACTTGCATTTAAAATAGTAAAGCCAAATTTCTTCAAATCGCTCTCCTGAAAAGTTGTCAAAAACGAGATACGCCTTTGCGTATTTTCAACGGCGATATGGCAGTTTTTGGAAATTAGGAAATAAGGTTATTGAACACCAAAGGTAGGAACAGAGCTTTTTATAGCTTTTCCTTTTCGAGCTTCTTCAATAAATCTAATTTCTTGTCCTTATGCCATTCGTGAATAATTTTTACATTTACAGTACTACAAACCTAGTACAATAATATCGTAGCTTAAAGTGATTAGATTCTTAAAAGGAAAATGTGGTAAAGATACTGATAGCTAAAGCAAAAAAAAATTCTCGCGAAAAAAAAGAGTCCTTCTAACAAGATTTTTTCCCAAAAATTAAGCGGTTGCGGATCTGTGTTCACATGAACTTCTCAACTGAAAATTGGTCCAAGAATCACCAGTTAAAATAAGTACATAACATTAAGTGACATCACCTTGCATACGTTATTTTCTTCAATATGCTTAAAGAGATACAGCTTTTTGGTTTAGAACAAATAACAAAGTAACTGTTTTCAATTACAATTATTCTCAGTAGCTGCAAGACAAAATTATACGAAACCGCTAATCTAGTTAAAGATATGGCATAATCGACACCGATTAGTGATCAAAAATTAAAAATCGCGTTAAGCACTGAATGATTAATATCATGTTAACACAAACTACAATATAACTTCTAACAGTAGAATTACTAAAACAGTTTCTAGCATAGAACTTATTTGGCTGTTACTTATGACTAAAAGGACATTGATATAAATATTAATAATAATATAATTAAGACATAATGAAAAAGAATACGATATTATGTTTAAGTACCGATGCTTATACCATATTACCTCTTTTACCATAAAAAAAAAAACAATTATTAAAGCTCTACGCGTCGGTAAATATTTTCAAACACGTTGAGAAGCGCAGAAAGCAGCATGACGCCACTTGTCCGGACATCAGGAGGCTCACACTGTTATTTATATTGACGATTAGACGAATAATGTTAATTTGGTTGTCGTAAAAACCTTATAAGCAGGTATATTGGTTTAGGACTTGTAATGGATAATAGGGTAACCTAAAAAATAATAAAAAGTCGTGGATGAAAACAAATGAAATTTATAAAAATCCATACAAGAACACCAAAGATATTCAGGCCCGGTCGTTTTCGGGTGCTAACCCCTAAATTGAAAAAAATAGGTCCTGGAAGGGTTATTTCCTTCCATCAAAAGCAAGCTTACCCATGTTCACACCGATCCGGCATGAAAGTCCTCGCAAGCGTATAGGTAGCACAAAAAAATTGAAAAAGAAGTGATTTCTTGCATAAAAATTAATTCGGGAAAATAACACTAAAAAACATTCAACAATAAAACATTCACATATAAGACACTGTTACTTAATTCCGTGTGTAAGGTATAAGCCATTGAAATTGCTTCGAAATTCAAATTATGTTACCCGCTTTATTATGCCTGAAGGAGGTTTTTTGAATGGCCACAGTCTATTTACTTATTATTGCAAATATTAATAGTAGTAGTCGTAGTCATAATAAATTATTATTGGTTTGCAAGTATTTTCTGATAATATCTAACAAGTAATTTGATCGTTAACAGGGTACTTTAGGCGATTGTAGTCCTATCAAAACTGTTGGTCCTTGCGAAGTTAGACACTACTGATCTTACCTTATAATGATCGGTTGATTAATGGTAATCTACAGCCACGGTAGAATAAATAAACGGTAGATCCACTACCCCCATATTTTCAATTTTGGAGGCACAGCTCGAATTCCAAGTGAAACCAGAAACTGGATAGTGGCTAGCGCGAGCACTAATCTGGGCTTTTAATCCTTTGCCACAGCTATACGATAAATTAAAAATTTTTCGATTCATCCATTTCCGAAAATGCTTCACGTGTATGCCAGTTAACTAACGAGATTGCTAGAGACTGTTTTTAAAACACTTTTATTTTATAAAATACATAAATGTTCAAAAATGCACTGTTAACAAAAATTACTTAATAATCATTTAGCATTTTTTTATTACATTTTCTGAAAGATTTTGTGCGAACTGCGAACAATTTTAATTTTCTGATGCCTCTGAAGCCATTTAAATACCGTGTGAGCAAAAATTATTATCATCAAAGTTTGCTTTGCATCTAAGGCCGTACTGATTAGGGGTAGAGTTGGGTGTCACTTAAGGCTAGCATTATCAATCAATCAGTTATTCCATCATCTTTAACAGTTGTTACAAGTACTTTGATTCATCGCTAATTTATCCAATTTCTTTAACAATTCACGCAATAGGGTTTACGGAACAGCACCAAAAATTCATGGTAGAAGCATATTTTCGAAACTGGGTTAGAGTAAATGGCGAGGGGCAATACAATCAGTGTTTTTGAATGGACGATTCTCGCGAAAATTTCGCTTTTAGTACTGGGCATTTTTTATCATTGCCTGAGAAGAACCGTGGTTCTGTTTAAGGAATACTTCTATACAACATAAAACAGGAGCTGAAGGACTATCTGTAAGAATAAAAGAGCTTATTGCAAACGTTCATGAAATGAAGCAAAATTCGCCAACAAGATGTGTAAAATGCCTATCTCAACAAGTGGGAAGATCATACGGGACAGGTAGGACTACTCTAAAGAAACAGTTACATTTGTTTCCAAGAAATAAGAACTACAGATTTTGAAAGACGCAGGAATTACTATCAGTGGTTTACTCAAAATTTATTGGTAAGAAATTATTTGTTAAGCAAGACATTTTCTCTGATTAAGCCTGGTTCCGCATCGCCGGTTATGTAAATTTTCAGAATAGAATCTAGAGTATAGTGGAAAATCCCCATTTTCTTGTCCACAAACTAAAAACAATTGGTGTTTCGTTGGGTGTTTCTCGAATTAGAATTGTTGGTTATATTTCTTTCCATGACACAGTTACTGCACAGCGGTATAGGGACAATATTTTGATTCCATTTGTGGAGCAATTACTTGACGATGAGCTTTGTTTTGGTTATTTTTAACAGAACGGTGCAACCGCCCATACCTATACCGCCGAAACTATTGATCAGTTTTCGAGCAGACATTGAATTCCCACCCAGAGCACCTTGTTTGACGGTTATGGATTACGTCATCTTTCCCCATTTGAAGAACAATATTTTTAAAACACTATTTGGAAATTTAGAACAGTTACAAGAAAGATTATCCATAATGTGGTAACATTTCTCCAGAGATGCTTGTCAACGCTTTCAAAAATATGAAGATACGTATGCATTTATGCTTGGAACAATGGCGGTGGTGTAATAATTTAGGTTCTCTTCCAATTAATGAATAATAAAATCCATACTGCGCTATTGAACTCTGTATAGATTGTCTGCCCATTCAACTAACTATAATACTGTTGTACTTTTGTAAAATAGTAGGAGTCAGCAAATGGATCGTATGCTGATTCGTAGTTTACTGTACTATTATTAAGTGATGCATTATTTATTGTTTTATTATACAGGGTCGTCGTACCATATTACACCTCCCAGAAATTTTTTAAATAATTTTCTTTTATTGAAATGAAAATTGTTTTCTTCGGGATTTTAAAGTAATATTACCTTTGTGCATCATTTAACAAAGTATGTAGTACCAGTAGTATCAAAAGGTTAAAATAACAAAAATTATACAGTTTATACCCTTACTTAAATTTTAACGAAATTACATTATTATACAGGGTCGTTGGTATGTATGGAAACGGTCGATTATTTCATAAAGTAAAGCAGCTAGCAAAAAATATTTCAGACAAAAGTTTTATGGTTCTATGAAGCCTATTAGAATTAAAAAGAGATACGTATACAGGATGAGTCAGAAAGCCGTAGAGGAATTAAGTTACCTTTTTTTTAATAGAACACCCTATATCTTAGAATATTTTTGGATTTCACATAAAATTACAATTATTTTTTATTAAGTGCGCTATAAGCCTAAACCTAACAGCTTCCGAGATATCGACTTTAGAAAACATACATTTCTGAACTTTGACAGCTTCTAGCTTTCTAACAGTACGCTATAGAGCAAGACGGCTTACATGTCCCTATCTTACTGTTTTACTATCTTCCCGAGAATACCAACTTTCGGTTAAACCGGAAGTACTATATTTCCGGCTTTTGGGCTACATCCGGTTTAACCGGAAGTTGACACTTTTAGAAAGAGAGTTAAAAACTAAGATAGGACATGTAAGCCGTTTTACTCTAAGACGTACCGTTAGAAAGCTAGAAGCTGTCAAAATTCAAAAATGACATTTTTCAAAATTCAATTTCTCGGAAACTATTAGGTTTAGACTTATAATGCACTTAATAAAGAAGAATTGTAATTTTATGCAAAATCTAAAAATATTCTAAGATATAGGGGAATCCATTGAAAAAAAAATAACTTTATTTTTCTACGGCTTTCTAACTCATCCTGTATACTTGACTTTTTAAAATTCTGATAGACTATAAAAAACCCTAAAACTTTCGTCTTAAATATTTTTTGCTAGCTGTACTTTAAGAAATAATCGACCGTTTTCATACATACCAACGACCCTGTATGTTGAATTATATATCTACACTTTACAATCAAGGTTAAGAAAATAGTTTAGGAAAGATAAAGATAGTTTAGGATATGGTAAAAAGTAGGGAATGGTAAGTGGATAGTAGAAAGGAGGATCCTTTAAATTTAGCGCTCTGGACAAATTAATGCTAATGGTTATAGTAAAATTTAGTACTGTTTTTATGAACTACTATTTCTTTGTTATTTTTTATAATTTTTACATTTGGAGATATTTCTTTGACCACTATATATGGACCCAAAAAGCACGGTGTGGATCTTATCTCCACTTTCGTTTCGTATTAGAATCATGTCTCTCTTTTTCATAATTGGGGGTGTTTTTAGTCCTGTTATATGTTTGTTTTCTTTTAAGTTTTGATTGTATAAAGTTTCTTCGTGCGTCATTATTAGCTTTTTGCATTCGAAACTTTAATTCGATCCGATATCAAAATTATTTGTCGGTTCTAATGTGTTCTTGAGATTACTTGGGATTTGACATTTTCTATCAAAGACGAGTTCGAAGGGTGTATATTTAGTAGCGGTATGAACGGTTGTATTATAACTACATCGCCAAAATGGAACCCACATACTCCAAGCAGCGTCGTGATTTTGAGTTTGACGTCTAATATATGCGCTTAACGCTTTCTGAGAATTTTCTAAAGCTCCTATACTTTCGTGATAGTATGCAGTTGATTAAATTTGTTTTATTTGTAAAAGATTGCTAACCTCTGTCAGGGTAGATGAATTAAACTCTGATCCTCTGTCAGTAGCAATTTCTTGGGGAATACCACATCTTAAGATAAAATGCTCAACGAAAATTTTTGTAACAAAGACTGCATCTTTGTACCTAAGGGGGTATGCCTCTACAAATTTAGTTAATTATCATTGAAGGGGTAGAATCTAAGGAAACTCCTTAATATCTTTTGGCAAAGGCTCAAATATACCTAAGTATATTTTTTGAAACGCGAAAGATGCTGTTGGAGTCACAACACTTGGTTCTTTAGTATAGTTGTTCGAATATCTTTGTTTTTGACAACTGTCACACCTTTTTACAAAATGTCGAACATCGTTATCCATACCTGACCAATAATAACACTTCGAATAATGCCTGCATGTCCACTAGTGGGAAGTAAGTGAAAATCATTTAAAATTACTCCTTTTATATCGTTATCCATTACCTTTGCTACTCCGTTGAATATACATATACGGGAACCGGTCCAATTGTAGTAATTTTTTATTTCTTTTGCTAGCCATTTAATAAAATATTTATAATTTTAATGTATTAAAATAATTAATTCATCAATATTTATTTTCTTGCCTATTTCAATCAAGTCTCTCAATATTGGTTGATTATTTTTATTTCGTAAAATTCCCGAAATAGCAATGTGGGAAGAATCCGTTTGTAAAATAAATTCGTTACCCAGAAAAATCTGGGTATTCCAACACGGGCGGGTGAGTAAGTGCATTTTTAATATAATTAAAGGATTTTTCAAATTCGTCTGTGCATTCAAATCATGCATATTTTTTGTATAACTTATTTAGAGCTACAGTTTCTTCCGCGAAATTTGGTATAAATTTTCTGTTATAATTTGCAAAAGCATCAAACATTTTTACCTCATCTACGCTTTTTGGAACTAAGTACTTTTTTAAAGCTTTTCATTTGCCATTGACCCCTATCTGTAGTAAAAGCTGTATATTTTTTACTGTCTTCATTTAGTCTAACCTGATAGTATACCTGATTAAGATCTAAATGGGAAAATCAAATCATATTGGTCCTGCAAGGGAATCTAGGATATCAGTAATATTTGGAAGGGGCCATTTTTGGTCTAAAAGTTTTTGATTTAGAAGTCTGTAGTCTGTTACAAGTCTGCTGCGTTTCTCACCGCTAGTATCCATCTTTCTTGGAACAAGTAGAATGGGGGATGACCATTCTATGGTTTGACATAAGCCAGTGTAAAATTTTCTTTTACCTCAATAAATTCTTTTTAAAGATTTGTAATACATAGTTTATCGTCCGGCATATAAAAATGTCATTAAATTTTACACAACCATTTGAAATGAAATGAAATGAAATGAAATGAAATGAAATGAAATGAAATGAATTTATTAATCCGAAACAGATCACAAATAGGATGTGGGACAAGTCAACATATTATTTAACATAGTACATAATATATACTTAAACTAAATAGATTAAATTACTTTACAGTGAAAACATACCTTAGAAATTCATCCACTGAGTAGAAACCATTTTCCAGTAGTATTTCTTTTATTTTACAATTGAACTTCCCATTACCTAACTCTCTAATATTAATAGGAATTTTGTTATAGAATACTGCGCCTATATAATAGGGATTTGATTTATATAACTCAAGTCTATGAAGGTCATACTGCAAATCACTCCCAAATCTTGTCTCATAGCAATGGTATATATTTTGAGTTCTAAATTCGGAAATATTTAGTCTAACAAATTTCAGAATTTCAAAAACGAAAATTGAAGGTAAGGTCATGATAGATTTATTGATGAATGTTTGTTTACATGATTCCCTAAAACCAAGACCAAACATAGACCTAATCGCTCTTTTTTGCATTGAGAATGCCCGTTGTGCGGCAGATGAACCACCCCAGAGAATGATACCATATCTAATGATGGACTCAAAATTAGTGAAGTAAAAAGTCTTACCAATGTTCTTACTTAAAATCTGCCTCAAGCGATATAGTGCAAAACAATTGCTAGCACATTTTTTACACACATAACTAACATGCTCTTTCCAATTTAATGATTGATCAATGTGAATACCCAGTAATTTAAAAGATGAAACCTGTTCAATGGATGTATGATTCAGATAAATAAGCTGACTCTTTGTAGCATATGCGCTATATGGATGGAATTGTAAAGTAAAAGTTTTGTTTTGATTAAGGACTAATTTGTTATGAGAAAAGTAATATTTTAACATATTTAAATTATGTGTCAGTTTATTTATCATTTCGAACTCGTTGCTGTGAAATGACAGCAAGGTTATGTCATCAGCAAACTCACAGTGATATGCTGACAAGTAACATGAAATATCATTTGTATATATGAGGAACAGCAACGGGCCAAGAACACTTCCCTGTGGAACACCAACCTCGACACACGCCTGCGCAGATTTCGCTCCACCAAACAGCACATATTGTTTGCGATTTTCTAAATAGGATTTTAATAAGTGGTAACAATTCCCTCGAATGCCATACAATTGCACCTTCTCTAAAAGGAGTTCATGGTCTACGCAGTCGAATGCCTTAGATAGGTCCACGAACAGAGCCATCACATTATCACACATATCTATATGTCTATAAATGTTGTCCAAGATTGAGGAGAGTGCTGTAATTGTCGATTTTTTACTACGAAAACCGTGCTGAGTATTTGATATAAGGTTGTGCAAGTCAAGAAAGCTTACAATGCGTTTTAATAGTATTTTTTCGAATATTTTTGAGAAGACAGATAACAGTGAAATGGGTCGATAGCTTCCGATATCTTTATGATTTCCTTTTTTAAATAAACATATGACTTTTGATATTTTTAGAAAGCTAGGGAAGACAGATTCTGAAAAACACATGTTGATTAGGTATGTTAGTGGAGGAATAAACTGACTTGAACAAGACTTAACGAGCGTCGATGAAAATTCATCAGGGCCACAAGAGTTTGAGTTTTTTAGTTCATTGATAGTTTCCGTCACCTCTTTGTCAGACACTTCATACAGATATATTGATTTATTAATTAATGGGGTATTTAAAACGTAATTATATTGATTGAGATTTGTAGAAGTTGCATGCCCATCTTGAAGTTGTTTTGGAATATTAATGAAATAGGAATTAAATTGTTCCGCTATGTCTTGTGGATTGTGATATTCAACATTTTCCTTTTGAATACTCTCGATCTTTAAATTTGTTTCATTTTTTACAGTGGAATTTATTATGTTCCAGATAGTTTTGTATTTGTTTTTAGCGTAGAATACTTTGTTGTCATAGTATTTTCTTTTTGCAAGTCTTAGTAAGCGCCTGTATAAATATTTGTATTTTTTGTAGAAGTCTAAAGTGACCAAACCCTGTCTCATTTGTAAGTGTAATTTTTTAAGTGTTTTTGAGGATGTTTTTAAACCAAGTGTTATCCATTGTTTATTTTTATGAAAGTGTGTCTGTTTTTTCGTTATAACCGGAAAACTTATGTTATAATAGTAATCTAGTGTTCCAATAAAAAGTGCAAATTTGTCATCTATATTACCATTGTCACTATACAAGTCGACCCAAGTTTCAGAACCAAGAAGATTTTTGAAAGTATCCTTGTTTTTCCTAGAGAAAGATCTGGAGGAATAGGTACTATTTATGGGTTCATTGACATGTGAAAGGTTTATCTTTTGGAAGGTATGATCGGAGAGGCCATTTTCTGCGATATAATGACTGAGTAGAGAGTGATTAATATTCGTACAAATGTAGTCTATAGCAGTAGCAGAATTTGCGGATATTCTTGTTGGTTGATTGAAAATTGGATATAACTTAAAAGAGTCAAATATATCAGTTAAAACATTTTTGTATACACTCTCGACTAAATAGTTAATGTTTAAATCGCCGGTAACAATTAATCTGCAGAAAGGGAATTTGTTATATATTATATAATCTAAACAATGTTCCAACTGACTTAAGAAAATATCTTTGGACGATAATGGATCGGTATATACACAAGATCGGTATATACACAAGATAAATGTTTTGATATTGTCTATTTTTACTTGAAGACAGCAGCATTCAAAAATTATCTGTATACAAAACTGTGATACTTCAGGCACTGTCACATAATTCATTGTTTTTTTTTATGAGAATAAGAACACCACCATGTGCGTTTATGTGTCTGTTGAAAAAGGAACCAATACTGTAGCCATTTACAGCTAGTGATGCCATCTCTTCATCGATGCACCAGGTCTCAGATATACATAAAATGTCCAACTTTTCGTTATTCAGAAACACTTCAATTTCATCAATTTTATTCCTAAAAGATTGGATATTCTGATGGGCCAAGCTTATGTATTCATTGTCAGCAGTATTATTTGTAGGTTTATGGTTTGTCCCATGGATAGTAGTAGACATGTAATTTGCACTGTTGCTAGAAAAATCTGGATAATGATTAGCGTCATGATTTACTGATTGTTGGCTATTTATTATAAAAAATCCCTGCCAGGCTTGTATTTTTGAAAGAGCCCGTAATTAAATCTTCGGATTCCCACATTTTGTGGCCAAAAATCAGGATTATAGAGTTCATCTTTTCTATTTAGTAGTGCCGTTAGTACGAAGCATTTTAGTTTGTCAGTTTCACTTGGCAGTTCCTTGAGGTGAATATTTTCTTTTTCTACGGACGTTTGCTCTTCTTCGTTAAATAATTTAGTTTTAAAAAATTAAGTAATTTTTGCATCCGTTCAGCTGACATACTCGTTTTAGAGAATTGACAAAATTGATAATCGCTTAACCGTTGTATTTTTGGAATGCAGGTTATATTAATATATATTATTTTAAAGTAACTTGGTTCTCTGGGGTATTTAAAATTTTTGCCGGAATTTAACCTTAATAAAAACTCCTGGATACAGTGCATTCGGTATTACCATTCTCCTCTATCATACCTGTATACAAATATTGAATACTCTCACATCGTGCGGGTATAGTTGAAATGTTAGTGCTATAACAATTTAATGGTAACATTATTTTGTTTCCAAATTTTTCTAATGATAGGTATCGTATTTCCTTCATAATTTATAATTCCATTACATTTTCTTAGAACTTTTTCACCAGTATGCCGTAGTTGCAACATGTTAGCCAATCAAAAACATAACATTTTTAATCAAACACAAATACCGTAAGTTTTAAATAAATATAACCTTTAGTGAATAAGGTTCCAACCCTTTCTTGAATTTATATTATTTCGTTATGTAAGAAGAAATTTGGATTTAAGAACTTACTTAACCGCACATGCCCATTAAAAAGCTTAGTTTTTTATGATCTACGGAAAAACTAACTGAGTTCGAACAATTACTTACAAAAGTAAACATTTGCTTTTTATCACATGACTTTTTAGGAACGAGAACATTTTTGTAAAATCTTGTTTCTCCGAGGTGCTATGAGCTGAATATCCCTGACCTAGTCTATCGGTTAACTCTGCAAAATGCATATTATGCCTCAGAGCAGGTTCCCGTAAACCTTCTCGGAAAATGCTGAAACCGTGAATTGTAATTATTATTATATGACTGACTATTATTTTGGAAGTTATTTGAATGTTTATTTAAATAATTATTATTGTTGCTTCTTGCAAAATTTCTATTATACGTAGAACCACAAATAAAAGGTCTTGCCTCTACCCCTACATACCCCAACAAATATCTTGTGAAACGTTATTTGTTGACGTAACCTTCGCGTCTTGGGCTGAGATGATTGCATATTTTAAATACGAAAAGTTACGAGCAGATATTATTCTACTTAATCTTTTTATAACTATTTTTTAATTTAGGTGGCATAAGACATTATAAGAATTACTGTCGCCATTAGCTTGAGAAATAGTGTGGTTAACAAAGAGATCTTCTAATTCGCTTCCTAATTCCTCAATGTATTTCTCACCTTGTCTTCCGCGTAATAATTTTGTTTGGATAGCGGTGTCGGATTTTCACGTATGAAGATGTGTTCCAATGTCATTGGTTAAACTATTCAAGTCAGCATAATTTGTTTTTAGGCGTAATTTGCCACTATTTGATAACCGTACTTTGAGAATGAACTTTATTAACAATGGTTTCCCTTCATCACCTAGCATCGAGTCGTAAAGTTCTATTGCCTTAATAAGCTTGTTTGTGGTCTCTTCCCTACTGTCCATAACAGGCAAGAGGCTTACCGCGGACTTTTAAATCAAAAGATGCCATTTCAGATTGAGATTCTATTTCCCGGTTTTTTCCAAAATTTAGAATTTCTTTGTAACTTGTTTTTATTTTGTCATCTTAATTTTTAACAACTTTATTATTTTAATTTATTTATTTATTCATCTAGTTCGAAATTTTTAGTTTTTTTTTTAATTCTGCCAAAATAATTTTTGCCTTCCGCCTTTCGTGATTTAATTAACTCAGTATGTCCTAATTTGTGTAAGTATTGGGTAAATATCGTTTAACTTCGAAAGTCCCAGAAATCATTTTTTTTTCGTATAGATAAGCCTCTGTGGGTGAATATTCAGTAATAAATATCGAAGTAATATAATATCATTAATATGTAATAAATTTACTCAAACCAATAATTCTAACAATAATAATAATTCTGTTATCCCAACATAATACTATAATATAATATCTCTATATAAATATTTCCCTTTTTTTCCCTTAATTATCGATTTTTGTTAGTGTCAACCATATTAATTTTCCATTCTCATTGTCATTTTTGTTTGCTGAAAAAAAACCTAAAAACTTTACACTTAGTGCTCCTCCTCGGTAACATGGATTATTTCCTCATTTGCTTATTTCGTTTTTATAGATCTTACGCCTTATAGTTCTTCTGATAACGCTTGTGAATCGCGTATATGGTTACCAAAATAATCAAAACCATTAATCCAATCAACAGATGCCCATTTTATAATTATATTATTCTTAATTTATCTTAACAAAAATTTCCTCTGGCAAGATCGCCGTGTAATAACCTCTAACTAATGAGTAATAAAATCCATATTGTGCTATTGAACTCTGTATATTATCTGCTTATTCGACTTATTGTACAGGATGTCTTCGTACCATATTACATTGGCCAATTTCAGCAATTTCTATAATTTTTATTTTCCCTTCTCTATATTCTCACTTTGTTAATATTGTAAACAACATAAATAAATTTGTATTTGTTTACTTATTTTAATATTTATCACTTTGGCATATCATGTCATAATATGAATTTGACAAAATTTTAACCTAGATTTGGTTACATATATCGTCTCCTTATAATTGACTGTAGTATCGTTTCTGTACTGCCTACTACATCATCATTTCATCATCAAATTCTATGTTATGAATTATTTAAATACACATAATAATAAAACGCATTATTAAAATAATTTATTAAAAATATTAACATTGTCAATGAAAATTTTGTTACATACTTTACACAAGGATTATTATGCAACTAAATCGATATTTTTAAGGAAATAAATCATTTTTGGTTAATAATCAATAATATAATTGAAATGAAAGAAAGTAATAGTTGCTAATAAGGCAGTTTTTCTAAGTTTCGAAAAAAATCTTGATTGACTGAGTTATCTAAGTATAATCTAGAACTTAAAATTATGATTAAAACAATGTCGCCAATATTTTAAATTACAAATGTTCTCATATTATGTATGGGATTTTTGTAAACAATAATTATTAATACCATTCTTCTAAAATGTATCCGGCGGCGATAAAGACCCTGCAATTTATTTAACTAGAATATAACAAATATACCAATTAGGTGAACAGTTGCACAAGGGACAAATTATACCGTTTACAGTCTTTAAACACAGTATTTGTTTTAGGACACCATCTGCCGCGCAATATTATATGTATAATTATAATTATTACGTTGCATAAACTGAAGAACGTAAATAATCAATATATAACACCGTATTCTTGTGCCCAGAGCTTAACGAAATAATAGAAAAAAAAATTATTAACATTAAATTTTAAAAAATACAAATTTTTTATTCAGCACATTCTTGTTATGCATTCATTATTGATGCGGTTTCCATGATTATGTGTGGAAATCTTGTTTGAAAATCCTATATGGCCTCCCATGTTGAATAAACCATCTGCTTATCAACCCTTCTACTATTTCTGAAGTAACTTTCGATCGTATACCATATTTCATAATAATTCTAATTATTTCGACAGGATTTACTAATAATGCTTAATTTAATACCGTGAAGTTTCTTGATTTGCCTGTCCTCGTACCTGGAATTCTTACAAGCGGATACTGCCTTTTATCCTCAACACTGTTTAGTAACGTAATTGTGGTGTCTTTCTAAAATTTTTGACTTTTTGGTATTAAAGTTTTTGAATTAGGCTGTGTCATAATGTAGGTAACCTTACTAAGATAAGAAAAAAACATGGCACGTTTTTAATTGTTTAATTTGAACGCTTTGTGCATTAATTAATGTCCGATTTCTCAACTTTGACGTTATTTAATTGAGAACTACTTCGAAAATAAAGTTACCGCGCCAAGAACTTTATACGGGTTTTCAAATATAAGTCACATGTAGAAATATGTATAAGGTAACAATTAAATGAATATTTTAGTTCTTGCGTCATAATGTCAATAAAATGAGTAGAAAAGGTTTAGCTACTCGAAATAGGATTAATTCAGGAAAAATATATAGATGGAGATTTACTAAAGACGGCCTTCCAAACATTATTTCAATTTATTTAAGGTTAAGAAACTTTTTAACCCAGCAGTGTTTTAACCACTTACTCAATGCCGCCCGCTGTAACCAAGTTACTTTGTGTCAGTGTCTTGCCTTAGAATTTTATAATTTCTCTAGTTTATTGTGACGGAATACGATCAAGATGGAAGTTAAGGATAAACGTGCAGGGAACTTTACGGATTATAATAAATACTTGTTGTTTGAAATCGTACAAAAATATTTACACTTTGTTAAAAATAAAGAAAGCAGATTCAGCAAATGTTGATATTATTATTTTCAAAGTTATCATTCTAAATTATTGCGATATTATGCAAAATTGCTGTCGCTGCCGCTCCTATCACTGCTAACGTGTTTTTTAATTTAGGTCTAAGTTCCTATGTGAGGACAGCAAATCTTTATTTATAAACCCCAAATGTAAGTCTTACTGCAGTATTCCTTGTTTGAACTTGAGCTGCATTGTAATTATTCTGTTCTTCGGTAATAAGATTTAATAGTCGTGTTAGTATACACCTCTTATAGCTGTAAGCACTATCACCTAGTAAATTACCTACTTAATATTCACCAGTTTCAAGACGCACACAGAGAAGAACCATTAAACATTTGCTATCATGGGTTGACCCAGACTGGCTGACCGCTTACTAAAAATATCCTTTTCTCTTACGAAATAATTTTGCATTTTCTCCCTGGTGACTGTATAGCTACATGGGGGTCATCAATGCATTTAGTTACATTCGGGAATATTCTTATACTGTAAAGTTTAGTCTTCACATTTAATTTTCATTTTAGGGCATCTTCACAAAGTCTTGCTATCTTTCGAGTAACTTTTTGTACCACCCTACAAACCTCTGTTCTGTTTCACACGTAGTAGTAATTAACAGTTACAATCGTGCTTTTTAATGTTTCAAGAATTTTGTTATTTTTATAATATGTACCATACAACATACAAACCTGTTGCGTAAAGAAGAATTATTAAGAATTGGTCTAGCACTGATAATAAATTATTTTTATTACTAATTATTTTTATTTTAGTTCCTATTAACTCAAGAAGTTTACACTTTCCTTGCTTCAACGAAATCTGTCTCAAATTTTTTTATCATGATATTTTAAATATTGATCGTTCACAATAAATTCTTGGTCATTCAATATACTAAAGTACATTAATGTATTCTTCATCCGATGATTCTGATGAACTAGAATATTCGATTTTATTTTCGGGGAAAACTATCTGTATTGTCTTAGATTAAAAAAAAAAAACACAGTTCTACCAACACCAAGGAGTTTGGCTTAAAGTAAAAGTCAAAATCTACACCGCTTGCACTAATGTTATAGGATAGATATCTGCCGATGTTTCAGAAGTTATCCATTGATAACTTATGCAACAAATTAAGCCTTCTTGAATGGCTAAAAAGTCCAATATTTAAATGATAAGCAGTTTATTGGATCCATGACTTTCTTTAACAGATATCTAGTGCTTCAAAAACTGAGCATAAGACAAGTTTAGTCAAAATATATCAAAAATATTTAAATTATCAAGACATTTTTTAACCTTTTCGAGGTAACTTTCTAATTTGATTCTTATGCACGCCCCTTTGCAATTTAAGTGTTAGTCATGATTACTTAGAAATTAAACAAAATATTAGGTAATAGGTAGTATGAAAATAAATTTAAAATAATTATGAACATGTGTCAGAAAGCATTACATGGATGTGCCAGATACAGAGTAGTGAAACAACGATGAAGTTATGTTTAAGCTTTTTTGAAAAACTGTGCATTTACAAACTACATACGCATTAAAAACTCTCGCAATAATTTTTTGTTATATTCTGAACAATATTACCGATCACTTAAGCTTGTGCATTAAAACCGAATTTGGAAATTCTTTTAAAATGGGTTTCACGTATCAAAAATTATCAAGAAATATTTACTGTATATTTTAAATTGCCCTAACCGATCAAACTCTGAAGTTTAAATATCAATCAGGCGCGTGACATTTAAAAAAAATTTTGGGAAGGTTACCTACACCTACGCTCATGGTTGGATTGAAAATAATTTAATTCTTTCAAAATGTAGCCGTTAAACATTTATTAGTGTGTGACAAGTTCAAATTAATTTAACTCTTACTGTTTAGATACTAGCTACATAAATGTATAAGGTATTAAAAGTTAAATTTATTTGAAATGTTTACACTCTGTGCCTGGAAACAGCCGCCCCCAAGCAAATATGAACATTTTGAAATTAATCAAAAATTTATTTGTGCAAGATTGTGTACATACCTAATTAACACTCTGTATTATAGTCTAATCCAAATACGTTTTACTACAAACAAGGAATCAGAAATCAGTTTTCTCTAAGCCATAACATATTTTTAATTGATCCCTTAAGCAGGCTATTTTCCAATTCTGCGTGTGTTAGCAAAAATAATTAAGTAATTTCCTTAGGGTCTATCCAAAAATATGAAGGGTCCGGATACGAACCGAAGATTGATGATAAAACGATGGTTTATATGTCTTAAAATTGATGGGTTTTTAGACCCGAAAAGAGAATATTGACCAAATCATACAACGTTAACGGATTACATTTAGGGAGAGAAAACATTAGTAACTTGTAATTGATTCCGGTTTAGGGGCATGAAGTGGTAAAAATATTGAAAATTATAATAATAAAATAACAACGAAAAAAAAGTTTCATGAACTAGAGACTAAACTCCACCTATCCGTTGTTTTTTTATGTGCTGATTATGAATTCACGGTCTGTCATGAAATGGACTCTATTATTCCCATAACCCTGCGAAAATCATAATTAAAAAACATTTTTCCACGATGGATTATCCATTTTTTTTTTTAATTAAATAAAGATAACGAAGAACATTCCTGTACAATATAGTTTTCACCGGTGCAGGAACATTCACTACAATATTGCCCATCTAATGTCTCTTAACTTACATGATCTGATTGCCACAAAGGCCGACAAGAAGTCTTACTTGGTGGTAATGAGAAAGTTAAATTATGTGGAAAAGGTGATTGATTTCCTGTACTCTGAGGATCTCGAAAACATTGATAGGGACTCCACAAACGCTTTTTTACCAAAGTTAAGAAATTTCTTGAGCAGTCAAACTTGACTCTAAAATATTTGAGTGATAAAAAATAGACTTTATCCAATGAACCTAAGATGATGACTAACTCTTTACTTTTAAGATAAGCATCTATTTATTGCATGGTTGGATATTGCAGTTCACTTACGTCAATTAGCTACATTTCGTGACTGCGGATTTAAAATTCACAAATTTAAGAATTTTGAAAATTACGGTGACTATTCACATGCTTCTATAAAAAATGGATTTTTAGACCCAGTGTCTCCACAAAAATATGTTTACTGATTTTTTATTTGCGTGGATTTATCTATAAGAAAAAAGAACAGCTGATCGTGATTTTTTATTTTTTATTTTTGAAGTTGAGATGAGAAAACCTTAAAAATAAATTTGATGATGCGGATTTGTAATCAGCGTTTTAAAAACAACAGAATAGGTGGGGTTTAGTCTGTAGATCATATCACACTTCATTTTATATTATACATCGATATATTTTGTGCCGAGAAGCTCTTTTGTTGTACTGTAGTAAAGTTAACAGATCAAGGTACACACGTCCACATTTTACGCGGCAATCGTATTGAACCCCGTCCGGAAATGCTCCTCAGGTCGAGTGTTGGGTCACGTATCTACTTCCCGCGACAGCAAGCACGAATAACGTAGCTAAAGTTTTGTCAATTTTTTCAAACATAAATTATACATTTCCTGCATGTGTTGTTGTCAAGCAGCCTTACTATATTAATAAAAGTAGGTCTCAAACATTTTATTTATACGAGGTGTTATCAAAATGATGTAATATATTTTAATCAGCTATTTTTTGCATGGTTACGGTCATCGGAAAGAGATTCTTAAATGGCGCTCTGCGATAATAAAGTTGCCCCTCAAAGGATTTTTCCCTCAAACCACACCCGCCAATGCATCTATCTAGCCAGCCAATAAATAGTATAAGATGGCATATTTGACACGGTACGTCCTTTAATTTTCCAAAACCAGCAGTTAAATCAAAAGTATTTCTAAACTTTACAAACACACAACCGTGGTGTAATCATAAAAACTTTCGGTCAATTTTTTTATAAAGATTAAATTTTTTAAACGGCAGAATTTTATGTAAGCTTTTTTACATTCTACCAATTTAATTTCTTAAAAGTAATGCAAGCATTTCAATTTTTTTATACAGCTTTATCTCCATCGGTCTTTATCTGGGAAAATTTGTTTAAAATATGATAAAGATTCGTAAAATTCTGCGTTGTATTTCAATTACTACACAAGGTTATATTATAATACCCAAGAGTTTTTTAAAACTTTCTTTATGTTAAGCATAATAAAAAAAGATATAAACTTCTATAATGATTCAGTAAGAATTAAGCAATGTATCGCTTGCCACCCGAAAATTATCAATAATTTTAGTCAAGAAGCAAATTCACCTAATACAGACAAAATAAGCATATTTATTTGGAAGCAGATGCAGCATTGTTACAATGTGTATTATCCTTTTAGTAACAGCAACAATTACTTAAAGTTTCATAATAAACCCTAAACAAATTCCCTAAATTACTTGTAGAGAAAGGTACAACAAAAACATTTCGCCAGAAGCATCTTAAAGTTTTTAGCAAGTTAACCGCTCACTTGTATAATTTACAGAAAATATACCCTGTGGCAGAATCGCAAAATTCCTTTTCACTCCAAACATTTCCTTTGTTTCTAATATAATATTCCCTTGTTAAAAGTCTTTGGCTGCTTTGAAATCGTACGAACAATGGCGTTTGAACGAATTGATATGTTCTTGAGAGGTAACGAGTGTGTCTGCAGCTAAAATGATATAATGTGGCATTTAAAAACAATGGAAGTAAATTTGGTGTGATATAAAAGTAAAATAATTAAATAAAAGTAATAAAGCTTTTGTTTTTACTGAATCCAGGCTAAATGACCTACATTATTAAAAAAAGAACAATAAAATATTTTGATGAAGTTAACAGGTCCTTACTGAAAAAGAAGTAAAAATTCTCCAAAGCGGGTGGGAGAGTTTTATTTATTACCGGAATTCATAAATGGAAAAATCTATTTTCCAACCAAGAAATTTCTTATTCTATTAATAATAATTTTTAGCTAACGAAGTAGCATGTCATTCGATAATAATAGTTATTATTCGTTTTTATTTTATTGTTTAATATGTATAATTTGTTTTGGGCTCATACACGTTTTGTTTATTATTTCTTCACAATGCACTATAGTCTGATTCACATTTTACTTTTCTCTAGCTTAAAATTCGAGCACATGCCATGGCTTTTTTAACTTATTACAGATGTCTCCTCAGGTGTCCTGGGTCCGACATCGAGATGTGCATTTACTTACTGTTGGAAGATATACGTACACAAGTGACCAAAGGTTTAGAGCAATCCATCAGCCCCATTCAGAAGACTGGACGTTACAAATAAAATATCCTCAACATAGGGATTCCGGAGTATACGAGTGCCAGGTGTCTTCCACGCCTCACCTAAGCCATTTTATTCATTTGACTGTCATAGGTAAGTACTTTTATATTTTATTATCCAGACGCCGCGCCGGTTTTTTAAAGATTAAATAAGCCGTTCCAAACTATATGATTTTGAAATAAACGGCACGTCTTGCATGAAAATATACCAGAATTACTGATGACTAAATAGTTTCCCAAAATACTACTGGTCACTCATTGTGTACGCGTACAGATATAATGAATGTAATAAAAAGAGGAAAGTACAGTGGCGGCTTTTTACCTTCTACAACAATATGTGCTTTTTATACTTCTGTACGTACGAACTCGTAAGCTATGTAATTCGCACACTTCGGTTGCGCTGTTTGCACTATCATATGCGCGCCATTAGGTTGCTCGCAGTCGAACCTTCAACGTCATTCCTAATAAAACTCGGCAGCGGTATGAAAATTTGGCCTTAAGCTGGCCAATCAGAGTGCTACACTTCTTTGAGATTCGTACAACACTTGTTGGCGCCGGGTGGATGTATTTTTTAACCGAGGCTACTATTTTTGATGGTTTAAAATATAGAAATAGTCTGTTAAGGAACAATTTTTCCATTTAAGAATACACCCCCAAAAATATTTTATTATGTCTTATGGATGAGATGCGAATTAAAGTGCAAAATGCAGGAATAGTAATTTTCCAATTACCTTTTAAAAAAATTAAAAATAGACGTTAATTATGGTATATTTAAATATAATTTTTCG
This sequence comes from Polydrusus tereticollis, assembly GCA_963920685.1. NCBI lineage: Eukaryota > Metazoa > Arthropoda > Insecta > Coleoptera > Curculionidae > Polydrusus > Polydrusus tereticollis. Next base: position 44,411,106 of record OY987328.1, on the reverse strand, counting down.
CGTTTTAGGCAGTTTGGTAAGTGAGTATAGTTTTATTGTATCTGGTTCGAAAACAGGTTAGTTCAGGTTATATATGTGACAATATTAAAATATGCACCAAACAACTAGGACTACCAGGGCTAATAGAAAATTCATATGAACTGTTGAAGAAATCTATCGACCAAGTACTAAGTTAATGATATGTTCGAACGTTATTGGACGAGTCTGTTTATAGCTGATCGAGCTTGCGAGCGAGGCTAATAAAGGGGCGATACTTATTATGTGGGAGCGACATATCTAGAAGATTTTATGTTCAATTCATTATAAAATTTCTCTTCAGGCTTATAATAATATCACACATTATAGAACGTAATACTGTATATAGAAAGAGCCTATTTTATTACGAGTAACAACATTTTTCATATTGCTCCTAGAACAAAATGGAGAGGTGTCACCATTGCAACGTATTAACTTTTCCCAACATAGTAATATTAACTAATTTAATAATTGGCCATATTAGTTCCACTAAAATCCCTTAAAACATATTTATTAACTTGCATCAATCCTAATAGGACAACTATGTACGTACGTCACACGCAGACATTCACACCAAAACGCTCCTGAAAAGCGCCTTCTCAAACTAGTGGGGATTTTTAACGGTTCGAAACCGTAAATTATTCCTATTAAACATACCCATGTTTGTAAATCTTGCCACATCGGAAAAGATTATGTTTCGATGGAAAACTGTTATTGCTATTGTTCTCCCCTAGAAACAAATTGTAGCATTGTAGTCTTCTGACAGGGTCGTTTTCTCCCAAATGAGAGTGAACCTGGTATTTAAAAGACTTAAAGTCATGCCTTTCTAATATTTTTCTTACGCTTTCGTGGCTAATATTACATTGTAGTCCTATTTCTCGCAAGGAAGATGTGGGATCTACAACGTGTCCAAGATAAGGAGGGCCAGTACAGTGATCTCGGAAACCGTAAGAGATACGAGGTCGGTTAAATGAAGGTAAAGTTGCACATTTACGTGCCGTTTAGAAAGTTTATATAGGTAATCTGCCTCTAATGGAATCTTACGGGTGTTGGTTTCAACAGGATGGTGCACCTGCACATAATTCTAGAGCAGTTAGAGAGTACATTTCTGTGCGCTCTCCTGGAAAACTGATTAACACGTATTCTGAAACACCATGGCCAGCACGTTCGCCTGATATGACACCGTTAGATTTTTCCTCTGGGGGTATATCGAAAATTATGTTTATAAACAGAAAACGAACTTAGGAGAATGGTGCTTGAAGCCTTTCAAAGTATTACGCCAGAAATGTTGTCAAATGTTTTAGAATCGACAGTTAGAAGATGTTATTTGTGCTTAGAAAATAACGGAAATCATTTTGAACACCTGATTATGTAGTTCCTAACTTTTTTCGTTGTTCGTTTTATTACTGTTTTGGTATGTTTTGGTATGTTTTTTGTTCACCTACTGTTGTTTATTATTAAATTATTTGTTGTTTATTATTAAATTATTTATTTATTGTCAAATTATTTGTTATTTATTGAACTAGTTCAACATGAGTAAAAATTTAGAGCTTACTTATGAGATATTATTTATAAAATTAGGATAAATACAGGACCGTATCCCAAAATCTCCTGATGTTGTTCAAAAAATCGTCGAAACGTCATTAAATTATAATGTGTCATACATCGTTGCATTTGGAAGAAAAAAAGGTCTCAAATTCCAATATCAGGAAAACAAAAAGAAAGTTGATAATGGCCCCACGAAGACGACTCGTCGGATTACAAAACAATTAACGCTGTTAGATAGAGCGAAAAAAGTGACAATGTAAAAGTGCAAATTCTTTCTCAAAAAACCCCAGGGAAAAACAAAACGATTTTTCAAAATTTCGTTTTTCTCCGGATATCTCCGGAACTACTCGGAATTTTAAAACTTTCTAAAGGGCATATTATTAGGCACGTAAATGCGCAGCTTTACCTCTATTAAACCGACTTCGTATCTCTTACGGTTTCCGAGATCCCTGTACTGGCCTTCCTTATCTTGGACACGTTGTATAGCAATGCAAGCCAATACATTTATTTCAGCTTTCTCGCTTATAGCAAGGTTCTCATCGTCCTCTTGATCATTGTTTCTTTCTGATTTCAACTTTTTTTCTAGCCATGGAAAATAAATCAAACTAAGTGATTCACGATCTGGATAGCGCTCTCTGTACAATGTTTAAGTTCGACGGGCATTTTTTTGACTTTCTCCGTAAACAATTAGCATACCAAATTGTTCTTCTCTTGTAAAGTTAGTCATTTTATTGTTATTTGGTCGAACTATGCATCAAACTTACACCCAAAAGGATGAAACATAACAAACATTTTATAACAAAATAACATTCTTTGATAATGACGTCTTAAGCGCCATTTATACTTTGACGCTTGACGATCACGTTGACGTGATCGGTTGAAGATTGAAGAATAGGAAATATATACATCCATTTATACTTTGACGCTGACGATTGACGTGACGCTCAAGATAAACCAATTTTAACTTTTGACGCTCACTGCTCGTAGAAATTCCGTAGAATATGACGTAACAGCCAATAGGACGCGACAGTATTTGCACGTGATAGCCAACTGTCAATACTGCTCTTTCATATTTGTATAATAGTTGTACTTTATTATGTCGTCTTCTGTTTATGGGTCTAATTTTATACTGCCTTTTTCGCTTTTGTTTCTTTTTAAGTAATGCTGCTGCTGAACACAACAAAATAATGAGGTTATGACACGAAAATGTTGAACGTCAAGCGTCAAACTATAAATGCACCAAAAATGGAATTCTACAAGCGTCACCGTCAAACTTCAAACGTGATCGTCAAGCGTCAAAGTATAAATCGCGCTTTAATTTATTATTTTGTTTTCCAACGCCAACTTAGGTGGATATAAATTATTCTGTTTTCGTTAAAAAGTGCATCGATTTCTTTTTATTGTTCTAAACTGAAGCAAAAATCATTCTGATTTCCAAAATGGCTTTAGATGGTTAATGATACTTTTGCCTTTCATATTAAATAATGAAAAGTAGATAATATTATTTAATTGGTTTTTAAGTAAAAATTAAAATCCCGCTCAACCATGGCAGTAAACCAAATCTGATTGAAATATCTTTTAACATAACTCTATGGTGCTTTGTACAATAATTTCATTGACATTCGGTATATGTGAAGTAAATTTTGACTTATAATATCCCCAGAGCTTAAATTGTTGCTGAAAAGAAGTCAAGAGTATTTCGAAAATTATCCTAAGCCGTAGGTAAGGAATAGATTTCTTAAAGTATTCAAGAACGAGGAAAAATTTCAGGATACTAATTTAAGCTAGTGGTTAATTTGGTAAGAAAATTTCACACCAAAATATGGAAAAAAAAACTTCGAACAGTTTGTTGACATTTTAGACTAATTGTTGTCAGTTGTTGTTTAATTGTTTAGGTCGCTATGGACGATAAGCCATGAATCAGATACTGTATTATTAGTCTGGTTTAGTCGAATCATCAGTCTGTAAAAATGTCATGGTTTGGGCAAAAAAACAATGCATTCCTCGACCTTTAGTAACATCAAAATTATTCAATGTCGTTAACGTTATTCAAACTCATATAACTAAAGTCGACGGAAGTATTTTTTAAGATCAATTTTTGTGTTCTCCTAAGAAATGATTATTATTTTTCCAGTGTTTTGATTGATGTCGTATGTTTACCTTTTATCTTTATGGCGAAATAATTTTAGAGAAAGTATAGATTTAGATGCAGCTTACTATTTTTTACATTTAGTTTGGTCATTTATCAACATATCAAGCCCCAGCTGTAACCAAGGATGGAATTCCAGGCGCGGATACAGGGGGGGGGCAATGGGGGCAATTGCCCCCCCCTGAGACCGACCAAAGCACATAGGTAACACGATGTATACAAGCAATAACCAATAACAAGCTCTAACCTGTTACAGAATAGATCTACCTTTTAACCTTTTTGCAATAAATCCACCTTTTGACTTTTTTCCTTTTTTTGCATAAACTTTAAGAAACAAACAAAAAATTTCCTTCACCAACTTTGCACCTGGGTTCACGACTTGAAAGTATTCTTTTAAACCTTCTGTACTCTGTACTTTAAACTCTTGAAAGTCTACGCGCTAACCACTAGAATATTGGTATCCTTCCGCAGTTCCGCAAGTTAATTTTAATTACTTATTGATGCGGTCCCAGAGCTACGCAAACTGTCGCAAACGCAAATTCTCAAGAGGGTATAGGGTATCTGATATGGCAACATTGGAGAAAATCTGTTTACATGTCGATATGTCGTTTGTCACTTTTCTTTTCTCGAATTGTCGAGTGCATTGCATTATTTCTTAATTTTTATAACATAAGTGCCTTATTTATTACATACCTACATCAAATAAGTTGAATTAGTAATTAGTCATGGTAAGTAAACAGTAAAAGTAAAAAAGTATGCATTGAATTATATTGAATATTGAATACATAATAGGAATGAATAGGGGAATTACGGGGGAGATGGACGGATGGATCAGTGCGGTGTTGCCGTGCTTCCTAATATATTTACAAACGGCCAAATTCTTAATAGCTGCATCTATTTAATCTATTTAATTACGTTAGTGTGGTAGTGTATATATATTGTCCACGTAATTATTGTGGTATGCATAGATACGTAACTTTCTGGACACACATATTTAAACTGTGTAAAAGTGTAATGAAAAATGTTTGTAACCAAGTTTGATTTTAAATATTACCTACCTAATTTCTGCAAAACGTGTAGATATGTTAAAAAAAAATATATACTTAGAATTATTATTTATTCTTTATCTATTAACTAACATTTATTTTATAGAACAAAAAATAAGGAACACAAAAACAAATCAAAATAATTTGCAATTATAATAAACTTTAAAAAGTACTTATTCTTGTAAACAACATGAATGAAGATAAAAAAATATACATGTCGTATTGTATGTTACAATAATTGAACACTAAGTAATCATTGGTCATCATTGGTTTCTAAAAATTACTTTGTATAACGGCCTAAGCTCACATCATACAGAGAGGATTTTGTGTTGTATTTTTTATTTTTCCACTTGAGAACCAAGCACCATGATTCAAAAAAGGGCGTGGCACCCAAAAAATTTTCGCCTGCGGCGCTATTTTTTTTGCGCCTTCGGCGCTTTTCCGTTTTGCCCCCCCTGGACCAAATCCTAGATCCGCGCCTGTGGAATTCGAACCATCAAAGTGCTTTGAAAGCACTATAACAGACAATTTTAGGACTAATCGTTCTTTATTTAAAAACTTTACAAACTTCTTTTGTTCTTTCTTCCTGACTGTGACAAAAGATTACTATGTACTTGCTAAAACATTTGACCCCAATTGCTTATATACTTACATAAAAGTACCATTACTTTCAGGGCCGGTCATTGGCCTAGGCAACCGAGGCAACCGCCTAGGGCGCCACGATTAGGGGCGCCAAAAAGGATAATAGGGAAAAAATAAAAGATACGACAACATTGTCCGGTAATAGTTAATTTACGTGTCTGAATGATTTTTACAGTTAAAAGAGCACAGCGATGTCTTCAATTTTCTTTACGATATTTCAAAACCTTTTCAACAGGAAAGTCTACTGGAAAATTGTAAGAAATTAGCAACTGCACTAACCGCTGGCGATAGCTCCGATATTGAGCCTAAAGAGTTATGACAAGAGATAATAGTTCTCTCTGGCATAATTAAAGATCAAAGCATGGAGGGAACGCCAAGAAATGTTATAAATTTCTTGTCAAAAAAAAAATATGATAGGTTCCTTTCCAAATCTAAAAGTTTCCTTGCAAATTCTTTTGTCGTTGCCAGTTACTGTTGCTTCAGGAGAACGGTCATTCTCAAAACTCAAATTAATTAAAACATACCTTCGATCACCTTTGTCTCAAGAATGATTAAACGGACTTTCCCTGTTAGTAATTGAAAATAACATGCTCGAACGTGTAGATATCAACGAACTCATCTCTGACTTTGCAAGACGTAAAGCCAGACGGGTTCATTTTTAGTGTTACTAATTTAATTAGTTTTAAGAAATTACTTTTGTGTTCAGTTAATTTAAAAAATACATATACAGTTTATGTAATAAATATATGATATACCTATTTAAAAGTTGTTTTTTTTGTCTTATTCTTTTACTGTCTAAACGATAGTCTAAAATTAAAATTGATTGTTTATCATATTGCTCTTTAGCCATTTTGACAACACAATTTGAAAAGGGGGGGGCGCCAGAATTGAACTTTGCCTAGGCATATAATAGCTATTGGACCGGCCCTGATTACTTTTCAAAAAACACCAACGGATTTTAAAATCTTGTCTTTACGCTGTTCAGTTTACACTAGCTTTTTCCCAAAACATTATTTATTAATTAAGTTGTTTTTGTAATCCAAAGCTATTTGTTAGTGATTTGTACATTCTTCAATTTAAATAGGGGCAACAAAATCAAAGAAACACTAAAGCATGATCAAAAATAAAAGAAAACACGCCCGCTATCGCGCCGCATAATATTATTGCTTGGAATCTTAGATCTTCAACTACCGGCTAATGCGGCGTTGTCAGGTGTTACGTCGCGACTTGTAATAAAGAGAGCTGTGCCTATACCCTGTACCTATGCTTTTTTTTGTACCATTATATAATAATTAATATATGTTAACTTAAAGTCCCGAACAATTAAAAATTCTTTAAAAGATATAATGCAACTGCTTGCGTCAAAAGATGTGCAGTGTAATTACCCTCAGGTTATCTTGAACTAAAATAATTTCCGGAAGTCGGTGTCGTTACCATGGCAACATGCCAAATTAAGAGCCCTCGATTGTTGGTGTCAAATTAGGTAAATAGTTTGTCAAGCTACACATTAGCAATGTGTTACTTTTTGCACCTAACCACTCACACAATGTCGTAAATTTAAAATTATAATGAAGACGAAAAAACTGTTATTTTCCCTAAATCCGTTCTTTAGAAATATTCGTGACATCTCTATCCAACCCCATTAAAATTTTAAAAGGTTAAGCTTTATATCATCGACGTGAAATAAGACTTTATATCCCTTCAACGGAGCTTATTTGAAATCCACCACATTATAGAATGAATGAAAGCGAAATGCGTCTGCAAACATAATCTATTAAACCGCAAGACAGCCCACGTTTTAATGGGGCCCTTTTGACAGACAAGGTCAAATTCCGTAAACATATAAATTTAATTTATTTTTAAAATATTACTGTAACATTTAGGTTTATTCAGTATATTATTTTCTGTAAAATTCCTTAAAAAGATATTCGGCTTAAGTCATAAAACTCTTTAAAAATTTGTAGGACGCGACATCGTATATAAGCTAAAATTTTTGTAATAACTAGAAAATTACCCGTCAGTTTATCAACGTCACTATCAGAGCAGATTAGGGCACTTGATTGATAATAAAATGGCATAATATTATATTATTACAAACCGAGATGAAAAGTGTCATGCCCGTTCAGATATTAGGTAGTGTACAGGGTGGCCAACTAAGAATCCGAGGTACTGTATCTGGGAAACTATCCATCGTAGAGGCTTGCGTCAAAAAAAATTATTACTAAAATTGCCAAGAGAAAAACCTGGAAAATATTTTCAAGTTCCTGAAATGGCCGCTAGGGGGCGTAACTGAAATCTTGAATCTAAAAAGTGATGTTTCTGTAAATTCCGCTATATTAACCTAATAAAAGAAATCCTGATCTTTAAAATCGAGGACAATCTGAACCTTTTTTGTTTGACACTTTTTGCAGTATCTCTAAAAATGAAGTGGTGGGGGGTATTCAAACGTTTTCGTAAATAACATCCTGTATCTTCGAAACGGCTAAGCCGATTTAAACAAACTTGGGCTCGTTAAAAGGAGCTATTTTTGAGCTTCAAACGTCAGTATATTTGAAGTTTTGTAAGTTTCACATATCGCCGCTAGAGGGCTTTTTTCGACATTCCAACAGAAATGGTTAATTTTCTCAACAAAATAAAATGCATTTGTATAATTTTTTTTTTCATTAAAAAGTAGCTAAATGATGCCTAAACCAGCTCGCCAAAACCGCATCTCGATGTCCTGTTCCTAACCCAAAATATCGACAAATCGATTTTTAATGCCCCGTAAATGCTCGAAATGCTGACCATCACGTTCTATGCACAAAAAAGACAATTAATAGAAGCAGGCCATGGAAACAAAACAAATACCTAATCAAAACATAATTAATCCAAATTGTCAATAGTTGTCAAAGTTTTGCGTTACTTTGAGTAATTTTTGTGTTTACAACATGCATTTTACGAATGATGAAGCTGTTGATATGCTTGCGGTTTATTTTGAATGTCTTCAGAATGCCGCAGTGGCTATAATAAAAGAGTTTACGCCGCTCGATATCCAAATCGGCATCCTTGCGATGCGAGAGTTTTTCCCCAATTAGTGGCCAGTTTACGAGCCAATGGTTGTTTTCGGCGTAAATTTCAACGACAAAGAATTGGAAGAATACAAGAAAATATTAACTACGTACTGGGGTATATTGAAGGAAATCCTCATGTTGGCACAAGAGCATTATCCCTTGAGTTGGACATATCACGAACAACGGTTCAAAATATTTTGAAGGACCATAGGTAAGTTCTAATGGCCATAAAAGTTAGGTATTCGTTTAAACTTTTTTTAATTACTTTTAGAATGCACCTATATCATGTCGTTTTGCATCAGGCCTTGAAATGGGAAGATTTTGATCGGAGGTTGGACTATTGCCATTAGATGTTAGGGATGATACGCCAAAATAGAGAATTTTTATTTGAAATTCTATGGACCGATGAAGCCACCTTTAGTAGTGACGGGAGAGTCAATCTACATAATATGCACTATTGGTCTGCAGAAAATCCGCATTGGTTGCGTGAAGTTCAGCACCAAGGACGTTGGAGTTTAAATGTGTGGTGTGGCATACTGGAAGGCAGAATTATTGGGCCATATTTTTTTTAGCAATCCCTAAATGGCAATATCTTTCTTGACTTTTTGGCCAATTAATTACCGTTGTTGTTGGAAGATGTGCCTTTGGAAACAAGGCAAAACTTGTTTTTGCAGTTGGATGGTTGCCCAGCACATTTTGCCGTTAATGTGCGAGAGCATATTAATGCAGTATTTCAACAGCAGTGGATTATAAGAGGAAGTCTGTTTCCATGGCCTCCGCGGTCACCAGACCTAACTTGCCTGGATTTTTATTTATGGGGGCGGTTAAAGGACATCGTGTTTCAGACTCAACTTACGACCAGAGAAGATTTGAAAAACCGGATTCGTAATGTAATACGTACAAGGGCGGTTTTAGCTTTTTAACATGGGGGGGGTAATTTGAAATCCGAATTTTTTTTTTTTTTAAAAGTAACCAGAAAATAAGTTTGGGAGGTGGGGTCAGGGGAAAAATAGCGCCGCACGCGAAACATTTTTGGGTGCCACGCCATTTTTTCAATGATGATGCTTAAAATTCTAAATTCATGGGGGGGGGGGGTAATTACCCTATTAGCCCCCCCCCCCCGTAAAACCGCCCTTGAATACGTAACATACCGAGAGCCGAAATTGAAAGTGCAGTTTTGTCTACCCATGAGAGGTTTCAGCAATGCATAGAACGTGATGGTCAGCATTTCGAGCATTTGCGGGGGCATTAAAAATCTTCCTTTTTTAAATCGGTCCTTTTTAGGGCCACAACTTACATAATAGAAAGAATTCCAGAAAAGTATAGTTATAATAAAATGAAAATTTAAGGGATTTTCGTATAAAATTTTAAATTGCCGATAATTTGGGTTAGGAACAAGATATCGAGATGCGGTTTTGGCGAGCTTGTTTAAGCATCATTTGGCTACTCTTTCATGAAAAAAAAAATCATACCAATGCATTTTATTTTGTTGAGAAAATTAACCATTTCTGTTGGAATGTCGAAAAAAGCCCTCTAGCGGCGATATGTGAAACTTACAAAACTTCAAATATAATGATGTTTGTAGCCCAAGAATAGCTCCTTTTAACGAGCCCAAGTTTGTTCAAATCGGCTTAGCCGTTTCGAAGATACAGGATGTTATTTACGATGTTAAATTTGTGTTATTTAAGTGTCAAGCAAAAAAGGTTCAGATTATCCTCGACTTTAAAGAGCAGGATTTTTTTTGTTAGGTTAATATAGCGGAATTTACAGAAACATCACTTTTTGGATTCAAGATTGCAGTTACGCCCCGCCCCCTAGCGGCCATTTCAGAAACTTGAAAATATTTTCCAGGTTCTTCTCTTGGTTGTTTTAGTAATAATTTTTTTTGCCGCAAGCCTCTACGATGGATAGTTTCCCAGATACAGTACCTCGCATTCTTAGTTGGCCACCCTGTAAAGAGACGCGAAGCGTCAACATAAAATTTTATCCTGAGACAAAATTAAATTGTTCACCTTGTATACTATTTTATTTACAACCATTTTTTTTTGAAATTCTGAATAAAAAAATTTAAGTCGTCTTGAAATAGTGCATTTATATACCTAGGTTGAGACGTAAACAATTATATAGCGAGCGCTTTTATGTCATGAGACGCGCCGAAGTATATAATGTTCGAGATATATTATATACCTGAGGTATATATAATTTTTTTCTTCTACTAACACTAAAATATTACATATTTAATTCGTTTAGATGTTTAGATTAACCATTCCTGCCTAATTTTCAAAATATTTTGAATATCAAGTAGCCTGGGAAAAATAAAACTATAGAAATGTGATTTTAAATGTTAAATTGTAGAAACTTTGAGGTTGTGTTGACATTTTTGAATATGACCGTTTTCTTTGGAAATATCTTGCAATAATTTATGATTAAAATTGTTTATCTGATATTATTTTCCTGGATTTGTTCTTTAAAATGGTTAGGCACGGCTGAAAACCAATATAAAAACATGTTAAAGAAACGGTGAGTAAGAATGCTAAAATCGTGCGTGACTTTATTGCACAGAAACTTCTTCATTATTTACCTAGGTGACTATTCATTATCGTTATTTCCCTAGGAAAAGAAATTTTAGTTCTCATTAGAGAAATACTCCATTTCAATAATGGCAATTTCTCAGTAGAAAAAAATATTTAGATCACCAGTATGTATCGTTTTCAACAACTCATTAAGTTACAACTAAGCAGGTTGACATGTTGCACACCATTACAAATACAAAAAAAAATATTCTGAATATCTGTAGTAAAAAAGTAGAAATATGTTTTTTTCTTTTAAAAACCACAAACACTTTTATATTTAAACGTTAGTAGTGAAAAATAGCATATTATTAAACAAGGTTTAAACGCACATCATTATGGTCCAAATCTCAATTTTAGATCAGGAGGTGGGTAGAAAATTCCTCAAAGGCTCAAAACAAATAACATGTTAAAGATACGGTGAGTAAGAATGCTAAAACCGTGTATAACTTAATTTCATTACACAGAAAGTTTTTCATTATTGAACTAGGTAGTAATTTATTATCGTTATTTACTTAGGTAGAGAGATTTTACTTCTCATTAGAGAAATGGAATAAATAATAGCGATTTCTTAAGTGAGTAATAAAGTAATTTTATGTTGAAATATTATTTAGTCATTTTCTTATCAATCATGTTACCTAATGTGCGTTACAACTTACATTGACAAACTGATTACCAGAGTAGGCAAGGGTACGTACAAAAGAAAAATATGCAGTTTTCTTTTTTCTTTTTTTTTCTGAAGGTCTGTTCGGCCAGGTTTGGCCCATTGTGCTCACCCTAGTATCTATTTACACCCACTCATTTATTCCAGTTCCTTGCACTAGTTTGTGTAGGTGAACTGGGGAGAGGGTCGGAATATCCTCTGGTTCTAGTATTGGTTGCCCGAGTATTTGTTGCCTTTTCCGATCCAATGACTCGCAGTGGCAAATAATATGCTGTATCGTTTCACGTTCTCGCCCGCATAACCTACAGCTTAGATATCCGTTTTACAGTTGCATACGATGCAAGTGCTTCTTGACGGCCATGTGTCCTGTCAGAATTCCTGTGGTAATTATCCGCTGATTTCTGCTCATCAGAAGTAGCTATTTTGTTAGTTTCCGGTATTGGTCCCCAATAAAAGACTTGCTATGTCATCAATGTTCATCAATGTCTGTTGTTCCAGTAGAATTTGTGTTGATTCCTTGTCCATCCTTTTATGATATATCGTACTGTGTCTTTGACCCATTGTAGTATTATTTACCTTGTTGACTTTTGCCAGGGCCACTAGTTCCTATTGGGATTCCCATTCCAGTCTTGATGTCATCTTATTGCATATTAGCGCTCTAAGGACTGCTTGGCTGTCGAAGTATATGTGCATCCACTTATACTCCACACAGTCCTTCTATTGTAATCATTCGCACACTGTATGATGGCGTAGATTTTCGCTTGGAACACCGTGGGAGACTTATCCAGGGAGAAATAAGCATCTCTTCGGTCCTACTCCGTGTATCCCTGCTCCGGTACCGTCTTTGGTTTTTAAGCCGTCTGTGTACCAGATTATTGTTCCAGGAGTATCTGGTCTTTTATTGTTCTACGCATCCCGTTCGTCGATTACGGTCTTGAATAGTATGTCATAGCGATATGCAGGGCTTGCGTGGTCTGATCTCATTTCTATCTCAGGTCCCCTTATGATATCGCATAAAAATGCGTGTCCAGTTCTGTGCCAGCCAGAAAGTGATGTAGTCTGTATAGTCCCATTCTTGCCTCTCCTTTAATCACCAAATGAAGTTGAGGAAGGTCCAGGACGTTGTCCATTACGGATGAAGGGGTCAATTTCATGGCCCCTCTGATGCTTAAGCAGGCCAGTCTTTGTAGGCCTCCTAGCTTTAATTTTGTAGTTTTCTGCTGTGTCTTTGGCCACCAGACCAGTGCTGCATTCGTAATTGCAGGTCTCACTACACTGGTGTACAACCAATGCATCAGCTTAGGTGAGAGTACCTATATTTTTCCATACATCCGTGTAGTAACTGCCAACGTTACTTCCGACTTCCGGATTGTTATTTCCATGTGTTTGTTCCAGGTCAGTCTGTGGTCTAAAGTTACTCTCAGGTATTTGACCTCTGCCGACAGTGAAATGTTTACTCCCTGTAGGGTTAGGGGTTCCAATCCCTCCTTTTCCCTGCGTTTTGTAAAGGGAATAATGACAGTCTTTTGAGGACTGATGTTAAGTCCTTCTTGCCGTACCCATCTTCCCCCTTGCATTCTCTCTCTGACTCGTGTTGTATTTGCCTTGGGTCATTTTAGCCAGGTCGTCCACATAAACCACGATATGATATCCTTCTCTGCTGAGTGCTGAGTGAGCGTAGCAGCCCATCCATGACAAGGTTCCAGAATAGAGGAGAGAGTACCCCCTGCGGGCTTCCCTCTGTCACCCGCACTGCTAAAGTCTCACCAAGCAGATCTGTATATACAGTTCTGCCTTGACTCATACCTTCTAACCACCTGCAGCAAGTTTCCTCCAACCGGATGGCCCTGGTTGCCCTAGTGATTGATGCGAAGGATGTGTTGTCGAATGCTCCTTCTATGTACAGAAAAGCTCCCAGTAGAACTTCATTGTTTTCTAGAGCCCTCTCCACCCTGCGACCACTTGGTGAAGGGTAAATTCCATTAATTTTCCTGTTCTGTAGGCATGCTGGTCTTGATGAAATGTGTGTTCCAAGATGTCATCCCTTATATGCCTATCAACCAGTTTTTTAAGTGTTTTTAGTACGAACGATATCAGACTGATGGATCTGAATGCCTTTGCCGCCGAATAGTCTAGTCCTAGTCGTCTAAGTTTAGGTATGAATACCGCCTTGGTCAGTCTCCAAGATTTCGGAATGTGTCCTGTGGCCAAACTGGCTTTTAGTATGAGGCATAGCTTATCGATTAGCAGGACCGTTCCCTGCTCAAGCATTGCTGGGTATACTCCGTCTGGTCCCGGTGACTTGAGGGATTCAAATTAGTTTATTGTCCATCTGAGCTTCTCCTTTGTCACCAGTTTTTTGCCAATTTTCCCTGCGAGCCCTGTTAGGGAGTCCCATTTTCCTCTCTTAGCTTTCAGGTATTTGGTGATTCGTCTAAAATTCTTGAATTGGGAAAGTGTACTTGAAAAAGTTCGGTCACTGTTTCTTTTCTGGATTTAGTGGCTATTTTTAGGCAATTAATGGAGTTTTGTGGATCCTTAGAGAGTATTTTCCTGGGCCTGGCATATTCTGGAGTGTTTTCGATAGCCTCACAATGCTTCCTCTAGGATGTTCTCTTGGTCTTCCTTAGCTCCCTTTTGCATTCAGTCAAGGATGCATTGTATGCTTCAAAATTACCTGAAATTTTCGCTACGTTTAAGTTTTTTTATTACTTGTCCTTTTCTCACTTCCAGATCTTTGCTTCTTGGTAGATTTAGTTATGGTTGGAGGGCAGTTTGCTATAAAAGCTGTTGCAGCGCGTCTGCTATTTCATCCGCGATTAACTCGACTTCTAGTGTCTTATTTACCGTATCTTTGATCCCCACAAGCTTCGCATCAAAGTCTAACTTATGGTTTTCCCAGTTCGTCTCGCGAGGGTTTCGGTAAATATTGGTAGGTCGATTTACGCATGTTAATTTAAACTGAATGATCCGAACAAGTAGCCTCTTTAGATACATGTCAGTTTTTGACATAGTTCCCGATATATTGCGTTCCTATTGTTATATCTAATATTTCCTGCCTTTGACTTGTGACAAAGGTAGCCTCATTACCTATTCATTATGTCTAAGCTATTTGCCATTAAGAATTGAAAAATTGACTAACCTTGTTGGTTGGTGTTGGTGCTTCCCCAGATGTTGTGGTGTGCGTTAGCATCGCACCCCACGATCAGCTGCGATCCGTTTCCTCTGCAGTCTCTCACGAGGTCTATCACCGCACTGGGTGGTGGAGCTTCCGGATCATCGTGAGGAAAGTACCCTGATCCGATAACTAGATACCTTAGGCCTCTTTCCTCCGTGGAGATTTTTACTGTCACCAAGTCCCTGAAACTGAAATTAGTAAGGGGCAGTATTTTGATGTCTTTTTTACCTAAAATACAGCATTTCGGTCTATCAGAGGTTCTGCTGTAAATCAGCTCACCCCTAACACCCGGGAGGCCCTGGATATTACCTTGGTTTATCCTTGAATGAGGGCGATGTCGTAGTTTTCCATCGCCCTGCATAGTGCAGCCGATACTGCCCTGCTGTAATGGAGGTTAACCTGCACCACTCTCACTTTTTCCCGCACTGCTTCCGAGTGCTTCCTATAATTTGGAAAGTTACCTTTCCGAGCTTGCAGAATGCTTTGAACTGAGCTTCTCCAAGGTTTGTCCCTTTTCTTCGGTTTTCCTACTTAGAAGTAGTCAATTTTCCGTCTTGAATCCAGGGTTTTGAAGTCCCAGGCGGGTCTTCACTATTTCAGCCTCCCCTGTCTCCGAAATCCAGACTAGGACCTTGGGCCGTTTGCGAAGGTCCTTTGTTTCTACCACTGAAAGGTCACCCCTTCCCACAGTTCGCCTAGCTTTCCGATGGTTTGCTGAAGCCAGGTTTTGGTATCTGCGTTGACACAGGTGATCCAGAGTAGTTTGCCTCCCGTGTGCCTACTTGTCTCGAACTGTGGTGGATGCTTACTACCATAGGGAGTTTCGTCCAGAACGGCTACTATCTTATTTTAAAGCAAGTCGGCTTGTTGCGGGTTCAATGTTGTGTCCGGATGGCGTCTGTGTTCTACCGCCATCTGGAGTTCTCTGGCTGCCGAGCTGTATGAAGTCCCAGTCTGTCCACTATGACTTCTGGCCTTCTTAGCAGGCTTTTTACTTGAGGAAGCAATTTTCTAAGAGTATATAGTTCAACTGTTTTCATTATAGACGTAGGGCAATAATATATTTATTTTTTCATTTCATTTTAAGAGGCTTCAGGCAGGAAGTAAAAATAAACAATAGCTTAAACTAATAAAGAGGCAATAATAATTGTTTCTGATGTTGGTAGTGAAAAATAATTATATTTACCAAGTGTATTATCACTGCATTGCAATTTTTTAATTAAAACTGCACTACATTCAAAAAAATAGCATAATACAGTTGTCATTTGGATTTTTATGAATAATCTTATGGACATATTTTGACTTCTTTTTTTAAAAAACTACAGATTTTAATCTAAGAACTTTTAACAAATAAAAAGAAAGTTTTCCTTAATTTCTATTCGACTAAAACCCGTTGTTTTTATTTTCAAAATAATATATTGTTACTGTTATTATACCGCACATTAATTAATGGCCATCAAACTCACTTATGTGTGTATAACGATGTTTTATTTATCTGTTTTGCAGTAGAATAAATTTCAATTTACTACAAAAAAAATAATTCCAACGTACTTACTATCAAATCTATTGTGCTTTCCTTTTCACGATAATTTCTTTGGGCAATTTGTTCCGCAAAGCTATAGATTTCCTTAGTAGCTAAGCTGTAATGCTTAAGGATGTGTTGCCATTTTTCAGCAATAACGCAGTTTTAGGGAAGTCTTCAACTGCAGAAACATCAGCCAAGCAAGCACTAATTCCTTTGTCTGAAATAAAAAGTAAATAAATAAGCACACTACTTTCATGATATTACAAACAAAATGTGGCTACTTACTGGATTCTCCTAAAATCAATTTGGTGCGCATATTCATTTTATTATTGTTAAAGAAACACTTCGTCATAAAAAAGATAATTTGTAGGATCAAATTGAATACGCTAGTAACGCAAAACTTAAAATAATAATATTATTGGCCCAAATTTATCCGCAAAACTATCATAACTCATTTTACTGTATCAGATCCTTATTATAACTCAATGTGCGATAGTTTTTGTTGAACAATATTGATCTTACAATATGTTAATGTAGTTATAGTTGCCCATCTACTCCAGACTATAGTTTTGGTAGGAAAAATTTATGATAAAATACATATTATTCATATATTATCTCAAAATAGTCATTTTATGATTTATACAGTTTTCGCTGCAAGTGTCGACTTGATAATTTACTTGAAAGTCTCGTTTCCAAGAATAGAAATAAATAAACAACTGAAGACTATAATGTCTTAATCATGATTGTTACATCATCTAAAATAAACCAAACTTAACTGATACCAAAATGGAAATGTAATCTGTATCCAGTTGCAAATTAAACATGACAACAACCAGTATTAAGGTTTATAGGCTATTTAGCAAGACCGGTCAATTCCCTATCAAGCTGGTAATATATCTGGCAAACAATTAAATCGTATCGGGATGTTGAACTAAGGTTTGTTTCTAATAATTAAGAAATATAGAAGCTTTACATTTCTAGTAAATGTTCGTCGTTTTCCCTCGCCAGTGCGATCTCCAGATGCATTTAATGACGTTATAATCTGACGTCACGAAGAGCATGTGCAACGCCAGTTTATAAAAACAAGAAGAATTGACGCTTGTCACTTGTCATCACGAGAAATGATTAAGCACTTTTTTAAAATATTGTAGTTTCATTATATTTTTATATATGGTGTTTGGCACATCGATAGATAGTTTTTACGGGGTGATAGATTTAATAGTATATTATTAACCAAGGTTTAGACAGCCATCATTATTGCCCGAGCGGCGAGTTTAAATCACGAGGAGCGAAGCGACGAGGGATTTAAGACGCGAGGGCTATAATAAGCTGTCTAAACCGTGGTTAATATATTATTTTTTCCACTACTACAAACTTTTATATGACATTTATCTTTATAGTATTAATAATAATTATAAAAAATTATAGGTAGGTATAAGTATATTTTTTAATCAAGTTACCTGCGCTTTGGAATTGGCAAAATATTTTGTTGTTTTGTCAGGTGGCTCTGTCAATGTCAATTTGTGTTCATTTGTGTCATCAGATTTCACGAGTTTTGCGTTTTTTAAATTATCTGGTTGCCTAACCACAATGAATTGATGTTGTAGAATTAAAAAATCAAGTTACCTGCGTTCAAACAAAATTCGGTAAAGGTCAAAGATCGGTCAATAATGGATTTCAATGGCTTATTATTGACCATGGTCAATAATGACTTATAAGGTAGAGAAAAACGATTTCTAGCGTTAATAATCGGTCAATAATGGCGATGTTATAGGTTAGTAGTGGAAAAAAGATATTATGTTACCTACCCTATTTACCCTTATACAAAGTATTGCTATTTTGGAAATATCAGCCATTTTTCATATTTTTGTTAATCTCTGAGTGGCTTCGAAGAATTATTATTGTGTTTAAAAATGACCTATAAAGGTTTTGCCTAAATAATATGAAAAGAAAGATATTAAGTAATTACCAAAACTTACGTAGACCTATTTTTATTGGTAACTTCATTGATATCGATATTTTTCTCTTTAAGGGTAAATTTTCTCAAAAGCGTCATGCACAAAAAACAATCAAATAGTGGCCAAAATGTCTCTATTATATATGTTTCATAGGTTATTAAATCACACTGTAACATAACGAAACTATGAAATATGCATACTCGTTAACGTTTCATTATCATCATCAATCATAAAATTAGGTACATTTAGGTTTTGTGTATAGGGTTATCCAACCAAGACTAGACAAGGCGATTTTTTGACTTTTCCTGTACTTTTATAAAAAAACTGAAATAGCCATCTTAAGTCATTTTCTCCCGCGAATTCGAATATCTTCAGCAAAAAACAATTGAACATCAAACAAAAGTACTAGGGGTCACTTTGATATTTTTTTAAATGGGATGCCGTATTTTTAATGAGCTTATCCGATTTCTCATATAGATTTTGATCTAAAATGTTGGATTTTTAATTTATTTATTTATTTTTTTTTTATTTTTAACATTTTCCGAATTTAAAACTGAAGAAAAAAGGCGTTTTTGAATTAAAAATCCAACATTTTAGATCAAAATTTATATGAGAAATCGGATAAGCTCATTAAAAATACGGCATCCCATTTAAAAAAATATCAAAGTGACCCCTAGTACTTTTGTTTGATGTTCAATTGTTTTTTGCTGAAGATATTCGAATTCGCGGGAGAAAATGACTTAAGATGGCTATTTCAGTTTTTTTATAAAAGTACAGGAAAAGTCAAAAAATCGCCTTGTCTAGTCTTGGTTGGATAACCCTGTACATGATCCTAAAGTCTCTTTCAAAGCAGCATTATAGTTAATCATTAAATTTTGATGATTATAATGAGATTCTCGGTTTTTGATACAATAACGGGCGTTCATTCTTACTTGGGTAGTAGTGGCGCCCAACTTAACTTCTTTTATTTGGATGCTTGCTTCGGTAATTCATCTTATAAGGTGATCGCGATCAGCTATTTCAACCGTATACACTAGTTCTTTCATTCTTCCCGATAAGTAAAAATCAAGAGACGTCAAGTCGGTTGATCTGGCCAGCCATAATATTGGCCTGTTCTCCCTATCCAATAATTTGGAAATGTTTGACTTAAAAATTCACGTATAGTAAGCCGTTGGGAAGCAAGGCATGCATTATTTTGAAATATTAACCTATTTCTTACATTTACCCGTACGTCGTCCAAAATATCTGCTAAATTATTCCCTAAAAATTTAAGTAGGTAGTTATTTCCATCTCATGAAGATGATACGTACTAATGAAAGTTATGCCAATCACTGCTACTCAAAAATTTACACTAAACTTGTGACGAAAAGAAGTAGGTTTCCATCAGCACCAACCCAGTAATGAAGATTATGAAAATTAGTTATCCCCTCTCGAGAGAAATTTGACTAGTCAGTCCACAAAACACTTTTAAAACAAGTCCGTCTTCCATACCGGTGTTTAGCAGAGCACGATAAAAAAATTATTCTTCATATAGGGCCACCTTTTCAAGTCTTTGCACAGGACTCTAATAAATAAATGTTTTTCTTCAGTCTTAAGGGCTCACCAAACTTTCGGTGTAAAAAAATTAAATTGGTCAGCTATTTTTCGAATGGTTGCAGTAAGATCAACTTCAAGAGCTTTAAAGGTTTGCTTGTCAACTTCAGCATCATAGTAAACGTTTTATATACTTTGACATTGGGAAGTATAGTTGAAAAGCGTTCCCGATATAATCATTTAGCAGTTGCCGCATTTGCGTTCGCTTTTCCTCACATGGAAATATTGTCAACGTATTAATTGAATTTTTTTTTTTATTTTTGTAATTTTAATTTAATTTTTATTTTACTTTTTTACGGTTCGTCGGCGTATCTGAGGCCATCTAGAACCGGTCATCGACCGTACGGTTTTTAATCGTGCGGTCTACCGACTGGGGAGTGTGAAACGGCACCTTCATCCTACGAGATATCCGATCTCATCCGGCCTGTCCGGCGTGAATAGGATGGTTTTGATGTCGATTCATTTTACACTCTTCCCTAAGACAACAGCACGCGGTGTTTCCCAAGCGGTCACCCATCCAAGTACTAGCCGCGCTCGACACCGCTTAACTTCGGTGATCTGACGGGAACCGGTGCTTTAGGTGTCGCTAGGCCCTTGCCCATGGAAAAAGAAACGAAGTAAGAAATTAAAAAAATTACCAATTTAGATAATCAATGCTTTACTTAGCCGCACAACAAATTATAACATACTAATATTAAACCTATTAATGACCTTATATCACTAACAGGACGTTGATAATTTGGGCCTAAGTTATAGTGATACTAGATGTCGCTTAAAGGCTACATCTGCCATTACTCATCCATCTTTCAGAGTCAAGTAGACTCTTTATAGTTGCTTTCCTTCGTCGGATTCTATAGCTCCACTGACGAGCTGTTATACGGCGAAACGCGTCTGGAGATGAATCCGGCGAAGGAAAGCAACTAACCTTTAGAATTCTTTTAGTTTTGCTTTTGGATACACAAGCATTATTAAATGGGACTATCGCGAAATACTAGACAATATTTTATTTTTCTTACTTAAAATGCAAGCATATTTTCTTAATTATTACGTAAGTAGTAAAGGCTTATTTTTTATATTTGCGTACTCACCTACAGCGGTTAATATAAGTGACAGAAAAAAACCTTTAGTTTAATAGTTGCATAATTGTTCCTATGTTATCTTTTAAACTTGTCAAAAAAGACATAGGCGCATCGCAAAGTTCAAAAACATTTGCAAGTTTTTCTTTATTTAAATGGGACATCCTATATATTTTCTACCAAGGCTAGAGATCCTTTTTCCATAATTTCAAAAATATAAAACATATCAACATTTACTTCAGCCGTTTTTGAAATATTTAAGTTTACAATATTGATAAATTGAATTGATGATAATCGAGTTATTGAGGTGTGTACTTCAACGTGACATATTTGTCGCTTTACTTTAAATTAAAATTTATATTTTATAATTTATGATATTAAGTGAAGTAAATGACCATATGTTTTCTGTATATCCGCCACGACTTCTGACAGATTTTCTTATATTTGGTCTGTATAAAGCATGAATATTCCTTGTTCAATCCTATGTCTCAATATTGTATATTTTGAAGTTTATCATACTAAATTCGATTTTTTAGAAATCCACACAGAAAAATATCTGACCGACTTAGGTCAGATAATAAAAAGATAACACGGGAAGAATTATGCAACTATTTTTAAAGTATTTTTCTGTCACTTATATCAACCCCTGTGGTGGGTACGTAAATTTTAAAAGTAACCCTGTACATATTATTATTTTATCAAAACATGATATTGTGGAATATGGAACTGAGAAGTTTTTGCTGCCATTTGAATGTTTTTGATTTTTGTTTCTTTCGATAAAGTTTAGCTTTAAAGAAAAAAAGTCGATATTTACCAAGAAAAATTGGAGAATGTAAAATTTGAATTTAACATATCTCATCAAATGAAATCACAAATCAATAAGAACGAAACCTCAAAAATTCGAATTTGCCCAAATATCTTCGGAAATAATAAGAAGAAAGTTTGTGACGAACCGGAAGAAAATTATTAGTATAAACGTCTTCTTTTGCATTAAGCATACAATAAGTTCAAAAATAATAGACAACGTCAGCGTCCGGTAGACAATGACAGCTCTTTCGTGATTATTACCACTTATCAGATTGTCATAACCTGGGTACTCCAACTCTAGTATTGGCCCTCCAGTGCCTTGCCTACTAAATATATCCTAAATGTATGTCGCAATGCATAAGAAAATCAGACTATGTGGATGCGCCATGACAATTTGGCGACAACAAATCTACTAAGTACTGCATACCGTTCCAGCGAAAAGAACGCCTTTTACACTTGCAGTAAGCAATAATAAACAAATAGGGTTTTTCCACCTGTATAATAATTCATGACAACTAGTTATTTGAGTACTGACAGCATCTGTCAGTTCGAATTTATTAATTTCGCTAGTCTAAAAAGTTTTCCCAAGACCAAAACATTGCTATTCAGAAGGCGGCCGAGTTGGCATGTGCATCACTGTTACCTGAGAAGTCGAAAGATAGATACTATCAAACGTACAACCTGTTTCTGGAATGGTTCGCGGCAAAAAACGTTTCTCAAATTGACGAAAATGTGATGTTAGCGTACTTCTTAGGGATATCTGAAGCCTTATCACCTCCGTCCCTATGATCACAATATTCCATGCTCAAATTGACTATTTCTGTAAACAAAAATATAGATATTTCCCAGTTTAAGTAACTTATTGCATTTATTAAACGAAAAAACGATGGTTACGAAGCTAAAAAATCTAAAATTTTCAGATAAGAAGAAAGCTGGATTTATAAACTCGAAAAGTTGGCGAGGATGAGGTTCAGTTGGTGTTGGAAATAGGAGTTCAATTTAAACTAAAGGGAACACTCAGTTCCATTTATACACTCGTTCATGTTGTTGATGTAATGCTCATGTAAAGTTCGAAAACTTCCCGGGTAGTTCGAGATAACCAATTTTTATGCTCGGAGTTCGGAATATCTAACCGTACAAACTTGATCATAACTTCAACCTCACCAACTTTTCGAGTTTATAAATCCAGCTGAAATAATAAAGTTTTTACTTGACGCTTCTAATGATAGCTATTTATCTATGAAAGTGATAACAGTAATGGGAATATCTGGAGCATGCCGCACCGATGAGATCCATAAAATGAGGATGAAAGATGTCGAAATCAAGGATGATGTAGCTATAGTTAAAATCCTCCAGAGCAAAAACAAGGTTCAAAGAAGTTTTGTGATAACCGATGATGGAGGTCCAGTTTCTTTTGTGAGGTTACTACAAGATTATATTAAACTTCGGCCAAATAATGCACAAGACGAACGCTTATTCTATCGTTATGAACGAGGTAGGTGTGTGAATCAGGTGATTGGAAAATACACTATTTCGAATGTTCCCAAAGAAATTGACAAATTTTTGAAACTTCAAGACATAAATAAATACACAGGTCAATCGTTTAGAAGAACGTCAGCTACGCTTCTCGCAAATGCTCCAGGTGTCGACATTTTGGATTTAAAAAGACATGGCGGTTGGAGGTCTTCGTCCGTTGCGGAGCGATATATTGGTGATCCGTATACTAATAAAATCGAACTTTCCAAAAAGATCTTAAATGGAACTACTACTTTTATTCCATCTAACGACGTGAGAGTGACAAATAGAACGAGTTGTAATATGGTCCAAGTCCAGAATAATAACGAGACTCTAATACGAAGCGGCGAAGCTATTGAGTTTAATAATATTCCATCAATTTATTTTTCCAACTGTTCATATTTCACTATTAACCTTAATGGCAATAAATAATATTTATTTAAGTTTTATAATATTGTTTTTATACCACTTGTTTTTTCAATAAATATAAGTATTTTGTTATTAAGTTTTTTTCCAAAATTCGCTTGAATAAATACAATGAAAATGTCCTATGAGTATTCGTGTTTTCTTGTTCTGGCACCGAAATTAGTACTTTCGTAGCTAGAAACATACTACTTTCGTAGCTAGCAACGTATAATATTCAGCTAACTCTAATGTTTACTTTAGTGATCTTTCGTGATCTTTCGTGATCTTTCGTGTTGCTAGGGCTCGAAGGCTAATTTATCTAAATAGTAGTAGAAAAATTAAATTAATAAATTATGAGAAAGTGTGTGTCATCTTTTGACATATTGAGTATAAATTTTGGTTACTTGCCTTATTTTAGTATCAGATTTATACTGTATTTTCGAATTTTATAATAAAAACGTATTGCACGTTGATCAAGAAATGTAAAATATCGCCACCGTTTACATAAACTATTGAATGATGTAAAAGTTAAAAAAATGTTTCGATTGACAAAAAATACTTTTTAAAGTAAGTAACTAAGTATAGTGGTAGGTGTGATCAAGCCAGCTTAGAATAAAAATCAACCAGTATCAAGAATGATACAGAATATTGGTTTTTTAATTATTTATAATTATTATTGTATTAATGTATTTATTACCAAACTGTAGAATTTTCAGCCAGTAAACCTGCAAGATGGGCGACATATCATCTGATACAATTCTTATTGTAGCTATTTATTTTTTAGTAGGAATATTTTCAGGAATACAATGACAAACAGCCGTTTAGGGACTGAGCCGGACTTAAAAATGTAATAAAATGTGTTACTTTCCATAATTAGAATACTTCAAATAAATAAATAATAAGAAATGTCCAAAAATACTTACCGACAAAAACACGATGGAAATAGCTCTGACAAGAACTGTTTGTTGAGAACTGAATAAAGTTTCAAGGCACAAAAATGTATAAAAACGAATTGAGGTTGACAAATCAAAACACCAAAACATTCAAAACAATGTCAAACAAAGCGTGCCCTGCCCTGTAATCTTATGATAGTTCGGTTTTAGTTACCACCAATATCTATGACTCTCTCTAACATCTGTTTAACTTAACACGAAGAAATATAACGAATATATATGATATGCCTATTAAGTATTAGTTCTGTTTATGTTTTGATTTGGATTTTAATAATTTGTGGTGTGACTTCCTAGTACCTTTTTCTCTCCATCTATAGGCGATTGGAGTGTGCTGACATGAATTTTCCGCCGCCATATTGCAGGTTTACTCACTGAAAATACTTGAATAATAATTTGTATTTCTCGTTATAATTAAAAGTCATCGTTTCATTTGTATTATTTTATAAGAATGAGAAATATCACCTTAATGTCAAATAAATTATATTAATATAAACAACCCAAAACAACTAAATTTAATATACCCATTTTCTTTGCCACTTCACTATTTAAGCGTCATTTATTTTTAGTGAATAACTTATCATTTCACCAGACTGGCTCACTGGTAATAACAGCAGTTGGTTAATTTTTGGATGGTGAATGCATTTGAGTTCATTCTCATATTTTTAACTTTCAATCGATAAATACGTAATTAAATACATACTTTGTAAAATAAAAATTGCAAGAAATGATTAAAAATTCAAGATGTCTATTATTTTATTTTTAAACTGATGTTAAATTCCCGATGGTCGGAATTAGACCGGTTATAAATTTAAAGCTTCTTTGTGAATCTGCTTGTTAATGTTTAAACAGCGCATGCAGCTAATAGCTTTATTGAAGAATGAAATATAGCCCATTCATTTTTACACCATTAGAAAGAAAAATTACGTCCAAGCGAACAGCAACATCCACTGGTAGGTAATTCGCTGGGGAAATCGCTGTATCGGATATCTGCTTTCGCGATCCATATATTCAGCTTAAACTGTGTCCGCATTTTCGTTCCCTGCTACCTACGTCGGATTAGGTTTAATTAATATAAAGATATGTCGCTTAATCCTGTTTTATTTCGCTTTTGCACAGAAAAACGAACACTGACCGGGGTTTTCCCCTCGCATGTGAAATTATTTATAAAACAGTGTTGCTTAATTGAGAAACCAGTGTGATATTTATTTTAAAGAAGACACCCAAATGCAATTATTATACATACTTCTTCGATTTTATTTTAACAAAACTTGGTTGAAGCACGAATAACTCCTACTAGATGCGAATCTTACACTTCCGACTAACGGTAACCAAATGTTGAATTTCTTGCTGCTAGGGTGTGCGAACGTCTGTGTGGAATATATTACAGGAAAATGATATTAGCTACATCAGTTTTGCTGCGTTGACTTTATTGTACTGTATCTTATGTTGTAGTGTAAATTTAATGAACTATATAAGTTATTTTTTGTAGTTATTAATGGTATAATTTTATAAAAAATATCTAAATTGAAACTACTGGCGTAACTGGCTAATTCAGAATTTCCGCATAATTAAACAATACGAAACTTCTTCAAACCTTTTACTTGTTTATATGAAGCAATGTAAATAATGCATTTATCCCTCCCTTAATATTTATCTGCTCTTAGATTGTTTTTATGGCATGGCTTTCCCTTATCAATAAATATTAACTAGTTCCGAAGATGACCTTTACTAATGTAGAGATCGTTTTTTCAAATCGTGCCCCCCTTATTTTTACAATGCAAGGAATTTGTGGTTTAGGCAGACTTTCATTTCTACCATTTAAAAATTTTAATCGCTGACAGAATGGACAACTTCTTGTACCTTTCTTTTTTACAATTTAAATATTGTTGCTAAATAAGTAAAGCTCTTGATAGTAGTAAAATCATATTTTCGTATCCATCTTCAATCAATTTAGGTACTTAACTATATCTTTAAATTAGTTGCTAAGTTGGAACTTTTATTTCAAAGTTTGTGTTCGTTGACAGTATTGGAAATTCAACTTTATTACATTCAAACTTAAAGATCTTTTGATTTTTAGATTAGTTTTAGTTTTTGAAATATATACTGGGTATTTATTTGAAAACTGTCAATGCAAATATCTCGAATACTACAAAAGTTAGAACAACGCGATATAGTATAAATATTATTTGGGTAGGGGGAACTAGAACCACCATACTTTAGTCAAGGGCTCAGTCACACCCTAACTTTAAACTTTTAAATGGCACCACCCCATTTGTTATACCTGAAATGAAAGGTCTCACTGAGTAATATTTAGCTGCACAAAGAAAATCGATAGAAAAGAAAATTTGTAATTCGAATAAAATTGAAAATAAAATATTATTTTATCTGAATAAATACTCAAAATGCATTCCATTTTGTTGTAAACAATAGTACAACCTATTTTCAAATCGAAATCAGCTGGATATTGCCGGAAATAGGAACTTAGATAAAAGTTTGTTATATTTTCAACAAGATTCAATATTTCAATATTTTTATAAATTACAAAGTTATGTTCTATTCAAATAACAAATTTTCTTTTCTATCGATTTTTTTTGTGCACGTTAATGCTGCTCAGTGAGACCTTTCATTTAAGGTATAACAAAGGGGGTGGTGATGTTGTTTGAAATTTTAAAGTGGTGATGTAAGGTGCCTAGGGGGTGATTGACCCCTTGACTAAAGTATGGTGGTTCTAGTTTTCCCTACCCAAGTAACATTTATACCAAATCGCGTTGTTCTAACTCTTGTAGTTTTCGAGATATTTGCATTGAAAGTTTTCCAATTTACCGTATACCAAACTTAAGAATGTTTTTAAATGGGACACCATAATGTTTTTTTTTTATTATATACAGCGTGTGTGTGGATTTGCTTGCCAAATGGAAAACTTCTTTATTATCAATTTTTCGAAAAAAAAAAGTTATTCTTTATAAAAAGTTCTGCTTTTAAAATTATTAAGATTGGCATAAGAATTTCTTTTTAATGTTGTATAGGGTGTCTCAAAAAACGAAAAACTTTAATTCTAAATGTGAAAAAACTTTATACCAATATTTATTAACCGGCAAATTGGAAAGAGCGAAAAGCGCATTAAATCGTCAACTAATTTGTAGTATACAGGGCAATGATAAAGTTTTTTTTGAATAGTTACTTAACATTTTTGATAAACAATATGGATAAGCCCCCCACGTTGTTCATCATACACCATACAGAACAACAATAAATTATTGTTTTATTAAATAAAGTTTTAAATAAAGCCTAAAAATTATAAATTAAACTTTTACCTGTAAACAATTAAATGCTAAAGTAAAAACCTGTAAAGACACATTTCACGAATTGACATATGTCAATAAAACTTTTCTAGTTTGTATTTTTTCCTCCTTTAGTTTAACTGATCAAAAAAAAGCCAGGTTGTTTTAATAGTTGGAAATTATTATCGCACAAATAGAGAAGCAGCCAAAGAATTTAACAATATTCACCTGAAAAGACCAACACCAATAACCCATCAAACAATAAGTAATGTTATGAGTAAATTCAAACGGTGCTCTCCAAACTTTTTTCGGAGAAAAGAAAACCAAGGTCAAAATAATCTTCCTCGCCTATACGATGAAAATGATGAACTTAATGTTTTGCTCTACATCAACGAATTCCCTAAAACTAGTTTAAGGCAAAGGTCTCGAGATTTGGACTTAAAAATCTACTTCATTAGAATGGTTCTAAAAAAACATAAAATTACACCTTTTAAGCCAAAATTTACCCATACATTATCACCAGGGGACTCGGAATTAAGACTAGATTTTTCTGTGTGGTTATTAGGCGTTATGGAGGATGATCGCCGTTTACCTTTTAAAATATTTTTTTAAGATGAAGCTGTTTTTACGACCAACGGTATTGTAAGCTCTCTAAACTCCCGTTATTGGTCAGTGGATAACCCTCATTGGGTTATACAGTGCCGAAACCAATATTCTGAAAAAGTAAATGTGTGGTGTGGTATAGTCAGAGACCGATTGTTGGGACCAATATTTTTTGATGATAATATGAACGGTGAGGTGTTTCTAAATTTTCTAGAAAATGATTTTAGTGATATGCTGGATGACATACCTTTTGTTTCAGCTAGATGGGGCTCCCGGACATTTTGCATTGCAAGTTAGACATTGGCTGAACAGAAATTTTGCTAATAGGTGGATAGGAAGAGGTACAGATCAAGATTTGCGTTTTTGTCATTGGCCAGTGAGGTCCCTGGATCTCACCCCACTGGATTATTTTTTGTGGGGTATCCTCAAAGAAAGGGTATATAAAAGGCGGCCCCGAGACAGAGAACACCTCAAGAGACGAATAATTCAGGAATGTGTGCCGGGCTACGGGGATATCAACTATCGAATGCCCTCAGAAGTTTTAGAAAAAAAATTATTAGGTGTATGATGAACAACGGGGGGCTTATAGAAATTTAATCTTCTATGTATATTTGTTCGTGTTTACTGTGTAATTACTAGTAATTGAAAAACTTGTTATGTGTAAATATGTTTATATGATTGTTTAATAAATTTTCAATTAGGTTGTAAATTATCTAAATATTTTAATCACTCTGTATACTAAATTAACCTGCAAATAGTACATTGATAGCTTAATAATAAATATTGCGATGGTATTTATTTATATTGTTTATCAAAAATGTTAAGTAACTATTCAAAAAAAAACTTTATCATTGCCCTGTATACTACAAATTAGTTGACGATTTAATGCGCTTTTTGCTCTTTCCAATTTGCCGGTTAATAAATATTGGTATAAAGTTTTTTCACATTTAGAATTAAAACTTTTCGTTTTTTGAGACACCCTGTACAACATTCAAAATAAATTCCTATGCCAATCTTAATAATTTTAACAGCAAAACTTTTTATAAAGAATAACTTTTTTTCGAAAAATTGATAATAAAGAAGTTTTCCATTTGGCAAACGAATCCACGCACACGCTGTATAAGAATATTGTCAAAATAATGCCCAGTGCCCACTCTAATTTTCACATATAATATTACAAGAGCTTAAATTATTTACGGAAATTTTTTTGAGGCCACGAATATTTTGAAAATTATCCCAGGTCGAAGACGCGAATAACTTACGAACGTGTGGTATTCGGTAAGAAAATTTCACACCAAAATTTGGAATAAAATTATAAATAAAACCTGACATTTTAAATTAATTACACCAAATGCTAAAACTCTGATGGGTAGTAGCTCCATCTATCGCCTTTTGGCATTCTTAGGTCACTAAAGGTGGTAAATATATTTTTTACAAGTAAGGCGACGCAACTTCGAAGAATTTGAGATGAAGGTATATCCACCATATTTCGTTATACAAAAAAAGATACTAGCTTTAGTTACACCAAATGCTACAACTCAGATAGGTAGTAGTTCAATATATCGCACTTTGGCAATTTTAGTTTACTAAAGGTGGCAAAAATGTATTTTTTTTAAATTAATTCACAACACTTCTAATCGAAAAAATATATGATTGACATAGTTTGTTGCAGTAGGTGGCCATAATAATTAGGCGGCTATGATGTCAAAAAATTTCCACTTAAATATCGCCTCGCCTCGAAAAAATGTCCGGATATTTCTCTCAAAATAAAGGCATCTTATTGGCTTTAAAATAGAGGTGTGAGTTTTTCAGGTTAGTTCATGACCAAATCTATCATTTTCGTACAATTTTCGCCTGCGGAGCTATCTTTTTCCTGTTTCCGTCTTAAATATCTCGTAAAAATTGCCTTCATTAGGTCCACTTTATAAAGCCATAAAAAATGTACTAACCTGAACCACCTAAACATTATTTCTGCTTCTTTGCTTAGGCCCGGTACTTTCACGCCCCAATATCTTTATTCTAAGAATAATTGCTATATAGTTTCAATCGTGTCGACAATTGTTTCCATAAACATTATTCGACGAATAGCGCTATCCGTAGATGAAAATATCTATTCGTGTGTTAAATTTAAATACTCGACGATCTATTGAAAACTCTGCGTCATTTTCCCAAAATTGCTGGCCTGCGGCACTTCCTTTTGACTTTTTACTGACTTCAACTAAAGCAAATTATAGATGTAGCTATAATTTTCTCTATTTTAACTAAAATGTCTCTTGAAATAAATGTTAAGTAGGTCCAATTTAAAGAGCGAAAAAAAAAAATGTATTAAGAAACCAACCATTTTACCCTTATTGCAGTGGAAAGTATACGAAATTTAAATACAAAAATATTTATGGACCACTTTCCCAAAAATTTTTGCCTGCGCTACTTTTTTTTTATCGCCTGGATACAATACAACTTGATTTTTGTTTACATTTGGTAAACTTAAACGCATTATCCTGGCGGAGTATAATAACACTGGGCGGCACGATTTTTGTCACACAGTTCAGCCCATTATTTTCACGATAGATATAAAATATTCATAAATCCCTAATACCTACCACTTTTCAGTGGGCTCATTGGACCCTTTTGTATTGGCAGGTAGTAAATTATATGGAGGATCATTTAAAAGGGCTGTATTTTAAAACAGAAAGCTAACCTAAAGTGTATTGTGTATAGTACTGTATAGCATTAAACTTAGTCTCTTATTCAGTTTTCGTTTGAATTCCAAATTGAGTGGTTCTGTGTAGTTACGAAAGTTTTTTCAACGACGAAAATTCCGAAGCGCGCCACAGTTGCAAAATTTCTCCTGACAAGTTTTGTTATATTTGTGGAGAATTTCTGGTGAAGTCAGAAGCCAGACCATTTTCTGAAAAAGCCTATTTTATGTATTTTGGTGTTGTAATCGGAGATCAAGCAAACATTGGCTCCCCATGTGTGCTGTGTCAGCTGTAGCATGTCATTGGTGCAGTGGATGAAAGAGAAGAAGTATGCCTTCTGCAGTTTATGGCGAAAACCCATCAACTATTTTGACGATTGCTATTTTTGCATGACAGAGACTGAAGGTTATTGCAAAAAGGTAGATAGATAGATAGATAGATAGATAGATAGATAGATAGATAGATAGATAGATAGATAGATAGATAGATAGATAGATAGATAGAATTTAATGAGAGAGAGTTGGCCGCGAACCACCACGAAACCCCCGACTGCGCTCCCAACATTTCATCCTGAAGTGCCAGAAGATCAGAATTTACGTTGATCAGAGTGGTATCATCAGCGTACAACACAAGACCAGTACCAGGGATACTAGTCGAAAGATCATATACATAAATGATGAATAGGACAGGCCCTAGCACCGATCCCTGCGGCACTCCAACCCCAACGGCACCCAATTCAGATAATTTATCGTTAAAATACACACTCTGACAACGATCTGCTAAGTATGATTGAATAAGTGATGCACTATTATTACTGAACCCATAATGTTTTAGTTTCATAATCAAAGTCGCATGCGAAACGCAGTCGAAGGCCTTGCTAAGGTCACAGAAGGTCACGCCCGCAAAGCCCCCACTCTCAAACTCCCTTGTTATGGTATCAACCAAGTTTAAGATAGCCAATTCAGTGCTCTTATTGGCACGAAAGCCATACTGGCATGGGTCAAACATCCCATGGGCTTCCATGTATAAATAAATCTGCTTTGAAAGGATTATTTCGAAAATCTTCGCAATCACTGGAATAATGCTTACCGGTCTATAGTTACTACACTCTTCGACTGATCCGTTTTTATATATGGGAATAACTTTTGAAGTTTTGAGATGCTGTGGAAAATAACTATTTTTAACACAATCATGGTATAATGTAGTTAATAGTCCAATAAACGGAACGCTTAAAAAGGAATTTTAGTTAGAAAGCTGCTTTTTCGATTAAAGGTACATTTTAATATTCGAAATGACACTTCAGTGTCATTTTGTGTCCAGTCCTTGCACGAGAGCTAAAAAACCCTTCAATTGGGGTTGAAAATATATTTTTGGGTTATAACTTTTAAATGAAAAATAATATGAAAAAAAGTTTTTCCCAAATGTTGTAAAGCATTTAAATTTACACAAAAAAGGTTACTACTACTTTTTTCTAATCTATAAATCTAAAAGCCATAAGGGGTTCGCAAATTTCAAAAACAATTTTTGGTCAGGTATTTAATAAATGGGACCTAAATATCGATATGTCGTCTTTCGAAAAGAGTTGCAGCGTCTAGTGCAGTATTTATCGGGTTTTTAGATGCCGAATGATTTTTTGCGGATAGAGGGTGCGCAAATAACATTTATATCTATATTTTAGGTGTATGTAAAATTTGGTTAGTAGATAGCCAATACCTCGGAACAGCACATAGGGTAGTTTTCATTTCGAAAATTTTAAAAACAAAAAATATTACTTTACTTTAGAAAGACAATGTAAGAGAAGATATCAAAATCTGAGTAAGTGATAAATTTCACTGCACAGTTTTATTAAGTACTTCATACTATTTTTCATATAGGTGATACCTATTATTGTATATTAAATTGGCACACCATCAATTATTGGCACTCAAAAAGTTGCTCTAAAAAAACTGTTTAAAACTGATTTTTTGCTTTACTCTTTTAACCTACAAAAATCGTTTAACCTTAATATCTTTAAAGTTGACAGGCAATGGGCAATATTATTATTCAAGATACACCCTCAATAAAAATATCATATTATGTCATATATTATATAAAATAATTATAAACCATTTAAAATTTTTGGCTTGGTTTCATACATACCTTTCACAGGGTTATTCAAACAATATTTCACAAAAATGTTTCACTAATAAAAACCTCAAAACAGTACAAAAATAACATACTCTAATAAATTAACGTACCTACCAAAAAACTTTTTTTTCAGACACCCGTATAGAGTCTCAGCTAGACGATGGGCAGTGTTGCCAAGTTGAAAATTTAATGCGTTTGTGAAATTTTGAAGACGCCGACCAACCCTCAAAGTTCACATGATTCTAAGGCCACAACTATTAGAGATATCGTAAAAATTATCATAAACGTTTTTATTTAGATTTAAATGCTCTACAAATTTTGTCTAAAACCTTTTTTTCTAGTGTTTTTTGTTTTAAAGTTACGGGTCAAAAAAACATTTTAAAGTAATTTTCCATCCCTTATGCTTTCTAACCAAAATTCCTTTTTAAGCGTTCTGTTTATTGGACTATAAGGGGAAAATAAGCTTATTTTTTATGTTCTTAATTAAGCCCACAGTTAAACCATATATGTCCCTACTATCACTATTCTTTAAGGCATCAATAGCATGCCTCACCATATTTGGTGTAATATCAGAAAAAGTGAAGCTAGTCACAGAACTCCGATTGAGAAAATCGCCTGGTAAGTCACTAGTGTTTTTCAATTTATTTGCTATGTCCAGAGGCTGATTTATAAAGAAATTATTCAAAGTATCTGAATCTAAACTATTTGCAATAGTTTTTGTTTTAGCAGGCCGAAAGTGGTTAATAACATCCCACATTGCTTTTACTTTATTTTGTTTAGAATGAATATAATTTTCATTAGCAGCTTTTTTTGCATCTGCGACCCTCTTTCTATAATATTTTCTAAACTCCAAGAATGCACTCCTGTTGGATCTACTTGGAGCAAGTCTATAAACCTCATTTAAAGAATATAACTGTGTTCTTAAAGTTTTTAATTCATCATTATACCAAGCAACATGACTTGTTTTAAATTTATTTAGTTTTAAAATCTTTTCTGGAAATGCTACTTCGAGCGCTTCCATAATTATATGAAAAAATTTCTCAAACTTCACATCTAAGTCATAATTATTCAACTTTACAAATGAAAAATCGCAATTTTCTATTTTATTAAAAAACACCAATAGGCCACCCTGAGTTATTGGTTTTATAATTTTATTTTCAAGTTTTACTTTGTCTGAAGGAAAATTTACATTAATTAATACCGCCTTATGATCAGACACCCCTAGTGGATTCATATATACAAGATGTGAAGTTGTGGGAGTTAATTTGATTGCGAAAATTCACGAAAGAATCCTCATCAGTATGAAAAGGTATGTTAAAATCGCCATTGATTATGACGTCAATATTTCTCTTACTTAATCTCTCAAAAACTAGAGCCATTATGCAATAAAAATTTTTTATATCAGTATTGGGAGTTCTGTAGACAGTGACAATGACCATCCTACCATTAAAAATTTTAATAGCAGAGAGTTCGCAGACCCTCTCAACACCAAGGCATGTTATGTCATTTCTCTCAACAAAACCAATATCCGGTTTTAAACAAATCAAAGTTCCCCCGTGGTTGGACTTGGACCTACAAAAAAAAGATGCGTTTATAAAATTACCTAGCCTGAAAGAGTCTATCTCATTTTTATTTAGCCAGTGTTCGCTGAAGCATAAAATATCATATTGATTTTTGTAGTTTGCAATGTAGCTTTCTATTTCATATAATTTATTTCTAATTGACTGTACATTGTACATTTACATGAAGTATGGAAAACATTTTTTTGGCTACACAAGATGTCGCATTCCGTGGCGTATCCAAATTTTGTCTGGAGGTGGAAAGGTGGCCATCAGGTGCTTCTACATCTACGGTTGACTGATTCCTAACGAGGCAGGTTTCTGAACATTTTTTATCTTTCTGTAAGGTCGAATTATAGTATATTTTGGCCAGACCTCGGGTTTTTGGATTGCGTTAGATGCCATGTGTGACACGGTAATTTTAAATGCTGCGATCTGATCTGACTTTATGGAGAGCTTATCCACAGCTAGTGACGTGATGTTTTTGTCCTGTAGATGTGCCTTAATTTGATCTACAGTTGTGTAGGGATGAAGTCGAGAGACAAAGATCTCTCTCCGGCTTTCTACAGCCGTAATTTGACATTGATCCTAATGTAGTTTTATTTCTCCTATTTCTGTAAGTAACTTTTGTAAAACCATTCTTATCAACCTGTTGGTTATGTAGTTGATCGTCCAATTTCATATTATCTTTCATTATTTCCCGTTGGTGTATCTGATGCCCAGACTGTTTTTTAAGATCTTGGTAGGATTTTTGTTGGTGGATGTCGCTTTCCAGGTTAATTATATTATCCATTTTTTCACGTTGAAAATTCTGTAAGGATCTCGTCGAAGCTGTAGGTAGCATTACTTTTCTCGTCGAGTGTACCATTATCCGGTAACTTGTGTTTGTTTACATTGTGGTCAATCGGTTTTTGCACCTTATCTTTAAAATTGCAATCGGAATGTATTATTTGTTTTTGTTCAAGTACCTGAACCTTTTCTTCCAATAACTTTATTGTTTTGTTTTGTAGAATTTTGTTGTCTCGTAGTTCGGAGATAATTTCATTTTTACTGGTTATGATGTCTTGAAAATTTGTGATATCTATATGTGAAATTTCAGCATTTACCTTATTTTCTGTGGTTCCGGTCGATGTTTGGGTGAACTAAACCTCCTTTGTAATACAGTTACATTGAATCAGCCCTTTGCTGCCACTCACTACCTTCAGCCCTGTTATTCTTAGGGCACATGCATTATGCAGCCATCCTTTACAGATATTGCACTTTACACCTGTGTTTACACCATTTTTACAGTATAAACAATGATTCTTTAGCTCTGCAACTGAGTCAATCTTGCTTTGGTCAGCCATAAAAAAAAAATAAAATAAAATAAAAAAAATAAAAAAGCGCAAGATCGAATATCCGAATTTGCCTTTTGCCATAAGACCTGTTCCTCACAATGCAGACTTACTAGTACCGACTGCGCCTTTAGATTGGCAAGATATTGTTTTGGGAGATAATGGAGATTTTAACGCATCATCAGGCAGACCCAAAGAACAGTGTACCGACCGCACTTTTACTCCAGGTCCCAGTTCTGGCGAGCCACCTTTTATTGTTCCATGTAAGTTAAATTATATAGTACGTGATTTGGAGTTGTCAAAGCAACAATCAGAACTTCTTGGTTTCCGTCTTAAGGAGTGAAACTTACTAGCCAAAGAAACAAATTATAACTTTTAGGAAAAGAACTTCTACGTTTTTTGCATTTTACAATATGGAAAATTCGTTACGTGCGGGTACTGATATCGATGGTGTATTTAGGGCAGGAACTCAATATCGAACATTCTCCTTGTGAGTGGCGCTTGTTTACAGGCTCACCGAAATACAATTTAAAAGCTGTGTTATTACGTAATGGAAATTTAAAACCATGTATACCAGTTGTAGATTCAGTGACAATGAAAGAAACCTATGAAAATATGCTCATTATATTAGATAAAATGAACTACAACCGGTACAAATGGCAGATATGCGGGGATTTAAGAGTTATAAAAATTTTAGCGAGACCTCAGGGAAGATTAACAAATTATTACCGTTTTCTTTGCTTGCGGAACAGTCCTGCAGTAAATGGATACAATGAAACGAGAATTTGAGCGGAAAGCACTGAATTTCAACCGATATTTCAAAATGTCAATTATGTGCCTCTTGTAGACCCAAAAAACGTCATTTTTCCTCCTCTTTACATTAAGCTTAAACAAATGAAAAACTTTATAACGATTATAAATAAAGAGATTGAAAAGGGGTTGCTTTTTCCTTCTGCCAGAACCATCCTCAGACGCGTTTCGCTGTATAACAGCTCATCAGTGAGGCTATAGGTTCTGACAAAAGGAAAAAGCATCGGTGTCTGTTTTAAAACAGAAAAATCGGTATGCTTAGAAATTGGTGTTATTTACCAGTACCACGAGATGGAGCCATCTGGCTTTATTCTCTTATCATATGAATAAAGAGGGTGAAGGTTTTAAATACTTAAGACAAGCTCTTAGGTCACAAACTAGAAACTTGCTGGACGATGTTAATTTTATAGAAAAGTTCACCACGCAAGAACTCAGAGCCTGGAACTAATTTGTAGTGAGGGACTTCTTAGGCAACAATACGGATGCAAACTACGAACAACTAGTTAATGAAATTCTATAATCCTACAAATCGCTTGGTTACCGCATGTCATTAAAAATTCACTTTCTTCATATTATGGCGCTGTCAGCGACGAGCAGGGTGAAAGGTTCTATCAAGATATCAGGACAATGGAAATTCGGTACCAAGGATGATGGGATCTAGCCATGATGGGCGATTACTGTTGGATCTTGAAGAGAGAAGATTTGACCTCCCATAAAAGGATAAATAGAATTAGTTTGTTTGAAATCAATATTTTTGATATTTGCTTTTTTCTTAGATGCTGACTTAATATAAATTATAGTCGATATACAGAATTAAAAAACTTGTGAAATCATTTTTTCAATAAGTAATTTTAAGTGGTACCATTCTACATGTGGTGTGTTTAATGTAACAAGAAAACCTTACGTGTTAAAACTTTTCTCCATTTTTGTATTCGTTTACTCTTTACTATACTACAATATATTATTGAGCTTTATGTTACAATAAAAAATTTGCCGCCCAGTCTAATCACCCACTCAGCCCCCCCCCCCCCAGCCAAGCTGAAACCCTGATTTCGCCACTGAAAAAGAGTTAGTATACCGGTAGAATACAGTAACTTTTTACCAATAAAATTGTAGAACAAATCCGCACCAACAAATATTTTTTCAAACTTGTCATAATTTGATCTAACGAATGTTGGGCCGACAAATTAAAATCTACAATATTTTATTCAGGGGATCTTAAAACACGTAGATACCTAGACTAGACATGATATGCGCAGCTAATATAATTTATTCATGTGCTGCCCAATGTGAATCGGGAGGTAAAGGTTAAAGGGTTGTTCGTTTTCGAAGTGGCTGAGAGTACATGAGCTGAAGTTGAAATTAAAAATCTTTTAATTTTATTTCAAATGCTTATTTCATTGCTAATTGGTCAGTGGTCACAGCCGAGAATTTCCACTATCCCTGAGGCTTTAAGCTGCATAATTATTATTATATACTGGATGCGTCAGTAAGGCGTTCTTCTTCGATAGCACCCAAATTACAAGTTATACAAAAATAGTTTTATATAAAAGTTGTTGGGTTTACTAAAAGTCATAACGTAATAGTTATTTACGATATAAGTGTTGTAAAGATTCATATTACAACACGAGATGTTAAAGTTGTTAAACGAGGCGTCAGCCGAGTTTAATCAAACATCGAGTGTAGTTATATGAATTTACAACAAGAATATTGTACAAAATTTTATCTACTTTTATCTATGAATAAAAATATTTGGCAAAAGGCATTTTTAAAAATAAAAATGCACCTGCTATTAAAAATCGTTTTGTAAGGGCATCTATTACAGCACTAGTGCTGTAATGGCATCTATTACAGCACTAGTGCTGTAATAGATGCCCTTACAAAACGATTTACAGAACTGTAAAATTCATATTACTAAATGAAAGTAGATAAAAATATTTTACAGCATATTGGGTTTTCCAAAAAAAAGTTACCACAAGAAAAATTTGATTCAATGAACATATCTAAAAAAAATTATCTCAAACATGAGAACAATTTTCATAATTCCAAAATAATGTTAAACATTAAATATAATCAACAACAAACAATGTAACCTTGTAAGTTTAAATTACAAGCACTAATTTTTTTCCGACGCAGCTACTTAAACTTCTTAACATATTTAATGCAATTGTTTGAAATGTCTCTCTTTATTTAATCCAGCATAACAATATTCCTTCTTGAAGTAGGAGCCGTGTTGTACATCATTTTCTTTACATATCCCTACAAAAAAAATCCAGCTTGGTTAGCTCGGGAGATGTTGCTGTTATTCACGCGAAGAATTCTTGATTTAAATCTTATTTTAATTAAATATTAAATAAAGAAACTGATACGAATAAATAGTAATATATAATAAATATACCAAGGCAAAAATCATTTATTTTTTGATAGCTAACCAGATTAAAAAAATAAAATTTCAGTATAAGCTCAAGAAATATCGAAGCAATCCTTTTTTTTAATGTATTGTTGAATGTAGTAATGATTACGTGTATTTTAACGAGAATGATGTACAGGGTGTCCGTAAATTCATATGCCAAACTTCAGGAGGTGATTTTACAAAAAAAAAAAAAATGTATGTGAACGTAAGTCCGGAATTGCTTCAGTGAAGCGCTACAGCGCTTTAAAGGTGAATTTCTATTTATATCTCAGGAACTTTAATATGACAATCTTTTAAAATTGGTATTTTAACCTTCCTCGATGGTGTTTTTTTTAGACGAAACGCATGCAAAAATTGTTTCACCTCATTTTGATCGCATCACATGGCTTATTAATTAAAAATGTATTTTTAGCTTTTTCGGTTAATTTTGCTTTAAAAAGGTATAATATCTCGCTTATATCAACTTTTAAGAGAAAAGGGAACATTTATCCGGAAAAGGACGAATTCGGACAGAAAGCGTAATAGTAGAGATGTAGATACAGAAGAGCGGGTTTTAAATAATGTGTCCGGTAATCCAGGAAATACTAGCAGGAGACTCAATTTGATAGAAAATGTATCACTTACAACGTGTATAAGCACGCTATAATCAGATACGAAAGATGTCAGAAAGTGACAGATACGACGCCATTTTGATTTTTTTTTAAATGGCAACCCTCATCGATATTTCCGCATACCGTTACTTAACTATAATTTAACATTTCTTAGCAAGGAAACCGTGGCTTTTAATGTATTCATTAAAAAAAGATAATAATACATTTAAGAAACTAAGAGTATTCTATTATAATTTTAAAAATCAAAGTCTCCTCTTATTCTATTAATGTTGATATTGAAATGGCCTGGAATTATGGTAACATAGTGTATAATTAAAATCGACAACTAACACGATATTTCTGTGTGACAGTACTGTGTCAGAGAAGTAGTTATAAAACGGGTGCAAGTTGTTCAGTTTTTATAAATAACTCTTCGCCGTGTAGCAAAACTTTAATTCGTGCGTCTTTGACATTAATACGACCAAACCTAAAAAATCATTATCATTAAATCAATCATAAGGCTGTTTTCTTTTTCATGCCGAAATATAATTTTCAATTTTTATTGCGTTAAAAGCTTATCGGTGTAGCACGCCCATGATTCCCTTCTCCTTACAGATTCCCCGTAGCCGCAAGCTGGTGTGTCGACCTGTATGTTGTTTGCATCTTGTGCTCGAAATAATTTATTAGGTAATATCGAGGGATTTTTGACTAGGCCACGCCTCGTCAAAAAAATTTTATTCTAGGCCACCAAAGTAGTAAAATAACTCCAAAATGCACACATTTAACATAAATGCTAATTGATTTTTTAGTTTA
Organism: Polydrusus tereticollis; assembly: GCA_963920685.1. Taxonomy (NCBI): domain Eukaryota; kingdom Metazoa; phylum Arthropoda; class Insecta; order Coleoptera; family Curculionidae; genus Polydrusus; species Polydrusus tereticollis. Next base: position 44,370,183 of record OY987328.1, on the reverse strand, counting down.
AGTGGCAGATAACTTTTTATCAGGAAAACCGCGGTAGTTAAATTTGTTTTTAGTGAAACTTAACGAAAAAGGAATCTGTAATCCAAATAAATTTCCAGCTCGATCAAATGGGGATTTTGTTTAAATTGATCTCTACGTTGGTTTACGATGTAACCATTTGCAAATGAGTAAGATAAATGAAGCCATTACTTTTAAGGTTTTATCCATACAAGCATAGAGCTTTCCTCTATATCGCTTTACGATGTTTTACTTTTTTTTACCGAGAATTAAATCTCACCTATTAGTTTAGCTAGTTTTTTTCAAAGTTTTATAACTTAATTTCATTATTCTCTTACAGTATCTATAGGCACAGTTAAAAGTCAATAGTATTTTGTTATTTTTAGGTATATTAAGATATTTTTAAAATTTGAAACAATACAGAGTATTCAGTTAAACGATTTACAGAACTGTAAAATTCATATTACTAAATGAAAGTAGATAAAAATATTTTACAGCATATTGGGTTTTCCAAAAAAAAGTTACCACAAGAAAAATTTGATTCAATGAACATATCTAAAAAAAATTATCTCAAACATGAGAACAATTTTCATAATTCCAAAATAATGTTAAACATTAAATATAATCAACAACAAACAATGTAACCTTGTAAGTTTAAATTACAAGCACTAATTTTTTTCCGACGCAGCTACTTAAACTTCTTAACATATTTAATGCAATTGTTTGAAATGTCTCTCTTTATTTAATCCAGCATAACAATATTCCTTCTTGAAGTAGGAGCCGTGTTGTACATCATTTTCTTTACATATCCCTACAAAAAAAATCCAGCTTGGTTAGCTCGGGAGATGTTGCTGTTATTCACGCGAAGAATTCTTGATTTAAATCTTATTTTAATTAAATATTAAATAAATAAACTGATACGAATAAATAGTAATATATAATAAATATACCAAGGCAAAAATCATTTATTTTTTGATAGCTAACCAGATTAAAAAAATAAAATTTCAGTATAAGCTCAAGAAATATCGAAGCAATCCTTTTTTTTAATGTATTGTTGAATGTAGTAATGATTACGTGTATTTTAACGAGAATGATGTACAGGGTGTCCGTAAATTCATATGCCAAACTTCAGGAGGTGATTTTACAAAAAAAAAAAAAATGTATGTGAACGTAAGTCCGGAATTGCTTCAGTGAAGCGCTACAGCGCTTTAAAGGTGAATTTCTATTTATATCTCAGGAACTTTAATATGACAATCTTTTAAAATTGGTATTTTAACCTTCCTCGATGGTGTTTTTTTTAGACGAAACGCATGCAAAAATTGTTTCACCTCATTTTGATCGCATCACATGGCTTATTAATTAAAAATGTATTTTTAGCTTTTTCGGTTAATTTTGCTTTAAAAAGGTATAATATCTCGCTTATATCAACTTTTAAGAGAAAAGGGAACATTTATCCGGAAAAGGACGAATTCGGACAGAAAGCGTAATAGTAGAGATGTAGATACAGAAGAGCGGGTTTTAAATAATGTGTCCGGTAATCCAGGAAATACTAGCAGGAGACTCAATTTGATAGAAAATGTATCACTTACAACGTGTATAAGCACTTAAACCGCAATATCTTTAACCCCGATTAGAGTTTTGTCAATGGGTGCAATTAAAGATCCACATAGTGTTCACATATCAATATAGGTTCTCGGTCAACATGTGGGCCGGCATTGTTGGAGACGATTAATTGAACCGATCATGTTGCCTCCTCGTTTAACCGGTAAATAGTACCAGTCTATCTTAATTTTTTAAGACATGTGTTACCGGAATTGCTACATGATCTGCCCCTAAATATACGACAGACCTTATGGTTCCAACATGATGGAGCGCCAGCTTATTTTTCGCTTCTTGTCCGCGAGCAACTAAATGAAAATTTTAAAAGACATTGGATTGGCTGCGGAGGCCCTGTCACTTGGGCAGTGTGCTCCCCAGATCTTACACCTTAACATTTTTTTCTTCGGGCGTATGCTACATGTCTCTTTTATGAAACGGTAACATTTAGCGACTTTTACAGAGAGTACTCTTTTTATATAAATGGCATAGGAAAATCATAATCTGATGTCAAGGCGGCAAGAAATTGAAGCCTTAGAGTAATGGGGTCATATTTACCCTAATACCCCCTAATTCGCACGCCCCTGGTTAAAATTAACATTATCCAGTAGGTTCAAATAGATTAACTTACTAACAGTAATTTAGGTCCCAAAATTGGTTACGGTATCTGAAGTAGTTCCGGAGCTACAATGTGTTCTATTTACCCTACAAGTTTGTAATATGATCACATTAACAGCCTGTATAAGATACTTTTACAATTATGGAAATATGACATCGAGTCATTGATCTTGTAAGTTCTTCTCGGCGGCAAGTACCAGAAACGCTCTAAATTGAAACAATCTAGGACAGTGAAAATCCTAATCAAATCTAAATCTAAATATTAATTAAAAAGTTGACCTTTATCATGAAGTAAATGTCATCACCTGTTTGTTATAAAACCTGGTTAATTTTGTCTCACATATATAAATTTTATATTTCTATAATGTCTAACTTTTCTTTCATTTTTATGTCGTAAAAAATAATTAATTACGCTCTGCGGTACGTATACGAAGACCACTTTCTTGGTCTTAAATCTTCTGAGAGAAACAGAAATAATTTGGGAAAATTTTGAAAATTAAGGTTGTTCTTAAAGTTAAATGTTGAATTTAGGATAACGTAGGAAGAAGGTTTGAAAGTCTAAGATGTTCTGCAATCTATCTATATAATATCTTCGCATTATTTTATAATATTTTTATATAATTATAAACGACATATTTATACTACTGATATGCATTTTTGTATTGCCGTCTGGATTTGTTCGACAGAAAGTTTGTAATTGCCGAATTTGCTTCCTATTTAGTGTTTTTCTTGTCTTTTTTTAAGTGTCTCATCCGATTGATATATATAAAATTTGATTGATATATAATAAAATTTGACAAATACGAGGCCATTTTGAATTTTTTTAAATGGCAACCTTCATCAATAACCATACGAGTAATCGTTTCGGAAATACGGGGGTTCTAAATCACCTTCATCGATTATGTCTTTTCAGTGTCTCACCGGTGTAATAAATAGACCTTTTAAGTTAAAACCCCCAATTTTTACGCAGTAACGTAATTTCCCGTGGGCGAGCTAATTATGATACAATCAAATACGACAGATGTCAAAAAGTGACAGATACGACACCATTTTCATTATTTTTAGATGGCAACCCTCATCAATATCTACACGAGTGAATTGCATTTTACGATCCCATTTCAAAAACATATAGTTGTTGATATTTATTTTCAACCGCATCGAAAATACGGGGGTTCCTAAATTGCCTTTATCAATTATGTCCTTTAAATGTCTCACCCCTTTACCAAATAGACCTTTCAAGCTTAAAATTACAATTTCTTACACGGGAGCATAATTTCCTGTGGCCGAGCTATTTACGCTATAATCAGATACGAAAGATGTCAGAAAGTGACAGATACGACGCCATTTTGATTTTTTTTTAAATGGCAACCCTCATCGATATTTCCGCATACCGTTACTTAACTATTATTTAACATTTCTTAGCAAGGAAACCGTGGCTTTTAATGTATTCATTAAAAAAAGATAATAATACATTTAAGAAACTAAGAGTATTCTATTATAATTTTAAAAATCAAAGTCTCCTCTTATTCTATTAATGTTGATATTGAAATGGCCTGGAATTATGGTAACATAGTGTATAATTAAAATCGACAACTAACACGATATTTCTGTGTGACAGTACTGTGTCAGAGAAGTAGTTATAAAACGGGTGCAAGCTGTTCAGTTTTTATAAATAACTCTTCGCCGTGTAGCAAAACTTTAATTCGTGCGTCTTTGACATTAATACGACCAAACCTAAAAAATCATTATCATTAAATCAATCATAAGGCTGTTTTCTTTTTCATGCCGAAATATAATTTTCAATTTTTATTGCGTTAAAAGCTTATCGGTGTAGCACGCCCATGATTCCCTTCTCCTTACAGATTCCCCGTAGCCGCAAGCTGGTGTGTCGACCTGTATGTTGTTTGCATCTTGTGCTCGAAATAATTTATTAGGTAATATCGAGGGATTTTTGACTAGGCCACGCCTCGTCAAAAAAATTTTATTCTAGGCTACCAAAGTAGTAAAATAACTCCAAAATGCACACATTTAACATAAATGCTAATTGATTTTTTAGTTTAAGTGGCAGATAACTTTTTATCAGGAAAACCGCGGTAGTTAAATTTGTTTTTAGTGAAACTTAACGAAAAAGGAATCTGTAATCCAAATGAATTTCCAGCTCGATCAAATGGGGATTTTGTTTAAATTGATCTCTACGTTGGTTTACGATGTAACCATTTGCAAATGAGTAAGATAAATGAAGCCATTACTTTTAAGGTTTTATCCATACAAGCATAGAGCTTTCCTCTATATCGCTTTACGATGTTTTACTTTTTTTTACCGAGAATTAAATCTCACCTATTAGTTTAGCTAGTTTTTTTCAAAGTTTTATAACTTAATTTCATTATTCTCTTACAGTATCTATAGGCACAGTTAAAAGTCAATAGTATTTTGTTATTTTTAGGTATATTAAGATATTTTTAAAATTTGAAACAATACAGAGTATTCAGTTAAAGGCGTCCACAATCCATCTCAAAAACCTCTGGTCGTAGCTGTACAGGAAAATAATTGAATCGTTTATTTCAGAAAGGGACTAACTAACATTTTGGGCAATTTTCAGTTTTTCAGCTCATTAAATTTTTTTAAGATATAATATGTACCTTTTGGTGCAAAAAGGGACCATCTTCCGTAAATAAAATGTCAGTAAATTCAATCTAATTTCAGGCATTTATTTGAAAAAGGTACCAAGTGACATCAGTTTCTTTCATATGAATGGCTACTAGCGCTACCGAACTTTATGTTCGCATGAGCTGTCAAGTAGAATAAACCTATAAATATTGTAATATAATAATAAATATTAATATAATATAATATATAATATATATATATATATATATATTATATAATTAATATAATATAATATAATAATAAATATTAACATATTTCATATTTTAATGATAACGTCAAGCCGATTCCTTAAAAAAAGTTCATTTATTTCAGAAAGGTACTAACTGCATTTTTTCAATTTTCTTTTTTTTTCGTCATTATCAAAAAAATTCATGGTTTGCCATAAAAAAATATCTAAACAACTCCGTCTTAAAGTACTTATGTCAAAAAAATATTATTATCATATTTTTCTAAACTGTCAATAAGTTTTTACTCATTTTCTCAAAAGTAACAAAATGTTCGATAGTACCTTTCTGAAATAAACGATTCAATTGTAATAATAAAAGTTGCAAAGAGACATTGATTGAAAATATTTTGAAGCTTCTAAAGTGGCCGCAATATTAAATAGTAAAATATATAAATTCTGCCCAAATTACCAAAATAAAGTATAACTTTAAGGGCGTCGTTGGAAAACTGAGTTGATTCTCCATAACTCTTTTTTAAGAATTTTCTTCATACCACCCTTGACCAGGCTGGGGGAAGCCGATAAAACATGAAATATTTAAATGGCTGTATCTTCTATTCTATTAATCCAAATGAAACAAGTTTGGGCTTATTTCAAAGGGACTTCCAGACTGATTTAGTAGTACTCGCCGATTTTCAATAAATTAAATATATGGCGCTGCTTGCTGAAATTATAATTTAGAATAATTATCCAAATAATTTTAAATATAATGGTGTGCTTTTTTACAAATTCTAAATCAGTTTGGAATTTCCTTTAAAATAAGCCTAAACTCATTTCATTTGGATCAATAAAATAAAAGATTTAGGGATTTAAATATTTCATGTTTCATCGGCTACTCCCGCCCTTATCAAGGGCGGTATGAAAAAAATTCTTAAACTAAAGTTATGGAGAATCAACACAGTTTTCCAATGGCGCCCTCCAAGTTATACCTTATTTTGATAACTTGGGCAGAATTTATAATTTTTACTATTTAATATTATAAGTGAGGAATGAAACACAAAGTCTGGTCCACTAATTTAATAATAAAAAATTAGTGGAGCAGACTTTGTGTTTCATTCCTCACTTAAAATATTACTCCACTGTGAGATGGACTACTTCCATAAAATTTAATATTATGTTGCGCCCCCTTGAGGCCACTTTAGAAGATTCAAGATGTTTTCAATTAATGTCTCGTCTCTACTTTTGTTATTACAATTTTTTTCCTGTAACGCTACCACCAAAGGTTTTTGAGATATGGATTATGGACGCATTTAACTGAACACCCTGTATATTGCATAATATGATTGCGATACGGCTTTAAAAATTATTTGTAATTTAAATTAGGATGTATTATTTTAACTATTTTGGATAAAACTTTTACGTTTTTTTTTAGTAACTGAAACGTCTTCATCACGTTATGTGCTGTTCAGGAAACTTCCAGAAACAAAACAAATAAATAAATAAAAGCAAAATACTCATGACTCTAATGTGAATCTAAGAAATAATATCGGTACAATAGGTGTATTTTTTCACTAAAGAACTAGATTGTATGTTAAGAATATTTGCTTGGATTAAGATCTAAGAGTCTTAAATGCAACATATTACATCTTGATCTAAAGTTGAAAGAAATCTTTTTTATAATATACATTTTTTGAAATGAACAATAATTACTTAGCAATAAGTTAAAAGAAATTGATTTTAATATATTTACCCGATTTTAAGAAACGATATAATTATAGCCTTAATGCTCTACATTTTGAAAACAAGCACTTAAAATAAAAATACCTGGATTTATTTAAATAAATTAGAATAACGAAGTGGGTGCTTTCTATACCACTGTATACAGACATTGACATTTAATATTATTCCCCTGTTGCACAGACTCGTTGATACATTAATTTAACCTGCAGAACTTTAATAATCATTTGCAACATTCTCCACCTGAGACGTTCTTTTTAATTTCTTTCCTAACAGAGTTAAATAAAAAAATAGCTATTTTCCTAACAAGTTCGGAAAATCAATTTTCGGCAAAGCAGTTAAGTACTGTTTTCCTGTGAGCGTAAGGGAAATTTACTAACAAAGAACTTTACGAATAATAACTTCACTTTGAAATATTACAATTTTTTTTATTAATATAAAAATTAATTGTTAATGTACATGTATTTGCATTACCTACTTAACTTTTCCAATGATAATCGTGAAGTTGGTGGTTTTGATTTATTGGGATAGTGATTTCAGCTGACTGCAGTTCATTTTCGTACTCTTGCTCAAAGTATTTGTCATGAGTAATTGTATTTGGTTATATGTCAGTGGAGACGGTGCTGAAATCGTCATAGTCATAGTCGAACATAGAGTTCCCGCTGGTAAGCGATGACAATTTCAATACCTTTCTTGCTGCATATTTTGTATTCTCAATAGATTCGTTCAAATATCCTTCGGCGACTTTTGTTGATTGCCATCCGTCATGGCGCTTTAGATTTGTGATACTCACTCTAGCATATACAGTCACAGAAGAACAATGGCAATGTCCAGCTTAAAATTTTTGATTCTTTGGTCTATATCCAATCTTTTTTTTTTCAGAAAAGCGATTAGCTTGAAATCAGCCCTATGCAGCAGCAGTCCGTTAACTTTTTAACGGTAGTGTTTCCAGTAGAAACGGGTTAACACAGCCACTTGATCTTTTCCAACCAAAGTTAAGGAACAGCTGTTAGAATTCTTAAACGGATCGAACTGTCAGAAATGTTTAACCTAAAAATTTTATTTATTTCTGTGATTTACGTCAACTGTTTGATAACTGACAACACGAAAACGAAAACAGGTTAGGTTACATTTTTTTCTGTTTCGGTAAATATCGACCTATTTTGGTATTACGAATAAATAAACGCATTAATCAGAATAATTTCAGATGGAAACGCAAATTTAAATGAATTTCTACCTGCGGAGAAGATTATTATTTTCCTATCGCCGAGCTAGTGTATAGTTTTTGTGCGTTCGAGATCTAGCGTAAGTAGGTAGGTACATATGTTTTATTTTGCTTATTTAATTTGTTAACAACACCTTTATGATAGGTAGGTACTTATTTACGTTTTTTTCTAGGAATGGATTGAAATTAACCAGGAAAAAATACGCAAACAAAGCAGCAGAGACGTTATTAAATTATCATAATATGGCTAGAGCTTTTAAGCAGTGTGAAGAAAATGATACAAATAAATAATAGGTATTCTGACAGAAGGTAATTACGCAATAGATTACCTACATACCTACTTTATACCTACTTTAATTAGGGCTCCTAGGAAATCTTTGCTTTGGTAATAGATGAATGTATACATACATACACATTTTTGTAGGTTATAAGATACCTACAGATTTTCAGATGTGCTTCTTATTTAAAAATCAAAAAAGGGTATTGGAATTATGCCTGGTTAAATTTAGAATATGACAATGATTACTTTAATATAAAGGTAAAATAACTACCGTTTCATTTCAACATTTTAAGTGTTATTTAAAGTATTACAGACACCATTTAATACACTACGTAGTAAGGTGAAACCTTTTATGTGACTTTTGATTTTATGTTATAGAAAATTCCTGACCAAATTTTTTTAAAGTTAGGTATCAATCAGTACCTTTTTTCTCACATAAGTTTTAATGTCTAAGTATCTTATTGTCCAACAGTATCTTGAATATGAGCTGGTAGTATAGTCGGGATAAGAAACTAATGTTAGTCTAATACTTCGGTAAATATTGGCAAACATATTTATTAACCTAGTTTTATTGTCCTATTCCGACTACACTACTAGCTTATATAAGATTTTAGTATTATTAAATTAAAAATGTTGTTCTCAATTCAATTAACTACAATTTATTTCCAAATAGGTAACTGTTACAGTTCATTATGTAGAATAAAATATAACTTAAAAAATTTCAACAGACATACCAATAATTTTATTATTATAATATTACATTTATAATGAATTTCAAATAATTTAAGTATAATTATTTCTTAGTTACCACTATAAGTCTCCAGGAGGGCCATAGCTAACTAAAAATAAATCCAAATCTTACGAGAAATCTTGTCCTTGGCCAGCATTGTCTAATAACAAAATAATTGTAGGACAAGATTTGGTTTTATTCTTAATTTGCTTTTATATTTTTGCCAATTTTGTAAAAGTAGCTTACCGGCTTGCAAGCCAGTTTATTGATTTCAAGCACTTTTTTAAATAGGAACTCTATTTATTTTAGAAGATGGTTATTTTTTGGTGCAAAAGGTATGTAGAAAAGAAATATTAGTAGTTCATAGTCTTAACGACAATGCCTTAAAAATAGCATCAAATCATACATTTAGACTGTGAAGTATCTGTACGATTTTTTTGTCCACCAGGGTAAGCATGTTTTTACAGGTTATTAAAACAACTGATTATATATATATATAGAATTTAATATTAAAAACGTAAAACCAGAACAAATTAATTATATTGTATTAAAATTTAAAATACCTAAGTAGGTATCGCTAATGCTCTTATTGCGATCTCCAAGGACTCTCCAAGTTTAAACTAGAAAATAAATCTTCGAAAGAAAACAAATGATCTTTAAGGTGGCCTTAGAACCACCAGGGGTAAATGAAAACAAGGCCTGTACATTTTAAAAAGCGCCCCCAATTTAGATTTCGCGAGTCATTCGCAGAAGCTTTAAGGAAGCACAGGGCAACAGCGTCTAAAGATTTGGTTTATTTCATTAGATAGTTGTCTCACAGCCATTGGCGAATTTGCATGTGCTAATCAAAATGTAATACCCTCGCGCATTCACTATTATTTTGTGAAAATCATAAGGTAAGGTAGGTACCTAATATTTTTTGGTATCTTTAAGACAAATTTCAAATAAATTATAGTGGGATAAAGTCATAATATCACAAGTTTGGTAGATATTTTGATGTTTACATTTACCTTAGAATTTTGCGGCGCTGGGTAAATGTACACATGGATGAGGGGCAAATGTGAACATGGATTCGGGCCAAAAAAAAAGGCCCACCACCATATTCTTCATAACAGAATTAAAGGGAGAAAAACGGCGATGGCTGTTCAAGGTCCTGGCCGAAAGTCGACGCGATCCGTTATGGAAGAAAATGAAATTAAAAAGTGCCTTTTAACAAGATGCAAAATGGGCCACCCTTGTAGCAAAGAAGAACTGCGTGACCTCGTTGGTAAATATGTGAAAGCTAAGAATATAAAATTTCCTTTTAAAGATAACAAACCAGGTAAAGACTGGTACCTTTCGTTTATGTTTCGACATCCTCAGCTATAACTAAAAAAACCAGAGCATCTTTAAAAGTTGCGTAAGGATGCGAGAAACACACAGATAGTAGGTATATGATTTTCATGAGAAGTTAGAAAATGTGTTATGAATGATCTCGACAAGGAAAAGCTGCGTTTGTCTTCTATATAATTTCAAGACTGAAACAACAATTATGTATATGGTGAAGTGTTAACCTCTAACGACGTCATATCATGACTAAAAGAAGCCGAAGAAAAAAAGCAAAAGGCAACTACTTAGGGGCTAACTAACAAGACAAATAAAAAACTCAAATCAAAAAAGAAACAAAATAATCCAACCACTGCAGAAAATTCAGGCGTTAAGAAGAGAAAATTATTGAAAATAGCTAAAAATAAATCAGATACCTCGGAAGAGAGTGATACCATATGAATATGATGATGAGAGTTCCAGCGATGAAATACAACAGGATAATGACGTAATTTATTTGGAACCCATTAAAGATATGTCAAAGTTGTGCGTTGGAAAATTTGTTTTCATTCCGTTCAAAGGGGGTTAACGTGACACAACTATTTTTAAATATGTTTGTTCTATTGAAGATGTTGATGAGGACCAAAATGAAATAAAAGTTATCGGCGGACACTTTAAAAACACTTTTTTGTGTCGTAGAAACTGATGTTAATTTCGTTAATATCGGTCAAGTATTAGGTATACTGCCAGATCCTGAAATATTTCCCAAAGTTAAGAGAATCTTTTATAGATTTGTAAATAGTATTCCCCTGGCGGAGTAGACTTCAAACCTTCGTTGAAAAATTGTTATCTTTATTCTATTAGAATTATGGAATATTACTTTGTTTGCTTGTTACTTAAGAACATAGGAATGACGGAATGAATTATTTTTCTGCCCTTTTGTTCTTATTGTTCGGAAAGCGTAGGTGTTGTTTTTTTATAATAAATATTTTTGTAACTGTCGTTTTTTTAAATTCTTCTAATGGGGTAAATGTAAACACGTTAATAACATATCAAATATCAACTATATAATGCCTACAAACGACATGTTTCTGTTAACCCCACGATTTTTTGCACAAATGCTTATGGTCTTCAGCAGAATTGTTTACATTTCCCCCGAGGGCACGGGGTAAATTTAAACATACAACCTGTAAAAAAATATATGACAAAAACTAAAATGGCTAATTTTGAAAGGTATTATTCTGAAAATGTTTAATAAATATACATACTCAAACTGCCTGCAAAGTCGATACACTATACAAATTGATCAAATTAATTTTATGAATAAAGGTATCAAAAGTGTCGAGAATCGTCTACATTTAACCCAACTGTCCCTATAGGTGCATTATTCAAACACGTGTTTACAAACTTTTTAATTGGTTGGCGTCACAAGTTTGGAAAACGTTGCCAAGTTTATTTACCAACGCTTTACCTTGCATACTTTGAAGTAACAGAAGAAAAGAATACACTTTAAAAATATCAACAAATCAAAATATTACTAAAAAAGTATAGCTATGAAATCAATTTAGTATGTACATTTGACTCTTCGAAAACTCTTTTGTAGCGGGGTTAAAAAAAAACGGTATATTTGTCGATATCAGTAACTACAAATAATTGACGTCACAAAAGGCAGGAGGTTTTGGCGCGCGTTCAAAATGAGAAATTTGTATTGTAAAATATCTCGTAACACAATGAGATTTATGATAAAAAAGAAAAATAGGGGGTATATTTGAGTCTAGATACAACTAAATATACATTGAATTAAAAATTGTGCAAGGACCCTTTTGTACACACGTATAATAATAACGGTATGTACCTGGCCCGAATAGCCCTAGCAATTTAAGGCCATGCAAAGGAAGACAGACACCCTGTATTATCAGATTAGACCGTTTTCAAGCCCAACGAATTTCCTTGTAAATATATACATTTAAATTTTAGAAAATATCCCAGTCTCAATCGTGTGAATTGTAAATCTTAAACCATCTTACCGAAACTTTATGTAATATTTTATGTAACGCTAATTAAATATGTAATATGTAGAAACACAACATTAAATAATAAAAAATTCCTGGGCCTATATTAATTTTGACATTTTTTAGCTGTTGGGACGTTTTAGCAAAGGAGGAAAACATACTCTTGAACTGGATTGGAAGTGTTAATTAAAATGGCAAAATATTCTACTTATAGACAGTATACAGGGTGTTTCACGGTCGATGGTACGTTAGACGTTTACGGAGAACTAAATAACGAATCATTTTCAAATTTTGGCAACTGCAATAAACGACTATGGTCTATCGTTTTAATATATTTTCAGCAATGCAAGGTTGCCGCTTCTGCCCAAAACAGGTGGCAATATAGTTATTTCAAATGGAACACCCTATATCTTAGAATTTTTTTGGACTCTACATTAAATTGTAAGTATTTTTTAATAAGTGCATTATAAGTCTAAACTTAATAGGTTCCGAGATATCGCCATTTGAAAAATGACATTTTTGAACTTCTAACACAGCTTCTAACTTTTTAACGGTATGTCTTAGAGCAAAACGGCTTACATGTCCCTATCTTCCTATTTTACTATCTTCCCAAAAGTTTCAACTTCCGGTTAAACCGGATGTAACTTAAAATCCCCATATATAGTACTTCCGGCGTAACCGGAAGTTGATATTTTTGGGAAGATAATAAAAAAGCAAGATAGGGACATGTAAGCCGTTTTGCTCTAAGACATACCGTTAAAAAGTTTGAAGCAGTCAAAGTTCAAAAATGTCATTTTTCAAATGTCGATATCTCAAAACCTATTAAGTTTAGACTTATAATGCACTTATTAAAAAATACTTACAATTTTATGTAGAGTCCAAAAAAATTCTAAGATATAGGGTGTTCCATTTGAAATAACAATGTTGCCACCTGTTTTGGGCAGAAGCGGCAACGTTGCATTGCTGAAAATATTTTAGAACGATAGACCATGGTCGTTTATCCCGGTTGCCAAATTTTGAAAATGATTCGTTATTTAGTTATCCGTAAACGTCTAACGTACCATCGACCGTGAAACACCCTGTATAATATACCGAATCCGAATGATAAATTAATGATTCGCGAAAAGGTCAATGTCAAGTGCGTCCTAATAATATATTCAAGTAATTATAATGATTAATATAATACAGGCAAAAAGACTAATCTACAATATGACATTAACCAACATTTAAACGACTTTAATAGTTATTTATATTATATTACTAGTACGGTATGAGCTTCACTACAGTAACGAGTGGGGAATACAACATTTTATATAAGACCCAGAATTTTGTTTTTTTTATGTATTCAAAATGATTTTGACATTTGACAAAAAAAATTGTATTATTACACAAAAAGTGACAGTGACCGACGGAACAAAACAAATCATAGTTTGATTAAAAATGACTAATGTAATAAAAAAAATGAGTGATCTAATAAGTTCATTACATCACTGAGTGATGTAATGAGTTCATTACATCACTCAGTACGATAATACAGTATATTGCATAACGCAAACAGGCTAAAATGGGTTATGTAATAAGCTCTTTTCGTGTGGGTCTTATATAAAATTAATTAAACACCAAGAATTTGCTCTTGAAAAACGGGTAGGGACCTAGACAGCAAACACATGTCAATAAGTTGAAATGAATAAAAATAATGAATTTATTACTTTTTTCTACTTCTACACACCAGCAGCTTTTTTTTGCAACTGAAAAATCTTTCAAAAATACATGGAAGTCATTATGGCTTGGCGCGCACCAGCAATTAATGCTAGCCCATATCAAATCAGTGTGTTGTATTTAAGCCATTTTTAAGTTGCACAAAAAAAGTTGCTAGTGTGATTTTGATTTAGAAATAAGTAAGTTTAAGATAAATGTTAGTTAGTGTCCTACTGTTCCTCCAGTATATTTAAATGTTCTAGGTTAGGTTAGTTATAGTTAGTTCTAGGTTAGGTTAGTTATAGTTAGTAGGTACATTAAGTTCTGTTAATATATTAAAGTTATCTAAGTTGCCAAACTCTTTTAAGTAATTTAATTTTAGCGCCATAAGTGATAATTCATTTTTCCTTTCTGCAATAATATTTTGTTTCTCCCATAATTCATTTTTCCTTTCTGCGATAATATTTTGTTTCTCACATAATTCGTTGTTTTTTTTCATCGTCTTGTTGAATTCCTCCATTTGAACTACCACCTGCTTTTGAACATCTAGAGTCGTTTTCTGTGATGCTGAAAACGACTCTATTGCAGACCGTAGGGTTGTGCTGGAGCACCTTTCGTGTTCATTTTTTGTATTAGTTGACACTAAAATTAAAGTTTATATTTACCAAAAGTATTAAAAGGGTAGTAGCCATAATACAAAGCCTTCGGGAGAGGTGAGGGAGCAACGGGGCTGATAGCCCCGGTTCTCACCTTTCTTTGTGGCCCTATCTCAAGTAAAATAAAAACCCATTATTATTATTATTACTTGAAAATGGTTTGTTCTACCAAAAAAACTCAAAATACTTTTTTTTTTAAGAAATGACTGTAGATTAAGAAATAGACCCCTGATTTGAAAAATACCAGAGGCGTACAATTTTTTTCGCCAAAACAATTTTCTTTTTTGCTGTCGCGTACGCCACTGGTAAAATGGTAAAAACTTTTTAAATCGAGAAAACGTATTTTCATGCCAGTATAGCGCACACCCATGATCAGTGTAATACCTTAAATCGTTTTCGAGGTATTGAAGGACAAATGTATATTACTTTTTTTTTTGGCACACTGTATCTCGAAAAGAAAGCATTTCCAGACCCACATTTATATGACCTTTTTTTCTTATATTGACCTCTAGAATACCTCATTAAAATATTTCCCTTTCCTCCCGAAACACCCTGTATATCTCCTACCTAATATGTACTTCAATAGTGCATACAGGGCTGAACCCCAGAAGATGAAATTCTCGAGGAAGTATCAAACAAAAAAATATGAACACTTTTTTACCTATTTACTGCACCAATCCAGGAACACACTCTAGGTTTGTTGTTTAACACCCTTCCAAATACTTGCACCCCAGGATATTTCAGGTATTTACCTTCTACAAGTTGTCAATCATCCGAGTTCAGCAATTTTTCTTTTATATTTCAAGTTCTGATTTTGCCCTTTCCATTATAGAAGTCTTCATAATACATCCAGGTCTTTAATTTTTGCATCTGCCTACCTAAAAAACAATACTTTTTTACATTGAATTTAAACTTTTTGAAGTGTTGACTCACTGTGAGAACATGATTATACAGAAATGCAACAGAAATGATAGTTACCCAAACATGGTATATTTTGGCGGAGATATTCCCAAAAGTGAATGACAAATTAACCCCCTATTCTATCACTATCTATTCTAATTTTAATTAACTTCATGGTGATTAAATATTTTCAATTTTAGGGTTAGAAATTAGTAGTAGAACAATTCTTTCGATACAGAGTATGAATCGATACTTTGAGAGTCGATACCCGATTACTAAGTATTGTAGGTAGAGTTGGGGATGATCAATTGACCGCTAGCTATTTGACTGGTTAAATTCGGTCAAAATATACTAAATTTTTACAGAATTTTATTTAAGTTATATCAACATTGTTTTATTCGTTTGCCATCAGTCCAGTTTACCTACACCCGTATTGACTCTCTACCAGTGAATATGAATCCCAAAAATGTCTGCTATCGTGCAATATCGGATTCTGATATCGAACACCCAGAATCAGATTCCGAAGATGAATCTGATTTTGATAATTTACCATTATCCAGCTTAATTAACAAAGTTTAATATCCCTTTGTTTATTTTCGATTTATTAAATTTATTTTTAAGTTTTTCATATTTAAATATGTTTATTTGCATTAAAAATTTGAATTTTTTATTTGTTTGTTTTATTTTATTTTCAAATTTATTTTGGTCAATTGACTGGTAGGTATACTAAAACACGATACTACAAGTGAATAAATCGTTGTTTAATCTCTAGTATCGTGCGAAGTACTACCACCACTAACCCTCACTAATTTACATTTCATAATGATCAATAAAATTTAAATTTTATTATTTTTGATCCAAATGTATTTTTTCGACTTACAGGACCTTCTGAATTTAGGAAATGGCTGTCAACCACAGCAATATAAATCCACGTCGACATAGATGTTTGGGGTTATCCCCTTTAAATTTGTATTGATGCTTACTCATGTTTGGAATGTTTATTTCAGTCGTAAATTTTTTGTCTAAATCAGTTTAATTTATGAATCTTAACCACAAGTGAAATAATTTAGTTAGGTACTAGGTATTATAATTTCTTTATAATATTATTTATTGTTAATATAAAAATATAGGTACTAGATAGGTATAGCATATTTATTGCTTATCATAATATTAGGTTTTAGTAGGTACCTACTTGGTTTTCAGCTTAGTTTAGTTTATTTATGGAAAAAACTTACATAAGTTTCTTATCTTGGTCAACGAATTCAAAATACATTTACAAATTTAAGACAATACATTTAAATTTTAAGAAAACCCCCGAAAGTACATTTTACCTAAAACATCCAAACCACAAGCGCACCCACTAAATCCAGGACATTACTTTAAAAGTCCATATCTACCACTCTATATTGTATGAAATCGTCCATTTTATAAAAACATTTATTTATTAGAAATTGTTTTATTTTATTTTTAAAGGGTTTTAGAGGGAGATGAACACACCTATGAGTAGTATAAGTCAGGCAATAAATAAATAATAATATTTAGACTTGTTATCCTGTTTATGGTCAATATTTTGTATATAATGTAATTCAAAATGGTTTATCGGTAACAGTTCTAAAGGCAGGCAGAAAAAGCTTATGATTTGAAGCCTCTGTTTCATATTAAACATAAACAAACAAATTTAATTTTTACAAAGTTATGTAAGAAACTTGGTTGATCCAAGCTTTAATAATTTATCTATTATAGCAGCTACCTGCATAGTCTAAATAGTCTAGAATCTTACCTCTATTTGGTAGGTAGTACATTCTTGCCAAAACAACATAACATCATATATTTTTCAGCTTGTACGTAAGTAGGTACATTGTAGAAAACTGCTTTAGAATCGGAAACATAATTTTCTGCTACATACAATGAAAAATCTTCTCGAAAACCTTTCTTGTCATGGTTTGATAAAATCTAAAAGTACATAAATTTCCTATAAATTGTAAATCAACACAAATCAATTTAGTTCAGTAATTTTAACCTGTAAAAGGGTATTTTTAACTTACCTGTATAAAAAAATATCCATTTTTTCTTTTAAACGAGCTTATGCATATATAAGAGGATGTATTTTCAATCAAAAACACTTCGATCACTAATTTTCGAAGCAAAAACCGAAAAATTCTAAAGAAAAGCAAGCAAGAAACGAGGTTCTGTCATCTGTGTACCGTGAAACGAGGGCATCCGAAGCAATCCGAAGTGATTCGATATCCGACATGTGCGGGC
Organism: Polydrusus tereticollis; assembly: GCA_963920685.1. NCBI lineage: Eukaryota > Metazoa > Arthropoda > Insecta > Coleoptera > Curculionidae > Polydrusus > Polydrusus tereticollis. The sequence continues at coordinate 44,352,337 of OY987328.1, read as the reverse complement.
CCCTGATTGGCTCAAAATTTTAACCGGGGTCCGTTTAAACGAAGCGTCGGGTCTTTCGATGCCGATAAAAAAGCCCGTTAAAACTCGAATTAACCCCTGAAATGTAACGGAAAAGTTGTTGCTGCATACCAAATCGCGGAAATAGCATGGGATTTTTCTAACGGGTCCCGTTAGTTTGGAGTTAACGGAAAGTTTTAAGTGGGATTTATAAACTTGTCGCAACGCTCAGTTCAGTTCCGCGCAGTCCAGTTCAGTTTCGCTGATTGTCGTTCGACTTTAAACAAACGAAAACATACCAAACCATTTATAAACCCTCAATTCATTCGCAGCGGTACGCCCAGTCGCGCAGCGAGACGCTCGGCTACGCTCGAGATGGCCAAGTTTTATCTTTTGACGCTGCAGTTCGTTGTCGCAGGACTCTTAACCAATGAAATGCGAAAGTTGAATCACGTGGTGGTTGACAGGCCAAATGAACCAATGAAATGCAATACGACATGCGAACAGCAGCTAAGTTTATAAATTACAAATTTGTTTACGGCGACCTCGGGCGAACTCTGGCGTACTGCGCTGCGGAACTGAACTGCGCGTAACTGAACTGAATAGTTTATAAATCCACCTTTAACCTGTGTGCTGCTGCATAGGGCTGAATGTCTGCTTATGTCGATATATTTTTTAGCTTAAACATTAATTTCAAGGTTAAATACTTTGGCCATGGTGAGGATGCTTGTCAAGTTGCAGATAATTCAAAAAAGTAAACCAAAAAAACATTTTTAAAATTTAAAATTTTCTTTCTTAGGTCATTTATAAAATATGACGTATTTTTTTCATACATTTTTTTTCAACTTATCTGTCAATAAATCGGTTTTGACATATTCTGCAGCAATGACGATTTTATCTGAAACTCCATCATCTATAAATTCTTTCATTTCCGCCTCTGAATTTTTTTTTAGAGTTAAATTTACCGCAATCAAAATATAAATACTTTTAAGCTGCGGTTTTCTCGAAAGCGGCACCTTCATATAGCGGCCGTCAGAATTCGGTGAATTATGTCATGCAGCGGTGAAAAAGTGTGGCAAGCATAGTCGGTGGTGTGAGTTGTAAAGTCAGGAAAACGATGAAAGTTGTAAAATGAAGCCGTTTTTAATCATATGGATGACATTCACAAATCACCAAAATAAATTTAGATACGCAACTGGACTTTTAGAACTGTCAAAAACTAATTGGCGCTGATGTCCTAGTATTTGCGATCCGAAACACGCGAGAAAGAAACAAATCTGTTTGGCAAGTATGGGTAAAAATGAAGAAAACTGTTTTACCAACTTTTGATGAAATCTGTTTTATCTGTAGATATTGGTGACGTTTTAAAATTTAAAATATTCCTTGGTAAATATTAATTTTTCTGCTTTTACTTTTATTTCAGGGATACACGTTATTTGTAACTCTTGCTTTTAAGTTTTGAGTAAATACCTTGTTGGTAAAGTAACAAATAACGTTTATCTAAGAGCTTAAATAGAAAGCAGCAAAAAATGAATTATTTAAACCAAGCAATACCTACCTATTTAAAAAAATACAGCTGACTAAAGTAAAGCGAAATAGGTAATAAAACATTATTTTTATGATCAAAAATTTTCGGATCTCCTTTTAGCAAGCGGTGTCGCATGCCAGTTTATTAAACCAGTTTGGAACATAGGTATCGTAACTATAGATCTGACACGCCATTCATGAATGCTATAAGATTGTGATGCCAAAATCGTTTGGTGGCGAGACGCCGTGAGGAGCTAGGTGGGGTCGGGAGTGGGGATTACTCTGAATTTACATATGCATGCGACAAAACCACAGAACAATAAAGGTTAGGTTGACAAAACTCCAGGAAAACCCATAGAAAAACGCTGTCACAAATCCGAGTATTGCCGAGTCGATGCGGGTGGTCACGAAAATGATCTGGGCGGATTCTTTTTTGCTGCGTTGCCATACTACAGATTTTTTACAAGGTTTTAGGCAATGTTATATATTTCTCACATCACGTTATTCTAGTAAATCTTAGAAGTTAATACTTTTAACAGAGTTAGCCCAGAAAACTACGTTTTCTGTGGCGTAAGTCTGGCAAACCAAGTGGAGGGCAGCAGCTTGAATGTTGATTTACTTTACACTGAAATACAATGATGACAACACGTTTATTTGTTATTGTTCGGTCTAATAGTTACGAGGTCTATGGTTTGGAACATAACATTTTTTAGGTCTTAACGGAGGTGCGTAGTCTTCCATACCGGAAATAAATACGCGAACTAAACAAACCGAAGACACACTAAAACTAAATAAAAAGTCAAAACAACTAATAAAAAACACGTTAATAGTACACACAAAGACCAAACGATCACAAACGGCATGAGAATTCAACACAACTTAAACGAAAATCGAGAATAGAAAATTGACAATACACTTAAAATTTTCGACAACAACGAAATCTAGGAGGGTGCTTCTTCTCGATCGCAAATCGCAAATGAACGTGGTGCCCTCTATACGAACTTAACTAAACCAAATTGGACGATGCCACTACGAAATGCGATCCAAACAAAATAATAATGTTTGGCGGGAACGGCCAGCTTACGTATCTAAATTTATTTCGGTGATTTGTGATGACATTGATCTCGCGCTTGTAATAATTTTAGAAGAAAAAGATGAAAAAGAGGTTAAAAGGAGAGAGGAATAAACGAAGTTATATAAAAAACGTGCAGAAGAAGGTGCATATTAATTTGCTTGATTTATCGTTATTATTTTGAAAATTGTTCGCCTGTGCGGTCAACCTAGATTTAAAAACGTTGAGCCAACTGTCACACTGACACCGAGTTCCATATGACGACAGCGCCATCTTACCTTATGGAGTTGAGCAACGCGTTCTGAGACTTTGGCAGTGTCGTGCATAAGCAGTATTAACATGCTGACTGTCGGCTTAATTTTTGCATATTTGGTTTCAACTTATAACGACACCGAACAACAAAACCCGAAACCAATAATAGCACGTTTAGTGGACTCAAAAACGAAGAGAACGTCGCTTCCTTCTTAAAAAATATTTCGTTTAGTTACAACTACGTCGGACCATGACAGAATGATTGACTAGGTTCTGGGCTACCTGAAATGACCAATTACAACATTTTTTGGGAGGTTCAACATTTTTTATGACGAAAAATTTCATAAATGTGTTTTACATTTCTACCCATAGTTCGCGATATCTTCGAAACTAATCGAGATAATTTCATTATATTTTTTTTCAATCAAAAGAAGAAATGTAAGCCAAGGTTATTGAGTTAATTTCGACTTTTTGAAAACTTTAGTGTTTCTGTAAAAATAGGTTAATCTCTACCATGTACTTTAATTGCAGCACTTTTTTCAACAAGCGAGAAACATTGTTGTTTTAAAGAATTTGGTTATACTATCTGGGTACGAAAAAGAGCAAAAGCATTGACCAAGATTTAAAAAGAAATCCATCCGATAATAGTTTCGCCAATCGTCAAGTTCTAATATTAGCTCTTGAAGTAGATTAATATCAGAATATTCATTCCGCTTCAAAGGTCATTCCTTTACCCATTTCCTTCGTGGCCGAAGCCTTTTATTTAATTGATGTTGTCTTTTTTTTAATAGAAGAAACGCACGCAACTGCTAATAGATTTTAACTCATCTTCACTTGACATGTTGACAATATACAACCGCAACGAGTAGAAGACTGATACAAAATTATCTATGTGTGTAAAGTAATGTGATCCACAGACATTTACGCGCGTGCATGTATTAATACTTGAACGCGTGTCTGTTGGACCCTTTGCACTTAAATCAGCAGCTTTTTTTTGTAACGTAATTCACAGGATTTTAACTGCCGCTATATGATGGTGCCGCTTTCGAGAAAACCGTAGCTTCAGGAAAGCAATAACACGTTCTTGACAATATGATATCAATCAGATAAATGCCTTGTTACACATAACAACTAAGGGTGATTCCATCCCATGAACAACACGATGAACTAAAACTATAAAGAATATAAAGGTGTTTTTTTTTTTTTTTAAATTTCGGTGCTGCAAAAATTATGGTAAAAGTAGATTTTCAGTGCAAAAAAATTATACGTTAAATAAATATAACTACGCTTTAATCTGAATTTCTAGATCTCTTTTAGAGAAATACATTTGAACGTCGGTTATTCTATATTTTTGAGGAAAAAAAACTTGTGATTTCGTCTCAATATGCTGTTTTTAGAATATTGTGTCCTATAAAGTGGTAGTAGTAGTAAAATAAATTTTGTAAATTTGAATGCCTAAATTTTATATTGGCAATGCTATCAAATCTCTAGTATTCTCCTGTTAAAAATGAGATTTTATTAAAGATCGCATCTGATCATGCAATAAGTCAGCCGAATAAAATATTTATCAGACAGAAAGCGGTCTGCCCGTTGCAGTAAACAATTTGCTTTTAATTGCATGGCGATATAACTTCGCTACATAAATGGCAGGCTGTCCGCAGCTGTCTACTGACATAATGATATGGTAAAAATGTCTGATTGCAGAATGGGCTTTCTTTTTGGCAAAGCCTTACAATATTTAGTTAATAGCATTACCAACCACCAAAAAATAAAAAATAAAATAAACGGTTTCATAGAAAGCCGATTATGACCCTGAAAATTAATATTATAGTAATATGAAAATATCAAAAACCAAAACTGATAAATAAATTTTCATATTTTTTTCCACAGCCTACTGCGATACGATGCATCAATTTTATAAAGTTTGGATAAGCTGTTAAAGGTTGAAGAACACAAACTTAAATAAAGTTCGTGCACAGAGTTGTCCCTTATGCTTTCCGTCAGACCCAATCCCTGGACGCGTTTCGCCGTTTACGGCTCTTCAGCATGGCTCCGGGTCTGACGAAAAGGTAAGGGACCTCAAAGCGTTTTCACACACAAATGCAAATATACAAATTAGAGTTGCAGCACGTGGCTACATCTCTCGGCAACCACACGTATCAACCCAACCAGGACAGCGAGAATCCATATAGCTTCAAATCGTAGGCAAACTACGTTGGGTGTCGCTGGAAGTCACCTGGATGTAGCCACGTGCTGCAACTCTCATTCGTATACTGTTAAAAGTTGCCATGAACTACTTTATATTTTTGAAAAGCCTAAGAGAAGCTAAACCGAATTATGGAAAAATGTATAGGCTGTCCCATTCAAAAAAAAACATGAGTTTTGTTGATTTCAATAAAATAGGGGGCCCTAGAAAGAAACTGGTTACGCCATTGATACGTAAAAAACTACATAGGAAAAAATAAGCTTACTTTACAACGTATTTATCTTTCTTTTTCCCAATTATGCCTAAAAATAAATATTTATTTCTTGGAAAGATTGGAAGTTAAAACTTCACAACAAAAAAGCAATATGTTCTTTTGTTAATGTGCTATTCGGTCTTTTTTTTTCAAAAGAAAATAATGAAGTACGTTAAGGTTGTCAAGTATATAAATACCTTCTTATTAACTTTAACTTTTCGGAATACTGTGCTATACGAACATGTTTTCCGTTTGTAACTTATATATTATTATTTGCATCGTGTTCGAAATGAGATCGTTCGATAAGAATAGAAATTCCTATTGAATAATTATTTAAAAGTTTAATCTTAAAACATCTGGATCACTATATTAAAATGAAGTTTAAGTTATTTAAACTTTCAGAACAAAACTCTGTAAATTGTTGGTCGAGACTTCATTCAGTCTGATCTATTTTCCTTTCTCTTTCTTCGATTTTATTTTTACAATGAAAGATACAGTAGAGAAATAAGACATTTATAGACGGGCGTAATCTTTCTTCTTAAATTTTTCATATTACAGCCTCATCTGTTTTGATACAAAGTAACAAAATCGGATTTGGCGATCGCTATTTTGTACCGAGGGTTTTAACACATTTTCAAAAACCTTCACCAGTAATTCTATATACTTGATCTATTATTATATTATGGAGAGACTTTCTTAATATGAATTTATATACAGAAAATGTGCTACCAAATGAACGACTGTAAGCGGTTTCTATGGAATAACACTGCCCTGAAGTTACGCGGTTAGATGCTTAATATATATAGCCTTCATGGTGCCTTATTTTGGCCGAAGCTATTTTCGACACCAAATAATCATAACCACAAAATAGGTACACTAGGTAAATTCTGCACAAGATATTTTTGGGACCACCAAACCGATAGCTAAATTCAACAACATGAATACCTATTTATTTAGCCATACATTGTGGTATTCGTTAAAGTATTGTAATATGACCAAAAAAATGGTGGACGGAGGGTACATAATAATATGAAATTTATTACTTCTTTTCGTATACTTTCAATACAGTATTTATTTTTAATTTCTTCATTATTTTTTTATACAAATCATAAGACAGGTCTGACATGCAGTTAATTTAACTAAGCCTACTTATTTGGTCTAACTGAAATTGATGCGAACTTTTTCCATGCTCGGTAGCTTTCAGTTAGCAGTTTTATCATTTATGTGCAACGGGTTATTACAACTTTGTATTTTGATGTATGTGTCGATATGAAAATTTCGGATCTTCTCGACAAAAACATTAAAAGAAGGATGCGTAGAATATAACAAGGATATGGAAACATGTGCATACATTATAGAGTATTCCTGGCCGCCATTTTAATTCCAAGAATAATTATTGTTAAAATATCTCACATTATGGCAAATATTTGCGACTTGAAAAAGTGTAAATAATGTTGTTATAAGTAATGAAAAACCTTATAGTTTAACATTTAGTAGAGTTACTCTTGATGTTAATATGTGCAATATAAGTTGACTAAAGAAACCCTATCGAAGATTTTTATTTATATTAAAGATGCAAAAACAGTAGCACAAAAGCCTAGGTTTAATACCAAATCGATAATTATTGATGTGGTCCTCACACAGTGAAAGACACTCAGGAAAAGTTAAAGCAAATTCATCATGCCATTAACTATCAAGGAACTACTTTAATGAAAATGCTCTTCAGTACTCTGACAACTTTAAGTCTCTGGTAATATTATCTGAAATTATTTTTTAGGAATTTGTTTGTGAGACAGAAACTCTTAGGATTGTACGAATAATTATCAAAATTAGTTCCATATGAAGGTGTCTCTAAAAGGCGTGTACAAAATGCCAGCACAAATTCCTAACGCTAAAATATGATGATCTTGCCGAACTTAGCTTAGTACAAAAGTTGATTTTTCAATAAAAAGAAAGTTGCACCTCACCGGCCCACACACATGTTTCGTGGGTATTCTCTTCGAATTCATAAACAAAAGTTAGGGAGCTTGGACCATCTCCAAGCCTGGATAAAGTGTGAAAAAAACTAACGACGAGTTTCAGTTCGCTATAAAAAATTTAAATTCATTTGTTTGGGGCGAAACGGCGAAGCCTACCAGGTATACCTTTTTTTAACAAAAGATGTCTTGGACAAAGAATGTATTTTTTTTTAATTTAATACACCGAAACACAACATAGTTACGATGCTAGAAATGTATGCAATGTGCTCTGGGGAAGGATACATCGAAACTGTTATCAGATCTCGATTTCGCATTCCAGAAAAATTATTACTACCAGATTTCGTGCAAGTTCTGCTATTATTAGAATAAATATTTGGAAAAAAGTTTTTGACATTCGGAAACAATCAGCTTTTGGACTATGGTAACTTGGGCTATATTGTCTATAAATTAGAAATTTGTGATAACTATTTATGCAGACCTTTGTGACATACTCTGCATAATACTGAAACATTGGATAGTTACTATCAGACTTATAGACATAACGATCATTTATGTTACTTCTGGTTTATAAAAGGACATTGAAATAAATCTTAGAGCCACTTCTTGATATTTTCCAAGAGAAATGGTTTAGGGCTAACCGCACAAATATTTCACCATATCGAGTTACGGATAAATAATAAAGTTTTTCTTAAATATCTTTACAAAGGAAATATAACCAGAATTAACACTGGTGAAAACTGTATAGTTTGTAACTTTCATGTGCGGATAACCCTTTAACATATTCTATTTGCCTGTACATTGTGATCTATACAAACCAGTCCGTCCAATAAATTGGGCCAACGAAGGTTGCTTACTAAGCTCATTAAATAACCAACACATAACAAAAACAAGAACCTTCCCAAGAAATTGCCAATTCTATAGTATATATTCTTAATTTGCGCGCCTCTCTTAGGAACGAGTAATCTCTCTATCCTTTACTTAATGTATATACCTACCATTTATTTTGTTTTATTTTTTAAGAGGCTAGTAATATTTATAAATATAATTTTAAAACTTTTTTTTTTTATATATGACATTTCTTTATTAACCTATATATTTGTTGTTTACCTTTTTGTCCGTATACTTTAGTAGATATGGAACTCGTTGTGATTGCAAATGTAATTATTCAAAATGAGCAGTAAATATATTGTATTGTATCACATTGTATTACTTTAGGTTTTTAAATCCTGATTTTTTTTTACCGAATCTTAACTGGTTGATCTATTAACCGTAGTTTTTTTCTTCTTCACAAAAGGTTGCTAAAACTATATATTTTCCTTAACTTGTAAATGTTCGACCAATCAAATTGATAAACTGATTACAAATCATATAATTATGCTTTGTCTATATGATTGCCCGAGGATTAACAGAAAATTTGATGGTAGCCACAGACTCGTACGGCGGACTATAGCGATTTAGTACAAGCATACCTTTGAAATATATATCATAGTACCATTTCCATTAATAGATATTTAGAATTGTAGCTATCTTGACTAGAATAGCTGAAATTATATTGTACATAGAATTAAATATTTTATCTACCATCCAATAATATGCCCTTTGGCACTTTACGAGCGATGCATTTATGAAGACGGCAATTAACGTTGGTTGTGAATCTTTGTAGCTTATATTCGTTGAAAGCATTACTTAAAAGGAGGGTCGTTCTAGAGTGATAACGTTCTCTAGATAATGGCATTTTCAAACAGTGTACTGGTAAACGGCAGTAGTTCATCGTCTATATATTTACATGGAATGCAGTGGGCAATATCGACCGGTCGAACATTAGCCCTGAAAATACCTATAAAAGGGGCACAAGTCACCAACTTGTCTTCGATGTTCTAAGCTTTTTAGGTCAAATTATAGTTACCAATGAACGGAATGGCTCTTCTATGAATGATATTTAGCAATCTCTGGATATGTTTGGGATGCGCGATGGTCGGTTTTGGGCTTTAATACGCGTCGAAAGCTGTCGAGGAAAGGTTCTTGGTTCAGAAAAGTATTACAAGCTTCTGCAAGGCTGCCTTAGCCATAAATAAATCATAACCATGCTAAGAATTTGACTATAACCATCTAAATTCAGGCCCAGCAAATTAATTGATAAAGCCAAAGGAATAGAGTGTCTTGCCATGACTTGTTATGTTAACATAAACTTATTTAGAAACACCTGCGGAATAAGGTTTTTACGCATTTTTTTTTTGTTTACTGTAATCGAAACACAACATTTTTTCTAGGTCTTTGTTAAGTTCCTGCCTGTGTAAATTTGAATCAGCATTCGATGTTTGAGCATTCAACGTACACGATAAAACAAGTACGCTATCGTTGGCGAAACTATATATTGGAGTGTTAGTTTTTTCTAAATCGTTAATGTATAGTCTAATGAGGATGAGACTCTTGAGATACTCCTGTATTGATTTTAAGGTGTATAAAAGAATTCTCTTCATAGCTACTCCCAGAGGACGGTCTGTAATAAGGCTTGACAGCCAGGAACAAAATTAAACACTTATAACGTATCAGCTCACTTTGGTTAAGAACCCCTCATGATCGATTAAATGCCTTTGAAATGTCCAGTGTTACCACCCTGAGCTCCTAATGACATTCTATTACGTTATGCTAAACGCAAACTAGTAGTAGCTGATGATGTTCCAACCTTCTAGGAACAAATTTTTTTGAATATTAAAAACCAATGTGAGTTACAAATACATATTGATTTATTTTTAGTGAGTAAAAAAGCCTATAAAATACCGCGGTGTAGTTTTATCTACGCATGTCTGAAGCAAGGTTACTTGAATTTCGTGAAGACAGAACACTTTTTTGGTAAGACTTTTCAAGATTAAATTGCCAAAAAGGATCACGATGAATATGAAGAAAAGTGTTCCGCCAGTAAGTTTGCTGTTTCCTCGGATGTGGTTTCAATAGTGGCTGAAGAACAAAATATACCTGATATTTCCTTTCCTTTCAAGGTGGAATGGCCAACTTAATATTACCAGTACACAGGGTGGCAGACGCAACATAGGAAATCCCAAGCAATATTTAAGGTGGTCATATTTTGGGTCAACTATTTACTTTAGACTAAGAGTGTATCTAAACTTTTTAAAGGATTAAGTAATACCGGTATGAATTATGTTAATAAAGATACCAGCAAATATATTGATTAATTTTGTATGACCAATTTTTTTAGCATTGGTTTAACACTATGTTGTTATGAACTATTATACGCCTGAAAAGGTTGCGTTAGTTTAGCGATATTATGTACGAAGTAGCAGCCGAAAAGAATCCGATATGCATGCAGTACATTATGCAGTGAGGCAAATTCCAGCAGCATTATCAACCATAGCCTGAATCATTTAATAATTTAAAAAGTTTTTAACAAATAGGTAATATTGCGAGGGAGAGCAGCGATGTAATAATCCTGCAGTGGTGAAGATGGTAAATATTTAGATATTTTGGTACATGTAGAAGAAAATATGGAACGTGAGAAGCACTCGGCATATTGGAGACGAAGAGAATGAGGACATGATTCGAAGGACGGATTTTTATTTCGATATGATGGAGAGGGCAAATAAGGACAGGGAATTTTGATAAAGAAATCAAGAAATTTGATTGCAAATGGACAACTTGCCTAGCTCATAACTCCGCAGTCATTAGGGAATATTAAAAAATATTTTAGGTGTAAGGTTATTGGACTAAATCATACAGGGAATTGGCCAGCTAGTCTCCCGATCTTTTGCCAAAAAACTTCTCCCTGTTCAAAAATATTATAAATGAGATGTTGGGTTTGCTATGCTATCACTGCAAAGTGTGAAAACTTCTTGTGTATCAGTTTGGAATCGTTCGAAACGAATTTTATGATCATTCAGGGTATTGCCTAGTAGGGAGGTTGTTTAAACATTTCATTAAATAATTAGTTATTTAATTAAGGTATTTTATTATGCATTGCAATTCTTAAAAAAATATAATATTTGTTGTTTAAACGAAAACGGCTGGAGCAAATATCAACTAAGCAAATATTATATTTTTGATATTAAAAAAAAATGCATTACATGTTTCTAAAATATACTGGATGTTCTACTTAAAGTTACCCAAGGTTGCATAATAAACTAATTTGCCATGTTCATTTGTTTTATTTCGTAACAGTTTCCTGTGAGTAGTGTGCCAGATAAGGGTCAATATTAATAGAATGCTAAGACGCTGCATTCCGTTGGTACTTCCAGGCGCTATATCTCCGTAACCGTGCATTGTAAAAAAAAAGCGCAGACTCAATTTATAGGATTTTTTGGGCTCTACAACTTTTATATTTATGCGATTGAGCAAAAAAATATTTTTCGCGTCGAAAATAGGGAAAAAGTGATTTTTGGCGACTTTGGCGCCTTCTGCTTTCTGCACTTTTAGTCGTAGCGCAGTGACTCCATGAGATACATTGTGGAGAATATTGTTTTCCACAATATTTTTTACAAAATATTTCTCTGCGACTTACTTTTTTGCGGAAAATCAAGTCAAAATTATTTTTGAGTTTCCCTGACAAGCGCCCAAGGGGTGGGGGGGGGGAGACAATTTGGTTTTAAGCTAATCACATGCCCCCCCCCCCCTAACCATTTATGAAATAAAATCGCTTATGTTATTTTTTTCCCGTAAACCCGCTTTTCCATAACAGATTGATTGTACTTCTTGTTATATTTCACAATTATAAGTCAGTTGCCTGACACGTGTTTCGATCCTTGCGGATCATTATCGAAAGAGTACAAGACAATACTCAATCCTACGTGTAGTTACAAAGTTCATATCTAAGTAATAGTAATGGTAAACATCTCAACATGTCATTAAAATAAATTAGGGAGATGAAGTGAATTGATTGTATATACCTGAAGGTATTTCAATTTGATTATTAACAACATTACATCGATTTTTTAAGGCTTCTTTGATTGCTAATGTTTCTAATAAGTTGAGTTTTTTACCCTTGTATTGAGCCTATATCGGTTTTATTTTGTTAGATATTGAGTGGTTATTTATTATACAGTGGTCCGTTATTCCTGTTTTATTTTGTTTTTTTTAAATGGATGTTTTATGTTCTTTAAGCCTAGTATTAAAGTTTCTACCTGTTTGACCTATATAGATTACATCACAGTCATCAACTCATCACATTGTATTTGGTAGACCCCGCTATGTGTTAATTTGTCTTTATTTTCAATTTTTGAATTAGCTATGTATTTAGCTGGGTTATTTTTATTGACTTGTATGGGAATAAGTTTATGGTTTTTGAGTTTTTTTGACTTGTGTGACCTGTATCTCTGATTAAACTGTATTTCGCGTATGATGCAAGGGGACGTAATCGGTAGAGTAGTTTTTGTGTTTTTTGTCTGAGTTTTTTCTTAAGTATTTTGTTTATGAGTGTTGTTGGATAGCCGTTGTTTCAGGCTATAGTTTGTATTTGTTCAATCGGATATACAGGTCACACAAATCAAAAATCTCTAAAAAACTCAAAAACCATAAACTTATCCCCATACAAGTCAATAAAAATAACCTACCTAGGTAAATACATAGCTAATTCAAAAATTGAAAATAAAGACAGATTAGCACATAGCGGGGTCTACCAAATACAATGTGATGACTGTGATGCAATATATATATAGGTCAAACAGGTAGAAACTTTAATACTAGGCTTAAAGAACATAAAACATCTATTTTAAAAAAACAAAATAAGACAGGAATAGCGGACCACTGTATAATAAAGAACCACTCAATATCCAACAAAATTAAACCGATATATACTCAACCCAAGGGTACAAAACTCAACCCATTAGAAACATTAGCAATCAAAAAAGCCTTAAAAAAATCGATGTAATATTGTTAATAATCAAATTGAAATATCTTCAGGTGCCAATCTAATACTTAATAGTCTAATAACTTAGGATAAATATACAATACAATACAATAAACACTGTCAATAATTATGAACGAAAAAACTCATAATTATATACACAATATCATTTTCTTAATTTTATTACTTAGATGTAAATACCTCTATAATCACACCTGTAATTTAGTTGTACCTTTGGCCAATACCTGAAAATTAAGGACCAAAATAACCCATCATCTGTCTGTCAATTCACTTCATTTCCTTAATTTTATTTTAATGACATGTTGACATGTTTACCATTACTATTACTTAGATATTAACTTTGTAACTACAAGTAGAATTTAGTATTGTCTTGTACTCCTTCGATAATGATCCGCAAGGGTCGAAACACGTGTCAGGCAACTAAATTATAATAACAAGTAAGACTTTAATTTCCTCTACCATGGAATATCCATTTCACCAAACTTGTAGCCCATCACAAATCAATTAAATAAAGTTTTATTCAAAAATAATTCCGACGAATTTTTAATTAAATGTAGCAATTATTCTGCTGGATATACTATGCAATAAAAACCAGTAATAAAGTAAAGGTATTTTAAGAATGTGGCTTAGCTGAAATAAAGTAAATATTCTGTTAATAGATATTTACGATATAAGTGTTGTAAAGATTCATATTACATGTAGTAATATGAATTTACAACAAGAATATTGTACAAAATTTTATCTACTTTCATCTATGAGTAAAAATATTTGGCAAAAGGCTTTTTAAAAATAAAAATGCACCTGTAAAAATGCACCTGCTATTGAAAATCGTTTTGTAAGGGCATCTATTACAGCACTAGTGCTGTAATGGCACCTATTACAGCACTAGTGCTGTAATAGATGCCATTACAAAACGATTTACAGAACTGTAAAATTCATATTACTAAATGAAAGTAGATAAAATAACTTTCCTTGTTCATTGGCATATTTTAATGCTTTCCATTGGATCAATTTAAATAAGATGCCTGCTTAATGCGCTATTAATCAAAGTAGTTTATTCATAGCTTTGAAATTCCATTTCACTTCTTTTTGGTGGTAAAATTTCTTTAACTAAAATTATTCGTTGATCGTAAAATTCCTTTAAGAAAATTCTTTTAGTTCAGGTTAAAAAAGTCACTGGTGCACCATTGCACGAAACATTCAAATTATTTGAATTAATTGCATGATATTTTCAAAGCCTAATTATTTAGGAAAAGAAAATTTAAAAAGTATCATACTATTTAGAAAAAAAACGGAGTAAGCAATAGCGTCTAACGAAATTGTATGGTATTTTTTTATTACGGTGCTTTATTTTTCCCTAAATGCATGGATTTTAGAATTACAATGAGGTAAGCGTAACAAAGAAGTAAATAACTTGAAACCAATATAAAAGTCGTCTGCATAGTAGTCAAACTAGTGGATGCAATCGGGTTCCCTTTAATAAGGAGTGCATTCAAAAAATAAAATAAAATAAAGATTTTTAATTTAATAACTAAAATAAAAAATTACTAGGATACGATTAATTTGTTGGTGGTCACACTCCTGCGGAGTATGATTTGTAACAATCGGGTTTTTAGTAAAGTAAGGAACATCATTTTATGAGAAAGAAAACAATAGTAACACTTTATACCTTTATAAATATTTAATGAGTTTAAATTAGTAATGCTGTTTCAGGTCGCCAAACATACTAATCTTGTTAGGTAACCCAACATAAAAGCCTATGACCTATAAAACGAACATAAAATTACACCTTCATAAAAACTTAATAAAACTCTAAAGGGTTAAGTTACATACAAAAAATTTATACTGTAGGTAGTTTATGCGATTAGGACCACTTACAATAATGATTATATTATAGCAGAAATGTTATGATAAAACGGGATATTTATTTAGAACCTTACACTTTTCTTCTATAGTGAAAAATCAAGAAATGATTAGATTTATTTTAAGTACCTAACTAATACCAATATAGATCTGAGTGGCAATAGATTCAGATTTTTGGTCAAATATTTTTAAGCCTTTTTGTCGCTTTTAGTTTTTTTGTCACATTAAAGATAGTCTAGGTTGGTCCTGATTTTTTTTTCCTAGCTCATACAACAAGGCGGTGAGGGGAGGGCAAACGTTTATATAAAAAATATATTATATTGTCATAAATATGTATTTTTGATTTAATATCTGTATTATAAATCTCGTCATTCGAGTTTTTGCAGTGGAAGATAGGGGATGGGGGTGGGGGTCCTTAGTTGAAATATTAACATTTACTTGGTGTTTTCTCCAGAAAAATGGTTAAAAAAGCTTAAGAATTCAGTGAGATCCGCATGTAGATATTTCATTTATAACAAGGTTAGTTCAGGTTATTTTTATCACCCACACTAAGATCAGAATAATATAAATATAAAAATGATGCCCTTTCGTATTGAGTAAAGATGTAGACATATTCCAGACTAGGGTTATCATCATTATCGTATGGTTAGTTTCTTGAGTTAGCCTGATTAAACGACTAGGGTTATAAAGTACTCATTATGAGCTTAAGAATTATTTGTCGAGAGCCCTGTCCATTATGTTTTATAATGACATACTTCTTAAAATTTTCATCTGCCAATTTAACACTAAGATATAGCATTCAATCACCCATTATACGATTCCGAGTTTTAGTTTCCTAATTTGATCAATAAAAGAAACATAAAAAGGTTTTCGCTATTTTGTCAATATCTCCGGCGAGAAATAAGATATCCACATGCGGTTTTCAACAAATTATTTGGTTTCTTTTAACTACGTAAAAATAAATACACAATTCTATTAAAAATTTCTAAGAAATCTCGCAAAATTTGGTAGTATTTCTATTAACGACCCCTACCTTCCACTATAAAAAGTGAAATGACGTGATTCATAATATAGATAATCAAACAAAAAGCTTTTTACGAGAAAAAA
Source organism: Polydrusus tereticollis (assembly GCA_963920685.1). Taxonomy (NCBI): domain Eukaryota; kingdom Metazoa; phylum Arthropoda; class Insecta; order Coleoptera; family Curculionidae; genus Polydrusus; species Polydrusus tereticollis. Next base: position 44,336,206 of record OY987328.1, on the reverse strand, counting down.
TTCGCTTAATTTTAATTAACCAAACCGGAGTTGTCGATATTTTTTTAATTAAATGTTTTCCTCCCACCACCGCTTTATTTGAAGTGATAGAGAAAAAAAATCAGGACTATAATTATTTAGAATTTTCTTAAAATTACAAAATAAATATTTTCAATATGTCTACACTAAGCAAATTAAGGTGAAACCTCGTTTTTTAATTGGTCATTAGTGATTCGCACTCGAGTCGGGCAGGTAAGATGCGTTGACCAACTACATCATTATGAAATGATCCAGCCCAAAAGTTTATTAACCATCGTCTTTGATCGGATTTTTTTTCGTATTAAGTAAATGGGTATCAGAGTGTGGACCATTGTTTACGTTCTGCAACAGCCATCTAGAAAAACTGAGCCGAAGCTCTCTATCGCCGTCATGCAAAACCTGAGACTGTTTGAGAATGGATTCAGACCACTTCTTATTAGATAATATTCTATGAATGAGTTGAATATGAGTTTGCGACGATGTAATTTGAAGACTACCTGGTTTCCCTTCAACAAATTCAAAAATTTGTTCTTCCTGATAGATCTTAAGGATGACGTCCTCCCATATTTTTCTTATTATCTGTCTCCAGCAATCTTTGCTTTACCCATCTTACTTTGTGTCACGCTATCGACGATTTGGAAATCTTTCCGCATATATTGGAGCCGCAGCAATGACTTTGATATTTGAGATACTTAATACTATCAACATATCAAGGTAATCGCGATTAGAGTGGTAGTACCGTTCCGTTTTAAGCTCACAAAAGTGAGGGAAAAGATAAATGTCAATATGCTATACCGATTTCAATATAACAGAACAGGTAGTAGTGCTAGTTGTAATGCATCAAAAAATTCAAGAGAAGCTCCCTTAGTTGTTTCTGTCTTCATGGATCCATAGTGGATCTATGGCACAATGCACAACATCAAACCTATGACAAAACTTATAGTGTATTGGGTCTTGTTTCATTTTTTTAAACTTATTCCCCGTTGTAATTAGTCACAGGCGGGTATACCTAGATTAAATCTTTAATTCAATTAAAGAAAACAAGGTCTGTCTATACCACCAAACTAAAATTTTTTTTTTTTTTTTTTTATTTGTCCTTTAAGGTGAAAAAAGGATTACAGAGTGTACATAATTTAATGTCATTTTAGGTTGTACTAGTTTCAACTTTAGTCAAAGTCATCATCAGCAACCATACAATTAAGAATTATGTTTAGGATGTACCTAAATAAACGAACTAAAACAAATTAAAAGGGGGGGGGGGGGGGGAACGAAGTGGTTCAACAATACGTGGCCATAACGTGCACCTTATGCAGCCAATGGACTCGACAGAAGACAATCACCTACACGATGCTACTTTCAGCAATGAAGGAAATTAGATGCGAAAATTGTAGTAGAGGGAAATTCAAATGGAATCATTTATAGTCATGATAGTCATGATATGATGTATAGTGTCTATAATGAAAATTCAATAAAGTAAACGTTTCATAAGTCAACTCCAAGAAAGAACATGATTTATTTTTGGTGGGTCAGAATTTTAATAAGAATAGTAATAATAAAGTAAAGGGTGGGGGGGGGGGGGGAAATTAAAATGTATTAAAATAATTTACGTCATTAAGTCAGTTGTGGTCATCTGAAAGGAGAAAATTGTTTCCAATTAAAATTGTGTACGAAAATATCGTAATCTATGGTCTCATAATTTAGACTTAAATTTGTATGTGAAATGTGATCAAGTACTCACCAAATTCTCCATATTTAGGGATTATTATTTAAATTATGTCGACTTAATTGGGTTTACGTTGCAAATTTTTCGTTTTCCTTTTCTTTTTAGTAAAAGAGGCACAAATTAGGAACATGACTTAAGACTTAATGCTGTTCAAAGCGAATGTTGCAATAAAATGGAGGGTATCTCTAATATCAGTACTGAAAATTTCTTTTTTGTATTATTTAAAATTTCGTATTTCCGGGTATCAACTGTCAAGTCCAAAGGCGGCAAATTCAAATTTAAACAAGAATCGTCATAACCTAGAGGGGGGCGGGATGGAGGGAGGTTGACGTGGACTTTATGATACACTATAAATAATTGTTAGACTACATTAACATCCCTTATTCGGGGTGTGTACATATGAGTATTATAATAGATAAATCAAAGTAATGATGTGAGAGAGCACAGAAAATTTCACAAGAGAATACTTTATTTTATTTAATCATACATCCACCTGGCTATTAAAGCACCCTATCGCTAAGTCACAACGACCTTCAATCATAATTACAAAAGGGTAAGAAAATAAGCTCAAACCATAAATAACTGGTATTATATGCAACCAACTTGACTGGAAAGGTATAAAAGTCAGTTACCATTGTTACACAAATGAAATGAAATATGCGGTATAAATAGTTGTCAAAATTACAGTTTACTGTAATGTCATTCGATAAATGTGTATGAGAGTTTAAAATCTTATTTTATGGTTATAATCAAATTAAAACAATAGAGGTGCTAAATTTGGTGAAAAATGAGTAGAAGAGTTTAAATTTGAAGAGAATTAAAGAAGGGGAGACAGTCAAAAGTGATCTGTTCATTCAAGACCTGAATTTGAGGGTTTTTTATAGCTTTGTTAATCTCGTATATTTCCCATAAACAAGAAGTTCGACCATTGGGAACAACATGTAGGATTTCAACTCCTGTGTCCGGGTTAAAAGTGTGTTTTGTGTTAAGAATGTGATCGGAGAAATTTGAACGAGTGTCAGCAGGCAATGGCTTATTTTTATTCCTTTCCACTAGTACGAGGTGATCTTTGATCCTTATATTAAACTTTCGCCCTGTGCGTCCTATGTAACAACAATTACATGTTGAGTGCTCCTCACTATGGGTACAGGACAACTTGTATACTCCTGATTTTTCTAAAAGATCAACTGTATCTTTATTATTATTTATATATTTTTTAAGGTTATTTTGCGTTTTAAATGATATGTGCATATTATTATTAAATTTTAGAAATATATTTTTAATGTTATGTGATATTGTTCCCATATAGGGTAGGCTAGTATAATATCTATGATTATTATTATCTACAATAGGTTCTAGGTTTTTGTTGATATGTTTATTTTAATTTCTATAATATATTTTATTAATAAAATGCATTGGATATTTATTATTTATAGCAAGTTGTTTAATGTAAGAAAGTTCTTTGTTGAAATTATCGTTGTTCATAGAGATAGCAAACAGTCGATGGAAAAATGAGTGGAAGGAACTCAATTTATGCCCTATAGGGTGATTAGAATTATAAGGGATGATACTATCCGTCGAAGAAAGTTTATGAAATATTGCAAATTGTAATTCATTATTGATTTTAGAGATAGTTAGATCAAGGAAATTAATACAATTATTCGTTTCATGTTCAATAGTGAATTCAATAGAAGAATGTATAGTGTTAATAAAATTGTGAAACCCATTTAATTCTTCATCTGTACCAGTAAAGCCTGCTATTATATCATCAACGTATCTGTAGTAAAATAAAAAATTTTCAAATAAAGGGTGTGATTTAATTGTCTTTTCTAAGAAATACAGAAACACCTCAGCCAACAAAGGGGACAGATTAGAGCCCATAGCAACTCCAGATAGCTGTGAGTAATATTTTCCGTTAAACTGGAAGAAGTTTTGTTTAAGAACAGTATCCACCAGTAGGCATATATTCAGTATGTGATAGGTATCAAGATTAGAGTTTTGAAATAATAATGTTCTAACACATTCTATGCAGTCGTCTGGTAGAATACTCGGGAGCAGATTTTTGATGTCAAAAGAAATTAATTTAGTGTTGGCTGGGACCTGTATGTCTAACAAGTTGCTGGACAGGTGCCTGCTGTTTTTTACAGAAGTAGGGTTAGAGAAGTTAGTTTGGGATTGAATTATGTGATTTAGCCATTTAGAAAGACAGGAAGCAGGAGATTGAGAATAGCTGACAACAGGTCTCACTGGATATGGAGAAGGCTTATGGGTTTTTAAAAGGCCATACAGTAGAGGTACTGATGGGTTCATAGGGTATAATTTGTACTTATTGGATTTTAAATATTTGATTGTGTTTATTGTTAAATCTAGGTTAGATTTCAGATAAGAGAAGAATTTATTCGTCGGATTATTTGTTATGGGGCTAAAACCTTCCTCAAGAAAATCCTCCACCCTTCCAATGTAATCATCTTTGTCTACAATTTTCGCATCTAATTTCCTTCATTGCTGAAAGTAGCATCGTGTAGGTGATTGTCTTCTGTCGAGTCCATTGGCTGCATAAGGTGCACGTTATGGCCACGTATTGTTGAACCACTTCGTTCCCCCCCCTTTTAATTTGTTTTAGTTCGTTTATTTAGGTACATCCTAAACATAATTCTTAATTGTATGGTTGCTGATGATGACTTTGACTAAAGTTGAAACTAGTACAATCTAAAATGACATTAAATTATATACACTCTGTAATCCTTTTTTCACCTTAGGGGACAAATAAAAAAAAATAAAAAAAAATTTTAGTTTGGTGGTATAGACAGACCTTGTTTTCTTTAATAATCTCGCCACAGAAAATGGACTACTTCTTGAATCTTTAATTCAATTGTTTTGTTTGACCCATAGTTAAGATAGATAGAATAATCACTACAACAAATAAAAATAGTATTTTGAAGAACCAAAAAAACAAAAAATATCAAAAAAAGCAAGGAAATTATTAAAATAGAGTTAATAATAACAAACAGGCCTTTAAACCATAACAATATGTCATATCGGTTCAAAAAGACAAGATATACAATAATAAGATTATGTGGTGCTTCGCACGAATATTCTCATTTCAACATGTTACTATTTTCTTGGATCCAGGATTAAATTATATCAAATTTGAGGTACTTCTTGATATACGGTTGCATGAAGCATGTTAAGGGGTATTTACCCTACAAGGTTAAAAGAGTTTAAGGTTTTAACAAACATTCAGTGCCTTAACTTTAGTAAATTAAGACATAATAAACTATTTCAAAATACAGAAAATAGAATACTTTTTAGAAATCAACAATTCAAAACAACTCGTTTTTTTAAAATCCGCTTTCGCTCATAATTCGATGGATATCATCAAGTTTGAATGCTAAGTTTCCAGGCCATTGAAATTACTAGCAAGAAGCCCGATGTTTTGCCTTAGGACTACTTTTATTGAGGTTATCTATTCTCGAAAGTATTCGATTTTGGTATACGCAGACCAAACAATGTTGAAGAGATAGAACTACTGAGGCTTGAATGCTAGAACAAGACAGAAGACATTTCTTCGCCTCGACGAGCGCTACTTTAAACAATTAGAGTATTATGGATATTATTTGTGTTCTAATAACTGAATACATAAAAAAAATTTAACCGTGCTTGTGAGTAAAAAAAATATACTTCACAAAAAAGTCAAAGAAAGTTCGATTTGATAAACCTCATATGAACGTCAGAAAAATTGTCATTAATGTTGACATCTTGTCTAGCTGCGCATATGTACCTACACTATAGGGTGCATTAGAAGTTGTCGCATTTTTCAATAGAAATTTTAGAAATGTTATTGATCTGACCTAATTTAAAAGGACCATGGCTCGCCAGTTCCGTAATATAATAGAAAGAACAATTTTTTCTGTCATAGAAAATTTCTGGAAAACTTACTTCGTTTGTATATTCGGTATTGTATATATATGGAGTACTGTCATGCGAGTGTTCGGGTAAGAGAAATAGGAGAGCCAATAGAAACCTATTTCACCTATCTTCGTTCAATTTATTTAATTTAAGTATATCTTGCTTGCCTGCTCGGTGACGTCGATTGGCGGCAAATTTATTTTAAATAGTTATCAGAACACAAGTTTTATTTTCTTAGTAAAATGGGCAAGTGAGCAGAAAATGGATATCTTCAACTCTGATTCGAGTAAAACAGAATAAAATAACACAAAAACTATGTACTTACATAATATAATATTATGTATGTACTAGAATGAAATTAGTCTTAAACTTTTGCGAAATTTAGCATAATATTTATACTTCCCTACTTGCATTGTTTCAGATAAAAATGAAGGGAACTCCAAAACTACTTGGGAACAATGGAAAGTAGTGGTTTAGTGTTTTTAGGAAAATCACATTTCACTGAAAAGTAAATTCACTAATGTTGATGGGGGCAAAACCACATGTAGAGTTTATGGTAGCAATCTGGAATACGACTATCGCAATATGAACCAAATGAAAAATAATAATAACGTAATTGTTATCCAATCCATAAGAAAGAACCATTGAGAGTAGCCACAGTGAATAGAAAGAAAATTTCTTTCTATCTTTTTCCCTTTCTATCCCTATTTCTAACGCGTTATAGGGTTCGGTAGCTGTACTTTATCTCTCTCAAATTTCGGCTATATTGATTCATGGGTTTGAAAATTTAGCACGCAAAATCTCACGACCCGAGTTAAAACAAAACACACACATTGTATACGCTGTAGAACCAGCAAAAATCATAATTTGTTAATTTTAATTAAGTTAAAAGAATATTCTCCTTGCTTAGAAGTCTAAACTAACAATCTGACCCGCTTTGTTTACTTTCAACCCTTCTGAGGGAATTTGAATAAAATACCCTTTTAATCAAATAGGAAATTTGTAATGTCGAATGCTCGTCGGTTTCCATTGAGACAAATCATTCAACCGAAATGAAAGGTTTGAGCTTATTTCGAGTCTACTTTTTTTTTAATGCTATTTTTAAGTCAATGTTCGTTTTCTTAGATTTAAATGTGTAGCTGCAGTAGTGGTTCGGTGAAAAGTCCCGAATTTATCAATCAGTAATATATGTATAAACATTTTAGCTTTTGTGCTGCGTAGTCTCAGTTAGATGTAGTGCAGTGCAACAGTTAAGCTTGTTTGTAACGTATTACGCAGGGTGTCAATTTTGAAAGTTTCAATGCGAATATTTCCAAAATACAAAAGTTTTAAACATGTGGTTCGGTATGAACGGTGGGTAAAGGCGTGTAAGAGTACGCTCCCAGTGGAAAATCATTGATTAAAAATAAGTATTTAAATATAGAAATTCAAATATTTATTTGATTTAAAGATATGCACGGTAAGGCTTACATAAATATACAGGGTTAGTTGAAATAATAGGAAATCAATGAATTTTGTGATAGGTGGATAACTTAAGAAATTAAATTATATCACATACGTAAAATACAAGATTCTACTACGAGTCTAAATTTTTTTTTTCTGATAATTTTTCTGCAGAGAGTTTCGCGTTTCGTGATGTTATAAAGGCAAAGTTCTGCAACTTGTGAACGGAGAATCGCAACGCACGATCCCAGTTGCAACTGCAAAGCGGCAGTAATAATGGTTTTCTTTTGCATTGCGGCATAAACTCGAGATGGCGCTCTTGTTCTTTCACTGCTGAAGTGATTTACATTTAGTAGTTAAGGCACTGAATGGCTAATGTTAGGGTTGGTGTACCCAAGTTATGGCAGTCTGACGAGTGGTAATAACCACGAAACAGCTATCACTGCCTACCGGACCACGAGGTTGTCCATTATTTTTGGACGCCAATGCTGCAATGAAAAAGAGGGCATTTACACTAATACTTCTTGTCTGATTTACCACGACCTTTTCTCTTCTCATATTTCCTTTGTTGATAAAGTCTAGGTACCGTTATTGGTCATATAGAGCACTAATGCTATTTCCTCATTTTCTCACAAGTGAGTGAAATTTAAAGAGTACTTAATACCAATATTTTTTTTTAATAGTTTTGACCCAACTACCAACAGGGCTATGAACTTACCCGAGCTAGGATTATAAATCTTAAGTTCAGGTTATTTCACTTATAACCTTATATAATTTTAATAAATTACTTATATGTTCTTTTTAAGTGAAAAGTTTATTGAATACGTTAATACATAATTGCAATTTTGTTATGCAGTGATTGCAATATTACAGTTGCCAAAAACGATAAAGATAATAATTTCTTGTGATAACTAGGCCGGGTTTAGCTCTTCTTAATTGCTAGTTCTTGTTTTAATATTTCTTATAGAAATACAATACAAATTGTATTAAATAGTATAAAGAAAGATGTATTTCCCTTTTCTTTCCGTCAGACCCAATCCTTGGACGCGTTTCGCCGTATTACGGCTCATCGGCAAGGCTATAGAGTCTGACGAAAAGGAAAGGGACCTTACAGTGTTTTCAACACATAATGTATATTTTCATTTCATTTCATTTCTTTCTTTATATCATGTTTTCGGTTCATTGAAACCGACGATTGGCTTTCAGCGCCACCTGACATTAGATACCTGCTTATGCGGGATCCATTCCAGCGTTTGGTCTTCTCTAAGACCTCGCTGGTCTGGTTGGGTGGATAGCTCGATTGCTACGAGATGTCGCCACGTGTTATAAATAGTATAAAGTTTAATATATCTATATTTTTAGTTTTTTTAATAAGGAATCAATAAATAATAATTCGCAATTCAGAAGTTAGCTTAACCCGCCCTCAAGTTTACTATCTGTAACAAAGATACTGGTATCCAAGGTAATGGCACTCTTGCATTACCATGATAATTCGTTAATATTATTACGATATGGTGGTATAATGGTATCTAGAAAAATGCCAATTTGTATTTGTTATGTATATTATTATGACATGCATTTACTAGAATTTTAAAATGTTGGAGTATAGACAAAAGTTTATATTATACCTAGCTTCGTCAACTTTGTAGACCCTTCACTAAATGCGAACTTGACTTGTAGCTCGGTGTATGAACCTAACTTTCGTGCGGTAGAAATCTATCTAATGGCTGTACAAAATATTAGTACTAATTTCTATAGCTAAAATATGACGATATAGTACATCTTACCCTAATTCATAAAACCAAAAATTGAAAGTTTCTAAAATACTGTCCAGTTATTATTCTTTTCTTTTTTTTTTAAATACTTATTTTAATGATGGCACAATTTGCACGAAAAATTGATATCAAGGGTTTTTTGTGATGCCAGATCTGATAACAGTTTTGATGTGCCTTGCAGAGGCAGCCATCAGCAGCAGTTTCCATACTGCTTTGTACCTTTTTTATGCCTTTGCGTATTGAATTTCTAATCAATTTCCCATAAATTCTTATGCCAAGGCATATTTTGTTTTAAAAACGTATTGGTACCTGAAAGGGTTCACTCTAAACAACTATTTCTGATACAATTGAATGTAAATGTTTAAGTACTAAAACTTGTCGTTGCCTAGCTTTACACTTATGGCGTTAAATACGGTGAGCGGGGTGGCCAATTTGCAGAAACATAATTCCCCCTGCCGATCCATTGATTTCGAACATTCTGATTTCAATTATTTATAATAGTTAAAGTGAAGTGTGGAGGTGGTCCGTAGTGCATAAACCACATATTTTGTCTAGTGGCCAGTGGAAGATCTTCCTATAAATTTGGCAAATTTTCTCGAGATTGTTGTATTTAATCCATTTAGACGTGGAAGATTGCATACCATATTCAACCAGTTCTAAGATATCTTCTTTAACTTTAAGTGTCCTAATATCGTACGATTCAGTCCATAATCATCAGTTACCCAAACAAAACCATCGTATTTTCAGAGACTTCTTTTAACAACAGGAGATGTTTGGTAATTTGATAAATTTGAAGCGAAGAAATCATTAAGGTTTGTCAAATTGAATCGTTTGACAATACTCTTTTGGTAACTGATGATGATACCTATCATTGTCAGCGCGCTGCTATATAAATTTATTTTGATATTAACTCGTTGGCCTTTAAACACGCTCTAAGGTTCTTAAACCAGTCCCAAGCTTGGATGAAGTGTGAAAAAAGCCAACGACGAGTTTCAGTACGTTATAAAATACTTAGAATAAAAATTCATTAGACTTTTTATATACCTAGGCACAAAAATATTATGGTGCTGTAGATTTATGCGAAGTTCTGCTGATGAATTTCACATCCCGAGATAACTCTTAAGATAAATAATTTCAACAACGTTAGATATAAAAATATCTTTGACATCAAGTTGGACTAGATCATTACATTTAAGCTTCAGGGATTTATTATAGCATTTTTTACTGACCTCTTAGAGACACCCTGTAGATATCCCACTTGCTTATTTCTTACTTTCTGTTGCCAACAAGCAAACTGACTATAGTTCACTTATTGGCAACATGTTTACTAAGTTTGTACGAAACCCAGTTGTTGGAGTAAAAATAGCAAATAGGTAATACCAATATTTTATTATCAAAAGTTTCGGTATTGTACAGTTTGGTTTACCGCTAGTCTTATTTCGAAGCAAGCAGAAGTTTTCTGCTTTTATATTTTATATGTTGTGTTGTTTACTTTGAGAAAATTGCATTAATTAAAAAGTATTGTACTACTACTCCTCTATTTAATTGTCGTAGTGAACATTGTTATTATTCTGTCCAGAGTCTAGAGTTTAGTTAATAAAAATATTCGAATACCAACAAGAAAAACAAATTAGTTTTAAATTAAAAATTGATCTAACTTAAAAATTGGCGACTTACGTTGCAAGAGACAGCCAAGTCTTTAACTTTAAGTACATATCGAAAACATGTTTCACAAAACCTTAAAGAAAATAAATACATTTTTAACAACCGCCAAAAACAAGAAGAAAGAATTAAAATAAATACTAGTATAGAAAAAATTCAAATAATTTTTTAAAGGATAAATGGGACGTATTGAAATTTCACAGGTGTCTTCGTATTACGTTTTCGTTTCAAAAAGTTATATTAGTATAAAAGAAACAAGGCATGGATATCAAATTTGATAGTAGGTGACGCATTATATCGTAAAGGTTTAAAAAACATAAATCTCTATTAACAATAAACACAGAACAAACAAACCCAAATAAGTGCACTGAAGTAAACCTAATTTCTATTCAGAGACTTGTTTCAATAGTATACATTTACATAATAACCAATACGACACTTCATTACTACGGTTTCAATAACGTCCCATTGGACTTCCCGGTATAGGCTAAAATTACATATTATATCATTTACGATTGGTGACGATATTCATGCATGTTTATGCTTTAATTGGACATTAATTGTTTTTACTTACTAAATATATAACCATTTAAAAAATCATTAGTCATAACTTTATCCCGTTAATGTAAATAAAACAATCCAGTCTTTCTCCACAGTTTAATATATGAAAATTATTTTTTAGTTCCTTACATGTTTCGAACGCTTAAACGTTTATTTTTAGGGGATACTAAAAAGGATAGTACATTAAAAAATGATACCACATTATTAGAAAACTACCAGTAAGGGAAACATCAAAGTCAAAGTGAGACTTACCCAATATCAAGTTGATTGATAAATACATAGATGTCTCAAATTAATGAGTACAACTTATAAAAGTGAGGAATAAATAATTAAAGAAAAAGTGTAATAACTAGTCATACGATGTATGTTAACATTTTAGTTGTATGAAGATTTAATATAAGTCATATTTTTAAATGTCGGTGTTGAAAATCATTTCAAATTTTATTATTTTTATTTAAAAAATGAGAAACATTTCGAATTAAGCATTTACCAACCTACTAACACTGCTTCTAGTTTGATCATTCGTTGACAGATGTCTGTGTCCTCTCGGCCCTCAGGTACTTTATACTTCCAGTAACTACAATTGTTAAGAGACTGGTCTCATACGGTTTTTGTACACCTAATATGAAGGTCCTTTTTTCTTCTTCTAGATTTCAACAATATCTTTCGATGTTAGGATCACTGTCTGGTCATACGCATTTAATGTCATATTTCTTTTTAAATTAATTTTCACACTTTGTAGTTAACACGGTTGTGTCCGCACAGGTTATAATTTTTTAGAGCTCTTTTTTAACCACCTACTTTATATCAGCATTATAATGTTAAACTTCAATCTAATATTATGGGACATAGCCCCATATCTACTTGGCAGTTGAACATTAATTACCAAAAGAAAATTTTTTAACTTTAGTTTAAATTTGAGTTTGCTATAATTTGTAAACATAGCCCAGGCAATTCTTGCAAAGGGCTGCTTTACGGACAATTGGAAGAACGCCAAGGTGGTATTAATACCTAAGAGCGGCAAAGATCTTACATTAGCTGTTAATTATCGGCCGATAAGCCTCTTGTCGTGCCTAGGCAAGATTATTGCAAAATTAATACTGAAAGGGGTAACCGATTTTGTATTTAACAATAATGTTTTACCACTAGAGCAGTTCGGTTTCAGAGCTGCTCCTTGAACAATGCGCCAAACGACAGACGAAGGTTGGCATTGGCAATACCAATGTGCTGAGAGGTTTTAATAGACGCATAACAAGTGTCCAGGGTAAAGGTTAACAATAAATTAATAGAATGGTCAAACAAGATAAAATATCTTGAAATCACTTTTGATAAAAAGATGGCATAAGGAGACAATGAAGATGAGCGAGTGGCAACAGCCCAAAAACAATTTCACGCATATATCCCCTAGTAAATAAAAATATTAAATTAAACGTTAAAAGTAAAAACAACGTTGTAAAAACACTAGTACGCCTGGTTCTTACCTACAATTTACCTACGTAGTGTACCGTAAATAATAATATAGAATAAAATGTTAAAAGCACAAAGAGTTCGAAGTAAAATTTTAAAAGTTATGGTGGGTGCACCAATGTACATGATGAACAATGCATTGCATCTAGACCTTAAAACTGACACACTTAAACAATTTACAGATAAAATAGTAACAAAATACTATAGCAGAACAGACAATTCACCAAATAGACTAATTACAGAATCTCACATACACTCACACGAAAACGCAAAACACAAATTCCCAAGAGATTGGCTCCCTCCTTAACAGATTTGAACGTATAAGATTAATATTAAACCGCGATTAAAGTAAAATAAAAGGTAGAGACTTACCTTATGTTGCAAAAAAAAATTTTATTTTTTATAAGAAAACATAATAATATGTAACATGAATTTATTTAATAATACATTATAACTAATAAAAGGGTTTGTTTAATTAATATGAGTTTTAAATTTATTTTTATTTTATTAAATTTTAAACTTATTGTAAAACCCAACTTTAACTGGGATATTAAAATAAAAAGCGAAATAGGGTACGATCATCATGGTGAAGTCATACCAAATGGTAGGTAAAAATTTTTGTATAGCCAAAGTGTGAATGGATTATTCTATTTTTTTTTTTTTATTTTATTCAAAAAACGGTCAGAACCGTCGCAATCCGACAATGTCAAAGGTTAACTCTATTCAGACAAATGGAGTAACAACTAAGTAGAGAGAAAAGATAGACACTATATGTTAGAAAAGGTGTAAACTAATATAAAATATAAAAAACATAGACCTCTGTTAAAGCATTATAATAAAAATATAATGGATGAGCAAAGCGAAGTTTGGACGCCAGTCACGAGAGAGAGTGAAGTGTTTATTTAGTAGTAAAAAAAAACTGTTTATAAAGGTAAATCATGTCAGGGAACTAAGATGTGTGAAATACGAGGTACCAATAACAGATGAAAGATGGTGCGGTATGACAGGGTAGTTATGAAAACAGTAACGATATAAGATAAAAATAATAGTTTAAAAAATAAGGTTATGTTATGTGTTAAATATTCAAGAATTTAAGGGCATAGAAAAAAGATGAGCAAGTAAAGTTAATCTGATCATTAATGCAGTGTAAACAGGCGCGGATCTAGGATTTGGTCCAGGGGGGGGGGGTGGGGGGCAAAATGGAAAAGCGCCGAAGGGGCAAAAAAAATAGCACCGCAGACGAAAATTTTTTGGGTGCCACGCCCTTTTTTGAATCATGGTGCTTGGTTCTCAAGTGGAAAAATAAAAAATACAACACAAAATCCTCTCTGTATGATGTGAGCTTAGGCCGTTATACAAAGTAATTTTTAGAAACCAATGATGACCAATGATTACTTAGTGTTCAATTATTGTAACATACATACGACATGTATATTTTTTATCTTCATTCAAGTTGTTTACAAGAATAAGTACTTTTTAAAGTTTATTATAATTGCAAATTATTTTGATTTGTTTTTGTGTTCCTTATTTTTTGTTCTATAAAATAAATGTTAGTTAATAGATAAAGAATAAATAATAATTCTAAGTATATATTTTTTTTTAACATATCTACACGTTTTGCAGAAATTAGGTAGGTACTATTTAAAATCAAACTTGGTTACAAACATTTTTCACTACACTAAGTTTAAATATGTGTGTCCAGAAAGTTACGTATCTATGCATACCACAATAATTACGTGGATAATATATACACTACCACACTAACGTAATTAAATAGATTAAATAGATGCAGCTATTAAGAATTTGGCCGTTTGTAAATATATTAGGAAACACGGCAACACCGCACTGGTCCATCCGTCCATCTCCCCCGTAATTCCCCTATTCATTCCTATTATGTATTCAATATTCAATATAATTCAATGCATACTTTTTTACTTTTACTGTTTACTTACCATGACTAATTACTAATTCAACTTATTTGATGTAGGTATGTAATAAATAAGGCACTTGACAAACGACATATCGACATGTAAACAGATTTTCTCCAATGTTGCCATATCAGATACCCTATACCCTCTTGAGAATTTGCGTTTGCGACAGTTTGCGTAGCTCTGGGACCGCATCAATAAGTAATTAAAATTAACTTGCGGAACTGCGGAAGGATACCAATATTCTAGTGGTTAGCGCGTAGACTTTCAAGAGTTTAAAGTACAGAGTACAGAAGGTTTAAAAGTAGACTTTCAAGTCGTGAACCCAGGTGCAAAGTTGGTGAAGGGAATTTTTTGTTTGTTTCTTAAAGTTTATGCAAAAAAAGGAAAAAAGTCAAAAGGTGGATTTATTGCAAAAAGGTTAAAAGGTAGATCTATTCTGTAACAGGTTAGAGCTTGTTATTGGTTATTGCTTGTATACATCGTGTTACCTATGTGCTTTGGTCGGTCTCAGGGGGGGGGGGCAATTGCCCCCATTGCCCCCCCCCCTGTATCCGCGCCTGAGTGTAAAGAGGGATTGTTAAGAGCCTTCTGGATTTCAAGGATCTCCAAAAGATTCATTGTGGTCCCCTTTTCGCAAACATGGAGCACCTTAGTACTGGTAGGGAGATCAAATGAATGGTTAGAATTGATAACGTGATTGGCGAAAGTGGATCTGGAGTTTATATCAGTATGGTTTTTGTTTTTTTCAATGATGTTGAGATGTTCATTGACTCTGGTTATGATCTTCCTACCGCTCTGGTCTATGTAACAAATATTGCAACTTGGATGAGAACAGGATATGGAATATATACCTGACCTGTCCAAAGTGGATATTCTATCTATCTGAAGATATCTTTAATTTTGTTGGATATGTTGTTGAAGAACGGTAGTGAAAAATATCTCAATTGCTGTGTTTGGATTGGTAAACAAAGTTTCTTGTTAAGAGATCGAGACAGGTGTTTATAATAAAGTTTATTTATGAAATTTAATGGATAATGGTTATTGAATGCTATTTGTTTGATCAAATTAAGTTCTCTAGACTCTAAGACTACTTCCATAAAATTACCTTTTTAAAAAAAAAGTGCCGCCTGGGTTTTTTAGCATCTTGGCTACTTCACCTCAAGACAGAATTTCTTTCAGGTCTTGTTGTGAGATGTGAGACCTCTTGCTACCCATAGAGAAGTGCATTGACAGTCGATGTCCAAGCATCCAAAGTGAAAGATGAAAGAAGTGTGCTGTCATCAGCGAAGCTATATATAGGATTTTTAGTTTTTTCCAAAAGATCGTTATTGTATAGTAAAAAGTGGGTGGGCGACAATATAGAACCTTGAGGGACTCCGGCGTTGATGTTAAATGTGTCTGAAAGAAATCCGTCCATCGCCACTCGTAGAGAACGGTTTAAAAAAAAACAGAAGTGAACCGGCATTCCGTATGCTCTCACTTTAGTTAGAAGCCCCTCATTTCAATCAAATTTTTGATAAACTACGTTTGCAGTTTATCGCGTAGATTTAAATTTTAGCAACAAAAATACATCATCTCATATAAAATAACACACGTGCCCACCACTTCTCAAAATTGAGAAAGGGGTAGAAAGAGGGTTAAAATGTAAAAATTTAGGTAAAATATATCCCTCCATATTTTGACCAAAATTTCATAAAAATACTTAAGACCGTTTTCGAGATATTCCCTTGTAGCACTTTAAAAAATGGACCTAAACAACTTTTGACGCTCTATAAAGCCTAGATTGTACCATTGCTGGAATACTGTCTCACGCATTTAGGGCTCTGCTTCTAAACATGCTGGATTGCATCCAAAGGAGGGCCATTCGCTTAATTGGCGACTACAAACAATTAACAAGCAGCCTTGACAGCTTGATCTAATAACTTCTACAGTACAGTGCATGATGGCACCAAGAGCGGTACACGACCAACTACCCTTACGTGGTTTAGAGTTTCGCCAGTGACACTATTTAATAATTCCGTACGCTACGCACTTAATTGTTTCCGAATGGGAAATGTGGCCCACATCTTACTATACAATAATCTATAGGTGTTGTAAATAATGCCAATCGTGTTATCTTGTTGACAGTACTACATTTCAGTTGATTCATAGAGATTATCTACCTGCTTAAGTTCGGTGAGTTGCATTATTTTTGCGAACACTGGCAAAAAGTATACAGTCTTACTTCTGCTTGCTTTGAAATCGTGCAGGACAATGTTATATCTAGCGGTGCCAGCATAGCAAGAAGGGAAGCAGTTGGTTTCATTAAATATATTGGGAAATTACTTGGGGATGGGCTCATTTTCTCAGTATAAAATTTATGTCACCAACAAGAATATTCACAAAATAGTGCGGAAATTATCAATGTACTTTATTCAACCGACTCGACTGCTTCCCGTATTTCCATAGACTCGAGCGTAGACTACATAAAAGTATTAGTTATAAAACCCACAAAGCTTCCTGTATTTACTATTTCTTAATATTGTCACGTTGGGACGAAGCTGAGAATTTTATAAATTTAGTAAAGTTTATTAATTTAATTAGTAATTTTAAGAAAATTGGTTTCGTGGTTCCTAACCAGTTAATTGGGACAAGTAAGAGTATTTATATCTATTTTTCTTTACCAATCAAATAGCAAGAAATCGCAAGCAGATACACACAAGATAATTATAAATTGAAAATAGAAATAAAGGTCTGTCTTTACCACCAAATAACTTTATTTGTCCCTCTAGGCTAGAAAACAAGGGTTACAGAAAATACATAAATGACGAAGAATTAAAATAAATTTCTTAACGTTGTACTAGTTTCGACTTTAGTGAAAGTCATCTTCAGCAACTAACCATTTAAGAAATTTTGCTATGAAAAGTAGTTAAAACAGTTGGGAGAGCAAGGGGTGATTCAACAATAAAACATAATGAAATGCAGATTATGCAACCATTGGAATAGACAGCAGCTTATTATAAGAACGATGTATCTCTATGTAATGGTAGGAGATGATTTATACGCAAGTAGGATAAAGGACCTTAATCATAATAGAGTGATTTAAGTAATGTTGAAGTTAGAACATGTTGTAAAAGAAGAAATTTCAATATGTCAATTCATTCTTAATTTCTAATTATACACTTTATACGAATAAAATAAATAATTTGTGAAATAATTCACGCAGTGGAAGTCACCGGAAATAGCAAACTCGGGCGCTAGACACAGAAAAGATAAACTTTTGTTATTTAAATGAATTATTTATGCAAACCAAAACGGGCAGAGATATCCCAAGCACTTAGTTATGTGAATAACTCCGCTTTATAAATGATTTCTAAGCATTTTATAGTGTTTTGCAACCCCTATTAGTTAGAAGAAATGATTCCCTTTTTGCTGACTTGCCGATATTTTGCAAGCTTGCAGAAACTTACAGAAGCTCACTTAAAGAAAGATTTTCAGACCGTCCTGTTAAAAATGGAACCCTTTATCCCAACCAACTGTAATACATTATTCATTATCATAAGTTACATCCAACTCCTCCCCATAAGCAACACTACAGCTGCCATTGTTTATTGCACCATTCCTATCAAATACTTTTCTAATAAGCTCCGTCACTATTAAGAGTTCTAGTACAACAAATAAAATGTTTATGAATGATGACTGCGTGCTCTAGCCATTAAGGGCACCGATCCATATCCGACAATATCAAAGAATATAAGAATTTACATACCAACAATAAGAAAAATGTTTGTGATTTTATTAACTAATCCTTTTCTTACGTTACAAAGCCACCGTCCCGGGAATTAA
The DNA here is from genome assembly GCA_963920685.1 of Polydrusus tereticollis. NCBI lineage: Eukaryota > Metazoa > Arthropoda > Insecta > Coleoptera > Curculionidae > Polydrusus > Polydrusus tereticollis. The sequence continues at coordinate 44,317,892 of OY987328.1, read as the reverse complement.
TACAAGTGTTACCAAACTCCTCGTTTTATGCGATAGGCTTGATAGGGATTATAAATATTAAATTTCATTTTTGCTGCTTCGTTTAAGATATCTATTTTGACAAAGTTGTTGATTTATTATTCTCCCAGCATCTAAGCTTTTACTGTACTGTTGTAATAAAATATTTTTAATAATGGGAATATTTTTCAAATAGGTAGTTGCATGCAGAAATAGGTGTAATACTTTCACTTAGTTTTGTATTTATTTATTTATTGACGGCTAGTGCCATTTTTTACAAATAACATACAAAATTAAATAATAAGGACTATATTTAAGACTAAGACTAGAAATAAAACGATAACTAAAGCTAGCATGCAGAGTTCGTTAATGTGTGAATAGGTTCTATAATAACAACTTCACGAGTACTACCACTAAACTACAGTATGAAAAAGAAAAGACTTGACATCAACGTCCACCCATTCGCAGTCCAACAGCGTTCACCTCATATATCCGTTTAATAAAATTCTTAAGGGGGCAAAAAAAGTTTAAGCGTTGTAGCTGATTCTGGTTAGCGAGAGACACTAACCTGGGAAGAAAGGAATTACAACCATAATTAGTGCGGTGATATGGTTGGTAGAAAGTTTGAACGTTTCTTGTGTTGACAGGGGGTACATGCAAGGTAACACTAGAGGTAAGGTATGGACAGTCGACAATAGAGTTAATGATTTTAAAGAAAAGTAGAAGATCATGGAGGCTTCTTCTATCATGAAGTGGTGACATATTTAGTCTCTGACACATTCTCTCGTAGTTATATTCCGTGTCTCTGAAAAATCTAAAGTGGATATGGTGCATAAACCTCCTCTGCACGCGCTCAATTCTGTTTAGATGACAGGCATATTGAGGATCCCACACAGAGGCTGCATACTCCAAACCACTTCTGACAAGGCTGCAAAAGAGGATTTGAAAGGAACGAATAGTCATGAAGTCTCCCGTAGTTCTGCTTACGAATCCCAGCATTCTCAACGACTTGCTCAGTAGTGTAGATAAATGAGTAACAAATGATAATTTTGAGTCGAGAATTATATCCAGATCTCTCATGTGGTCAACAGAAGTTAAAATTGTACCGTCTATATTGTAATCGTAAATAGTTTTTAATTGCCGACGAGAGAATACCAAGAGATTGCATTTTGAGGTGTTAATATGCGTACCATTGTCATGAAACCATGCTACAAATCGGTCGAGGTCATCCTGCAAGGCAATGCAGTCCTCGGGAGTTGAGATAACTTTGAACATTATTAGGTCAACCGCGAACAGAAGGAACTCAGAAGATCGGAAACAAGGTGTAACGTCATTGACGAAAAGGTTAAAAAGAAGAGGACCTATGTGGGATCCCTGGGGGACTCCCGATGGTACTAGTATCTCTCGCTATAGAAAGTTAGTAATTCTAACTATCTGGATCCAATCAGCAAGATAGCTAGTTATCCAGCAAAGCATAGATCCAGATATCCCCATCGTTTCTAGCTTTCCAACTAATATATTGTACGGGACCTTATCGAAGGCCTTGGAAAAGTCGGTGTAGATTGAGTGGACCTCCGCCCCACACTCCAATGCCTGTGTTATAGAGTGAGTGTAAGACAACAAATTTAATTCGGGATTTTTGCCCACACATAATCGAAATTGCTGGGTGATGACCTCCCTAGTCAATAGCGAAGTTAGATATTTAGTAACAAGATTTTCAAAAACTTTAGGGATTGTATTAATGACAGAAATTGGTCGGTAGTTTTTTATGTTAGATTTATCCCCCGATTTATGAATAGGAACAACAAACTTGATTTCCAGAATGTAGGAAGGAATCCGCTCTCTAGAGATTTATTGAATATGATATGTAAAGGCCTTGCAAGTATGAAAGAGCAGTTTTTAAGAAAGATGGGATGAATATTATGAGGGCCAGGTCCTTTGTGTGGACTCAGACCACTAAGCTGGGTATAGATTTCAGATATGGATGTTGAGCAGTTGTTTATATTGTGATGATTCCATGATAGTTCCCTACCATACCCGGGGCTGTCAAAAGAATAAACAGACGAGAAATAGTCTGCAAATAGATTTGCAGCGTTAGGCCCCATGTTTACTGTTTCATTATCTAGTCTCAGCACATTGGGTCTGAGATGTTGTACGTCTCGAGTTGACAAAATTCCAGAATGGCTTAGTGTTGCTACAGAGAAGATTTTCAGTACCTTGCACACATTTTTTATAGTGTTCTCGAGAGAAAACCTTGCACTGAGATCTTAGGTTTGAAAAGACCTCATAATCGTGAGCGAACTTACTAATTTTGTAATTCTTGTAAGCATTTTTTTTTATTGCCAGATTTATTAAGTCATTGCCAAACCATCTAGGGAACTTTCCGCTAGGCACCCTCTTAATTGGAACAAAAAGATCAAAGCAATTTTATTATAAAGTATATCATAGAAAATATTAATCATATTATCAACATTCGTGTTCACCAAGATACTGTCCCAGCAGAAAGTAGCCAAGTAGTCATTTATCAATCTAAAATCGGAAGACTTAAAATCATAGTAGAAGTTGTCAGCTTTCGGACTGACAGCTCTGAAACCAGGGTTTGGACTATCCAATTTGAAGCATAAGGGAGGATATGGTTATCAACAGTGACCAGAGGATGGCACTGTTCGACTGGGCTTAAGTTACGTGAAAAGATCAAATCTAAAATAACATTATTAACATTCTGAACAAGATTTATTTGATATAGATTGTGAAATGCGCAAAAATCAGAAATAGCTGCTATTTTTTGTACAGTTTGAGGAGCAACATAGACATCTGGACGGGGAACACCAACTGTGCAGATGTCCTCGTTGATCCATCTGGCCTTGGGTAGATTAAAGTCTCCGGCTACACAGAGTTCTGCATTTGGGTAACAATTACAGATCAAGTTAGCAGTGTCACTAATCATCAGATAGTTTTCAAAGGTAGAATCAGGAGGCAGCCAAGAACACACCTCACATTGGAAGAACCAATGGTTACATAGACTTGCTCGATTGGTGCAGTTGTTGGAAGAAGATTACAGGTGATGGATCTGTGCACAGCCAACAAAACTCCGCCAAGACACTCTTTTCTACTTGTTTCCCTTGAACGATCCTTTCTAAAGATAAAGTAATTGTCTAAGCCCAGCTCTGAATCAGATATATCAACCGATAAATTGGTTTCGGTTAACATAATTACATGGTAATTGTACAAGGCTACATTGCAAGTGAATGTTGTGAGCTTTGTCCGCAAGCCACGGACATTTTGGTAATATATGTTTAGTGCAGATATATGATTTTGACATTGACACCTTTGATATACTTAACTTGGATACTATTTTCTCCTTTGGATGATCGATCCTTGTACTCAGACCAGGTTCTTTTATCTAATTTCTGTTGTTTTCGTGTGAGATCTAGGTTTAGATAAATATTTTTGACTTTGAGTTTATGGCGGCAACGTAAGAGAGCCAGTGTTTTTTTATGAGAGGTAAGTGTGATTTAACCCGAACGTCGAAGAAAGAACTTTTTTAAATATCTGTGATGTGAATGATTTAAATACAAAATTGTATCTGGAAACATTCACAGTCTCTAGGTGTAATTTCACTTAAGCACTACAAACATGTTTTTTGTTTTATAAATATTCCTAATCTCAATTGGATAAACTATAAAAACACACGATACAAGTGTTTTACCATTTATTTATATAATGTTGGTTCCTACGTATTTGTTTGTTAGCTCTTGTATTTTTGTTCTAAAAAAATAGTTAAGACAGAACACATTTTATCCCTTTTTAGCTATTTGGGTGAAAAAAAAAATGTTATCCGAATCTAATAAACGCATTTCTCTTCGTACATGGTGTAGACTTTCCGCCTTATCAAATCTTTGTTGACTTCGTCGAAACATTTGTTGGAACAAGCATCTTTGCGCTTCTTTCTTGATTTGATAAGATTTGACACGATTTTTTTAACTGTAGTCAGAGATATCCTAGTCAAATTACTAGTTTTACTCGCAGCAGCACTAACGTTAAGTTCCTTGTTAAGTAAAGAACTGTAAACAGTTTTTGCAATGTTCCTAGCATCGAGAAATGAATGCTTTTTCTTTACCGGAACTTTTACAGTAATATAGTTAGTCAATGTTTTTCCACGGACGCCGCATATTGCTGTTTTACACGTATAATATAAGATTTCGTAAAATTATACTGCAACATAACAACACTTCCCGTGAGAAATATACAGACTGATATTCAATCTCCCAAAATACCTGCTCTAGGGGGATTTTAAACATTTAAAATTATTTTATTTTAATTTAACCCTATCTAGAAATAATTATAATCTGGCCTCAAAATTGAATACTGGGAATTTACGGGTATTTACGACCGAACTTGGCACCCATTTTATTGCTGTCATTAAATCAGAACCATTTTTCGTGAAAAGGACTTTACAAATATGCTTACTTGACGAGTTCAATGGTTTTATATAAGTTTATTTGAATAATGATATTACCTCGTAATAGTAACTTTGATCACAACCGATATTAAACGTAATAGAGTTAATGTTGGTTATTGGTTAGTACCTACTGAATTATCTAAGTCATTAAATTTAAGTACCTATCTCTATTTTAAATGATATATTTATAACAACATTAAATAAATTACTAAATAACTTTAAGTCTCCCTGCAATGCTTTTAGTGTTCATCATTTTAGACAGTAAACAAAGTGGGACTACAGTAACGATCACGTCATCTCGTAAAGGCTATTCCCGCGGGAGAAGTTGAAATGTTTGTAGCATAAACATGGCGTTTGCCATATTAATTTATGGGAATAGTGTATTATTTACAAAGATTAAGCACAAGAAAACTTAAAAATTAGCTTTATAAAATTACTATTACCTCTATTACCTCGCCAATCCTATTAGAGAGTGATGGGGCGAGGTATTCTGATTTGCCTTCACATATTTCTGTATTTCCAACAGTAAACGGATTATTTATGAAATATTGCCTAATTTAATAAAATACTTTAGTACTTTAACATGTTTCGTTTATTTCACAATTTGGTAATTTATTAATGTTTACATCAATTCAGCCTTGTCTTATTTTCACAGTAACAACTTATTATGTTCATGTTGACACGTAAAACATCTTGCAACTGAGGTCAATTTAAATACCCTTGGGATTCAGTACTATTTAGCTCAGACAATCGAATCAACACGTCTTTGTTTTATTTTAACTTACAACTGAACGAAAACGTCTAGTTTACTTTTGATGCTGGAGTAAATAATCACTTGTTTACATTGGAATATAGAACCAACACACTTTTGCATTATTATATCTGAGAATCAAACTACAACATCTTTCTTTTACTAAGATGTCAGGCTAAATAATTACTGCCGTCGGGAAAAAAACCCAAACATACGCGACATAATTGCCTTTTTTTTGCTGTCAGCGTTAAACTAATCATCGCGCGATTCGTTGGACCAATAAAAAAACATTAATCTGTTGCTATGCTAGAAGTCAGTTCAAACTATGATGGCAGACGGTGTTTTTCTTTTATTATAGCGTTGCCCATTTCCACTTTGTTTTAAAATTAGCATATTACGTTACGATTTTGACCAATTGATTTGTATTTATGAATGTGATTTTTAAAAAACGTGTTTCTCAAACACAAAGTGATAACAGCAAATGGGATTTAAATTAAAAACTTAAATTTAAATAATCATACTAGTACAGGTGTATGGATAGGACTATTCTACTCTCTCTACTCTAGTCCTGATTTTAAGTATATTTTTAAGAAATTAAGTATGTAATGATGGGCGAGATCTGCACTATTAAGTGGTTAAAGTTAGGTCCAGCATTGCCTATCATCGGGTCAGCCTCTTTATACAACAACAGGTCAACATAAATATGACATAACAGCTCAGCGTTTTATGGTATGACAAGCTTTTTCGAAATTTGAAGTAAAATATCCAGGTAAGTATTTAATTAAATCAAGTTGATGATGTGCCCACAGCATCGAAACGTCGTTCAAGAACTGAAAATGTCATTCTGTAAAGAAAAAAAAGTAACAATGAACAAGTGCAATCACAAATTCTCTTTAAATAGAAAAATAAACTAAACAACAAAAGTTCGCTTTTTTCCAGAAATCTACAGAAGTACTAGAGATTTCCTAAACTTTTAAAAGACATTTCATGAAAGACAAAATTTTGCAACTTTGCCACAATTTAAACTTGTTCGTATGTCGTATGTGTTATAGTTTCGGGGAGCCCAATGGTCACCTTCGAATTTGGAATACCCTGTAAATTAGTGGACGTCCATAATATATCCATTTATGACCATACTTTGTTCATAAATTTATGAACATCAAATGGACGCCAATGGAACTAATAACAGCTTGGTAAATCATAAATGCTTACCCAAGGATAGAATAGTGTCAAAAAGTCCCACCTGACTAAAAGAAATGTTAAAAAGAACAACCCTTATTATCGATCGAATATCAAGATGTGAGGTATTATAATATTCACTTTAAATTGATTGAAACTGCTGAAGGATGGCTCTGCCTCTATTCAATGTGGTCGTTTTAAATAATTTATTTTTTCCAAAGATGTTATTAACAAAGACTCTTAGGGTGTTCCTACCATTAAAAACAAAGATTCTTTCCGTCCAATAAGGTGATCTGGGTGAGAATTGAGTATCTGCTCGAAAACTGATCAATTACTTATGTAGTTAATAGTTTCGGCGGATGTATGGGCGGTGGCACCGTCCTGTTGAAATAAACCAAAACGTAGTTCATCGTTAAGTAATTGCTACACAAATGGGTTCAAAATATTGTCTCTATACCGCTGTTCTGTAACTGCGTCACGGAAAACAATAGGAACAACAACTGAAGGTGCAATATGGACTTTTGGGAATTTTCACTACTCCACATGCGTGAATTTTGAGAACTCATATAACCGGTGAGGTTGAACCAGGCTCCATCAAATAAAAATGTCAGACCTAAATAATCATTTCTTTCCAATAAATTTTGGGTAAACCACTGACAATAATTCCTGCGTCTTTAAAAATCTGCAGCTCGTATTTCTTAAAATACTTGCAATTTATAAGGAAACACATTTCTTCCCACTTTTTGAGACAGGCGTCTTACATATTTTGCTGGCGTATTTTGCAATATTTTACGAACGTTGCAACAAGTTATTTTGTTCTCTTACAGATGGTCTACCAGCTCATTTTTTATGTTGAATAAAGCCTGTTTTCCTAAAGCTTCTCTCAGGCAAACGCAAAAATTTTCGCGAAAATCGTCCATCCACAATCGCTGATTGTATTGCCACTTGTCATTTACTCTAACCCTCTTTAGAGGATACGCTTCAATCATGAATTTTTTGGACTGTTCCGTAAAACCCTTTGTGTGAATTATTCAAGAAATTGGATAAATTAGCGACGAATTAAATTACTTGTAACGACTGTTCTACCGCTAAGCAGTACGACCTGAGACGCAAAGCACACTTAAATGATAATAATTTTTGCTCGCACGGTATTATATTAACTAAGGATATGTTTAAATTGCGCAAGTTTTTTAGTCCCCAGGACGTACAGTGACGGAAATAAAATTTCGTACACTTATTTTTTCCTAATGTGATGTCGGCTTTTGTATACCTAGATCACCTGGAAATGCACTTTACTTTTTGATAAATTGTTATCGGTGTCATCAGATTCGAAAATTATATTATTTCATTTTAACAAATTTGGTGAACATGAATCAACTCGAGAAGGCGAGATTAATTGCTTTATTCGAAGACGGTGTTTCTCTACGAAGAACAGCTGAGCAATTTGGGAAACCAAGAAGCACTATACAAAGCCTCAGAACTAAATGGGAAAATACAGGATCATTGGAAAAAAAGGCTGGAAGTGGCAGAAGAAGAATTTCAAACGAAAATCAAGATAATGATCTAATTGATTTTTTGCGAAACAATCCATTTCAGAAGGCTGTAGAAGCACACAACCAAACTAATTTTCCTGGGATAGTAAGAACGGCGAGAAATCGTATAAGGAAAAAATTCGGAATTGACAAATAAGGTAGCTGCTAAAAAACTGTTTTTGACCGATATGAATAAGGAGCAAAGAATGGGGGTTGCGCTGGAATATTTACCGCAAGGTATGGATTTTTGGGAAAATGTGTTATTTACCGACGAGAAGGCTTTTCAGTCTTATTATAACGAGCAGATTAGAGTGTATAGGCCGCCAAATAGACGGTGCGAAGAAAGATATACCCAACATGTTAAAAGAAGTGGAAGATTTTCAGTTAATGTATGAGGGTATATAACTTCCAGAGGGCTAGGAATATGCCACCGAATTCGAGGAAGATTTAATACTCAAGCTTATATACACATCCTTCAAAATGTTATGTTGCCATCGGTAAACAATATATTTCAACAAGAAAATTTTATATACCAGCATGACAACTGCCCCGTTCATACAGCAAGGAGAGTTTCGGACTGAATACGGGAAAATAACATTTCATTAATACCTTGGCCCTCAAGAAGCCCTGATATCAATCCAATTGAAAACGTTTGGGGATATATCGTGAAAGAAATTAACAAGAACAATGATGAAAATCATCAGTCATCAACTAACCTCAAAACAGTGATGATTTGTGGAATAAAATTGAAGAAACCTGGAATAGCTACAATTTTCATCACGCCCAAATGCTGGTGGCATCAATGCCCAGACGTTTAAACTTATTAGTGGAAAAAAATGGTGCCGCTCTAAAATAATAAACCAATGTTTTTTTTTCTTTAATATTTAAATAATCTGTTTTATATTCAATTTTGAAGTCATGTATTGTATATTATTATCTTGATTTTCGTTTAAAATTTTTCTTCTGCCAGTTCCAGCCCTTCTATCCAATGATCCTGTATTTTCGCATTTAGTTCTGAGGCTTTGTATAGTGCTTCTTGGTTTCCCAACTTGCTCAACTATCTAGGAATACTTTCTTCGAATAAATAATTTTATATATAAAGTCTGTGCGTTTTAAGAAGTCCGCTAAGCCATAAAACCTCTTGAGCATTATGTCGGTGGCTCTCAAACAATAAATTATATTGAAGGTAATTTTGGATGTTGATGAATTACATTTTCTAAATAAAATAATTTAAAGTAAATAAAAAGTTAGTTTAGGTAAAGAAAAATAATAATTTTTTAGCTTTTGTAGTATTCAGACAAATTAGTTTTACGAATTCTTTTTATAAAGTTTTGGTTCTAAAAAGAACCGATTTTGTAGTCTTGCGACAGAACGTACCTACTTGTAGATAGGTACTACTAAAAGTAGTCTTCCTCTGCATTTGAAATTTCACCCATGCTTTCAGACTCATCAGAATCATCATTTGTAATAATTAACGGTCTTACTTCGTCTATAACCTGTTCTGTCTCATAAGATTCAAAAATAATTTTTTCTGTGTGTTCAATGCATTTCCGCCATTCTTCTTTGCCCGCTTGGCTAAGCGCCTCCTCCCATAACTTTATAACGCTAGGCTTACCGATATTTTTACAGGCATGTTTGTCATAATAGTTCTTGCTAATACCCCATACCAATTCAATTGCGTTGTAATGACAATGGTAGGGCGGCAATCTCAAAACTTGATGTCCATATTTGAGGGCTAATTCGTCAACAACATACTTTTTTTTAAATGACTGCTCTTTACACTTGCTTAAAAGTTCACTTTTTAAATATAAATTTTCATGGTTTATGTTTTTCTTTGACAACCACTCTTTTATTTCTTCCTTTTTCCAGCTGCTTGTAGGGAATTTCTCTTCGAGTCTCGTATGGTAAGAGGCATTGTCTAAAACAATTAAGGAAGGTTTTTCTAAACTTTTTAAAAGTTTTTCCTCGAACCAATGCTCAAAAATTTCAGCATCCATATTGCCGTGATAATCATCAGTTTTTGTTGATGAAAATATCAAACTGGCATTTAAAACAAAACCTTCTTCATTACCAGCATGTAATATAATATACCTTTTTCCATTACTTGCACGGGTACTTGAATAACAATGCTTTGAGTCATCCTGCCAAGACGTTTTTGTTGAAGTTCCGTTTGCAAATACCCATGTTTCGTCAAGAACTATTACTAAACTAGATTTAACTATAATAATAGCAAAATAATTTAATTATCTATTTAATTATTATTTATGCTCAACGCGTAATTCTAAGATAATTTTGTTTTGAAACCCCTGATTTCACCCAGTAATAAAATACAGTAAACCAGTGGGATGTTCGGTGTGATCAAGTATAGCGAAGGTGCGAAGATATTGTAACTTAACCGACTTACTGTTTTAAAAGCGATAACATCCCTTGGTGATTTAATCCGATATCGGACTTCTTAAAACGCACAGACTTTAGCCTTTTTTCTATCATTACTGAAATAAGTCCTCAAAAACATTCGAACGACTGAAAGGTTAGCAAACTTTCTCAATTCTCTAAAATTTTTGGTTAGTTATCATAAATAATTTAATGCACAAAGTTTACCTGCGCCTTCCTATTTTATTACTCTACACCTTTTTGAAATAGGGTATAGGATATTTCTCAAAACTTTTCAGTTACAGGTACCTGTTTATATAGCTTATATAAATAATAAACATAATATTCGAAATAGATTAGTACCTACCTATCTATTTTACTTTGAAACAGTGTGTAACAAGTTAATATTAAAAGTATCTGGAGACCTTGGAAATCTTCAGGTAATGCGATATCTAGGCTACCTTAAACATTCCAGGAAGCATTTATCCTCTGACGCCAAAGTGATCGTGAAAAATGTATGTGAATCGTTATTAAAGAGCGGCCACCCTAAAGTAATTGCCATTAAAAATACAAGTGAAATGACGAAAGTTCCATTATCGACGGTACGAGATATTATGCTAAAAGGACATTTTAAGAGAAAAGTTCGCCAAGATACCGGAAAAATGAAGTGAGTAGATGATTGTAGAGAGAGGTTTAGATGTGAGATAATTGTAAAAAGCCCAGTTTACCAAAATATTCAAAAATTGCATAAAATGTTAACCTCAGTGTACGAAATTTTATTTCTGTCACACATGACATATTCCGACCACTTTAACTGAACGTCCTATATTGGTCCATTAAAGACCTCCCTAGCACGTACACAACTACGACATTAGCACAACCATCGTACGTCCACTATATGTACATGGTATCTTAAATGCACGTTCAGTGGACATTCCATTGGTTTAGAGAGTATGTCCATGGGTCGTTCTTTGTACGTTCTTGTGCTATTAGGGACATTCATCTAAAAATCAACATCGTTAAATTGAACGGAAAACGTAACATCAACGAATCAGCTGGTACAATTTCAGAATTTAACAGGAGGGGAGTTCCCCTACCCAGTCTGCGCCTGCAGCTTCGGTGAGGCATTGCGTGCGCTCATACAAATAGAAAACCGATTCCCCATTTTTCACGACGGAAATGACTAGGGATTCGGAATTTACGGATCAAAATATGTATATTATATTGCATATTATAAACATACGGAAAAGAACCGTATTTTTGAGGACGAAAACAAAAAAGCTGAAGAAGTATAAAGACTTCTTTGATAGGATTTGTTTCAGCAAATAATACTTTACTTAACTTAATAATCTTCCAAATATATCTGAATCCACATGCTCAACAAAACGGCTTTAGTAAAGGTTACTAGTAAAACAAAGCCGTGGCAAAAATAGTAAAATAGTTTTCAAATTTTGAGGTACAAAAAAATCTGTAACTAAGAGTCAATTTTTGTAATTTAAACTACTCCTGTTACGGTTGGATGTATTATATTAATCATGTTATATTTATGCACATGATAATTTGGACATAGAGCGGGAAGGTTGGGTAAATTGACGATAGTAAGCAAGAAAATAACAAAACTTGAAGTAATCACCATATTATATCCGATAGCAACAAGTCACTGATACATGATACTTTTATTACATAACGTTAAACTAAAATTATATTTTTAAAGGCATAATATTTAATGCAAATTCTGAAACTTTATGGGGTAATCAAACGGATACAAATTTCTAACTAAAATAGGTTAATTGCTTTGCTTTTGTGGTTTGGTTTAAACGTAAAAGCCGACATAACTGGGTAATATTGGTTCTGTAACGTAAATAATAAAATAAATTTTATGTAAAATAAAGTTTGTAATTTAATGGCTAGATAAAATATAAAAATTTATTTAAAGCAATTTGATATTTCCTTTAGCACAGTAGTTAAAAATTGGATTGCCGTTTCTCTTTTTTAATTTTTACTTACAATACTACTAACCTCAATCAACCAAAAATAGTTTGAGCCTAAAGATCAATCTCATAATTTAAATGAAACAATGCAGTCTTTCTCCACAGTTTAATGTTTAAATAAAATTTTAAGCTCCCGACATGTTTCGAATGCTTAAGCATCCATCATCAGGGGATACTAACATCGAGTTTTACAGAAATGTTGGTTGCCTTAAATTAATGAGTACAACTTATAGGATATGATACATGTAAAGGTTGAAGACTTGGTACGAACTGGTTATTTGTATTGAAATTAATATATTATTGAAGTTTTGATTAATTTTAAAATTTTAATTGATAAAGAAACATTTTTGATAGAATAATAAACTGATTGAAAACATATGAAGGAAATGATTTTATTTTATATTTTATTGATTTAAATGAGACAACCAACATTTCTGTTAAACTCGATGTTAGTATCCCCTGATGATGAATGTTTAAGCACTCGAAACATGTCGGGAGCTTAAAATTTAATTTAAACATTAAATTGTGGAAAGAGACTGCATTGTTTCATTTACATTACATTGACTGCACTGAAAGTATGGACTATTTCTTCAACTTTTAATCTCATAATTACTTGCAAATCCAAAAATGTTTAAGCAATTATTAATATAAAGAAAATAACATCGAAACAAAAGAACTAATTATTTTCCATTAGTCTGAATTTAGAAATAAACAATCCACATATTGTGTACAAGTTAAAATGTTAACGAAAAATTATTATACGAAGAAGAATTTAGTCACAGATTATTCAGTCCTGTGTCTCAGATCGACATCGAACTACAGAAAATTAAAGCAGGAGGAACAGAACGAAGTATACTAGGCCCGGTTTTGTATCTATTGTTTACTTTTATCCCACATTCTATTATCCTTACATTAGAAGATACTTTAACCAATTTTGCTAATGACACTGTTATTCTTGCAGTAAGGAAACTACTAAATATAGAAAAGAAAATAAATCAAATATTTGATTCTATTAATATTTTCAATAAATTTACTCGGTCTTTTGTAATTCATTGGTAAGAATTAAAATATAGTTTATTTATTGATATAGAAATGCTCAAATAATACACTGTTTGGGCGTTTGTTTTTATTTTTAAATATTGTAAACATATGTAAGTCGAGATATAAGTATTTATATTGTTCGCAATACCTAATTATTTTACAGCAATTCAACTTTAAATCATTTAATTAAATATTGCTTTATCCAAAAAGTCCTGTTGTTAGCAAAGATTCAAATGTAGGGAATATTTAGTCTACGAAAATTAGCGTCTTTATGAAATAATAGATATTAATTTAAAAGTACAGGGCGAGACCAAATTTTACTAATACTAAGTTCGAGTAGGTAGTAATTTTTATCTCTTTTCTATTGCATTGCAAAAACACCGCTGCTCTGTGTACATATAGGTATCATCCGACTAATATGTTACGTGTTTGGAGAAGCTATAACGTTTTCTTTATAGGTACCGCATAAAATGTCATCATTTTCAACAATTGTGTATTATTATGGTATTACCCTAACTAACCTGTGGTCTTGACTGCTATGACTTATTTTTACAATGTGTATTGTTTTTATACTTTCAACTTAAAAATTAACCCCAAATTTAATGATCTTATATTTAAACGTAAATTTTCCTTTAAATCAGGGCGAAACCATCTTATTCCGCGCGGGTTTATATTATTTATATTCCAGTTAAATTGCTCTGTTGCATTTTTCGTTCTCTGAATTTTTATTTTTTTGTATTTTGATGGTACGAGAAAGAGTTACTCTTTATGACAAACTAGGTGGTCAGAAAATGAAAAAAAAAGAGTACTGTAATTTTTATTTTAAAGCAAAATTTGATAACTCATCTTTTTGTTTAAATACAAAAAGTTTAAACTCATGGCGTCCTATTAAAAAAAAAGTATTCGGTTTTAATTGGGAAATAATTAAAAAAAAAAACGTTTCTATTTGTACAACCTGTCTGTCCTAAATATCTGTCACTTGTTTCCATTGATAAATTACTTTCGCACTCATGTATGTGGGCGAAAGAAGAGAATTGAGGCGTCATTAAGAATATTTCTTAACGGAGTCCATGGACCTAAAGTAAGACATATTTTTTTCTAATTTTTCTAAAAAATATTTTATTATGATATTTTGCTCTAAAATAAAACATAAGGGTACTTCTCTATTCGGGAATGTTGAATTTTTCGATTTTTTGGGCACCCTGCATAATAATAATATGTTATCTCAAGTTTGAACAGTTTAGTATTAATTCCTCAATAAGTAGATATTTTTATAGCAGCTAATTTTTTTGTAAAATTAATATTAGCAACGTTCCCTATAGGTAAGAAACTTACATTAGTTCATAATATAATTATTTATTTATTTAAGTGAAAATCGGTACTTTAAAACGTTCTTTTAAAAACTGAATGGTCTTCTCACAGTACTCTTTAACGAATTGTGGTGACTACAATGTAATTTCTAATGCAAAATCAATTAACAACAATGTTTCTAAAACATTTTTCTTTCGGATAATAAGGTAGCAGTTACATTGAACCTGATCATTATTGTAAGATTAATAAGATAAACTTCCCATACCCATACACACATTCAAGAGAATTATCGTAAATAGAGCTAATAGGTATCACTATCGTTCGTTTTAGGGAATGTTTTCAAAATGGTTTGTTCCTTTCATCACAGGTGCACGCCCCGGTGCAGAATAGTTTTGATTCAATACTAAAGTTTTATATTGACAATTACCTTAATAATTTTTCAGTTCGTAAAGTAAAAGAAAATAATGAAATATGATTGTCTCCTGGCATACGAAGGTCAAGCGAAATAAAAAGGTTATTGTTACTTTTTGAAAATGATTTGAAATCGTTAGAAAATAAAATGGAACAAAAACTCTGTGTCAAATAATAAATCGAGAATTAGAAAAAAGGAAAGCCATAACATACTCTATCGAAAATTCTGTCTGATAATCACGGTCTAACGTAAGTCCCAATCTGTTTAATAACCTTTCTATCAATAGAGTTGGGTAAACATAGCAAATTAGAAAAATTAGATATAATTACACTTCTTAAGTATTAATTATAGTTTTTCATTTCGTTAAGTGCAACTGAAGAAGAAGCGGATGCTTGTATGTCGTTAAATGCCTTGGATGTGACATTTTATCTACAAGTCGTGTACAGGATATTATTTGCTTTTGACTCAAAGTGCATTGTACTGTTATAGACAATTATTTTTTTCATTCCAAGTTGTTTAGTTTATTTCATTAATGTAAAACTAGCCATTAAATTAGGCGCCAAAGAAAATTTCGACATGTGAAACCTCTCGACCAATCTCATTATTACGGGGGGAAGCGAATCGAAAAATTAGTGTATTAATATATCTAAACAAATTCCACCGCCTTTTGTATGGAAAGAGCACGTGCTTGGCTATCACGCAAGCTTTGAATAGGAGTTTTTATTGTTTATATGAAAATGAAACTTGAATTACATGTGGTTTTAAAAAAGCGTTCATGCGAAGTGGGCCAATTTCGCTTAAACAAACAAATACACAGAACTAAATGCCGCTGATATATAATAACCAAATTAGTCGCGTAAATCAAAAACCATCCGAACTTCGCGGTAGTAAGCGTGTACGATAATTCGCGCAAGGATACTTGCATTTATGGCCACTTTTGTAAATGTGTGTTAAGTTCTTCCCCTGGAGATAACCAGCTCTAAAGGTTCAGAGTAGTTAGTATTCCCACTCCTATGACGTCACATGACCTTGACCTTAAATGTAGGTGTTATATGTGAATGCAGGTATGGGCATTACAAGCTTACAAGCTTACAACAGGGACGATATTAGTATACAATATTATATTGATATACGACATGCCAAGCGTAAAAGTTTAGTGAAATGTTAAACCACATGGTTTTTTCAGGATTGTAGATAATTTTTTTCTTTACCGTTTTAAGTAGTTTCACAAGTCTACATAGTTCTAAGGTTTAATTTTCTATTCATTTTCGATTCCTCTTACGTTCTTGAGAACTTTAAGTCCAGGCAAGGGCCTAGCGACACTTAAAGCACCGGTTCCCGTCAGATCACCGAAGTTAAACAGTGTCGAGCGCGGTTAGTATTTGGATGGGTGACCGCTTGGGAAACACCGCGTGCTCTTGTCTTAGGGAAGAGTGTAAAATGAATCGACATCAAAACCATCCTATTCACGCCGGACAGGCCAGATGAGATCGGATATCTCGTAGGATGAAGGTGCCGTTTCACACTCCCCAGTCGGTAGACCGCACGATTAAAAACCGTATGGTCGATGACCGGTTCAAGATGGCCTCTGATACGCCGACAACCGTAAAAAATAGTAAATAAAAAAAAAAAAAACTTTAAGTCCATATAAAATTATTTCGCAGAATGGCGTTTTATAATAAATATTTCATATGGACCTAGGAAAGTTTAACATCGCCCATGGGCAGCATTAAACAACTAACGATTAAAGTCTTTTGTGCCTTTGGCAGATTGGTAGGCAGGGTCATAATCATACATTTGAATCTAATCTCTAGTTAATGAGATGGACCTGAAGCCTCTCTCCTCGTCATCGGTGTCCGTTTCATCTTCATTATTATAAAAATCCTCCGTGTCGGAGGAGTCCAAACGGCGCATCGGGTAGTTGCTACGTCGCTTCGTTTGGTGGTTGCCCACAATCGCACATGAGATGATGATTGACCTCTCTCGCGACACCCTGTAGAATTTTAGGATGCTATAGCTAACCCAAAGCGGACGCGGAATTCCATTTTATGCCATGATAGGCATAGCAAATCCTCTAACATGAAACTGGAACTGCGACTCTGTAATGAGTTGCTGTTAAGCAAGTTAGGCAAACCCATCAAAGTTCTTGATTTCTTATAATTTATTGACTTTACATTTTTATTTCAATGAAGATACACATATTATGATATTTTCCATCTAGGCGACTTCAATATTAATCTACTAAACTTACATAACCCTTTGACGCCGCTCTTTAAAAATTATAACTTTGTCTAGATTATTGAGCAGCCTATCCGTATATCTAGCCCTGTAAATACATTGAATGATTGATGCAAAATTTATAACAAATTAGTCTCCAATAACTAAATCTGCAGTTATTCTGCAGATAATATTTCAGATAATAAAATAATTTATTGTGATTGTAACTTGGAAATTGTTCGATATCGGTCTGTCAAGGACTTCCATGTAAATAATTTCTTAACAACAAATAAAGCACAATCCTGTGCTGGGTGCTCTCTGGTTTCATTCTGAGACCGAAGAGTACCCAGTATTGGAATACACGGCTACATGCACCGACAACGCCAGTGGGAGGAGACTCGACACTGGACTACTTGACAGACACTCCCACCAAATAAAAGGCCTCCTTCCGCCGTTTAAAACGGCGAACGGACTTTTCCTCTGCATTGGGATTGCCTGCTGCGGGCGGGCATAAACTTTCGTTCCTTATTCAATTTTACTGGGTTTTTTAAGCTTTTCCCAGAATGCTTGCCATTGGCCTCCAAGTTATTTAGCATTAAATGTTTGTGAACTGTAACGATTACACCCCCAGGGGTAAAAACAACTCTGTGAATACCCGTTAAGGCACTGCCGGGATGAGTGTTGAGTGCGCGCTGTGACTTAAATATTAAGTAAATATCCCAAAGCCACAATATCGGCCGCCGAGCTAGTCTCGGTTTCTGGGGCGCATTTTGGGCCGTATGCCTACGGCCCATATGCGCCCACAACTTGTCCTAGTTGTAGTTTAGCATTAGTCGAAATAAAACTACTAGATATAACGCTTAATATTATACCCCTATAGGAAAATAAAGAGTTTTTTAAAAGTTGTATCATGGGATAATATACTTTATAAATACAATATTGACGAAAAAATTAAACTACTCAATTCTCATATGCCTTAGCTTTGTTTAATACGCACGCCCGTATAAAATAATCGAGAATAAAAAAACCTAAGGCGCCATGGTTGACGGCCAACATTAAAGTATTTATGAAGCAAAGAGATACTACTTTGCAAAAATTTAAAATAACTAATTTAAATGGATATTAGATTAACTATAAGTATTTATGAAATCTTACCTTGACTTCGATAAGAAAAGAAAGAAAAATTGTTTAAATTCTTTGTATATTGAGAAAAATTCTAACAAAATTTAGTCTGCTCTAGAAAGCTTAAACATTTACGCTAATAAAGATAGTTCAATACCTAATGTGTTTTCTGGTCCTAACGATTTTAATAATTTTTTCGCGGCTTTTTTTCAAAATGCATCTAATTGTAATGATAGAGTTAATTTTTATAAAAACAATGTTTTCCGTGATACATTTACATTTTTCATTTAGGCGAGCTAAATTATCTGAAGTCAATAAAATTTTAAACCGCATTTCAACATATCCTATAGGGGTAGATGAAGTTTCGCCTTTGATGCTTAAGTATTGTAGTCCATATATCGATAAATATATTACTTACAATAAATTGCAGTTTGGAGGTAAGTTACTTCCCCGATCAATGGAAAATATCCAAGTACAAAGCATTCTACCGTCAATTTCAAAATTTTTAGAAAGGATCTTGTATAATCAGATGTAGTTATTTTACTGATGTGTCGCTCTAGCAACTGTAATAAATGACATTATTCGACTATTCGTGCCTGTGATAAAAAAATGAACAGTATACAAACAACAGTATAAAAACTACAAATTTTTCTTTACTTTTGGAAGGCTTTTGATTTGCATTTGCTTCTTGTATCTAAAAAAATATTATGGTTTTGTTAATAACTCTTTTATTCTTATTAAATCATTCCTATTTAATATATGTCAAAAAGTTTTTCTGATAATAATTATTCTGAACAAGCCGACATACGTTCTAGAGTGCAACAAGGCTTAATTTTGGGTCCCTTACTTTTTCTTATGTATACTTCTAATATACTTAGATCTTTAAAACATTGTAGAGTGCAAGCATTTGCGGACGATACACAAATATACTGTTGTTTTGATACCCAGGGTTAGCCGAAGTCGAGTTCTGCATAAACCAAGATTTGATAATATTGAGTGTGCTTCCTCTCAAAGTCACAATTAAAATATAATTCCTAATTAATCCTGCCTGCTAGATTTTGGTAATAAAAATAAGGTCAATTGTTTTAAAAATATTAACAGCTTTAGAGCGACTCTCGTGACGATCAAATGCAGTAGCTGGCCCATCGAACAAGAATTAGTTAGAGATGAAGAAGGAAACCCCTGCAAAGACCAGGTGGTTAACATTTAGAGTTTGAAAAATATGTTAAATATATCAGTTAATGGATCAAAATTAACGATTGAGGATAGTGCTAAAATTTGGGTATATTACCTGACACAGATTTAAGGTTTAAAAAGTAGTTAAGAAAAACATTTCAAAAACCGTATCCTCCTTTAAGAATACTATACAGCAATAGATATATTTTAAATTTTTAGTTAAGAAAATATTTGTGTATGGTATGAGAAAGTTTGATCATATTTCTCTCTTGTACAGGACTATTGACTAGCTGAGGACGGATGAATGTAGAATTCTTCATTTTTGCACAATTGATAAATTTAGTATAATTTTTATTTTTATGCTTTAAACGTTTTAACTTATTCATATTTTTTTATTGATTATGATACTCGCTTATTTTATTGCCTATGTTAAATTTCGTGAATAGTTTAATCTATTCATTTAATGATGGACAATCAGATTATTTTATTTTTTTTATTTTTCCGCCAACTCTAACTTTTTCTGCAGTTGGCTCATCTGCCTTTTACAATTGTCCAAATCATCTCCCTCTTTTTCAATCCATTTATACGTTTACCACGCATTTTATGCGATTCACTTAACACACATTTCTAAGTGTCGGGGTAAGTCCTTCAGCCAGCCCGGTTGAGAAGCTACAAGCGACGACGACGCACTCGACACACTTGTCTCATCAAAGGACCGCTTCAAACATAATTTTTTTAAGGCGTTCGGTGTAATCAGATCTTGGTTTTCTTCAACACCCAGCAAATCTTGGGTTTGAACACATAGTAAGTATAGTATTATTTGTCGTCAATGAAAGTTTCAGAACAAAGAGCTTCAGACAAGATGCTCGTTTTTATGCATAGCCGCTCACTATAAGTTTACCCCTTCTCGACTCTCGCCGTCCTTTACTGCCGTCTTTCCTCTTTCTTGCCACCCCTCTTCTTAATACGCTTTGCTACAACCACATTTTTTAAGGTTGTGTTTTCTTTTGAAATCTTAACACAAGCTGTTTCACCTGACGTTTTTTTGCCATTCTATCTTCTACCTGTCCTTTACCACCTCCTAGCAGCTTCTTCAAGTTTTTTTTTTATTTTACATAGTACTGAGGCGATACAACATTACATATTATTAAAACGGGATTAACATTTCAAGTATAAATTTTCCAATTATTGCTCGGGAAATAACACACCGCAACAGTTTATAAATAGGTATGACAAATTACAATATTGGGAACTTTAAAAATGGTAGTGGTTTACTAAATAGTAACAAATTGTGCTATAAACATTAATAAATATTCCGATATCACCACAAACTTTTTTAAACTAAAAAGTTGTAGAAAAATATATGGATTTTTAGTTGACTCTTAAATATTGCAACGTAAAAAAAATATGGAATAACGTGCAGTAATAATTGAATCATAGATATCTCCGGGGTGAAGATTACTTATATTAAACAGGAAAGAAAAATCCAAAATTCTTCACAAATATTTAATATTTCGCTCTACGCGTTTCGGTTTCTTAAACCATTTTCAAGAGCTATCTAAAAAGTTTATTCATATAATAATCTCAATTATAATTCAAAATAATTTGGTGTTACTTACATAATATAAACAAAAACTTTACATTAAGGACACAAACAAACTCACAATGGCGAGCACAGGTTTACTAACTATATAAAATTGATCAACGGGATAAACCCAAAAAACATTTAAAAATAAAACACACTGTGCAGTAAGTTTGTCATCGTGGTGAGACCAAACTACTATGTTCAATATTTCCGTATGAGCGTCGTGCTTATGACTACGAAACGTTCACATTTTTCGAAATATTAAACCATTACCCTCTATTATATTTCGATATTATTTCAGATGCAGCTTTTTCTCGATAACAGCATTTTTAACATCAACTGCTATTTTAACTTCATTATGAAGCGAGCTGACGTAATAAACTTTTTTCTTGCTGGAAGATATCACTTTACCGGTCTAGACCAGAAAGCAAAAAGGAGGGACCGGTAAAGTACTTTATCTTCCCTCTTTCATTGGCATTTAATTTTTGATTTGATTGATTGATGTTTACCAAGTATAAAATATAAATATATCTGCTTTAATTTGTTGACATAACATATCTAAATCCTTTTTCTTAAATTCAAAAACAAATAGATAGCCTCAACAAACGATCGGAACACTGCTTTCAAGGCACTGGCAACAGTAACAATCCTGTTACTTGTGTTAAAAGATTTTTCACTAAAGGTATGCTGTGCTGGAAGCATGTATAATCCCATCATGTTTTTTTTTAGGGCATTACGAACTGTAACTATCTCTCTCACTTTACACTAGCACTTGGCACCTGCGTTTTAATTGCTTCGAAAAATTTAATGTAGTCTATATGCATCTTATCACTGCGAATTCGATATATTGCAATCCTTTTTTAACAGCGCTTTGCACAATTTCGAAACTTTCTGAAAATGGTACATAGCGATTATCTCCATTCTGAAATCTTCTTTGATGAGCGTGATTTAATTATGTGGAACAGCTGCATTGCAAGTTACATATGTTCGCATCTAAGGTGCAGCCATCTTTACACATATACGCCATGTTTGTTTAACTAATTATTTTGCAAGAGTCTTGGTCAATATTCTGTTTACCACTAAAATGAAATACTCCCTACCCATATGATATAAACTTAGCGACCAAGGTTACATCGTTAAGACTTACGAATGCTCACTTATATATTATAGGTTCAACCTCACGTCAATGTTGTGTAGTAGTAGGAGGCACACGGACCTGGCAAATAGACCAAATGCGATCCTTTTACTGGACTAATGTTGTCTAACTTTAAAGTCAAGGTAATGTTCACGTCTGTATTCAAGGTCAAGTTCATTTGACGTCATAGGTCACCTGCATTCAAGGCCCAGGTGATGTGATGTCACAGTAGTGGGGAGTGAATGTAAATATGTCAATATTCACTATTGTCCAGTTTTATAAAGTTAAGTATCCCGTACCAAAGAGGATATAGCAGGTTATTCTTGAATTTGTGGCATCATCTGTGCGAGTTAGTCTCTCCCGTCGACTGTGAGTTGTCTCTTTCACATATCTTCTTGTCGCTTCGAGCAGTTTTTACAAAATGGATTTATTAAACTATTTTAACGATATGTTTCAAGACATAATATGTATTAAGCGACGAGGATGAAGATTACATGGATATTGTGGAACAACCTCGGCGAAATATGGTATTTCGTAATCGTCCAGACTATATGGTGTTATGGAGCGATTATGAGTTTATTCAAAGATTGAGGATTTCTAAAGCACCAGTAAAAATAGTATTTCGAAGAATACAATATGGTCTGTTGAATGTATGTAATGGTCTACAAGTAAGTACCTAATTAATAAGTAATGATATTAAAAAGCTTACATATTCGACTGAAAAATTAACACATCTTATTTTGTTTTTTATTTTATTGGACTTAAGAAAAAGAACCACTAAAACTGTTCCAATTGAAAAAAAATACTCTGGTTCTATTTCGGTCTGCAGAAGATCGAGGTTATTGTTTCAACTTTTCTTGACTTTCTGTAGGCCTTATCTACAAAAAAAAATTCAGGTTAGTTCAGGTCTTATATTAAGGTATATTTTTTTTGGCAATTTTAATATCTGGTTAACCCGAAAACGAATCTTAAGAAAACTTCTATAGTTCACAACACTTTATAAAAGTGACCCTCAAAAGAAATCTCCCTAATTTGCTAAAGTAAACAAATACACAAAACTAAATGCCGCCAGTTAGGTGAACTATAGGCGAATTACTAGTTATCCCTTGAAGGTCGAAGTGGTTTATTTTTTGCGCGAATAATACAGGTCTTTCGCGCGAACTCACATGGTCCTTACCACAGCCTTACGCGTGAATACATTAGGGCTGCACCCAAAGGCAAACTTTAGCCCTATTCGGTCAATAATGTCAATGAATAATTTATAATTGTCGGCTACGCACGAAGATTCTGGAGCGCAGGATTGATGTGAGCCATTCGAATCTCGCGCGCAGGTGTGTTGATTTGTTGAGTGTCACGTTAAAACCAAACCTCTCAAATTTCTAAAATACATAACCAAAAAGTATTTGGTGTGCTGTGCATTTGAGAAGTGTTTGACTTCTAGGCGTATGCTGATTGTTCGTCATTAGCGAAGCATTATAAATGCGATATTTAAGATGAGTGTGCTCACGCGTTACGGGTTGTAATTGCTTTCGTGTTTATAAATTAAGAGACGTCTCGATCGAGCAGTTGCGTTTAGTTTACATTATTTTCATATAATTTAGGATATTTCAACTGACTGGCATTCTGGAATTATAATGCAAGAATATACAATAGGAATATTTTCGAATGCGAGAACCCGCGGGTCCTGTTAACCTATTTTCGCCAGCTTAAAAGTTTAACACTCCTTTTACCTCTCATTCTTGAATGTGCTATGGTTGTGCCTAAAAATAAATTAATACGATATATTTTATTTAATATATATTAATATATATTCAGATTAACAGAAAAGCATTAAAATATTTTCCATATCATTGATCCACTATTTTTTTTAAATTCTTAATATTATGTTTGTGGTAGGATATCAACTGTCAAAGAGACTTAATGTATGAAATAGTTTGGTAAGAAACACATACTGGAAGAACTCTTTATAGATAATTATTAAACAGTGACCGGCAGAAAGTCCGCACCAAAGGGAATTTTTTTTATTTCAAAACTTACCAAATTTTTTTGACGGTGGAAATAATGTTCTGCATGTTCTTAAACAAAAAAGAGCATAAACAAAACGTGTAAATATTGCGTCGTATACGAGGAAGAGGTAAAAATGTTAAATTGACTCAAGAATAAAGTGCCCTTATTTTTTACCGCAGGAAAAATTTTTATTAGGAAATGTTGTTTGCACTTAAAAGTTATCCATAAATACCAAATTTTAGCTCGGTAGCGCAAAAAAAATGTTTTAAGTTTTTTTTTGACGCCCCCTCGTATAACAAATCGATAGAAGCTATGCAACCTATAAATTCAGGTTAGTGAACAAGTAAAAATAGCATAAAAGAACACAGTAATTTAATGTTCTACATGCCCTCCGCCGTTTTCGATACACTTTATGGTTCTGTGAATAAGCTCCCTTGTAACATTTCGTAGAATGATAGGATTGATTTGTCTAACGCATTGCCTGATGACTTCTAAGTGATCTTGATTTCGAAATGGTCGATGCTTAAAACTTTATTTTTAAGATTGGTCCATTAGTGTGATATCGGGCGATCTTGCGGGCCAAGGGTTTTCAAAAAAGCAACCAATCCACCGATTAGGGAAGTAGTAATCTAACCATTCCCTTACTGCAATAGTATTATGGATTGACGCGCCATCTTGTTGAAAATAAAATTCCTGACGGACATTTAGTGGCAGATTCTCAATGAAATCACTTACAACGGTTTGCAAAAAGTCCAAGTACATTGCAGCACTTAGATTTCAACGGAAGAAATATGGTCCTAAAATACGATTGTCTATTATCCCGCACCAAACATTCGTCTTGAACGAATATTCATTCCTACATTCGATCACAAAGTGGGGGTTCTCGTTTGACCACCAGCGGCAATTTTGTGAACTTACTGTACCGTTACTAGAAAAAGTTGCTGCGTCGGTAAAGAAAACATGCCTACCAAAGTACGGGTTATCTTCTATCATACCTTAAAACCAAAAACAGAAGTCGAGGCGAGCATCAAAATCCGGTGCCTGAAGCGTATGTACAAATTTTGGCTTATAGGCTCTGTAATTATGTTTCTTAAAAATCCTTCGTATTGACCCTTCAGAGACACTTACATCGTGTCTCTGAGACATTGGCATCGTTGGAGCTACTGCTGCAGACAGCAACACATTTAAACTTGTGTCTTCATAAGTTAGGTTTTTCTTGTGCGGCTGTTTGAATTTATTTTCGACTGATCTTGTTTGTTTAAGTTTAGTGAAAATTCTTAAAACGGTTAAATGAATTATATTTCTATGGCAATGTATCTGATTAAAAATATCTGCCGTATCGCGAGAAGAATGGTGATTTTCCCCAAAAATCAAAACGACTTCAATTTTTTCTTGTAAAGACAATTTTGGTTCTGCCATTTTTTACAACTAAAACAACAACTGACGCTTAACGTCAGCTTGAATCCTCAATATTTTTTCATGGCAACTAGATTTCAATGAAAACGAATTTTATTATGTAAGGGTTTGAACTTTAATTGATGAGCCAATGGGTTTAAGAGTTTTTGAAAAATTTGGGACGGCGAAATATTATTAAATGTATGAAGTAAACCCTCATTTGTTTTACGTAAAGTAATTTCGCTTATCCATAGAATAATGTACGGTGTGCACCAGAAAAATTAGATTATTTTTGATGTTATTTTATTAAACGTCCAGTTTTCGCGTATTTAAACAAATTTAAGCAAGTTATATGTCTAATTGCCCACGAGCTTTTAAAAAACTGAATTTATAGGTTGCATGGCTTCTATCGATTCGTTATACGAGGGGGCGTAAAAAAAAAGTAAAAACGTTTTTTTTTGTGCTTCCGAGCTGAAATTTGGTATTTATGGATAACCTTTAAGGGCAAACAACATTTCCTAATAAAACAATTTTCTACGATGAAAAACAAGGGCACTTTATTCTTGAGTAAATTTAATGTTTTCACCTCTTCCTCGTATACGACGCAATATTTACTAGTTTTGTTTATGCTCTTTTCTGTTTGAGAACATGCAGAACATTTCCACCGTCAAAAAAATTTGGTAAGTTTTGAAATAAAAAAAAACCCTTTGGTGCGTACTTCCTGCCGGTCACTGTGCAACGCGTATTTCGCTTTTGTTTTTTTTTGAGGAGAAATAAAATAAATAAATAATAAAAAAAATATTTATTTTATATATAAAAAAAAAGGAGGAGATGGTACTCTTCAGCGATGCTGTGATGAGCACCGCTGAACAAGCCAAACCGTAATTTTTTGAAATTTAATAAAAATAAAAAAAAAGGAATGAAATTGACGATAATAAAAAAGAAATTAACTGAGGTGGTGGCCAGAAAGCACGCACAGAACCAGCCGTGGAGCACGCGTGCCAATTGCCCTAGCTCGCGGGAGGGGGTTTCACAAGCGCCACCAGCTTTACCACAGGAAAAGCTGGAAACCTCCTCGATGGTCGTGGGGCTAGCTCTGATCGTGCGGCCTGACACCACACAACAAAAGTTAAAAAAAAAGGCACGGGGGAGCTGTATAAATAAAACACAAAACAAAAGAAATGAAAATGATTGCTGACTTTATTAAATAAAAAAAAATGGGGGGGTTAGTACTTAAAAAAACAAACTGATCTGTGAAGACGATGGTGCGTCAAGGGCGTCAACAAGACGTCCGAAAGCCGAAATAAAAGAGAGAAGAGAAGACCCTATTAAAAAAAAAAGAAAAGTATTAGCTGAGGGCTTATTAATAAAACTGACCTAGTTCCTTTTCCCTTCGTACAATAACTTTATAATAAAGTAATATAATTAAAATGGCAAAACCAACTAAATGAAAATAAACAAAAGGGAAAAGGAACTATAAAAAAGTTAAAGTAACTATAAAAATGTTAAATTATAAATAAGAATTGAATTTAAATTAAATTTGAATTAAATTAATCTTGTAAAATGTAAATGAAAATAATTAAAGTCACAAGTCAAATATCGGTTTTAGATAAAAAAAAAATAAATTTATAAAACTTTATTCTGCAGGGCGATTAGGATAGTGATCAAATACTTTAATTAAACCTGATAAGCAAAATTTTAAAATAAAATTAATTTATCAAGCCATCACGTACGCCTATGTACCGGGTGACTTCGTATAAACTAGCACCCCCCGTAACTTTTTTATTTTTTATCGTACGGAATAAATAAAAAAAGTAACATGCAGGGGAAATTGTTTCCTTCCCAAATCTGCATTGTAGTTTTCGGTAACTTTGCATATATACGGGGGACGACAAAAAGTATTTTTTTTTAATGGAATGCGCTGTATATTTTCGGTTATAATGAAAGATCTTTTTTTTCTGATTTTAATTATACCATACAAGTTGACATTTGGTTCAGCCATTTGTGCGTTATTTAAGTTTACATTTGCATTGAATTTACATTATCTTGATATACGAACCGAGTAAGTTGCACTGACAGTTATTATTTCAATGACAATGTCAATTCAGAAACATTTGTTACTATTGTTTTCATGGCCCACTGTTCAAAAAGTTGTTGTACTCAGTAATCATGGTAGCGTATATCAAGAAAATGTAAATTCAGTGCAAATGTAAACTTAAATAACGCAAAAATGGCTGAACCAAATGTCAACTTGTATGGTATATTTGAAATCAGAAAAAAAAGATCTTTCATTTTAGCCGAAAATATACAGGGCATTCCATTAAAAAAAATACTTTTTATCGTCCCCCGTATATTTGCTAAGTTACTGAAAACTACAATGTAAATTTGAAAAGGAAAAAATTTCCCCTGCATGACAGTTTTTTTATTTTTCCCGTACGATAAAAAATAAAAAAGTTACGGGGGTGCTAGTTTATACGAAGTCACCCGGTACTAAGGTTACATCATAAATAAAAAAGTTAATTATGTACACACGTAAGGGAAATATACAACTATATAGCACAATTATTGGTGTCAACATATTAATTATCAAGCAGCAAACCAATCAATAATTTATTTAACCTAGGACATAATAAAAAAAGGAATTACATAACCTGGATATGCCGCTATTAAAAAAAGAGCTCATCAGACTCTAGTAGACTCTAGTGTTACTATTCAAAATTATACTATACAAATTAAAAATGTCTAATCGTTAATTTAGAAATGTTCACTACTTATACAATTAAACACCATAATCATATATACATATTATGCAAGAAGTTGCACGTGTAAGGTCCCTTTCCTTTTCGTCAGACTCTATAGCCTTGCCGAGGAGCCTTAATACGGTGTAACGCGTCCAAGGATTGGGTCTGACGAAGAGGAAAAGGGACAAACATCTTTCTTCTATCATAATCATAATTAAAACAATGCCCTATTGTTATGTAAAATGAAAGAAATTATCACACTATATGGCACTAAAGCACCTTAAATTTGTTCAAACAATTTATTTTAATTTTGTAGATGTCAAAATTATTTAAATTGTAATCTGTAGCAACCCGCAAGTTTACTTTATTAATGAGACTATACCATTCTTTTAACAATAAAGTATATTTGGTTTGATTTTAAAACACTTAAATAGGGCACACCCTTTATAGAACACTGCGCGTTTTAAATCCAATCACTCAATTATTTTGTTGTCCACTTTAAAATTAGGATTGATTGATTAAGGTATGCAATTAGTAGGAAAGCAACAAATGTAAGCAAAACAACAGAGTAATTAAATTAATCAAAGGATTGGATATCATATATATAGACCACGCGGTATTGCATGAATTAAAATGTCATGGAACACTGGCCTTTATGTAATCTTGTGCTATACAGAGCAAAATAAATAAAGCAGCTGGACCCCCTTATAAAAATATTATAGAATTTAAATAAAGTTAATTAAATTTCAAGGTCAAGATTAATTAAATATAAACCAAATCTGTCATATTTTACATAGAATTGACAGTAGACAGGTAACAAGAAAAAGGAAATCCTTTAGAATAAATAAAATGGGGTCCACTTATAATAGGTGCCCAGTGGCTTCCTATAGGAATCGTAAAACAATAAGAATATTAATTACTTAGCTAACGAAGCCAATAAAATTATACTCGGTCATATGTACAAAAAGCACATTTATCTGAACAAAGCACGTGGTGTTAAATTATGGCGATTTGGAAGCAATATACAGGGAAAATAAGGAAAGAAAAATAAATTACGCTTACCTAACGGGAGCTGTAGGGTCTTTAAAGTTGTAGGGGGTTTCAAAGGTGGTGAATGCTCCGAATACTCGGTCCCTTTTGGTCCTGGTGACCCGACTTAACTAAAAGAGAGCCCCAGAAGGCATTTTAGGAGAAAAGTTGAAAAATTGACACAAGAAACGGCATGGTATTCTCTAACTCACCTCTCACAGCGAGCGACTGGTACAAAAAATCCACTTCGTGGCTTTCTGTTGCCCCGGAAACCAAGAATATTCAGAGCAAACAAAAGGGGCACAGAAAATAACGCCCCTAAATCCAAAATCCTCTAAAGATGGCTGGAATAGCCCTGGATTTAGGTAGGCTTGTTGCTTCGTCGCCCACTGGAAGTTAAGTGAACTTTTAGGTTAAAGTTAAAAATGTGCCGTCCGTCAACAGGATGTGAGAGAGAAAAAACGACAGAGAGAGGTGGAGAGGGATAAAGCGAATGTGGGGCGACCACTTCCGGTCAGATCTACCGATCGGGCCGAAAAGAAAAGGTTAGTTCACACACTGGCGGTGACATAGAATGAAGTCTTTAGAGCCTTGCCCATTCAATTGCAGATATTTTCAGCCAAGAGAAATGAAGCAGATGTACCCAAATTTAGTTTTACATAAGAAATCAATTCGTAATCCATGCAATCCATTATAAATTATTAAAAAAAAAACCTAAATCCCAAAATATCTTTGCCATTCGAAAAACAGTCGTTGAAGTTCGGTTGCTGAGTATTATGGCCCAAACATCTTTCAGAAGACGAATATTAACCTACAAAATTCATTAGCCAATCTGACAGGTGAAAATGAAAATTGGAAACAAGGAAATATATTTGAAATACATAATGAAATACTAGTATAAGTCTCGGATAGTGTATTCCAGGGCGATATGTGATTTAAAATAAGAGGATAATGTAGCCCTGCTTGGTCAAAGACAACGAAAACAGAGGCCGTTGACCGTAGGTACGTATTTACTTTTATACAGGGAACCAAACATTGTTTTAAAGAGGCAAAATACAATTTTTAAAAGACACAATACAAGTCAGACATGTGATATGAGGTATTGAGGTATTAGATTATAATAATTCATTTGTGACAAAATCGGATTGTCACAACTGTATAATATTTAAAGAAATAAAGATACATTTTTATTTTCATATTACTGTTTATTTTATGTAAATATTATTTATTATTTTGGTTGCTATATTGGCTTATACCTTATACCAGGTGTAAATGAAATCATTGTACAGAGCACCACAGCGTTATGTTAAACGAAATTTTATTCAAATTTGGGTTACTGCTATGTTTGAGCGGGACCTTAATTTTTACCTAACAACCAAATTAACGTCACTTTCAGTTTTACCGGAAGTTACGACACGTTTTTATTTTTAAATGATAACCTATATTTTATACTGCACCATCAAATTCTCCACAAAGTTACCTGTTAAACGACATGCAACAAGTTAACATTTCTTACAAAATGGCGGTGTAAGAGTCAATTTATAGAAAAACAAAATGACGTCTATAAAAAGGTATACACGCGGCAAAGGAAAAATAGTGATAAAATGTGTTAAATTGGGCCCCATTAGTTTTTGAAGAATTCTATTTTTTTATTTTAATCTTAACTTTAACCTCAGTTTACAGATTTTTTTAAATAGCATAATATACGTTTCATTATTTAGTATCAAATCTAAGGTATTCTTAATAATCATAATGCGTTTTAACTCAATTTTGAACATCTTTTAATACGAGTTTGGTTTTAAAATAATTAACAACTGATTAATTTTTTTGGTTTAAAACTGATTTCCAAAACGCAAAAAGATGATTTAGGATACCTTAGACTATGATATTAAATAATAAAAAGTATACCATAATTTAGAAAAGCATCAGTAAACTAGGGTTGAAGATATATTTACTTGGTTTGGTTCATATATCTCAGAGTAAACTTAAAAAAACTGACTACGCCACTAAATTTCACGCAAAATTGAATCAATATCAGTTTTTACCTTTTTATAAGTTAACGCATAATGGAAACACGAGAGTTGCCTAAAAGCGAAGATTTTGAAAATCACCCTGCAGATTAAAAACTAAAGCTAGTTTCATATAGACGCGAATTGCGAAACGCCAATCGCGAAATTTGCTTTTCTCAGTTCGCAAAATTTGTGATATTTCATATATTTGCGAAATTTCTAGTGATTTGAGTTTTGTTTATTTTAAAAGGCAACAATAATAATAATCCTCTAAATTTCGTCTTAAAGTATTTTTAACTTGTTGCTGTTTATGTTGTTAATGAAGCGACCAGAAAGAATATATAGATCAGTAGGAACTTGTGAAGTTTTTAAATTCATTCATATCACATTTAAGAAATTATAAGAGCAATTATCATTTAACCGTTTTAAATTTGTTTAAGTTGGACTTTCTTTCGATAACGAGATTAGAAATGAAACTATTAAACACAAAACCACGCCACATGCATCTTTAATTATTAGGGAACTTTATATTTCTGTTTTATGAGTTAAACCATTATCTAAACTAAAAGGGTTTTGTCCAGTCGTAACCCGGCCATATTAAAGTAGGACCGTAGAGACTGCTGTGTCCCAAAGGGTCCTATGCGGCTCGGTCTAAGCTCTGTTTATTATTGCTTAAATTGTTTTATTCTTTTGGAAAATGCATTCTATGCTAAATGACATAATATAGAAGATTTAACTGATTCGTCGTCGTTTTTGGAAAAGTTACTAAATAGTGTGAGTTAAGAAATTTTTTTTTAATAAATAAAATGTGTTTTGTGTGGCCGGAAGTAATATATTATTATGTTTTAAAGTACCCATGTACCCAGTGTCGTATATGATTTGGACCGGAGGCATAGGTACAATATGTAACAGAATATTGTTATTTTCCGTTAGTATTTATTTTCTTATTATTATAATTTTAAACAGGTTAACAAATATACCAGAAGTAGAAAACATCAGGGAACTCTGTTTTATTTCTTCATAAGCGCAAATAAAAAAAAGTGGTATGCAGAGGGTGTCTTGATTTCGATATTTTTTTACGGTAATGCACTTATTAATGTAGATAAAAAGATGCGGTTTTCGCGACACTTTCCCTAGAAACGAAAAACTGTAGCAAACAAAAATTTCAAAACTTTCTTGGTTTTTGATAGGCAGAGTGAAATTGAAAATTTTCCACTTGGACGTAACTACGATATCTCGGTTTTCTTTAGTGGCAGCTTTTCATAGGCAGCAGGGTCGGCAGTGCCGATCCAGTGTCAAGCAGACAACAGACAGATATTATTATTTATCTACATTAATAATTCGAATTTTTAATGTCTCACAAGCTACCAGCGAATAACCGTTCCACTTTTTAAATCGTCCTAGTAAGCCCAGACCTCATACCCCCATGCTACGCCGAGCCGCCTTAAAATAAATTGTTTTACTTTTCAAGTAACCCAGGCTAGAATCGGCAGGCCGACCCTGCTCCATTACAACGAAGGGCTTTAGGATATGCAACCAAACATACATATATATAACATATATAATATATAGTAATATATTTGAAAACTTCACACATCGTTACAAGCGACAAAAATAGAACTGCCGGTAAATTTAAGGTTTGTTCAAATCCGACCAAAAACCGTATCAGCACAGAACCCCGAATAGTCCCACAAATAATTTACCAGTGCAATAGTATATTGCCAAGTTCAAAGTTTAATTGGCAGACTGGAAATAATTCTTCGGGCATAGAAGAGCGGATTGGAACAAACCTTTAAAGAAAGTAAGGTTAGTTACTAGTTATTATTACTATAGTTATAGTTATGTTATTGTTATTATTTGTTAGTTGTTATACTCGTTAATTATCGATTGTTTGTTATTATTCTTGAAAGAATAGGGCGCAACTAGTGTAAAATAAGTGAGATTGAGTGTGGTTAGTTGAAAAACCAAACTTTCGGTTTGGTTAATAGGTTTGTTTAAGATTAGGACCTCGGGTAAGTGTTTTAAAATTGAAATAAAATATCTTGTTTCGACGCACGACAATGACATGAAAACCCAAGTTGAAACTGAGGTAAAAAGGCATCCTAATGATCCTATTCATTGTATTTTCTTCTTCTCTTTTATTTGATGACCAAAGTAAAACCAAAAAGTATTGGTTATGTCTAACCACACATTACCATTATTTTATTAATTGGCCATAGCATGCAATATATTTTCAAATCAAAAAGGAAAAAATTAAAATTCGTCGTGCGGCTGTACGACAATTTAAATCTTAAATCTTATATCTTATCAAAAAGGTAAACTGATTCCTATGCAGTTTTTTACGTATGATTAGTTAAAGCGTGTAACCAGTTTTTTTCCCAGACCTCCCGTTTTATCAAAATCTATCAAATTTATATACGACGACGCACGACAATGACATGAAAACCCAAGTTGAAACTGAGGTAAAAAGGCATCCTAATGATCATATTCATTGTATCTTCTTCTTCTCTTTTATTTGATGACAAAAGTAAAACCAAAAAGTATTGGTTATGTCTGACCACACATTACCATTATTTTATTAATTGGCCATAGCATGCAATATATTTTCAAATCAAAAAGGAAAAAATTAAAATTCGTCGTGCGGCTGTACGACAATTTAAATCTTAAATCTTAAATCTTATATCTTATCAAAAAGGTAAACTGATTCCTATGTAGTTTTTTACGTATGATTAGTTAAAGCGTGTAACCAGTTTTTTTCCCAGACCTCCCGTTTTATCAAAATCTATCAAATTTATATATTTTTTCATATTTCGGATGAGCTCGTTTTAGACCATCTTAAAAGCGATTTGGTCCTACGGAATCTATGGGGAACTACATCGGTATCCAACTTTGAGATTCTTGGAAGATTCCAGTCAAAAGTTCTTATTATTCCAAATCATATAATCTCCAACGGCCTTTAAATTAATACTGTCAAGGAGGAAGTTACCAACTATCCTCATAAATATCAGATTGGAACAACTTCCGAACCGTCTTGCAACTCGTTTAATGAGGTAACCCACAAGAAGAAAATTAAGGAAATGCACCTGCAAAGCTCTATCCTGAACTTACCTGTTAAAGAGATTTTAAACTCAGACTTCTCCCTCAGTCAAACTTTAGATCTGTACTTAAAACATAATTTAATGGAATATGGCAATGAACACCTTATCCCTAGCGCCTATATTATTCTAACAAAATAAACAATTTACTTATTGTAACTAATATTACAGATTGTAAGTAAAGTCGAAAGTAAAATTAAAAAACAAATCGGTTCAGGTCCTCTCCTCTTAGGCTTTTAAAAAATATACGATAGTTAATTATATCTTTTAACAGCTAACCCAAAGTTTAATTTCTTTGCAAAATTGGTCTATTGCTTTTGAAGGCTGTGGATATAAATACAAATAATAGTTTTAAATATACTAAGAAAATATACAAAATTAAAAAAGAAATTATATGACACTACTTTTGATACCGATTTCCTGTAAGACTTCCTTATATAATATACGTTGTACCTATTATTTTCCCTCCGGTATAAAACGGGCTATTCGAATATGGCATGATTATTTTCCCTCATCCAGTTTATCTATTAAAAATGTTAGCACTGCTGAGGTATGTTTCTTCGAACTCGATAACTTTCCTCCCGAATCTTTCGTCTCTATGACTTTGTTCTACCTAATTCAATTCGATTTAATACGTAATATAACTAACCTGAACTAACTTATAAAAAATATTAGTATAAGTAATGGAAAAAAATACCTGTTTAGGTAAAGCTCAGAGTTATCAGTGGGATTTTCGTTATATTCTAAATAAAACTAAATAGGAATCAGGTTTTAATCTATTTGATAAGATATACGAAAACCGAGATACAAGGTATACGCCAAAATAGAAATTTTTCAATTTTACCCTGTAAATAAAAAAAAATAGAGCTATGAAATTTTTGTTTGAGGCGCTTTTCGTTTCTAAACAAAGTGGCACAGTGTCGCAAAAACCACATCTCTATCTCTTAACTACTAAGGGCGCTACTGTACAAAAACATCGAAATCTGGACACTCTGTAAATTATGGTTTATCCCCATAAAGAGGGTGTTCCTTAATGATATGCGAATACTTAAGGGTGTGAATCTACATGAAGAATTAATGATAGTTTGCTTCATAAAATATGGTCCAAAAATGTTACGTTACGAAAATACGAGGTGTTAAAGTTTTAGGAAAAAAATGGAAATTAATTAATATTTTCGATACTACTTGAGCTATTTCAGTGATATTTAGTACGTAGCGACAGTTAGTAAAGGTACATATTTTTCAATATAAAAATAATTTTTAGGTTTAACAGTGGCGTGCTTACGGGCACTGACTTCGATATTTTTGAGGAAAAAAAATGGTACGCCAATGGTTTTTTTCCCAAACGAAATATATTTTTGAATTCACCGTTCAATTTGATACATAAAAGCTCTTGTAAGTTGTATTCCTGCGATTCACCGTTTTTGACTAAAAAAATAAAAACCGTTGTATTGCCCGAGAAAATTAAAATGTAATGAATCTAGTTGCCATGGAATATGTCACTTGCTTTTTACATCTGACATTTTCTGGTAAGGCTCTGTCGTTCAAGTCTGTGCGTTATGAATTATTTATTTCGTTCTACTTTTACCATCTTGCTGAAAATGGCAAAGTATTAAAATGCAGAAATGTCGGAAATGCATTACGTGTATGGCCTCACCGACTGTAGTGGAGAGCAAGCCAGACGTATTTATCACCTGAGATATCCCAATCGTGCTTTACCAGAGAGTCGAACAATTTCTAATATTTATCGCCGTCTTGTTGAAACTGGAAGTGTCTGAAAGGAAACATCTGAAGGTAGAAATCTATGTGTGAGAACACCTGGAATTAAGGAAGCGGTACCGCGTCGAAAAAACGAGTACGAAGAAGACTGCTAGAAACTATTTACGAGCGAAGCTAATTTTTCAAGAAATTCTATTCAGAATTCCTACAGCAATCATTTGTCGATGGAAGAAAATTCCTCTGCCGTAACCGAAACCCATTTCCAACATCAATTTCAGATTACCGTAAGGGCTAGAATTATTGATAACCACTATATTGGCCCATTCTTCTTGCCTAGATGACTTGGCGAACAATCCTACCTCAATTTCCTTTAAGAACAACTGCCTTTACTGCTTGAGGATATTTCGAAAGCAATACGAAACCATATGTGGTACATGCACGATGATGCACCAGCACATTTCGGTATAGTGGTTCGCAATTATTTACAAACAGTTTATCCAAATTGTTGGACTAACCACGGTGGGCTCCAAGAATGACCATCTAGGTCTCCCGACCTCAACAGCTTAGATTTATTTTCATGGAGGACATTTTAAGATGCTAGTGTACACAAGTCATATTAATACTGTAGAAGAATTAATAGAAGGAATAGGGATATTTCAACGAGTGCGCAATTCCACGAGAAGATGGGTGGAAGAATGCATATTAGGTGAAGGGGGCCATTTTCAACATTTTTTGTAATAATCGCTCTATGTTAGTTGTAATATTAATTATGTTAATGTTGTCAGCTGTCCATTATACACAGATGCCAACCCGTAGTGTGATTAATTTTTTCTATTAAATTAATAATAATTTTAAAGTTTTTTTTTACTCAAAACGGCGCATCGCAGGAACATAAGTAAGGAGAGATTTAATATTTCAAATTAAAAGGTGATTTCAAAAATATTTTTTATTTGGGGAAAAGACATGACAAGACAACTTTCTAAAAATAAACTCATGATTCAAGCTGTTAAAAGCTCTGGACAGATCAAAAAGGAGACAAGCGACATGACACCCATCGTCCATCTTATTGTAAATGAATGCCATAAGGTCAGTCGCTGCTTCCTCTGTCGATCTACCCGATAGAAAGCCGTATCGGCAATCCGTCAGGACATGGTTTACATCCAGAAAGTCAACCAATCTGTTGTACAGATGCTTCTCTAATACCTTCGACAGCACTCTTAGTAGAGTTGTGATAGGTCTATACTTACTAACTATTGAAGTATCTGATTTTTTGAATATTTGAACAACAACTTCCATCATTAGATCACTTTGAAATATACCTGTCTTAAATCATTAAATTTGCTAAATATTGAATAGGTTTAAGTATACTGTGCCTGAAAATTTTAACATCCTTTATCGATCACAATTTTTTTATTTTTAGGTTATTTATTATCTTAAAAATCTTTTCCTGCTCCACATGCCTAAAAAAGGAACTATTGATAATAATCCTACTGAGAACAGTACAATCCTTTTATATGTTATTTTCAAGCTTACCTGTTAAACTTTTGTGTTGTGTATTTAATGCGAAATATTCCGCAAATATATTAGCAATAGTTTTATGGTTCGAAACCATTTCGTCATTATCAAGAAGTTCGATTTGTTTCTTGTTTTACCTATTTTGTTGTTTACGATATTCCATATTGTTTTTTGTTTGCTCTCGCTCTCTCTAATTTTTTTATCATAATATCCTGTTTCAACCTGCAGAACAAGTTAATAATAAATAGGTTTAAACGAGGTCACTCTTAAGTTAAAACTATCAAATAGATCCAGAGTAGTGATTTTTCCGGATTTTTTTTAAACGTCTATATTAAAATTTTCACAGAAAAAATTGTTACTGGAAAAATGCATAGAGTAAAACAATAATTAAGATGCTTTTTCTATAAGCACATTAATCTGCGCTTACGGCGGTCTATACACGCACATAAAACAGTACTTACCACCGTTCGTTTTTAGTAGAATCGTACAGCACTCACACACCATTTCCTCTGCAAACTTACTACATTCAATATTTAAAATACTATACAGGTCACTATCTTTTACATATATTAGGGACCCTCCATGGATGCTTCGTTTGGATGTAGAATTGTTAGCCAAGTTTTGAAGGGTTTTGTCAAAAATGACAGTAGGTGTCACATGTCACATTTAAGAGTAAAATTTAATTTTTTTAAATAAGACACTGTATATTAGAAGCGCATTAGATGGCATCATCCATTTTATTAATATTGGCATAACCAGAAAATAATAAAAGGTTATAGCATTAATTTAATAACTAGAATTATATAATAATTATATTATTAATAAAAATTTTCTTTTATTTTTAATCTAAAGGATGGCGTTATCAGTTCTAATATACAGGTCATAGTGGATATAAGTACAGGGTCTTCCAACGAGGACTGAACAGGGGCTCATTTTTGAGCTTCCTTGTATTTAAAGAAAAATCCAAAATAGCCAATCGATGTACTTTTTCCTGCAGAATTCAAAAATGAAACCAAAAATTTATTTGAACCAGAAACAAAAGAGTTACGCTATGGATAAGGTGTTTTTTAAATGGAACATAACTTTTTTTATACGATTTTTGGAACGAGTGATTTTTTTTTGTCCGTTCTGATTAAAATATTTAATATTGTGACAGCTATTTTTATTAAATTTTAATGTTTTATCCAGTATAATTTAACTTTAACCTGTTTGAAACATACACTAGGTAATAAAGGTATAATCACCTTTGAATCCTTCAAAGTCAAAAAATTTGACAAATTTACTATTATATTGTCAAAATGAAATATTCATTGATAAGAGATTGCAGATTGTTATATTGTTCTACAAATGCCAAGAAAATGCAAGAGAAGCAAGGAGAAGATTTATTGCAAATTTCCACAGAAATATATCCGTCAATACTATTCTAAGGATAAAGAACCTATTTGAGGAAAATAAAACATTACATGACAGAAAAAGAAATCCAACTCTATACTAATTTAAAAAAAAAAACATTAATAATTTAATTGTTCAATGTGACCTCCGTTGTTCTCGAAACATGTGCGATAACCTCTTTGTAGCCTTTCCAAACTTGCTGTTATACTGTGATTTTCCTGGTTAAGGCGATTTATTTCATTCACAATTTTCTGCATGATCTCTTCAATATCGTGGTTTCGCTGCTTGTATATCACGTTCTTTAATTGGCCCCAAAGAAATGTGTCTAATATTGTCAAATCGGGACTATTGGGTGGCCAAGCATAGGTTCCATTTCTACCAATCCATTCTTCATGGCGTCCGTTTAAATATTGAGTAACCTCACGCACGGCATGCGGAGGGGCCCCATCATGTTGCCAAATTAAATTTTGATATTCTTCCAATGGTAAATCTTCCAAAAAGTTCTCAATTTCTTTTTCTAAGAACTCGTAGTATCTCTGTCCATTTAAAGTCCCGTTAAAAAATATTGGTCCCAAAATTCTATTATTTTTTATGCCACACCAAACATGGATTGAAGTCCTTCCTTGAAATTTAATTGTCTGAAATTTTCTTGGATTTCCAACGGCCCAGTGATGATTATTATGTCTATTGAAACCCCCCGATGTTGTGAATGTGGCTTC
The DNA here is from genome assembly GCA_963920685.1 of Polydrusus tereticollis. Classification (NCBI taxonomy): domain Eukaryota; kingdom Metazoa; phylum Arthropoda; class Insecta; order Coleoptera; family Curculionidae; genus Polydrusus; species Polydrusus tereticollis. The sequence continues at coordinate 44,277,987 of OY987328.1, read as the reverse complement.
GTCAGTCCATAAGATATTTCTGAATAAATTAGGGTCTTCGTTATCTTTCCGAATCACAATTTGGGAAACAAATTGGAAGCGAAGTTCTTTTTGTGCCGGTGTTAGATGTTGAAGTGGAAGGATATGATAAGACTTAAATTTATGATTTCTTAAAGTCCTGTGAACAGTTCCTTGGGTAACTCTTCTGCGTCTTACACCGCCGCCGTATTGAACGTCCCGAACTGCGTCCGAAATTGATTTGGTTGGATTCAGTCGAAAATAATTCACAATGGCACGGTCTCGATTTCTATTCCTTTCTGGATTTCTTTTTCTCTCATGTAATGTTTTATTTTCCTCAAATAGGTTCTTTATCCTTAGAATAGTATTGACGGATATATTTCTGTGAAAATTTGCAATAAATCTTCTCCTTGCTTCTCTTGCATTTTCTTGGCATTTGTAGAACAAGATAACATTCTGCAATCTCTCATCTAATGAATATTTCATTTCGGCAATATTATAGTAAATTTGTCAAATTTTTTGACTTTGAAGGATTCAAAGGTGATTATACCTTTATTACCTAGTGTATGTTTCAAACAGGTTAAAGTTAAATTATACTGGATAAAACATTAAAATTTAATAAAAATAGCTGTCACAATATTAAATATTTTAATCAGAACGGACAAAAAAAAATCACTCGTTCCAAAAATCGTATAAAAAAAGCTATGTTCCATTTAAAAAACACCTTATCCATAGCGTAACTCTTTTGTTTCTGGTTCAAATAAATTTTTGGTTTCATTTTTGAATTCTGCAGGAAAAAGTACATCGATTGGCTATTTTGGATTTTTCTTTAAATACAAGGAAGCTCAAAAATGAGCCCCTGTTCAGTCCTCGTTGGAAGACCCTGTACAGGGTTATCCAACCAAGACTAGACAAGGCGATTTTTTGACTTTTCCTGTACTTTTATAAAAAAACTGAAATAGCCATCTTAAGTCATTTTCTCCCGCGAATTCGAATATCTTCAGCAAAAAACAATTGAACATCAAACAAAAGTACTAGGGGTCACTTTGATATTTTTTTAAATGGGATGCCGTATTTTTAATGAGCTTATCCGATTTCTCATATAAATTTTGATCTAAAATGTTGGATTTTTAATTCAAAAACGCCTTTTTTCTTCAGTTTTAAATTCGGAAAATGTTCGTCTACCGTAAGATTAATACCTGATAGATAGATACCCGTTTCACCTGTTCACCCTTTAACCTGCTTTAAAGCGTCCGTCAGTTAGACAAAATAATCAAGTTTCAAATTTCTATATATTTTTCACGAATTAATTACAAATAATGAAATATTCTTTAGAAGAACGGCTAAATGTAATAAAATTATATTACAAAAGTGGAGAGAATGCTCGACAAACACAAAGAACATTTTTTGAGAGTTTCCAGAGACACATTTCAGTGGATACAATTCTCAGAATTAAGACCCTATTTGAAGAAAGTAAGACATTGAAAGATAAGCCAAGAAAGATGAAAAGACGGAATATAAGGGATCGAGCTATTGTTCAATATTTTACTATAAATCCGAAGAGTTCTATTCCGCAAGCGGTACGAGAAGTAAGGTATGGTCCAGGGCTCCGGAGAGTAAGCTATGGAACAGTTCACGGAACTTTAAAAAAATGTGGTCTAAAACCATATTGCATCCTTCCCGTTCAATACTTAACACAGCTTCAAAAAGAACTGCGATTTCGATTTGTTGCTTCAATGCTGATGAGAGAGCAAGACGAAGATTATAATTTATATAATAAAATTCTATGGAGTGACGAAGCGTCATTTACAACATCGGGGGTATACAATCGGAAAAATACAAGATACTGGGCAGCAGTTAACCCTCATAGATATGAAATGATAAAGTTTCAAGGTTGGAGCTCACTTAATGTTTGGTGTGGGATGTTAGAAAATCGAATTATTGGACCACTATTTTATCGTGGCTCTTTAACAGGCCAAAGATACCTCCATTTTCTTCATAACGATATCGAGGATTTCTTGGAAAGGTTGCCATTGCAAGCCTACAACAATATCATTTGGCAGCAGGATGGTGCTCCGCCTCATGCAGTTCGAGAAGTGGTAACATACCTAAACGAGCGTTACTATCAGTGGATTGGCCGTAACGGAACAATTCATTGGCCACCAAATAGCCCCGATATCACGCCAATGGATACATTTTTATGGGGTTATTTAAAAAATGTAGTTTATCAACGACCCAACAGAAGTCTGGAGGACATTCAGCAAAAAATTATAAATGAAATTAATAGACTTAACCAGGACCAAAATACTGTAAGAGATTCTTTGGAGAGATTGAAAAGGGGGCATCGGTCATGTTTTGAAAATAATGGAGGACACATAGAACAATTATATTATTGAGATTAAAGTTATTCACTTTAGTTTATAGTTTTTTCTAATATGTCATACTTTTTTTATACGTAAGCAATAATAGATTTGCAAAAACTACTAAATTTGTAATTAATTCGTGAAAAATATATAGAAATTTGAAACTTGATTATTTTGTCTAACTGACGGACGCTTTAAAGCAGGTTAAAGGGTGAACAGGTGAAACGGGTATCCCTCTATTAGGTATTAACCTTACGGTAGACGAACATTTTCCGAATTTAAAACTGAAGAAAAAAGGCGTTTTTGAATTAAAAATCCAACATTTTAGATCAAAATTTATATGAGAAATCGGATAAGCTCATTAAAAATACGGCATCCCATTTAAAAAAATATCAAAGTGACCCCTAGTACTTTTGTTTGATGTTCAATTGTTTTTTGCTGAAGATATTCGAATTCGCGGGAGAAAATGACTTAAGATGGCTATTTCAGTTTTTTTATAAAAGTACAGGAAAAGTCAAAAAATCGCCTTGTCCAGTCTTGGTTGGATAACCCTGTACATGATAGCTATCTCTAAATACCTATATAGAGCGTTTACTGTTTGTCTGTGTGTCTGTCTATTTATACCATCACTTTCACTGGACAGATTTTAATGAGACTTACAATATTAGTTACTGGGTTCGACCGCGTGGAATTTGGTGATTTATGGCGCAATAAGAGCTGCGGGCAAAACCTAGTTCATAAATAATTATTAGTAATATAAAATAAAACAATGCAGTCTTCCTCCACAGTTTAATTTTTAACAAAAAAAGGTGTTTAAGCTCCCGACATGTTTCGAGCACTTAAGTACTCATCTTCAGGGGATACTGAAAGGATAATATAAGTTTGAGAATGAAAAAGTATACGATTGAGAAGGACTTACCCAACATCGAGTTTAACATCAAAATAAGTTGTCTCAAATAAATGAGTACAACAGAAAGGCTGGAGACTTGGTGTATTAAGATGGTTAATTATATGGAAAGAGAAGTGAAGTTGAGAATGAGTTTTATGATTTAGATGAGTGAAACATATTTAGGTGTGATAATAAAAGATTATGACCTCTGAAGGAGAGAAGTTTCTTTTAATTTTGTTAAGAATTTAAAGTATGGATTGTATTTATTGAGAAATAGGAAAAGTTTAAAGGAAGGTTTTTTTATATAATTAAGAATCATGAGCTTGCATGATTAAGTTTCAAAAAGTAAAATAAATATTAAATTTAAATAATGAAAGATTATGACGCCTGGAGGAAAGAAGTTTTCATTTAATTTATTAATAAATCATAGGTTTTATTTAATAAAAATATTTATGTAAAGTATTGAAAAATTGGAGTGGTTTTTATCATTGTTAACTTATATGATGATATGGGGCTTAGCCCCATATTTTAGAAGAATTATAAATGTTTATCATTTTAAGTTTATTTGGTACTTATTAGAGTTAAATTGGTTGAAAAGTTTATAAAATTTTTTTATTTAGAGAAATTTTTTAATTTATTTAAAAAGGAAGATTTAATACAACCTTAGTGCGAACACAACCGCGGTACTTCCGCAAAACGTGGGAAATGAAATGAGGTTAGAAAAAAGAGAAAAAAATGACAACCAAGTAATACAATCCAGTACTATCATTAGAAATGTCAAAAATTAAAATTGATTGTTAAAATGGGAAAATAAGATTCGAACTAGCTCGATGTTAGGTTTACAAAATCCGTACAAAATCAAACGATCTCAATTGTTGTCATCACTGTCAATGAATGACCAAAATATATGGTTATGTCGAAAAGGTGGATTTTTTTCTCTTTAAATGTTTATCGGAGGGAAATGTAACGTTGCACTGAAAATACACTTGTGAGGGTTGGTGAAGACACAAACACTAATTTGCACTATAAAATACAGGGGATGTGGATATGTTTGTATAAGTTGAATAATGAAAATATTAACCTTATGTAATGTTGGATACAATGGGATTTTACAAGGGTTAAAGAAGTGTTATGAGTAATATTCGGTCTACTAAGAAACCATTTTAGTTTATTAAAATATCATGCAAAAAAGTAATGTAAAGTGATTGGATCTTTTAAAAAATTAGTAATTATTTAACGTTGCAAAAATCATTGAGGCGTTTGAAGTTTAGGTTGAACTAGGTGCCCGCAGCTCTTTTCGGGTTATCGCCAAATGCCACGCGAGCGATGCCGAGAGCAACAATCAAAATCCGGCCAGTGGAAGTGAAGTTATAAACAGACAAACAAACGTTTAATATATGTATTTAGAGAGAGCTCTTATCTACTTATAGCTACTATGAATGAAGTCTAGCTTATACAAGAGGAATTAAAAATCACCGTATTAAAACGTGGATATCACAATATCGTTGGGGTACTATTGTATGAGCCACCCTATATAATATTTTTTATTTATAATTAAATTCTTGGACCTTCAGTTATATTTTAAAACTGTTTTTTTTTCTTGGGTATTAGGTCCCTTGATAAATCAATTAAAAAGAATTAAAATTAAACCATGTAGAGTCTTAAAAGTTTTTAATTCAAAATAAAAATTACGTCTCTAACTAACCTGAACCAACAGAAAAGACATAAACCTAAAAACAAACAAAAAAGACAGATACATGACATTACCATATATTCCCAATTTATCCGAAAATATTCAAAAACTATGTAGAAACAAAAACATAACCGTCGCCCATAAAGGTCATAACCTTCTTAGCACCAATTTTAGCAGATTAAAATCCAAAATTAACGAAGATAAAAAAGTCATGTGGTATACGAGATCCCGTGCAAAGACTGCAATAATGTTTACATAGGCCAAACAGGCCAATACCTTAAAAACAGAATTAACGGCCACAAATACGATAAAAAGAGCAAGACAGCCCTTACTAACCACGCACAAGACAAGCAACACAACTTTGATTTCGAAAACACAAAAATTCTAAAAACCGAAAAAAAACACCAAAAAAAGAGAATTCTTGGAGATGATATATATACAAAAAAACTGTGTAGACCTAAAGACCGACACAAAACTTTGAGCAAAATATATTTCAACCTTATAAACTAACTTGCCCTATTGTTCTTTTAAAACTAAAATAATAACAAAAAAACTTTAAAAAAATTATACTTCCTGGTTTACCACCTAGCCTCCTTAATTAAAACTAACATACCAAATCATGTATCTTTATATAGATAGATTTCTTTTAACACAGAACCACACATTATTACAGATCTCTAGATATCAACACTAAAAAAAAATTGTTTCCTTCTTGACCTAAACTGTTGGTCTTTTCACCTACTTTCGTCTTTCGTACATGCCCATAAGGTGGTAACACCTGCCACCATTTGTTAAATTAAATTAATAATAATAAAAAAAGCTTTCCAAAGTAAAAAGAATTTTTCAGTTAATAACATAGCATGGACAGTCACGCTTTAGTTTGTAAAGTTTTAATTCCCTTGTTTCCGTAATTTTAAACAAAATGTTTGTGACGTAAGTCCAACATGTTTGTTGTGAAATGACGAAAATCTTTTATATCAAGGTAATAATTTTTTGTCTATAATCTATTGAACTCCTATACACTAGGTAATTAACATTTTACCTCAATTTCATCCAAAGGGAAAAAAGGAAAAAAAAATTGTTTTTCACATATGACAACTTAAAATTAAAACATTCATGTTTCTATTGTTACAGATGTTCAAGATCTGATGAAGGTCCACGTTACGGCCGAAACCTAATTTTTATTTTGAATTAAAAACTTTTGAGACTCTGCATGGTTTCATTTTAATTCTTTTTAATTGATTTTTCAAGGGACCTAATACCCAAGAAAAAAAAATACTTTTAAAATATAATATTTTTTTATTGTTAATGTAAGTAATAAATACCCCCTATGTTCAATTGTTATCCGTATCTCGCTTACTTATTTAGTGATTAAAACATTGACTTTAAAATACGACTTAATAAATATTTAGTTTGATTACATATGTTAGGAAATGAAGTAAACGTGATTATTAGTTTAAGTCTAAAACAGCCCAACTAACATTTTTGGATTTATAATGGTAATCGTTACATTTCTATTACCTGTTTTATAAACCCTAAGAACCTATCAATTATTCACGAAACGTAACCGCTATTCCTAGAAAACCCTTATAGCACCTAAATGGAGAATCTTATAAAGGTAACGGTTACTAGTTTTTAATCCCATATGAAATTTCTACTCCCCATTTTTTCTTAACTGAGAAGTTGGCGCTACCTTTACAAATCATATATAGGTTTTATAACGGTAAGGAGCGCCTTCTCGTTACCATTAAAAAAAAACAAATATTCTTTATAAAAGCTATTGTAAAACTTCGCACCTACAGTGTTAATAAGCAACAAGAAAAATCACGCACGCGCATGAAAAACAAAGCGCATTACGTTCCTTTTCGCTTTATCTCTTTCGATATAATTTAATTATATTATTTTCTATGTCAAGTCGTTGTGTTGTAACTATTAGAACATATTATTTTATTTCTAATGTAAGTTGTTAGTTATAGATATTTGCTTTAATATTATATTATTGGCGTAAGTATAATTAAATATTAAAATATCTAAGTCTGGCATTTTACTGAGACTACTTAATTCTATCTGCTACGAAAAATGTATGGAATAGTTTTATATGCTACCATTCTTAAAATTATAGCGCCTTCGTTTTGGGGCATTCTAAAACAAAATTTTATTAAAAACCTGAAAAATATAATTATATTATTTTATGATATTTTTTTTTCGATTAGAATGCTGAACATTGTTTAACCGCGTGTTTTGAAGAAGGGTGTCTCCTATTTTCAGTAATATTTTTTACAAATTCATTTTTTTTTATTTTGATATTTATGCCAATTCGAGAAAAACATCAAAATGACGCCAAATACAGATTTAGTAAAATCGCCAAATTCGCCTTTCAAAAACCTATATTTTTATATGGGCCTCAAAATTATATTAAAATACTTGAAAACTTCTATAACTCTTACCTAGGTTTCTTATAAGACTATTGCTTTTACCTTCCTGATATCTATATCTAGTTATATAAGATATCAAAAAAGTATTTATAGATACTTTTGTATTCGGTATAAATCTATAAGTAACCAATAAACCAATCGAAAACTATTAGTGCGCAAATGTCAAACATCAACATAACCTCTCTTTTTATTCGTTTATATTTATTTGTTTTGAGGAAAAGTGTAAATCGAGGTAAGAACGGTAAATATACCTTTTAAAATTGTGCAAAACTGAAGAGTTGGGAAGAAAAGCACCTTCCTTGATGATTGTTCCCAGCGGATGGGAGCGCAATTGGAAGCAAATTGATTTGTGACTCGAAATGAGTACCGGAAACATTATAATCTCAAGAACATACCCTCTCTTTTTTACTTAGGTATCACTGGACCTATAGGTTTTATAACATTCCTTAGGTATTATAGTAGTTATAGACTATTTATTTGATTTTTACGGAGAAAGCTATAAAACCCCTATAGTAAAAGTTTTATAATGAGGTTTTTAAGAACGCTATATAAAAACTTTAAGTAATTGACATTAAGTGATTTCTAGATGAAGTAACCGAAACGTTTTAGATGCAATATTATAAAAGTTAAAGTATTTTGGTATTTATTGGATGCCTTACAAAATTTGTAACATTCATGGTTTTGTTAAAGAATTGGAAATATCATAATAGAATATGAAATAAAACAATGCAGTCTTCCTGCACAGTTTAATTTTTAACATAAAAATTATTAGATTCCCGACATGTTTCGAGCACTTAAGTACTCATCTTCAGGGGATACTGAAAGGATAATATAAATTTGAGAATGAAAGAAAAAGATAAAAAAGGAGTGAAAAGATGCAAACTTCTGAGTGTGAGGATGGTTGGACGTATATGTAATTATAGAATCAGTGTTAGTAGGTTTGCGATATATGCTGAATTCAATCTTGTTGTTAGATCGGGTAAGTCTCAAATCTAAGAAGGGAAGTGATTTATTTAGTTCCATTTCTGTGGTAAACGTAATAGAAGGGTGTAATGAATTGAGGTAATTAGTGAAATCAGTAAGATCCTGTTAAGTACCATCAAAAACAGCAAAGATGTTATCAACATATCTCTTAAAGACTAAAATATGTGAGAAGAGAGGGTTTGATTTTATTTTGGTTTCTAGGTTAGACATGAAAAGGTCAGCTAAGAGAGGAGAGAGAGCTGATCCCATGGCCAAGCCTGAGTTTTGTATAAAGAATTTGTCATTAAAAAGGAAGAAATTTTGTTCTAATACAAGATTAACTAAGTGACAAATGTTGTTTATGTGTTCATCAGGTAAAATGGTAGAATCTGAGAGTAATGTTCTGATAAGTGGGATACATTCATTTGAAGGGATACTGGGAAACAAATTTGTCACATCAAAGGATACGAAAAAAGCAGAGTCAGGTATATGTAGATTTTGTAGTTCATTTGCTAGTTGTGGGGAATTACTGACTGAAAAGCAGCTGTGAAAGTTTGTCAAAGAAAGGATAATGTGATTAAGCCAATTACTTAGTTTATAGCATGGTGAATCGCAGTATGAAACAACAGGTCTGATAGGAATGTCTGGTTTATGAATTTTTGGTAGACCATATAGACGGGGTGTGGTTGGGTTTATTGGGGTTAATTTAAATTTATTGGTGTTGAAAAATGAAAGTGTGTCATACGTTCTTTTTAGGGTGTTTCTGTTTGATCATGAATTTTTCAGTGGGATTGGTATGGATTAATGTGAAGTCTGGAGTGGATAAAAATAGTTCAACTTTGTCCACATACTGCGACCTGTCAAGGACAACGAGACAAGTACCCTTATCTGCTCTCGAGACTACTAAATTACTCAGCGTGATATTTTCTCTAACCGACTTGAGGGTTTTTGTGTATGGATTATTACATAATACAAGTTGCAGACTGGGACCTCACAGCCTCCCTTAGAGTCACATCATTATAGAAAGAGATGTTATTTTCGCATTCGACGGCTATTACCTCAAGATCCTCAGTCTTTGGATATATGGGAAAATTAAATTTAAGTCTCAAGTCGAGCAACCGAAGCTCATCATGATTAAACTGAGTATTACTGAGGTTCAGTGTGCTGTCATGGAACTCAAAATCATTTAAATTAGTGTTATTCGTATCTGAAATGTTTAGTTCATTTTTAAAAAGAGAGTTATCAAAGTTGAGGTCTTGGAGTGAGCCATTATTTGTCGTTTGGAAATTAGTTGTAGAGTTTAATGTATTTGAATTATTAAAATGTGTTGAAAAATTAGAATTTTCTTTATTTTGTGGATTATTAGAGTTATTGTTTAAAATGTGGTTGTTTTGTTGTGACGATAGATTATTAATTTTATTTTTTAGTCTTTTAAATTTAATATTTTTATGATATGAAACTAGACTCAAAAGGGAATCGCTAAGAGTGTCCCACTCTACAGGGTGTAAAATGGAATTAATTTTAAAATACAAGAATTTAAGTTTAAGATCAATAATGTTAAGTTTAAAATAGTAGCTAATAATTTTTATGTTAAAAATTAAACTGTGGAGGAAGACTGCATTGTTTTATTTCATATTACATTGACTCCACTAAAAGTATGGACTATTTTTTCAATCATAATAGAAGTTAAGCTTCCCTATAAACCCCTTATAAATATCGGTTACCTTTTAATAAAACTTAAGCTGCGAATAATGTTAGTCCGAAGGTTTGGCAAAAATATGCGTTTTGGGAATTTCAATAAAAGCAAATTTTTAAAATTAATCGTTTGTCCCGTAAAACAAGTATGTGATTATTTGTCATAAACTAACATGCATTACAATTTTGGCATTGTTTAGTAATTTCGGAAAAATTTGCATATTTTTGATACCTGGTGCATTTATTAGCAAATTTTGTAGAGTTGAAGGAAATTTTAATCCCTGTTACTCCTTTATCTAGATTAATATTATTCTTAGAAATATTGCAAACTAATAGGTCAATAAGGAAGGTAACCCATTATCAGGATCTTTTCCAACTAAATTAAAACACAACGTAAATTATTGTCAACATTTTATTTTTGATTTTTTTGTCGTTATAATATTTCCCCGCTGCGCTGGTACATGGAAGTAAAATAGCTTAAATAAGGGAACAAAATTAATTTCGGTCTTTTAAATTAGCTGAGAAAAAAATGTATTGATAATCAACACGTTAAAAGTGCAAAGTATATAATGTCGGGCATGAGAAACAGCAGCAATAATTATTAAAAAGTTGCATGCAACCACTAACTTCCAGTAACAAACCAGCAGAATCAATTTAACGAAGATTGCATTGCAAAGCAATGGTAGCATCAAATATATCATTAAAAGAATCGAATAACATAAATTTAAAATCCTTTTTTCAAAAGTAATAACCTTAAGGAATGCTTTGTTGATTCTGTGAATAACGCAATTACGCTTGAAATAAAGGAACTAATTGGGGACAACTATTTTTATATTGTTGTTGATGAAACAACGGATTCCTGTGGCAGATTATGGCACATCTTTTAATCGAAGTGTTTAAGAAAAAAAAAATAGGGGATTTTATATTTAATATCATCAAATCAGCTCGGCGAAGTAAACAGCCTAACCATTACCCGATTTATACACGAGAATCTTACAAAGTTTTTTTTCATCCAATGTATTTCCTCCTGGAAAAGGCTCCTTTGCGGATTCTGTTAAATAGGGAAAGGCTTAAAGGTACTCAATTACCACCTTAACCTGTTATAACGAGATGGGGAACATGGCGTGAAACGGCAATTTTTTACGTCGACAATTACGATACACTAAAATCATTTGCGACTTAACTGATTTTCCTGAAGCTGTTCTAGCATCACAAAAACTTTTTAAAAATAAGGACTTGAACCACAACTCCATTTTATTAAAATTAATTACAGTTTTGTGTTGAAAGCTATCTTACGATTGGTAGAGAGTTCGGCATCTTTGATCAATATAGTGGAAACCTTTTACATAAATTGTAAGAATGTAAAAGGTAAAATAGGTACGACAATTTTACAAAAATTTTATAGAGTTATTGAGAATAATGTGGAGTATAAAAAATTGCGAACGTTTGCCTCAATTACCTCGGTTGACGTGGAAAGAAGCTTTTCTTTGTTTAAACATATGTTAACAGATAGAAGGAAATCATTTCTTGCAGAAAATTTTGACAAATATTTAGTTGTACACTCGTTTTATAATGTTAGGAGAAAGTAGACAATACTATTTTGTTTAATAACCTGTAATACTTTTTTCTTGTAGTACAATTTTATAGCCTTTAAACTTAGGTATGATTATTTTAAATATTACTTAAAGTATAGTTTTAAGTACATTTTTGGCTTATATCTCTTTATTAATATTTAATAAAATTTTCAACCTTGAAAAATAGTTTTAATGCAATAATTACTATTGAATTAATCCATATACCGAACCTAAATAGTTTGCATATTTGAAGCATATTCTTCCATATTTTAAGAATATCCTTGTATTATTTTTTAAAATGGAGTGAATTAAAATGCGTATTTTTTAAACATTTTTCGTGCATCCTTTCCGCCCTTTAGTCGTCATTCTTGTATGGTTGGGGGCGTGTGTTTAAAAAATTTAAAATACAAACATTTTAAATGAAGAAAAAATTTAACGCCCTATCAAAAACTAGTCGTATGAAGTTTTTGGTATCCCATGAGAACTTTTCATCTGCAGAACAAAAACCAAAACATAAAATTTTCAGAAAAACCCATTAGAGAAATATAAGAAATATGCCTTGTCCTTTAAAAACTGTTGACACTATATTTATCTGGTTTTACATCTATAATTATAGCTGTTGTAATTGTATTGGTAAAAAACTGAATTTATATAAATGGCTTTTAAATAAATATATATATATATATAGAGTTTGCTTTATTTAAATTTTCAGAGCCAGATACAGAAATCGTTGGCGGGCCAGAATTATTCATCGATCGAGGAAGCACCATTAATCTTACTTGCGTTGTCCGACATAGTCCAGAGCCACCCGCCTATATTTTCTGGAATCACAACGATGCGGTAAGTGTATAGTATTTATTTTGTTGATGTACTGATGTACAGGGTTATTCAATATACCTACATATTTCTTATTAATTAGACTGTTCTCACATTGAATTAATTGAGAATGCACCATGCAGCGACTAGTAATGAGTAATTAAAATTAATTGATTGATGAAGTTACTAAACTAACTAAAAAAGTATAGGGATTACATTAATTGTCACATAGCTATTCTTTAACAAATAAGGTTTCTCTATTAAAAAAAAAAAACGCCAATCGAATCGTATTGCGTATTATACTGATTAAGTTGTGCCATAACAATATATAATTTAATCGCGAATAAGTGTATTCCAGCTTTAAAAAAGCAACATTCTATACAGTGTCAAATATGAACAAAAATGTGATTAAGAACTATTTTATGCCAGACAACCATTTAAAATTATTTCACTTCACCCCTTAAACTGTTATTTTTTGTCATATTACAGTCTAAATTTAATATGTCAAACACAACGTTTTTCTTTTCCAAATGATTCACTTTTTTTGAAATAGGGTATAATAATAGAGCAATCATAATATAATGATAAATGTTGAATGCTGGTCCTAATCAAATTCCAGATATGCACTGATCAATTGGCACTGGTATTTTGTAAGCTTTTTAACTTCTCGTACAAAAAGAAGTATTTCCTTCTTATTGGGAGACTGTGCGCATCCAGAAAAGAACAAGAAGACCCTGCCAAGTAACGACCGCCGACTCGCATTGCTTTCGGTTATATCAAAAGTTATCGAGAAGGCTATTTAGAAAAAAATATAAATTATCTGTAAGGTGTAGGCGTATATTGCGCCAAATTTAATTTTTGTTTTAAAATCCTTTTTAAATCCACTATGCTATTTTAATAACAAAGAAATTGCTAAAGAAATAAACGTAGTGATCTTGTTTGAGATTTTTTGAAAATATTCTAAACCCATTAGCTTACCTGAGGATTAAACTTGTTTAAAAACAACCTTATAAAAGAGTTTTCTAAGAAGTTAGTCTATATAGCTAGTTTATTGCTCATACGTAAAGTAGGTAAAACCGAAAAACACTTAAAATTTGTTTTGTATTAGTTAAAACGCCGTAAACGCTTTAAATAATCTTCAAAACTGTTACCCGTAATGTTAAATAAAGATTTTCACAGGAATTGTTTGTTAACCCTGAAAACTATAATATAATAATCAAACAAAGTGAATAAATACCTTCCGTAAATGTAAAGTATACAGGGTGTTTATTAAACATACGGTAAAAATTAAAGGGGTTTATTCCCTGAACTATTCTAAGAATATTTTATTCTTTGATGTTTTTTGAAAAGCTGCTGTGTTTCGAAGCGAGAAAAATTTTCGTCAATTACAACACTTTATTACCAAAAATAACATGTAAAGTTTCTTAATCTACAAGAACTCCAGCTAGGATGTAAGAATCCAATCTTCTCCTCATTAACTGCGGAACTCTTTCAAAAACACCAGGGTCGTTTCTTGTTAACTTACACCCAGCAATTATCCGATTTTTTAAATCTTCCATATTATCTACTGGAGTAGTAAAAACTAACGGCTTTAGATGGCCCCTCTAGGAAATAATCCAGGGGGATTAAGTCCGGGTATAAACGAGGTCCACCTTGATCAATCCAGCGATCTGCGTATGTTACTGTTAAAGACTTACGAACAACCACACTAAAATGCACTGGTGCACAATCGTGCATAAAGCACATTGCATTTCTTGTTACCAATGGTTCATCCTCCAGAAACTGAGGTAGCGTTTGTTCCAAAAAGTTACGATACACCTTGCCGGTAAGTCTTCCTAGTAGAAATACCTGTTCAGTTAGCCAGTGAGCCTCAACTCCAACCCAAACGTTCAACAAGATCTGATGTTGAGAACGATCTCCAAGCACCTCATGGGGATTTTCTTCAGCCCACACATGGTTATTGTAAAAATTCCTTATTGCATTTCTTGAGAAATTCGATTAATCGGTAAAAAGAATCAGCGTCAGTTTAGTTGAGGGATTTGAACCAACGTGTACAAAAGGCATTTATTCAATGCAATCAATGAAGACAAGTCAGCAGGAAGAAGTGCCTAAACGCGTTGTATGTAGTATGGGTACAACAAATAGTCACTAAGGATTTTCCAAACAGTCCCATTACTCACATTCAAAGTATTTCCAATTTTCCAGTAGAAGTACCTGGATCTTCCTCTATCATGTCCAGCGCATTCTCTTCCACTTTTACCGTTCTTGCTGTCATTAGCCATCCTAATCGCTCACTTCGCTTCTATGTGCCTATTTCATGAAGGCGTTAATGAATACTTTTGCAGGTTTTTCTAACAAGAATATTACGGTCAGGAAATCGTTCAATGTACGCAACCGCCTAGCTTGTAATGAAATGCCATCAGCAAGTCCGTAGATGAAATACATGTCAGTAATCTCGGCCTTCGTATAGCGATTCATGATAGAGCACTTCACTAATAAAAGTTTAACTATCAAAGACAGAAAATACACATCAAACAACAGAACGTCAATCAGTCTTAACAAATTCGACACATAAAAAGTTATCAATTACGAGACGCATTCAAATGAAATTCACGTTTAAACTGATTTGCTTAACCACACCCCTTGGTATAGGTAATCGATTAAAACTTTCTGATGTTGTAGAGAACGTCGACCTACAGAAGCCTATTGTTTTTCGGTGAGATCGGAAAATGGCAAGTAATTTTTTTATCGATTGAAAGCAAAACAGGCCCCTTTTCGGAAATTAATAGCTTCGAAACGAATAATGATAGAGCATCTTAAATACTTTTTTTTACAATACATCTACCTATACCTAGAAAATTTTGAAATTGTAGATTTTTGAGGAAAACTAAAAATTACAATCTTTTATAACGGTTTTTTTTATATGTGAAAAATATTTTTTTTTACATTCGTATTGGGTTTATCCGATTCGCCGTCTTTTCTTAACAACCTTCACTAAAACAAACTAAAAGTTTCCCACTAATATTATATAAATATAGGATTTTATGCCACGAAAAGTGCCAAAATATCACACATTTTCTAGGTCTTCAAACATTAATCATTTCGCTTAGCAGCCCTCAAACATGTGTTTGTATATTTGGCAAATCTCAAATTTACGATACGTCAAGTTTTCAGAAAATTCGAGTTTTTATTGAGTTGCAGTGATAATATTAGATAGTGTTGAACTTAAAAATTGTGATATATGTGTTTTAAAAAAAAATTCTTTTAGTGAACACAGTAATTTTTCTAGAAATAGCCATATTTATTTCATAAGATTTAACATGCAAAGTGACCATATATCTCAAGAGTGAATATGTTTTTATTTCGTGATTACGTATTGTTTTTGAACAAAATATGATCCAAGTACGTTGCTTTTCAGCGATTTTGTATGAGTTTGATAATATCGTTTTACGATGCGGACTTTCTTGCATGCCCATAAGACACACGGAATGTGTAAAAATGGGCAAAATTGATATTCGTTTTTGGTAAGTAATATTTTTCTTCTATCAAATTGTAGATTTTTAGTTTATGTTGCTCAAGAACTACTTCTTAACTGAAATGAATGGGGATTTCGGATTTGAAAAGTAATAACGCACTTAAATGCCTTTAGAGTACTTTAGACTATTTGGCTGATTTCTATGTGTTTATTTCATACAGGATAAAAAATAAGTCGGGGAAAAATTTAGAACTCTTAACCATCTGGCGGTTTTATTTAATATTTCGTTATGCTTTCGACCGGCTTTAGTATACCGGGTGTCTCAATAAATTATGTTTGACTTGAACAAAATTCATATTAAAAATGAGAAAATACACAGAACTGTTTTTTTTGCATATTAATAATGAAAAGGATTATCCATGGAAATGTATTGGTAAAGAGGGGTCAATTCTGTTGAAATACAAAAATTCACACATGCAGGATGTCCCAAAAACTAGTTTTTTAATTTATGTGCCTCAAAAGCATCTTCTCTCAATTGTCTTCATTTTTTTAAAGACAGGTAATTATGGATAAACAATAATGATAGAAAATAATCGAAAATATTTCGTTACGTTTTTGATTGATTTTATTGTACCGGGTGCTCCAAAATATATGAAAGTTTAGCAAAATTCATTATATTAATCCAAAAACAAATGAAGAACCATTATGGGTAGAAATAAAAATTAATTGTTCTGGTTCACAGTTTTTATATTCAGCTACCTGAAACGCTGTGTCTTTGTACTCCTTTAAAAATGACCCGAAAGGCCCGAAACACGTGTCAGGTAACTGAATATAAAAACTGTGAACTAGAACAAGTAATTTTTATTTCTACCCATAATGGGTATACGGTTTCACCAAGAATGTAGCCCACCACAAGTAAATTATATAAATGAAGAAATGTCTTCTTTTAATATTTTATAATAACAACGAAAATTTATTGCTAGAAAAAGGCCAATTCTGTTTAATACGAAAATTTTCATAATACGGGATGTCCCAACAAGGCCATTTTTGTAGCTCAAGGTCTACGAGTGTAAAAGGTTTATTTTTCTTTTACTTCTTTACTCTTTTCGTCTCTTTTTGGTGTGTTGATTTTAAGGTTGCAAAAAGTCATGTAAAAATTAAAAATTTAGCTAAGTTTTCATAATAATGAAATACTATAGCGAAGTTACTTTAATATTTTGTAGGGGGTTTGAGGATTTTTAGTTTGCTTGAGCAAATGGCTTTTATTTTAATGTAGGTATTAGAGATTAAATAGTTATTCATTTATTCAGGACTGTTTAAGATAATACTTGCTACATAAGAAATTATGAGATGAAGATTTTTTATTGTGTAAGTTTTTTATAGATTTCTTTAATCTTTTCGGCTCACTACTGTGTTGATTTCATATAGGGTGTAAAAGAAAGTCATATAGCAATATCACACTATATTCTGTTGTTTTACAGTGTAACGCGATGTTAGTTAATATTTTTTTACCGTTTTTCTCAGTTTCTAGTCTACCGGCTGTCCCAAATTATATTATATAGTCATCATATAAATTGAGTTGAGCTTTAAAAATTACTATTAAAAATAGATAAATATGAATAGCTGTTTTTTTGTTAGCTTTCCTTAATAAAAAAAAATGCGGTTTAGATGGAATTAATGAAGTATTTTCATCTAAAATAGATGGAAAACATATATGTTGCGCACGAAAATAAAGACCTTCATCTAATTATTTATTATTTTTATACATTTTATACACCTTCGCTTTTATACCATTCATTCTTGAAAAAGCCACAATGATAGCGAAACTAGTTGAATTTTATAAATAATTCTTAAGTCTTAAATATAGTGAAATTAAAGTAAAAAGTGTGTTTACTTTCTCATATAGTTTAGTTATGGAATTCCACCAAGTAACGGCAGAGTCAGTTAATTTGTTAAAAGATTCTTCGATAAGCTTCCTTGCCATCTTGTATTTTAAGTCTCTTCTAAAGTGTGCAGTTTGTTCTCAAAATTTATGGTTTATCGACAAATGTAAAAGAAATAAAGTGTGTCCAAGATATATGAAGTTAAAGACTACTAACAACAGCCAGGAAGCCAAACTAGGCTCCCAAGCAGGCTTAAAAAGATGGATTCAAGAAGAAATGAAGACATAATATAGAAATAGAAGTACTTTTAGTTTTTTTCAAAAAGTTGTCCACACAGAACTATTAAACAAGTTACGTTATTCAGAATTTACACGGTTGGACCTTGATAGTAGAGAAAAGTAGATCTAATTATTCATAAAAAATATTTAACCCAAAAACGCAAACTAAACCACCTTATCTGTAACTCTAGTCATTTTAAGAAAAAATATAGCCACGAAATACTTAGTGACCACAAGTTTTTTTCCTATTTTATTAACTTAAGCACAATCCAATTTTCTCACCAAGAAATTAAACATTTAG
The DNA here is from genome assembly GCA_963920685.1 of Polydrusus tereticollis. Lineage (NCBI taxonomy): Eukaryota > Metazoa > Arthropoda > Insecta > Coleoptera > Curculionidae > Polydrusus > Polydrusus tereticollis. The sequence goes on along the minus strand of OY987328.1, from coordinate 44,259,625 downwards.
AAAAAGGTTTCAAATTTAATAACAGTTATATCTCTTCTAAAAACTATGAAACACTAGCAGTCGAGACAGAATTAGCTATCAATAGTATTTCTCCTTAATTAACACATTTAAAATATGAAGCTACTAACATCATAAACAACCAATTTTTAAAAGATTCGTTCCCTAAACAAGACTCAAACGTTTTGAAAGCAATCAAACAAAAATCCCTCGACGAAAATATAATTTTTACCAAAGCCGACAAAGGCAATACGGTTATAGCTATTCCAAAAAATGATTACATCTAAAAGACTCTAGATTTTGTAAAACCTGCTAAATTCAACATCTTAAAAAAAGATTCAACCGAATTATATCAAAATCTATAAAAACCCTTAATTGAAATTGTAAAGGTTTATATATCGAAAGAGATACCAACAGACTAATTCTAATGAACCCTCAACCACCTAAATTATATTATTTAATTTAATTACACCAAACAGGCTAAACTATTAGACCCGTTGTTCCCTTTTTTCTGCACCATGATTCACATTATCAAAAAAATTAATTGAAATAATTTACCAATGTAAATTTCTAGTAAGGTGTACATCATTTTAGGTAGCTGTAGATTAGTCTATACCAGTCTCCTGAAACGAGGAAAAAAAAATGACTGATTTATACATAATATATAGTCTTATTGGAAAAAGACAAAATAACATTTTTCCAATTAAAAACAATGATGAACAATGAACTAACCAGAATTTTTATCAAACCTGACACAAGGATTGGCAGTCTGCATTGGACCCACTTTTTCTGTGCCTGCTTTCCCTTGCCTGGTAAAACTCTGCAGGAAAGAAAAATAATTAATATCACAGGTTCTATACGAGTTAGTTTGCAAACACATTCTGACCATCTAGTGCACAAACAGCTCTAAGTGTTGCACTTGGGTTATTTATTTTTAAATTTAGAAAATGTCACTTGACTTGTTTTAACAATAAATGATGAAATTCACTTTATTCACACAAAGATGGTAATGCACCCACCGAGCTTTCTTGGTCATATGCAAATCTGAAAAAACTAGAGAAAAGCTAATTAAATACACATGTAGCTTTACCCTACCGTCTTTAATTACACCAAAAAGAACTCAGCAAACCAATCTAAAGTTGAAACAATTTTTGCTTCGACTTTATCCTGCATGCAGACCAAGCAATCGAACATACTTAGAAAGAAGCAACAGCATTTTAAACTACTGATAGTGTTATTATACAATGTTACAGTTCGAAAATTGCATTTCATAAGTTTAATTATCTCTGTTAAATTTTCGGTTTTAAATTGTTAAAATACATATGTAGACTCTCACGTTAAACATTAATTGTTAATTAAGTTACCTGTTATAGTCAAACTTTTCATTATGTTTAGTTTCAGACCTTTGTTGATGTTTATATTTCAGGAATGTTTTGTATCTTGTAAGACATAGCTAAATGGATTGATTTCTTCTGTTCATCGTTTGATTCTACTTGCAGACAGGTTTGATTTCAAATATAATAAATATAAAGAACAGAAAAAAACACATATTATTAAACAACAATAACCCAATATAACACACAAAACCAAAATCGCTGTTAAAACGAGTGAGCACGTCAAACTGACGTTCACACAAAAATAAAGGTTAGTTTTTCTAACGTTTGCCATCGACGGCCATATTGGAAGCACTTGTGAATACGTATTTTTGCTTACGATCTCTGTAAATCAGTAAGTAAAACACACCAAGTTACATACTTTTATTTATTAACATCAGTAACACGATAAAAATATTTCTTTTGAAATATGGTACCTAGCAACAATTTCAGTATTCATATGTTACGACAAAATACAATTTATCATTAATAATCTTTTAATTTATAGTCTCTAAATTGTTCTGCATCTTTTCTTTACTTAATATATTTTAACACGGTTCGTCTTAAAGCACTTGGTAGTTACCAGTCAATGTTCAGAGAAATTAAAACTTACATAACAGACAGCAGACAGGTAGCTTCAAAGCCCTTTTCTGTTCACAGCGCACAGTAGATTACGGCTACAGTCGGTTGACTTTCTTAATTGGATTTATCTTGGGAGGTTGATGAATTGAAACGGTTATATAGAGAACCTGCCCTTTTTCAGCACTACTTTAGCACATTTATGATTTATTTGACTTTATCAGGAAAACATTGAATTATTTTACTTCTTTTAAACTATTCAATACTGTTCAAAAAGAGTATTTTAAATAATTTTTAAAATTTTTAGCGGACAGTGGTCCGACAACAAATCTATTACCTTGTAAAAAGAAAAAGCAACGATTTTCTGGCGTTTGACCCTTCTATAGCCAATCCTCCACCACCTATAGAGCGTTGAACTCATATGCAAAGTCAATTAGATCGTGGAATTCCTTTTAGAGATTTTTATTACTATACTGTTACACACCCATATAAGTTGTCGTAAATATTTAAGCGTCACGAATATATTGAATCCCCTATATTTGCTTTTATGAATTTATAAAATCAAAGAATGCAGTCTTCCTTCACAGTTTAATTGTTAACACAACATTTTCCACGTTTTGCGGAAGTACCGCGGTTGTGTTCGCACAAAGGTTGTATGGAATCTTCTTTTTGAATTTTTAAAATTTTTAAAATTTTTAAAATTTTTATACAAATAAATATTTTTCAATAAAATCTTTCTAAACTTATTAACAAATTTATTTGAACATAAAATAAATTGATCATTTTTTATCATTCTTCTAAAATATATATTATCATTATATATTATATTATCATATAAGTTAAAAGCTAAAAATAAGACAAACCCCTCTAAATTTAAAAAACCTTTCAATAGTTTAAATAAAATTTTTTATAAAATTTTTTATTAAATAAAACCTATGATTTAAAAAGTAAAAGAAAACTTCTCTCCTTCAGATGTCACAATCTTTCTTTATTTAACTTAATATATGTGTTACCCATCTAAACTTAACCATACAAGCTCATGATTTTTAATTTTTTTAAACAAACTTTCCTTTAATCGCCTTCACATGTCATAATCTTCTATTATTACTTAAATATGTTACACTTATCTAAATTACAAAACTCAACCTTAACTTCACTTCTCATTCCATTTATTTAACCATTTAATACACCAAGTCTCCAGCCTTTCTGTTGTACTCATTTATTTGAGACAACTTATTTCGATGTTAAACTCGATGTTGGTATCCCCTGAAGATGAGTACTTAAGTGCTCGAAACATGTCGGGAATTTAAAAACTTTTTATGTTAACAATTAAACTGTGGAGGAAGACTGCATTGTTTTATTTAATATTACCTTGACTCCACTGAAAGTATGGACTGTTTTTTCAACTTTGTATGAATTTATTCTCTATAGATTTTTTTGTTTCTTACAATAGAAAGTAAACATATTTTTTTAATGCAAGAAGATTCGCTTCGCGACAACAAACAGCTTTTCAGGCTGCAGAAAATTTTAAAGTTAAAAACTCAAATGGCGGGAAAAATATTGCCAAAGACACACGATAACGTCTTAAACTATCAGTGGTGAATCAGCTGACGTAAGTTTAAAGGACGTAGAAGCTTGGAAATCCAAACTATTTTAAAAATAATTTGAATTTTGAAAAATGAGAATATAATAAGGTCACCTATAATAAAATGGTACTACGTTTATTGTGCACCTAGTTTTGCCGCATTCGAGGATGAAAATTCGTATTTTTGGGTATAAACAAAATATATAAAATATAAAATAAAAACAATAACTAGAACCAAGCGTTTGTTAGTCAAAACATCAAATAACCTCATATAACACAAGATGTCGTATAAAGTTAAATTTCCGACGTTGGCGTCGAATGAATCTTGTTGTGGAAATATTCGGATAAAAATTGGCGCCAAAATACTTAAACGAATGAGAATGTTGTCGGATAATCATGTCATAGGAAATCAGATGCATGAGACTAAACCTAAACTATATAGAACCTACTTGTTTGCCATTTTACATTAGAAAACGAAGAAGATCTATGATAAAGCCAAATATCAGTTAGCCTCAAGCAGTTTTGCGATTTTTTGTACTTTATGAAGAAATTTATCGATAAGGGAAAAGTTATGACATTCAAGAACAATCTGGGTGTACATTACAGACCTGAGTGTAAGTAAACATCAAGGTGGGTTGACATTCAGGGGAGGAGCAAGAAAAACATTAACATTGTTTCATACAAATAAGAAGAAAGTTTACAGAGGGAGGTATATATTTCTGCATTTTGTATAAAAATAGATTATGTTTAAATGTTTAATATTAAATCTGGGTAATTATGTCTAGTAAAGAAATGAAAATGGACTAGGGACCTGAAACATTTTAAGTTGATGACAGAAGGAGAAACTGTTAGGTCAACATTAAAGAGTAATAAAGTTACTGAAGTATTTGTGGTTTTGTTGTAATGAAAATTATATTTAATTTTTTTGAAAAGGGGTTGATAATTTTATTGTTAAAATACATTTTTAAGAGGAATTGAAAATTTTTTTGTTATAATATTTAAACATGAGAATGTATTAGATTTTCCATAGCTAGGTATAAGGTTTTGTTGGAGAAAATGCGACCAACGAAGTTAGGAATAATATAACAGTTTCACTTTTTTTTCTCATTGCCTTACCATTTAGTTTGGTTGCAAAATTCAAAAGTAGTATGAGTTTTATGAAATTGGTTTCTTCCTCCTTCTTCTCCTTTTTTAGTAATATGGTATTGGCGAATCATCAGGCTGATTTGATTAAAAATTAAAATTGGTTCATGTTTTACGCATATTATTTTGGCTTGTTGGATCGTCTTCCTAGCAGGAAAATTGTTGTTCTTGTATAGATTGAAACATAGTTAGGTGTAACTCTTCTTCTGAGACACTCATTGTGGAACCATATGTCAACTAGCTTTTTCTTCCTGTTAAGGTGGTTGTTCTTAAATTGGCGGACCTAGTATGCCGCCTGACTAGCTTTCTTTAGATGCTTTGAATTAGTTTAGTGTTACATGCATTCTCGTGTGTACCCAACAAAATCTAAGTCACTCTAAAATCGTCTAACTAAATCGAGCAATGATCTCTCTAATAGTGGCCAACCGACAAGTGCTCTATGTAAGTTTCTTTCTTTAATCTGGAACTGGTTGATTTTCACCCCGGTAAGAAGCTGTAGTAATTTTCAGGTCGCAACAACTGGTGCTGCTTGACTATTGTAAAAAACTATGCACGCTAATGACTTTCTGATCGTGGTGTAATACGATACTTAGACTATAACGAATCGGGATCGGTCTTAAGTGCGGGACAAAATAGAAGTGTTCTACCTAACATTCGAAGAACCACGCGTGCGACCCTTAACGAGACATTTTTAAAATAAAGACTCAGCTAGATAACCATATTTTTTTTTTAAGTTTAACCGTATTTTTTATAGCCATTATATTTATTAAATTTGTTTACGAACCAGCCCGGTTTTTATTTAACGCAATTATCACAACTATAGCAAGGTTTTTAACACCTTAGGACATGAATTGATTTGTGCTATACGGGTGTTCGAATACATTTAAAAAGAGGAATAATTGGGTACACGAGCAGTGTATAACATTGGGCCACCTTGCCGACAGTAAAGTGGGTCCAAAATTGATAGTTATTTAACTGGTTTAAAGCAACGAGATATTAATTAAGAATGAAAGACTTGTATTGATCTTGCCTTTTGTCACATTAACACGGTTTTAAAATGATAGGGTATTTTTCTAATTCAACGAATAAATCTTGTCAAAATGTTCAGAATAAAATTAAAATAGCAACTTTTAAAAATAAGTAGTTTATTAAACTTAACAACTTTACGTACATTGTATTTAAAAATAACATTTTCGAAAATGTCTAGGTATATTATTAGTATATTACATATCATAAGTGAGTAATGTACGTTATGTTTCCTAGGACCACAAATATTGACCAAGAAACCCTAATATTTGTCTTTATTTAATACTTTTAATATAAACTGTAGAATTAAAAAGTACTTTTTAACTGTTGAAAATTAAAATAAAAACAAAGTAAATTGTATTGATATGAAATTGGCTAAATGGATCTGTGAAAATCTCATCATTGACAACAAAAGAGTTGAAAAGTACTTTTTCTATTTAATATTCATATCAGACCTGTTTCGATACCGTTTTCAGTATCTTATTTGACTTTTTACGAAATCGTTTTTTATTTTCAAAAAATTTGATAATCATATTATTATTTATCAAATGTTTAATTCTTTTGACGTATGGCGTGGCAAGTTGTGACCAATAAATTATTTTTAGTCATAAACACGGCATAAATTGTTCACATAAAAATTTATAAAATTTATATGTTTTTTTAAAATATGGATTTATATTGAAAAGAATACAAGGTAGAAAAAATCGTATAAAGTAGGTATATGTTTTATAAAGCTATTAGGACACTTGTTCCGTTAGAAACCCCCGCAAGCGGCTCGTTGTCTATCTGCAGGCTCTTATTTATTCAACAAAAGATTTTAACCGTACCCTGTCTGTAACTAACCTGTCAGTTCATATTAGAGACAGTGCTTCTTATTCATAAGCGTTTTAGAGACAGCCGGCACACCCATCATGACCTGTCACCGTCTGTACCAAGGTCAACCCTAACTACGAACTCAATTACTTTCTTCAATTGAGAAAAACACTTTCTAAAAAAATTTTTTTTTCACCAAAAACTAATTACAAACTTTTTAAAAATACGCGTGATGCGTTTAGAAAGAGTTCGAATGTTAAACTAACTAGTAACAAGTCTAATGTCGAATGAATCCCCTGGTTTCTTATTCCATCTGCTAATATAGGGGAGTTAATGGGTCGACATTAGTTATGATTGAAAAAGTGACCATCGCATAAATACTCTCTTATGTACGAGGGATTAAAGATGTATAATCATTTGACATCGGCTGTGAAGGAGCCAGCTACTCTAGCACTCTTTAAGAGTATGATTAGAAATAATTTACTACAAAAAGTATACTATAGTTTGAACGAGTTCAGTATTCATGTAAGCGTGTTTGTGTATGAATCCTTTTTATTGATTACACTCTAATGGTGGCTTTCCACGGCCCGTGATATTGCAGGCCGTGCCGCCCCAGGTCGCGCCAACAGGCCGTGGGAAGGGTGCCGCCCGAGGTGGCCTGGGAAGATCCATGATGGCGCGTCCGATCGTCCACAAGTCGGTAACTACAAAGGCGCGGCGCGGGTACTCCCGGAGCGGCGCGAGCGCGCTTATGGAGGCTTGAGCGACCCTGCCCCTTCTTCTTTATTATTTACCTGAACTAACTATGCGCTTTAGTTTGCACATAAAAATGGAGTGAACGAGCAACTCTATAATTAAGTTTGTATGAAAATGAACCCGCTTTATGGGATACAAAAAAAAAGCCACAAAAACAGAAACGTCCAGCAAGATGTCTGGAGCAGGATCCAAGCAAAATTAAAGACGGTAACATCCCGATAAAAGATGCAGCAACAGCTCCTTCTTCCCACGGCTTTTTGGGAATCACAGTTGGTTTTATTGGTTGAGAGAAACCCTCGGGCCAAGACGCGCCGTGGGAAGAGTGCCGGGCGAGGTGGTCCGGGGTCGCCCGCGACCCGGGCGCGCCCGCTCAAAACGACATGGCGCGGTCCGGCTTGCAATATTACGGGCCGTGAGAAGCCACCATAGGATTCGATTCATCATAACGCTTTTTCTATATAGTTTTAATATTTGTTGACGTAAAAGCTTGTAATCACAATATATCTTGTTACTACAAAACTTAGTTTTTTTCTTTTTTTTTTGCATTATATTGTCCTACTTTTACATTTTAAACTTGTTCATTATTAGGTATGTTAGATATTGCCACGCCCAGTGTTTGGGGTACGACTAGGTGTGTAAACCTAGGATCGAGAAGAGAAACTAATATTTTAAAAAACAAACAATTGATTTATTCGGTATTAGTGTCTTTCCTATCGTAGTCAGTGTAACAATTCCAAAATTGACATTACATTAGCTTGTTAGATGATTATGGTTACAAATACCTATCGGGGTCTAAATATTAAGTTGTACTCACATTGAGATGACTATTTTCTCGCCCTGCATAGTACACCGTGTATCACAAAAGGAACCCCTTAAGCCGTCGACCGAACTCGTCACTGTCTCGACATCGAGTTCCTTTATCTTTTCGGAAAAACTCGCTCGACCTCAAGCGTCGGTCATCTACCTTGATTTCCGCTGACTTAATTAGTCGGCGTAAATCGCTTGTTTTTAAAATAATTGATTTTGCTTAGGTGAGATATAATACTCCATATTATTATATTCCATTTTCAAGTTTGTTTATTAAATCGACTACCGGATTTAATTTACAGGGTAAATAACTTTATTTTATTAAAAAGGTGCAATGAACAATTTTACTTAAATATAACAGTATGAAATATTATTTTTTCTAATTATTTCTTTTGTGACACATCCCCCGGGCCTATGAGAGCTGGACCCCAGCGATAAAGTCGAAAGAAGTAGAGGTGATCAAGGCAGAAAAGAAATATTTTGTTAAAATTTAATTTAAGGGATAAACTGTAGCAATTTTAAAATTGCCACTATTTATTTTGTGTGGATTTATACAGATATATTTCCACAAAGTGCATTCCTTTTTATTTACTGTCAAAAATTGTTCATTGGGTGGTATCATCTTTGGTTGCATAACGTTAGCCAAAATATGGGACGAACGCACTACTTCTGTTTTCTGTGGCTGATGGCATCAGGCGCCGCACATAGGTGAACCAAGTAATTCCGTTTTTGCGTCTCGGTCAAGTCGCAGACCGTCCATTTCTACTTTTGGCGATTTTATGTTTAAACGGGGTTGTTTAGAATTACTTTCTTTATTTCCTTATGTAATTTAGGTTCTGGTAAAAGCCCAGACTCTTTTTCGTTCTGATCGTTTGGATCCTTTATGTTGTGTCTCTGTTCTCTTCTTCTTCTTATTTTCCTTTGTTGGGGTTTATGTTCAGTTGGCAACATTGAGTCAGCCGATTTTGCTAGAGAAGGGGGTTGTCTTACTTCAGAGTTTTTGCGGTCTCCATTTTACTTTCTGAAAATACCTTCAGAGAAGAAGGTCGCCGTTGGGCCATTTTTTTAAAAAAGACCACGAGGTCTCACCCCCCTTTTAGAGGTAAGCTACTTTAATTTCTTTTGTTCATGGTTTGTTGTTTGTGGGAATTCAGTGGGTAATTCTCTTTTTCATTATTTTTAGGGGTTTTGTTGGTTTAGGCCGATTTTGCCATTTGTCCTGCCGTTCGGCATTTGGGTAGGTTAAAAAAACCACCCATCACATGAGCTCTAGTCAGTAGACTCTCAAGCCACGAGCACAAGAATCAGGGTTTTTGGACCAACCTAAGGACGGCGTCAGGAAGTAGCTGCAGCAGCTGGAGTGTGGAGGAGTCTAGTCAATATAAAGTCATATGAACAATTTTTTTGATATTGAACATTTATTATTCATCACAGTTTTTATCATTTCCTTTTAATTGATTAATAATTCGATCTACCTAATTTAAAATTTAATTAATAGCTTTTTTATGTAAGGCTATCTTGGCAAGAGGTAACATTTTTTTTAACCACACACTATGGAAAGATTTAGGTACAAGGTTCTAGAATCTTCCCTGAGGTTACACTCAATTTTTTTATCTTAAATCCTTGCGTCCGGAAAGGCTATCTTTTCATTTCATAATGCAAACTTGTCTAAATTTTAAACAATTTGACATCATAGAACTTAACAAACTCTTATGCTATCAAGTAACCTTTTATTTTAATAAAAACTTTATTGTTTGTGTGGGAAAGCTTTAGTTTTATTTATTGCATAGATTTCTCAATATAACTGATATACGGTATATTTTTCCTGGTTTGGACTTCGAACAAACCAGGTGGCGCCCAAGACAAACCAAAGACGGAGGGAAGGAGTAAGTATATGGACCACGACCTCCACAGAAAGAGCTGCCGTCAGCAGATAGTGACAACCTGTTGTCCGAGACAACAGATTGCCATTGTCATAAAACAAATAAGAATTAAACGGCTCTACTTCATTCCGTTTATAGCTGTGTTTGGGTTAGATAGGGCTTGCATGATTTCTTTTAGTTTTTGGTCTTCGAGTTGCAATTTTGATATTTTTTGGGGGCCATTAGAAATGTAGCGAGTTTATTTAATTCAGTGTTATCTCCGGGTCCCAGGATAGGATACTTACTAATACACTCTGCGTCTCGATGTGCTACCCCACTTTTATGTGTAATGGTGTATTCGAAACGGACAGTTTTAAGGACCATTTTGCTAAACTTCCTGTTGGATCCTTTAGAGATTTTAGCCAACACAGTGCATGATGGTCTGTCACTATTCATACTAGTTTTCCATGAATTAAATGTCTAAGATACGTAAGTCCCCAAATTGCCGCTAATCCTTCTATCTCCGTTATCGTGTAATTTTTCTCGGCTTTTGACAGACTCCTACTAGCATAAGCGACTGGATGCAGTTGTTGGTCTTCCCCTTCCTGTAATAGGATTGCGCCTATTCCAACTAAGCTTCCGTCTACCTTAAGTTCGCAGCTTTTTGCAGGGTTGTAGTGTGCCAGAACTGGAGCTGTACACAGTTTTTATTTAAGAGCTTGAAAGGCTTCTGTTTTCTCTTTTTTCCATATGAAACCTGTATCTTTCTTTATGGCCTGGTGTAAGGGATGTGCAATGATCGAAAAGTTTTTTTTATAAATTTTCGATAATAATTGCATAAACCTACAAAGCTTTGTATATCTTTTATAGATTTTGGTTCAGGAAATTCTTTAATCGCCAATAATTTTTCCTTTATCTGGAAAAATGCCATTTTGTGTCACGGTATACCCTAGTATATTTATGTTTTCTTTTAGATATTCACACTTGCTTGGATTTCATGTTAAACCGTTTTCTCTCAACCACGTGAATACTTTTTTGAGTTTTTGTAAATTGCACAATTTTATTTTTTTCAAGTGACCTAATGTTGAACCTCTGAAGATTTTGATGGTATTGTGCCTCTTTGTCACTGCTTTTAACTCGAAAGCGTTTTCTGCAACGTAAGGGGAAGTCAGTAAAATTATGCCTCTTGGCCTTATTAGCCTATCATTTTCCTGAAACACCAAATTTTTTAGTGTTTCTGAGGTTAAGGGTTCTATTTTTGTACCCAATTTAATTTTTATTTGCACATTTGGTTTTAAAATATAGTCTTCGACCGCAGTTACTTCATACACTTTTCCTTCAATGTCCTCTTCCTCTATAGTGGAGAGTGGCATACCTTCCTCCATTTCATTTGTTTCCTGAGTTTCACTTTTATTTTTAAAAAATAATGTTGCTTGTACGTGCACATTGCACAATCGTACAGTTTTTTGGTCGAAATCTATATTGGCTTTATTTTTTACTAAAAAATCAGTAGCCAGTATTAGAGATTTAGACAGTTTTTCTACAACTAATGCTGAGACGTAACGTGACAGTTTTATTAATTTTATTTTGACGTTAGACGTTCCTAATGGTAAAATTTTGTTTCCCCCTGCTTTAACTAAGTTAATGTTGTTATCTAAGGGTTTTATATCTAACGCTAATTCTTTGTTTATTACGCACTGACTGGAACCTGTATCTAATACAATATCTACATTTAAATTATTGTTTACACATTCTTGTGCTATAAGAATATTTTTGGACCGGCGCCCATTGAGTGGAGGACGACTTCATTTGGGCCAGTTAATTGAGTCGTCCGCTGTCGTTTGGGGAGCTCGATCTCGAGAATGACACTCTTCTGTTTTGGGCGTTTCTGTTTGTGTCGTCACATGTGTAGTGACCTCCTCTGTTACAGTTGTAGCATCTTTGCCTACCATCGCTACATCTAGTATTTGGCATATAAGTGTTCCTCTCTCGGCTGCTACTTCGGTCTCTCGAGTTTCTGTAGCTATTTTGGGGTTGGAAATTTCCCCTTTGCCATCCCCTGCAGGCTTCTCTTTGGGGTGCTCTCTAACGACCAAAGCTTGTTCCTCTATTACCACCATCTGGCCTCGGACCAAACCAATTGTCATTGTATCGTGGAGGGTTGTTATTGTATTTATAACCTCCCCTTCCGCGTGGTTGTGGGTTAGGTCTGTAATTTGACCTGGTTGGTCTTTCTTGTTGTGGGGTAATTGACAGCTAGGACGTTTGTGTCTTCATTCTGTCTACTAATGCCCATTCTCTTATTTCGCTTAGTTTTAGTACAAGTGTTTTTAGTTTCGAAAAGTCCATGTTTGAGGAGCTCATTAAATAATACGTTTCATAATATGACGAATGTAAACCGTTTTCAAAGTGGTCCCTAAACAATTCAAAACTAATGTTTGCGTCTAATTCGTGGGCTAGAGTTATTAAATCGTAGTAATATTTTTTATTGTCCTCGTTGTCTTGCTGTTTCCTAGTGTTGAATCTAAATTTTAATTTTCGCATAGGTTGTTCGCCGCTAAGTTCTTTGATTATGTCTTGCCTAATTTTTGTCCAAGTATTATTTTTATTTGCCGCTTTATTTGTATATTCTGTATACCAGTAGCTAGCAGGGTATTCCAGGAAATTTCATAAATATGATATTTTGTGACTGTCACTCCATCCATTGCAAGCTGCTATTTTGTCATATTTACTCAGGAAAGTAACTGGAGAGTCTAGACTAGGGCCAAGCGTTGGTGGCGAAATGAATTTAGGGGTAACAGGATTTTTAGCTTCAGCGAAAGCGTTTTCTAATGTTGTATTTGCCATAGTTTTATTATTTGCAGCGATAATTCGATTGGATAAACAAGGATTTATATCTAAATCGTTTAATTTTGGACTATTAGGGGTGGGAAGGGTGGGTTTAAGTAAATTTGTTCTGTAGTTTGCGAGGTAGTTTCCTGGCTTATTGATTCGGGGACGGTTAGGTCAAAAGTAAATTTTGTGCCCCCTGTAGCCGGAGCTGATCTTGTAGAGCTTCTTTTAATGGAAGTATTAAGTTTAAAAGGACAAATTTCGGTACCTCTATGATCTGGTTTAAGCTTGGTAAATAGATTTAACGCTGCTTTGTTAAATAATTGTTTTCCCTGTGCTTTACTCCTAGTTATTCTTTCGTCACCACTCATTTGATTTTAAAATAACGCTAAAATATAATGTCCTGTTTTTAGCTACATTTTTCTTTTTTATTTTCATAAACTATTCATTTTGAGACTGAGGTATCGCACAAGGAAAAAAAATATGTGAAATTAGAAGATAAGTAAGCACTCAAAGAAAAAACTAACTATATACTAAAATTCCAAATAGGATTCACCCCTCTAAAAATTTTTAACCATGGTGATCACGTATAAAAAAAGACACTATTTGCATTTTTTGTTGAGATATAAGTAGGTTGATTGTTAAAAAAAAATTTAGAAAAATTTAGAACAAAATGTTAAAAAAAATTTAGAAAAAAATTGCACTATATTGTTTGAAAGGGGTTAATTTGTATGTGCCCGGCGTTGCGTGTTGCCCGGGGTTGTGTGCTACCCGGCACCTCCACCATATGTCACGCCCAGTGTTTGGGGTGTGACAAGGGGCGTAAACCTAGGATCGAAAAGAGAAACTGATATTTTAAAAAACGAACAATTAATTTATTATTACATTAGCTTGTTAGATGATTATGGTTACAAATACCTGTCGGAGTCTAAATATTAAGTTGTACTTACATTGAAATTACTATTTTCTCGCCCTGCATAGTACACCGTCACAAAAGGAACCCCTTAAGGCGGCCGGCCGAACTCGTCACTGCCTCGACGCCGAGTCCCTTTTTCTTTTCGGAAAAACTCGCTCGACCTCAAGCGTCGGTCATCTACCTTGATTTCCGCTGACTTAATTAGTCGGCGTAAATCGCTTGTTTTTAAAATAATTGATTTTGCTTAGGTGAGATATAATACTCCATAGATTCCATTTTCAAGTTTGTTTATTAAATCGACTACCGGATTTAATTTACAGAGTAAATGACTTTATGTTATTAAAGGTGCAATGAACTATTTTACTTGAAAATAGAAGTATGGAATATTATTTTTTCTAATTATTTATTTTGTGACAATATAGGAAAGCTTTGTAAATGAAAACTTTGTTTTTTTCTGCTTTTTCAAAATAAAACGATTTTCGACTTTGACTTTGACTATCATGAACACCTACGCTTAAATGATGATTAAAAAACTTGTACTTTAATAAACGATTTCAAATCTACATTTCAACACGCCTGTGATATTAGGATGCATCCAGATTTGTGACAAACCCCCGTGTCATGACACCGTCACAAACGTCGTTGCGTGTAGTCTGGAGGATACTCGATAACAGCAACGCGTAAGATCGCCTCGTTAACCGCGTGTCATTAGTTTTGTCTTGTGGGTTTTTTGACATCGCATCAGAAGGGTACCACGCGGCTTGGTTCGCCAAGTCTGCACAGGACCGCGTATTACTAATTTTTTTATTTTGATTTATAAATGCATGTTGACTATTTTTATTAAAATGAGCGGAACGCATATAAGTTCGCGATGATGATACGCAACAATGACACACAATGAGGAGGTGTGGCGAGGATACGCGTCGAAGTTCGCCCCGTCAGGCGACGTGGTCCCATCACTGGGTTTTGTCACAAACCTTTTTTGTCACTTACATAGGTGGTAGAAAGAAAGTGTATGCTATACTTACTATACTAAGTTGCAAAATTTTTAAATACTTTGCAAATTAAAGCTAAAAGCACATTATCAATTAATTTAATACAACAAATTGTTTTTTTTCTCAATATAGTTCGTAAAAACTTTGGTTTTGGTTTTAATGGACTAGGCTTTCTTTAAGACAAGACTTTTTTAGATGCTATAAAATTTGGTGTCGTACCTGTAGTATGAGAAAAAGGCTTGTTTAAAAACCCGAGCGGGGTACAGGTGTACCCCAGACATGAATTTTTGGGTATATTTTCGAAAATAATTTTTTTTACCTAATTTCCTTCGAGCTATGTTTCTTAAATATATATCTAAATTAGTATACAAAATTTTGAATAAATTGCTTTTTATTGTAACTAATTATAGAGAGTTTTGTTGCTTGGGGTCCCAGCTGCACCCCGCTCGGTATGTAACGACAGGTACAAATTTTGCCTACGTTAAAAACCAACCGGGGTACAAATAAACCCCAAATTGTTCAAACGACGAGGATTTCCCGTTTCTTGGCGTCAACGCGGCTTTGTGCACGTATTTATCTCAGTATAATTTTAGTGTGTTTAGTCACGTTTACAGTGATTGTCGAGTACGCGTTTACAGAAATGAGTGAACCACGGAAGTTTCGAAATGAAAATAAGCTAACTGACGGAGAACTATTGGCGATATTAGAAACGGACGATTACGATACTTATTTTAATGATTTGGCACTAGAGGAGGGTGCAAGTGATATTGAGGAGACTGACATAGTGATTGAAACTGATGAGACAGATGACGTTTTACAAGTTAGTGATAGGGAAAATGAGTCGACAGATTCTGCAGATGAAGTAGGCCCATCAGTAAACTTTTATACCGATCATCCAACTTATTCGTCTAAAGATGGTAGTGTGTGGGCAAGGGTTCCTTTTACTACGAAGATCAAGAGATGAAAATGTAATATTCAAAAGGTTTCACCAGGTTTGACTAGATATAGTTCCCAATTTTTCATCATAAAAGAAGCTTTTGAACTATTTTTGTCACAAGATATTATGGATGTGATTTTATCGGAGACGAATAGAAAAGGCGAATCATATTATGCCAGAAATGAGAAGGCCTTTTCTCCTTTTGTGCAAGAATAACTGGAAGCATTTATTGGTTTGCTTATTGTTTTTGGAGCCTGGCACGCTGCTAAAGAGCCAATATGTGTACTATGGAGCCAAGATCAAACTTTATGTCGGCCTCTAGTATCATCTGCCTTGTCTCGCAACAGATTCCAACAGATTATGTGCTTTCTAAGATTCGACAATTTTCAAACAAGAGAAGAAAGAAAACGCACTGATAAATTTGCCCCAATCAGAGATGTTTTTGATGGCTTTGTAACAAATTGCAAGAAATCTTTTAATCCATCTGAACACTTGTGCGTGGATGAGCAGTTAGTCACATTCCGAGGCAAGGCTCCTTTTCGGGTTTACATGAAGAGTAAGCTGGATAAGTACGGCTTAAAAATTTGGGCACTGGCTGATTGTAGTTCGGAATATACAGCATATATAGGTACCTTATTTAGGTAAGTTTTTTCATGAAAAAAATGTAGATTTTTATTACAGAATAATAATTTTAGGCAAAGTAGGAAACAAACCGGAGAAAGGCCAAGGACAAAGGGTAGTGATGGACCTGGTAAACCATTTATCTTCAGGATATGGAATAACTACTGATAACTTTTTTACCAATAACTTTTTTGCTAATAAGCTTTTAGATAAAAACCTTACCTTGTGTGGTACACTGCGTAAAAATAAGCCTTATATTCCAAAAGAACTACTTTCAGCAAGATATAAGAAGGACTTTTCAAGCATGTTTGCTTTTATGGAAAATAAAACCTTACTTTCCTACGTACCAAAAAAAAAATGCGGCAGTTATTCTGTTATCGACAGAATATAACGATGACAAAATAAGTGAAGAAAAAACTAATTACAAACCATACAACATTATCTTACAATACAATAAAACAAAGGGTGCAGTGGACACAACAGACAAATTAGCGAAGGAATTCACGACACAAAGAAAAAGTAATCGGTGGCCGATGGCAATATTTTTTTATCTGCTGGACATTCGTGGCATCAACGCCTATGAGCTTTGGATGTTGAAAAATCCAGATTGGAAAAAAAATCGCTTGGATAGGAGAAGAATGTTTTTGTTGGAGTTGGGCCAAGAATTAATTAGGAAAAACATAATTCGTAGATACCAAAATGACAAGTCGTTACATTACAATAAAAAACAATCCATGTTAACCATTTTGTCAGAATTAAACGTAAGGAACGAACAACCTGTTCCCGTTATTGGCAGAAAGCAGCGATGTTTCTTATGCGTAAGTTTTGTATTCGGTGCAATCAGTTCGTATGTGCAGAACATTCAAAAAATATAACAGTTTGTAACAAGTGTGATAATTTAATCATTATTTAAAATGTCACTAAACTGCTTGTTCTTTTTTCATAATTATTTTTGTTTTTATTATTTCTAACCATTTCATATTATTTTTTCAAAATGTGTTTACCATTTATCAATGCTGACAACTTTTTTATGTAAAAAATATATTTTTTTATAAGCAGAATGTGTTTTAGTTTTAATATTCCCGAATTATAACATTAAAAAAATAATAATAAGCTAAAAAAATGTTGCGGTACATTTGGACCGCACTCGATATTTAATGTAAGTTTTTGACAAGTCGAGTTTATGAAGGTTAACCAAGCATTACTTACAAAAGTGTGTCCCTTTTAAAAATAAGTGCACTTTCACGTGTTTATCAAGCGATTCAATCAGTTTTAAATAAATAAGTAAGTTCTATTTTTGTTTCATACTAATGCATTTGGTTAAAACACAATGAGGCTTTGCTGCACATACATGCATGCATTTAAATTAACGTGCTTTGCTCGAAAAATTCTGTATACTCTATATTATGACCATTTTAATGTTTAAACCGTGTATTTGTAGTGTCAGGTGAATGCGAAATTATCAGGGTATGTCTCTACGTGAGGCGTATAAATGGTTTTTAAAGGCCAGACTATGATAAAGTGGCTTAAATTATGTAGTTTAACATACTTTTGCTGTCTGTTTGATGACTTTCGGAACAATGTTTTTGTGATTATTAAGGCTTAAATATCGTACATAATTATATTTCATTGTAAAAGAAACGAGCTCAAGTAGAATGTTAATTGTTAGAATATTTTTATCATAAAAGATCGCAATTTTTAAGAAAACCCTCACAGATGGAAGTTGACCTACTTGCTTGCTTTGTGTGGCGGTATCTTTTCTCATAAAAAAATGAATTATCGATAAAATGGATAATTTACTTCACGTTTATTGAACCAATCAAGACTCTTATTTGCATAGCAACCATCCTAGTAACGTGGTCTTATCGGGTAAGATCTTTCTCGAACTCGATATTGCACTGCGTATAACTTTTTTACGATACAAAACATATTTCAGAAAAAATATCAACCAAAATATTTTCTTGTAGAAATATGATAATTGAAAACTTTCAGAAAACATAGAGGTGTATTGTTTTTTTTGCGATAATTTTAGTTCTAAAAATTTGCATTTTAACCTGTCAAAATATCAAATTGTCACAAATTCAAAAAATAAAAAGTAGCATTGGCTTTGTTTCCATGGAGACGAATTAGGTGTTTTTGTTTGTATTGATTCGCTTGTCACTATTGACAGGGTTATTTTTCAATTTAGCTCGATTTATTCTTAATTAAAATCTAAATCGGTCATTTTGGCACGAATAAAATCAAAGAAATAGTAAAACAGAATCAAAGTTCAAAGTTCGCACTTCACAAAAAGTAGAAAAATTGAAGTATATTTTTAAGAAACACCCAAAACCCCCTATTCGACGTATAAGCCAGAAATTAAATGGATTATACGAAACAGTTCTGAAATGTGACCTGCATAATATGCACGCTTAACCTGTAAGCTCAGTCCAAGAATTGTTACCAAACGACATTCCGCAGCGAATGAAATTTTCCGAGTGGTTTATGGGTAATTTGCATAATAATAAAAACGTCTTTGATAAACCCATTTTACTCTCTGGATATTAAAATTCTCAAAGTTTGGAGTTTTAAAAATCCCTATTTCTTTGTAGAGAAGCTTCCGCATTCTTTGTAAGTTGTCGGCAGCCATATCGAAAAGATAGTTACTTTGACTGATGTTTTTAAGGGATTTCAATACCGTCATAATTTTAGAAGATCTTGTACACGCATTAGGCGGCGAAGAGATGCGACAAGGCTACTTCCAGCAGGACGGCGCACTAGTTCACATAACTGTTGATAGTTTAAATTTCTTGCAGGCATAGGGAAAGAAGGAAAAGTAGAGGGCAAACGCCCAAGAGGCAGATCTCCAACTCCAACTAGATGGGTAGACCAAACAAAACCCCTAATAAATATGAGACTGCATGATGCCGAAAGGACTGCACAAGATAGGCAAGCATGGAATCAACTGCTGAATTAAATATGAATGGTGTCACTGCATCCTTTATAGGATAATGGAAAGAGCAGGATATTGCAAAGAACGATTCATTAGTTGTAATATGCAAGTTAGGCAGCCACCACGGTCTTGTTATAGCCACTCATTAAACACTTGATCATCAAAACCAGTAGCAAAAATTTAGAAAACCTACGAACTAGAGTTACACGGTAGGAGATTATTAACTCCCCCCAACCGCTCACCAATATTTTCTATTCTAAAAAGAAAGCTAATTAGAGGATATTACAGCTCAAAGATACTTCACTTTACCATGCTGGCGTGCAGGAAACTAACCAACCATTTCCTGCACGCCAGCATGGTGAAGTGAAGTATCTTTGAGCTGTAATATCCTCTAATTAGCTAATACAATGTAATTTTAACATAAATACTTCACTTCTAGTCGAGATGGTGAGAATCCAGTTTTAATTTTCTTAATCTTCTTTTTCAATCATAAAATTATGTTCATTTTCTATCCCCCTTTAACCTAAAAATTTTGTTAGCCAATACTCCAGGCATGGTTGGATGAAGCATCTTTGAGCACCTATCTACATTATTTTCCTCTAATTAGCTACAAACCTACATAATTGCTTCACCACCTGCTCATTGGCTTCAAATTAATAAATTCCAACCTTAAAAGTAGTATAATTCTCATTTCATTTATTGTTTATCTCCTAAGAATGTGTTTTCAAGTCTAACCCAGTATTTTGTTGTCCACACCCTAGACACGGTGAGATGAAGCATCTTTGAGCACTTCACTTAAATTAATCTCCTCGAAATAGCTACAAATGACATAATTGCTTCACCACCTATCTCAGTGGCTACAGACTGGGAACCCCCTTCTTCAAAGATACCTTGACCAAAATTTCAAATATCACATCTCATCCAGTCTTGAACATTCATTAGAACCTACAATTTAAATTTTAACATAACTTTTGATCGTCGCTTATGCAAGATAGAGCTATCGTAATCGACTACTGTATCCCTGATGATGGACATTTCTATGTCCGAAACATGTAGGATATAAACATAAACATTTAAATACATATTGTGGAGGTAGACTGCCGTTGTTTTATTTGATAAATGTATATGTTTGATTTAAAGTAATTTGAACGAATATTGGCTTGTAATGATAAAAACAGAAATATTTACTTTTCAAAAATATCGTCAGTTTCGCTACCGCTGGAATGCGACGACATCTTCTCAGAAGTAACCCATTCATCCGTTGCCACAGGCAGAATTAATGCAATTTTCCTTTATATTGTCTTATCCGGAACAAAGTAAAAGTCCTATAAGCTTTATATTATCTATATATATATATATATATATATATATCCTATATATTAAAATGGTTAAAAAAATTATAAAACCTTTTTATCGTGGTAAACACACGACCGTTACCTTTTGCAACTTACCTTATTTTTTGAGCCCTTCGTCGACTTTTACGATGCGTTGATAAGCATAATTTCTTTCTTACTCCATGATTTTAATTTCCTACAAAAATAATTAAATTAAAACTTGTACGAATATGACAACCAACAAGCGCAATAATATCCAAAAAATCTCTTTGCATAAAAATACCCACCGCTTCCAAACGTTCGACTGAATCAGCAAGTTACGTACCGTTAGCGCTGTTGTGAACGGTCACAAAACCGCGGAGATATGAATAATTTGATCAAAATGAACGGTCTGAAGTCAGTTTGAAAGTAGGATAAGTTTGGACCAGAAACCGAAGGTAATATTGAAAAATTTCATAAAAAAAGTTGTAAAAAAAAATATTCTACAGGGGGAAAGTTATTTTTGTAACGATAAAAAAAAATATTTTAAAAAAGTTGTTTTTTCCAATTTTTTTTTATTTTTTTTTATTTTAATTGACTTTCACCCCTAAGGTTTAAAAAGCCTAATCTATTCCCAAAAATATATATTTTTTCTTTTGGTTTGACTACCAAAGTGTACCCCGATTTATCATTATAACAGTAGGTGAGCAGGACTCTTAACGCACATAGAAATAAATTAAATCAGATGTTGAAAATGTCCACCTGAATATGCATGCCTCTGTTCTTTTTCTCATGGACTCACGTACTCTTTGGAAAATGCCGGAATTGCTTCTAATAGTTTTGCAAGAAACTATGATGCGATTTCTCAACTGATGTTCAGTATGAATTGGTGCGCTGTAATCTAATGTTTTAAGATGACCCCACAGGAAGTAATCTAAACTATTGAGGTCCGGGGACCTAGGTGGCCATGCCTGTGGTCCCTAGCGACCTATCCAGGGATTATTGTAATTTTGGTTTAAATGTTCGCGCGCCACAGCACTAAAGTGCGATGGCGCCCCGTTGTGCATGAACTACAGTCGATTTGTTACTAAAATGGGAACATCTTTCATCAAAGCTGCCAATGTTTCTTTGAGAAATTGCCCGTAATAATGCCTATTAAATATGCGATAGCGTCTTTGGGGGACAGGTTTCTTGAAATCCAAATTGTCGATCAGAGGTAATTTTGTATTTATTCAGGAAGTCAATAATCCTCTTTTTGAGTGATTTTTCAAATATTTTGCTAATATCAGAAATAAGACCAATTGGCCAGTAATTTTCCTCACTTGCCATATCTCCTTTCTTAAATATAGGCTTAATAATTGCGATTTTAAAATGGCTAGGGCAGGTACCTTCGAGGGATATTAGATTTATGAAATGGGTTAACGGTTTGACTATGAACAAAGTGATATTTTTTTAGGTTGTACATATTTGCTATATTATCATACCCGGGTAAAGAGTAGCTTTTTAGTGAGCGGATTAGCGATTCTACTTCAATTTCGTCAACCGGACTGAGGAATATTCAAGAATTGTTTTGTTGCTCTATAAAATTATGTTGGTTTAAGACTATTAACTGATTTTGCTATATTTTATAGGCTAATTTTTTACGGAGTGTAATGTAGTGCTTATTAAAACTGTCACATACTTTTTATGGGTCAGTCTGTAAGACATTTTCTTCATCGCATACTTTAAAGTTCTTGGTTTCTCGATTTCGAGAATGATTGCTTGTATATTCATTAAATTTCTTCCACAATTGCGTACTGTTTGATTTATTTTTAAGCAGCACCCTTTTATAATAATTTTCTTTACATTTTTTTATTAGGATTGTTACATTATTTCTAATTGTTTTATATCTTTCATACATTTCTTGATTTTTGTTCTGACCAACTTTTTATACAACGCATCCGTTTTTTATGGAATTAAGTAACCCTGCCGTATCCATGGTTTTTTTCTTCTCTACTATTTTTAAAACTTTTTAAAATTTTTTTAGTCTTACTTTCAATGGTGGCGTAATAAACACAACGGCTTGTAGGGAATCTTTAAGTTTGTTGTAATTAATATACTCTTTCTCTATTAAGCATTTTGGTGTATTAAATTATACTAGAACTGGACTATGGTCAGTAATTTTTGAATGCAATAAAATTGGAAAGATATCGTTATCGCTGTAACATATGTATACTCTTAACAGTTTTGTGACTTCCTTTTAACTCTGTTTTCTTGTTTATAGATAGTTGATTTAAGACCGTTCTCGCTTATTACATTAATAATTAATGTACCAATTATTGGTATCTATAGAGCTAAGAAGTATTTTTATATTAAAATCACCCAATAAAATCTCTGTTGGCAAAGTAACTTTTTAAAGGTGGTTCGATAGCTCTGGTATAAAAATATTCTTTGGTATGATATGGCACTTATATACTGCTTATACTGAAACCTGCGATACTAACTACGTTGAAAGAGTTGAACGTAAACTATTTAAGGTGTCCCCACTATAGACTTTATTATAGTTGTTTAAGTTATATAGGTAGAAATTTTGAATTTGTCACGATCATATTATGATCAAATTAAATAATTCGCAACCCATCTAATGCCACATGCATATATTTTTTTAGGCAGTAAGCGATGGCAAATAAGGTCAAATGCTTTTGACAAGTCAAAATAGATACCACCTACGTGCCCACCAGCATCTAGCTCTTTATTATTAAATTCAGAGACTTTTGGGTAAAAAACCAAATTGATATGGGGCAAAGATTTTTTTCTTGCGAGAGAAATCCAAAAACCTTAGAAATCATTGATAGTAACGATACTGGTCTATAATTATTTGATTCCGTTTTGTCGCCTTTTTTATATATAAGAACAATCTTTGACTGCTTCAACTGAGTGAAACATTTTTCTTATTGGTAACAACTATTTACTACATTAGTCAACGGATAACATATCAAGTCACACACCCTTCTCAAAACCACTGGTGATATTTGATTCAAACTTAACCACTTAAGAGGGCCTGCATAATAAGGTTCCTGACCTCAAGAAATGTGAAGGATGCCAACAAAATACTAGAAGCAAAAGGTTTCCTGGTTTTGGTTTTATTTATTTTGCCGTTGCGTATCGTATTACTAACGCTTGCTGCAAACTGTCTATTGAATACCTCGGCAACACATCTTTAATCCGCCACTAGGTGACCATTAACAAACAGATTGACCTCCCTATCAAAGTTTTGTTTATTTTTATTTTTAAGCAGAGCCTACGTGGCTTTCACTTTATAGTTTTGTATTTGGTTATCATTGTAAGCTATCCTGCATTGCTTGATATACAATATTTCAGTTTATTACATTTTTTTTCTGACTATACAGTTGTCCAACTATCTAAAACAATACCAATTCAATTATCAACATTTTTTCGCACGCCACTGACCTTGTGTCGTTTGAAAAAAAAAGACTGTAGTGTACTCGCAAACTTTCAGGACTCGTTCTTGAAATTTCCGGCATCGTCCTGTAAAATACTACATTCCTGTCTTGTAATATACTATTCATCTTAATCTTAATTATTGTTATACGTCCAGAAACAATTAAACAAATAATAATAATATTTATTATTTGCAGATAATCAGCTATTCCAGTTCAAGAGGGGGTGTAAGCGTCGCCACAGAAAGGGGAGAAACAAGCAGAAGTGTGCTGTTGATTCAAAAGGCACGGCCCTCCGATTCCGGAAACTACCAATGTAACCCTTCGAATGCACGACCTGCCAACGTTACAGTTCACGTGTTAAACGGTATGTGGTTTTCACGTTATACAAGCTGTTACCAATATGAGACCTACATTGATAGTTCGAACATCATTAAGTCACAAAAGAGCTTTAATTAAAGCAAATTTTGTTACAAAAAGGACGCTCATGACTTATAAATGATTTTTTTTCTTATCTTATATAGGTATGCTTGTTTCATCACAAGAAATATACTTATTTACACCAAAAGAAAAGTTCAATACTATACTAAAATGCGGCATTTTCAAAAATGAATGCACAAAAAGAAATTTACAAATTACATTTGTATATTTTAAATATAGACTAATAAAAATACTTAAAAAATCTTCGTGTTTAGACGATTATTATTTTGCTGGGCCCTTTACTTGAGTAATCCCATTGCAATGATAAATACGTGGATAATGTATTTTAGTAGCCATGGTAAGCATAATTGGCATAGCGATATATTTGTTAGGAAACCACTATATCCAGTATATAAAAAAAAACTTGTTTGGTATAAATTTTAAGCAAGTAATATATCAATAGCAATTTCCATGTACCGACCAATATTTAAGGTATGGTGCGATGGTTTTTAAATTAACTTTAACTTTGTTTGTCATATTATAATGATCAAAATTCTTCTTTAGAATGCAGGATAAAAAAATTTCTGAGCTGAACCAGATTATACGTATATTATGTAAGAAAACATAACATAACTCTTTATTTTAGATCTAGCAATTACAATACATACAATAGAACAACATGAAATAAAATAGCATCATCTCGATTTTTATTCCTTCCTATTATTGTTCCTCTAGTATTACGTATCCTACATACTAAAATTATCTTCCAGCCTGTAGGAAGGTTCTAGATTTATCAAGAGTTGATTTGTTTTCCGTTTCATCTAAGTATTTGCTTGTGACTTTAATAGCATAACATGTTTGATTTAATTTTTGTGACAGTTTTCAATATGTTGAGCCCACTTTAAGAATTCATCAATAAAAACATCCAAAAATTTTGTTTCTGATGCAGTTTTAACATCCCCATCATTAATGCAGATGTACTGAAAGTATTAATGTTAATTCTTTCATTATTTACATTTTCTCAAACCATTGTTTTGCTCTTGCAGACAAATTCAAATGATTTTAATCATGAATCAATTATTCATTTTTCTTTCAATAAATTTGAATCTCCGCAAAACTTGTAATTGCATTATTTGTGTTGAGGGTGTTGGGGTTGAAAATGAAACACATGTTTATAATTCAGGTCTGGATGGCAAGTCTTTATTTTAAGTAAAATGGCCGGTTTTATAATCTATCAGTTGTCAGCCATCTGTCATGAAAGTGACACCACAAAGTGGCTTTGTCTTAATACTGAACACAAGATACTTATAACTAAGAGTGAGCACAGGTTCACCTGACATCCCCCTTTCTTTAAAAAGACTATTGAAATACTTTCACCACAGATTTGTCACAATAAATTTTCCTTAATTAAAACCTAGTTTGATTTACATAAACCTAGTCAATACAATTGCAATAACATGCCACAAATTCCTATTGCCATCCTAGTTCGTTACTATCACAGCTCTTTCAACTTAATCCTGACATGTATAAATATAAAACGCTATACTTTGTATACAAACTAGATTTCACACTCGGTAAACATATAACACTTAACATCATGTAGTGCGACCAGAATCTATCTTGTCCTATGCAGGTAAATTGGGATCGAGCTACTCACTGTGGTTTTTAATATTGATCTTTGTTAATGAAATTCTAATTAATGATCAGTTTCTGTAACTATTATGACATTGTTTAATTTTGATTTATAAATAACTCACTATGTTCTAAAATGCTTAATTTTATGTAAAACCAAGTAAACATGAGATTTGGAAATATAAGCTTTGAACTTTCCTTTGTGAGCCTATCTAACCTACTTTGTTTTTCACTTTCCTGTAAAGTGCAAGGTTTTACTTTCTCAAAATTAGTCTGGACTAGGACTACTATGACAAATGTAGTCTGACTATTTAGACGGGGTTTTCAGACTACGACCTGACCTAGTTTTATAACTAGTACTTTCCTCCCCTTTGTTTTTTAACAGTTTAGCTTTTTGAAAGTTAGCTTTTCCAATAAATTTTCGAGAATTATCTATTTTCCTTGAGGAATCGTCTATACCTTTATTTCTTATAAATTCTTCAAACGTGAAGTTGTCATAAGATGTGCTCGCACTAGCTCTATCCTTTTCTATCTCTACATTAATGCTGCGAGACAAGTTAGATTCTTTTTCTAAACTACTATTACAATTAACAAAACTGTCGTCACTACCATCACTACAACCTGCTTCCAAACTCGTATCTAGGTTATTACCCGTAGACGCAGCCTCACCCCCATTACTACTCTCAGCTATGGACAATTTATTAGTATCACAAATTTCGTTTTCTGCTACTTTCAAATATATTGGAATTTCAAAATTTTCATTTAAGAATAAATTGGTAGTACTTCCAGAACTGTCATGTATACCGATTCGTTGATCTTTTGTTGGCTTAACCTCCCTGATAAATTTACGGTTTCGCCTTAAGGTTATCCCATTTTCTAATTGTACTAAATAAGACCTAATACCAACCTTGCTCAATATTTTACCATTTTGCCACGTGGATTTAGGCTTTACTTGGACTTTAACCATAGAATTATCTAACAAAGGTGGTAACGGCTTTTTATTTTTATCATAGTATTTTTTTTGATATTTTTGACTTTTCGTTATATGTGAATTAAATTTTCTTTTGTTAAAATTATTTTGAAATTTGTCATTTGTTTCTGGGATAACAGATCTTAAATTTCTATTCATTAGAGCGTTAGCAGAAGAATTTTCGCCATCTAAAGGCATGTTTCTAAAATTCAATAAAGCAAGATAGGGATCTTTTTGTTCTAAAAAGCACTTTTTTAATAGATTTTTGATAGACTGAATTGTTCTTTCAACTTGTCCATTCGACTGAGGGTAAAATGGCGATGACGTAGAATGTTCAAACTCCCAACTTCTAGCAAAATTTTTAAATTCTAAGCTTGAAAATTCTGGACCGTTATCGGTGATTAAAATTTTTGGGATGCCAAAACGAGCAAAAACAGACTTTAACTTATGTATTACATTGTCAGAAGTTAAATCTTTATTTAAATTCATTACTTCGACAAACTTAGAATAATAATCGACTATTAAGAGATAAGATTCAAACTTTAAGTGAAAAATATCAGCGCCCAGCTTATGCCAAGGCAATCGAGGTATGTCATGGGGCTTCAGAGGTTCGGAACTCTGAGATCTTTGATACGTATGACAAATGCTACATGATGTTACCATATCTTCTATTTGTTTGCGCATACCTGGCCAGAAAAATGACAAATTAGCTCTATCTAGGCACTTTCTATAACCCAAATGACCACTATGTGTTTTTTCTAAGATTTCCCTGCGTAATGCTTTAGGTACAATTAATTTATGACCTTTAAAGATAAGTTGCTCAATGCAAGAGATTTCTTCTTTAAATTTATAGTAAAATTTTACATTATCTGGGCAATTCCGAAAACTAGGCCATCCACTTTCTAGAAGGCTCCTCAAAGCATTCAACTCAGGGTCCCTACTCGCAAGTCGCTGAATTTCTCGTTTTTTACTCTCGGTCATATCTAAAGATAGCTCTATAACACAAATTTCCGATTCTATGTCAAAATCTACATTTTTATCAAAATTGATCTCTGGCCCGTAGGCTCTACTTAAGGTATCTGCAACTACTAATTTTTTACCTGGTTTAAATATAAGTTCAAAATCAAATTTTTTAAGTTGCATCAGCATTCTTTGCAATCTCGGTGGGCAAAGATGTAAAGGTTTTTTAATTATAGAGACTAAAGGTTTATCATCTGTTTCCACGATAAACTTTGTACCGTATACGTACTGATAGAAACGAGTCACGCCAAACCAACAGGCGAGCAGTTCCTTTTCTATTTGCGAATATCTACACTGTGTTTCCGTCAATGCTCTAGATGCATGAGCACACGGTCTCCCTTTTTGCATTAGAACGGCTGCCATACCATTCTGAGACGAATCGACCGAAATGGTCGATACAATTTTATTATCAAAAAACTTTAGGCACGGTGTCTTTGTTTAAAATAGACTTAAGGTTTTGAAAGGCTCTTTCATGTTCGTCCGTCCACTGAAAAATTACATCTTTCTTTAATAAAGATCTTAAAATTGCTGTCTTTTCCGACAGGCCACCCAAGAATTTAGCTATATACGTTACCATTCCCAGAAAACGTTGCAAAGCCTTGACATCCTTTGGACTAGGCATGTCTAGTATTGCTTGTATTTTAGATTTATCAGGTTCTATACCCTTTTCACTTATTTTATGACCCAAGTATGTGATTTCCTTACACAAAAATTTACACTTCTCCCGGTTAAATCTTAAGTTATGTTGTGCAGCTGTTT
Organism: Polydrusus tereticollis; assembly: GCA_963920685.1. NCBI lineage: Eukaryota > Metazoa > Arthropoda > Insecta > Coleoptera > Curculionidae > Polydrusus > Polydrusus tereticollis. The sequence continues at coordinate 44,230,897 of OY987328.1, read as the reverse complement.
TTAAGACTTTGTCCAATATAGCATTATGATCATGGACATTTTCAGCATAGATAATTAGATCGTCTATAAAAATTGCACAACCCTTTATATTACCAAAAATCTCAAACATCTTTTCTTGAAAAACTTCGGGAGAACATGAAATGCCATATGGCAACCTACGATATGAATATCTACCGAAAAGTGTAGCAAAAGTACATAATTTAGAACTTTCTTTATCCAATTTTATCTGTAGAAAACCTTGAGTTGCATCCAGAGTACTGAATATTTTTGAGCACGAAACCTCGAGGATATTTCCTCCAGAGTGGGAAGATGAAAAATAGGTCTTTTAAGACAGGAATTCAAACGAAATGGGTCAAGACAGAGTCTCAGGGAGCCATTGGGTTTTTTTACAATCACCATCGGATTAACCCAATCCGTACTCCCAGCGACTCTCCCGATAATCCCATCTGACTCTAAACTGTCCAGAGTATGTTTTAATTTATCAGTCAGAGCCAACGGTATCTTTCTTGGTGGACATACCAACGGAACAGCGTCTTTTTTAAGTTCAATATGATATTCCCCCTCCAAACAGCCTATTCCTTTAAAAATATCATTATATTTACCCAAAATTTTATCTAAATTGCCACTTTGAGAAAGATTGTTATCTATTGACTCTACTCTTTTAATTAGATTAAGCTCTATACATCCTCGTAAGCCCAAAATAGGGAAACTTTCCATTTCTATTACATAAAATGAAAGGCTGCAACATTTATCACCGGTTTTACAATTTAAAAAACATTGGCCAACTACTGGCAAACTATGCCTCGAATAAGAACTCAGTTTAACATTTGTTATTTGCAAACTTGCCATATTAAAATTTATTTTATTTAATAAGCTTACTGGTATAACATTTGCCATTGCTCCAGTATCCAGTTTGAAGGCTACGATGTTGCCATCATTGATCTCGAGGTTCGTCACCCATGAGTCCTCAGACACCTCTGCGATCATTCCGGACTGTCCTGGCACAGCTCTACATGAAGGCGATGGTTGATCGATAGCACCTAGGAAGATAGCAATATTAGTATCTTGGTCAACTTCATTATTACTTTGATTTAAGGCATGAACTTTTTTGTTATGAGAATTAATTCTATTGAAATTGCCTCTAGAATTTTGACCAGAACTACCCTGTAAATTAAATTTTTTATTAACATTAACAAAATTTCTACAACAGTGGGCAAAGTGATTCAGTTTACCACACTTTCTACACTTAACTTGGTATGCTGGGCATTGTCGCTGACCATGAACTCCTCCGCAGTTCCAACATGTTCGTCTTTGCGTAACATCACCATACTGCAGGCCTCTCATTGAGCCTCGTCTGGATTGCTGGCCACTTGACCTTCCTCTGGATGGTTGCGAAAGAAATTTACGATTCAGGGCATCAACATCATGTGTTTCTCCATGTCCATTGCCATTGGAGATCTGCCTGTTATGTTCTTTGGTGGTTTCAGTAAGAATACAATGGTTAACAGCTTCTTCCAACGTTTTACAGTTTTTCTTTAGCAGTTGTTCTCTCAATTTATCAGATCTTAATCCACATACCAATAAGTCTTTGATCAGGGCTTCCCGTAGTGTCTCTAGCTCACACGTAAGCGAAAGATTCTTCAGCTCAGTGACGAACTGTTCTATCGTCTGACCTTCCTTCTACCTGCACGTCAAAAATCTAAATCTCTCAAACGTTAAATTCTGTCTCGGCGTAAAATGTGTATCAAATTTTTCCAATAAAGTGTTCAGTGTTTTTGTTTCACCCTCTCTAAACGTAAAAGTATTATAAATTCTCAAACCTTCATCACCAATTAGTGCCAAAAGCTGGGCACACTTGGTCGATTCTTCCTTTTTAATTATTTCAGTAGGTTTTAAATATGTTTCGAAATTCTGCTTCCAAAACATCCATCTTTCAGCTACGTTTCCGGTCGTGCACATGGGCATCAATCCTCGAAAGTCCATCCTGGCTGAAGCGTGATCCTTAAACATCCAAAATTTTGGCAGACTTGCTTCGCTTTTATTTACCTTTTCTGCTTCTCCTACATCAGGGGTACTTCGCTACAAGCTTATTTTTCTTCCAACGGGAACTATTAGGGTTCTTTTTTTTTTTACGACTGCGCCATGTTGAGGGTGTTGGGGTTGAAAATGAAACACATGTTTATAATTCAGGTCTGGATGGCAAGTCTTTATTTTAAGTAAAATGGCCGGTTTTATAATCTATCAGTTGTCAGCCATCTGTCATGAAAGTGACACCACAAAGTGGCTTTGTCTTAATACTGAACACAAGATACTTATAACTAAGAGTGAGCACAGGTTCACCTGACAATTTGCACTGTCAATTATTGAATTTAAATCGCCAATATAAATTAAAAATAATAGTGATCCTATAATAACTACCTTGTAGAATTCCTACAATATTATTTAGTGAGTTCGATTTAAAATATTTATCTTCTATATCAATTAATACTTTTTGTTCGCGATCTGAGATATATGATGCAACCCACCGCACAGCCCCATGAACTCGGTAGCATTGAAGCTTCTCCAGAAGATAATCACGATCTAAACAATCATATGCTTTGGAAAGATCTATGAATAACCCTGTAGCAAGTTCACCTTTTTCCAAGAACCCAAGTATAGTCCGCGTAAACTGGAAAGTTGCTATGTGCGTAGACCACCTATCCCTCAGATAGACATGCTAAGTAGTATTAAACAAATCACATTCATCGAAAACGATCATTAACCTCTTACACATTGCCAATTCAAAATTTTTTTGAAAAAATAGACAACAAACTTATTTTCTAATAAGTGGGGATCTCCTTTATTTTAATTATTGACAGTTTAAGTTGTCGCGGCCGACCTCGGTGGTCGGGAGGGCAGCGTTCTGGCTCGGTAATCTAGAGGTCCGGGGTTCGAATCCCAGCTAGGACATGGATGTTTGTGCGTGTTTGTTAAAAAATTGTAGATAAATATAAAGTTAAGTTAACATAAAATGGGTAGAAATACTTCAAAAAACAAAGAGAGATGCTGGCCAGTTGACTCCGTTCAGTGCCAAAAAAAAAAAAGTTGTTGCGGTACCTAATATGCTAAACTTAAGGGAGTTATTTAATATATAGCATAATACAGTTTTGATGGTGTTTATACTAAGCTTGACTATTTATACTAGTGGGAATATCGTCTTCTCCGCTACTGAGTTTATTTTTTTAGTTTTTGAGATGTTTCAAGTAGTTCTTCAGGAGTAAAAGGTTTTATTACAATAGATTTATTATTTTCTTTTATGTTACAGTGAAATAAATACTGTTTTATATTACGTAATAAATTAGGTTTCAATTATATAGGTCCGAGTGTATTAATTCAAACACTCTAAGGATTACTGTCCCTCACCGATTTCTTTAATTTTTAACGATTTAAACAGACCGTTATTAAAAATGATGAAAGTTTTTTATAAGATAAAACAAAATGTAAATTTAGATAAACAAATTTTTGCTAGTGAAATAATGATGATACCTAAAATTAGTACAGGTAGGTTCTACTTTATTTTTCAGCATGTTTTGTAATTTAAAAACATTCTGAAAATCTATGTCTGCACTAAAATGTTTTAAAAATAATTCTCTTGGAATCCTTAGAGCTCCATACACGAACTCTGTATAACTATACTGTAAAGATCCAATCATATTTGTTTGCTAGCCAAGCCTTATCAATCTTCCCAGTTGTTAACTAGGCAAGTAGTTGCGTTGAAAAAAAAAATCTACGATAAAATATTTCTACCAAACCATTATAGATCATCATTGACCCTAAAATAAACACAAATTTCACTTTTATTTAAACACTTATGATTTTTTTTAAATAATCGACATGTTTCGCTACACGGTAGCTTTATTAAGACTGACAAGATATTATTTGTAGGTATTTACAACAACTATTAAGATTAAGGGATTGGGTCCTAAATTTAGGAAGACCCAATATACTATGGAAAATCATCAGTTCGATGGTGAATTTGAAATTTGACAAAATTAGATAATGGAGTAAGATTTTCATTCTTAAATATTTTAGAAATAAACAGAATTAAAAATACAGGCAAATATCTTAATCATCTTAATCATTAAATAGATACTCTTATTAAATATGTAAACACAAAACCCAATAAACAGTTATTGGCAATATGAATAGAATAATTTTATAAGTCCATTTATAATGTTGCCTTACCTTTTTAAGCTTTAGTTCGTAATAAGTATCCGAAGAAGCTATAGCATAGCGAAACATGTCGTATAATGGAAAACTAACTTTTGAAGGTTTTATTTATCTAATATTAAAACCGCTTCTTCTTCTCTAACAAATCTTAAAAAATTTTGAAACATAAAATATGCAGTTTTATTTATTTTTATTTAATATTAACTACACATTAGGTTTACAAAATTGAACAAAACATTTAGGTATAGCTTTAAGTCGAAAATTTTGTTTGTAATACAAAATCCCGAAAGTTATTAACTTTCCGACACATTTGATTAATTGACGCAAAATTGAGCTTGAAAAAATAGGTCAGCACTAACTTAATGTCAATATTTTATTTCACTGGCTTATATTTTTATACGCTTTTGAATGAATATTCACTTTGTTTCTTACAATACCCTGTTATTATTATTTGTATAACATCATCAGGATAAAACATAAAATAACTGTTTTGTCGTAAAATATATTATTATGAAGGGCCTTACAAAATATCCAGCGCTTTGGTTAAAATATCCACTCTAGGCTATGCTTAGTGAGGTAGTCTACTAAAAAAAAGGTTACTAAATGTCTCTATAAAATTTTAACCTCAATAATTATTCATTAACTAGTTCAGAATAAAAAAAAACCATTACAGTCGAAGCTTCAACCGTACACGGAACTACCTTACCTTAAACATTTTCTTCGCAATAGTACAAGCATTTTCTGAGTAAAATCAAACCATAATCTGGTAGGGAATGGCGAATCGATGGCAGACTTAAAAGAGCCCTTTACATGTATATGCTATTTTCCACCGGCCGCTTGGCGTCAGGTCATTTTGCCGCTAAGATTTTTTTTTAGGTATGTACAATAATTAACTCTACATTGGCTGCATTGGCGCTAAGCAGCTTGCAATCCACTTTTTTGTTTTAAACAGAAATCAAAGTTTGAAAGTAACCTGAACTAACTACAAGTAAGCACATCACCTAATTTTTATATTTTTTTGAAGTACCGTCAACCGGAGCTACATTGTCATCCCGGGGTAAGTTTATCACCTCGGGCGCAACCATTTTGTTTTGTGTTTATTTTTTTTCGGGGCATTTTTTATTTTATTTTATCGACGATTCTCGTTTGTTACACCTACTAACTAAATTAAATGGTTAAAAATAATGAAAAAACACCCACAAGGTCTCGGAATTATCAGAATTACTGTAGAGGACCTCTAAAAAATGGTGGATGCTGTCAAAAATGGCATGTTGAAAAAGAGGGCAGCTAAATTGTTTAAAATTCAACGGGCATCTCGTGTAAATAGATGTCTTGGAAGATATAATAAAAAATGCGGTCACCCCACTGTTTTGTCTCAAGAAGAGATCGCAAATACGCTTGGGCAAGTGACGAACTAGGGCCTCCGGTTGACTTAGATTGACATTCGCACCGTAGTTAAAAAATACTTGGATTGGATCATAATAATTGGATAAACAGGGTAGATCAGTAAGTGTATTTAAATATTATTATCCAGGTGAAGATTTTGTTGACAATTTCATATAAAAGAACAACCCCTCAGTGCGCATGGCCACAAACATAAAGCAGACGCGGTCATCCGGAGACAAAGACGATGTACTGAATTTTGTTAACAATATATAAGACGTTCTCTTAAATTGCAGTCCAACAAACATTTACAACTACGACGAAACTAACAAAGCGGATGATCCTGGTGCCAAAAAAATTATAGTACCGAAGAACTTCAGGAGTCCAGAATTATTCACGCTCCTGCACTGGTCTAATGGTGTCAGGAGATGTTGCTGGTCAATTATTGCCACCAATGGTTTTGTACAAGAACAGCAACTTATATGAAAGTTGACGTACGTAATAAAGTCGTTAAATTAAAGTCTTTTTTTTTTAAGAGTTATTTAGTTTATAGTTGTTTTTAAAGATACCATGGCAGTTACCATTAAGCGTCTTAAGTTTCAAATAAATAAAGTTAATTTTTTACTCATACCCTTTTTGCTGTAAACGAAACGAAATAAAATAGTAAAATGTAGTATTTTCCATGCCTGATTTTCTACCGGGGCTACTTTCTCACAAAACTAAATGAACCGCGATTTAAATCAAATTTCCATAAGGTGACAAAGTAGCCCCAAACTCGGGATAACATTGTCACCCTAAAACTTTTTTTCCGAAAATTATTCAATTTATGAAAATTCTGACTACACCATTTAACCCGCAATAGCCTACTTGGTTTATCAAAATGTATTTGAAACTATTATTATAATAAATAAGATGGGCATAGTAAAAAATGCCCCAAAAACATGACAAAGTAACCGCGGTTGACGGTAATTAAATTAGCCTCACATTGACTAATTAGTAAGAAAAGTCCAGCGCCAAAATACCCTGATGCCAAAACAGTTTTCGCTACAACGGAGGCGTCAAAATGTCCTGCTCTGATTAATCGGATTAATATAAAAATAAGGACCATAGCTGCGTTATTGAATTTTATTTAAAGGAATATTGGTACCCTACTGACTTTTTAATTTCTTGACATACCAATTAGAACCGGGTTCATTTTTAACGAAAATATATTTCATGGTATTTTTTTCGTTTTTGCAATCGTTTTCGATATGACGGCGATTTTTTAAAAGTATGTTAATTATTTCGAAAATGTTAGCAAAAAGAGAATATAAACATTTTTTAATTAAAATTGAAACAGGTTTGTACATCTACAATAAGAAATTTAAAAAGCCTGCGACTTACCAAGTTTTTAAATCTCGTCAGTGCTTTCCTTTTAAATTTTCGATATAACGCCATATTTTATAAAATTTAAAACGTAGCAGAATCGGACCAATGTTGACATTAAGGAAATATGCTCGTTCTTATGTGAGGGATCTGCCCAACGTTTTTTGAATCATCCTGATATTACTTTTACAAAATCTGTCATGTTTTAACTAGCAGACATGCACAGTATAATGTGCAAACATGACCCTTGCAAAGAACCCTTTACAATTGAAGCTTATATAAAAAGAAAATTACGGTTTCCTTCAAAGATTAATTTATATGCGGATTTCTATAAAGATTTTAAAGCAAAATCGGTTAAGTCTGCCACCCATTAATTATTCCATAATATGTATTGAGCTCACTCAGAAAATGTTTGTAGTGTTGTTAAGTAGGTTTCTGGTAGGGTGAGAGAGTGGGAGCCCACACTAACAGATTCGTTTAGGCCGTACCCTAAATTACACTTAATAACATATTCCTATTGATTATATGCGTATAATGACAAAAAATGGCAGTATTGGATTATTTATAAAACAGAACTAAAATATTTATAAATGTTGAAATTAATAGACAGATAAATTTATAAGAATAAATTTAAACATGCGATGCGGCCTTTCGAACATTGTTAGTGTTTGAGTAATATGTTTTGATATGATTAAGTCCATAAATGAAATTCCATTTTTCTGCGACGTAAAATATTCTGCTAAATTAAATAAATTCTCAACAATATTTCGTACGTAGTTACAAGCGCCAGTTGATAAAAACTTAGAATCCTTTATTATATGCTAATGAGGTTCTTTGTAAGGTGCCGATACACCACAGTAGAAACATATTCTTGTATAAATTGTTCTATTTTTTGATGTGTATAAGGATGACGGCAATAATAGTCACGACGACGAACTACGTGGGCCGATATATTATTATCACTTTCAATTAGCGCCGAAAGAAGTATTTAAGAATTTCAATAAAGACTGTCTAACAGCATCTCGACGAAAGAAGGTCGCCTCGCCAAGTTCCACGGGAACGTCGTTTTTTAAATCAATAATGCATGTGTTCTTTCTCCGCTATGTAATGAAAGTTATCTGAGTGCTATCATACCTTAAAGAAAGGACCAGCAGGCGCTCTCAGCGTAAAAATGTAAGTGTGCCGACAGCCTCCTAAGTCATTTTTCATTTTCCCCGTATGCAGAACGACAGTCTGGCTGAACGGATTCTTGCGCGCTCACGCTTCCGTTTACAATATCGGTGCGCATGCACCCAGAAATTTGATCGAAGTGGACACGAAAACATTACTTATTAACTTCAAAAAAATTCCGTATCGACAGCGCCTGCTGGTCCTTTCTTTATGCTGTGATGCTATTCAGTAAGTAAGCTGTTTCTCTCCTGCTAAGTAGCAACAAAACTCTTGTGTGTTTAACGCATAGATAAGTGAATATTTATTCAAAGTAATTTGAAAAGTAAAGTATTCTTTTTCTGTTGCTTTGCGACAATTAGTCTTGCATTGTAACGGAATATCTGTTTCTCTGTTTTTTCGTCGTGATAAATAGGTAAATAAATCCCACAGATACGATAAGTGCAGCGTGTCTAACGTTACGAAATTTTTATTCATACATTCTATACTACTTGTAGTATATCCGCAATTTAAGAAGTTTAAAGTGTTGTAAAATCCTATCTACAAGTGCCTAGTTAAATGTAGTAAATAGATGTGATTATTTAAAAAGGGTATGCTTAGAAAATGGTGTTATTTAGGTAGTAGTACCAGCACCACGAGATGGAGCCATCTGGTTTCATTCTCTGTATCATGTTATTACTTGTTAAACAGAGTTTCAATTGAGTTTATCCAGGTTAATAGGTAACCAACCAGCCTCGTACTATGTCGAACAGTATCTAACGACGGCAAGCTACTAAGCCCTTGTTCGTTCAATGTTGGCGAAATATCGCCTTAATTACTACTATAATATGCAGCTATTGTAGAATCGCAAAAAATTAACTGGTTTATTAGGTTTTCAGATACAACATGTTTATGCCATTTTTAAACTCCTCCATGCATTAATGTTAATATTAACCATATTATTATAAAATCGTTTTTTATTTCCTGTAACTATCTTGTAAGACATAATTCATTTACATGTTAAGACGTTTTAACTTAACACAACCTCTAACTTGTAGTGGGAGTTCAACGATTTTGTCGAATACCAGGCACTGTGAATTACAAGCAATTTGTTAAGCACGAAAAGTCATTTGTATGCCATTAAAGCGCGTAAACACAATCGCCGGAGAGATGCTGTGGGAACTACTATATTTTTCTGATAAGTTGTTGAAATTTTAAAAATCCAAAAATACAAAAATTTTACTGAAAAGTCGGTAATGTGTAAGTTTATTTAGAAATACATTTTTTAGCGATTTGGTTAGCCAACTAAGGATGTTATTAGGACAGAAATTTAAAATTTCACAGCTAAGGAAAGACATGTGAGCTTTAAAAACAAAATCAAAATTGATTTAGTTTTTTATACAATCAAATAGCTTTCTTTCCTTATGATGCAGACGATACAGTGCTATTTATGCATCATAATATGTATCAAATACGTTAATATATTAGTTCTCAATGCAATACGAATCTCACCCTTAGTGTGTTCAATGTTTATAATTTTTTCTTTGTTCGATTTCAATTTGTGTTGGGTTCAACAACATACAACATTTTTATTGGAGCTAACTTCGCCCTCACTTTTTTTGTTGAGAAAATATGATTTTTACTGTTGTCATTGCTGGAGTAATAATAGAGAGCAATTGTAAATTTTGGAATAAATTCAATATTTTTATTAAATTCTTTAAAAGAAGGTTTTTAAAATTTGAGGCTACTATGTACTTCAAAAGTTAGCTAAATTTATATCTAACATTCTTAAAAAACAGTGCTATAAATAAAAAAACCGCTTTGTCCCAAAATACATACCACAAGCAAATTTTATAATTTACGAGCTCAAGCCGCCTTGTAAGCACCAAGAAATTATGCCTTTTATTGGTTTCTGGGTTCTTCTGGAGAAGAGGAATAATTGCTCCATTGGACACCACCATTGTCTGAAATGCGTTCTTGCAATAATTAACCAACAAAATAAATAATAACACTTTAATTTATTTGTATTTTCTTTCAGAAACTGGATTTTTAAATTGTTGTTTTAAAATGCCTAAATTATATTGATTCTTCCACAGCTTACTGCAATTTTGTAAAGAAATTTAATTTTGGGTGTGCTGTCAAAGGTAACCACCAACAATTCTATTTTTGAAAGGTCTAGGAGGAGCTAATTATGAAAAATTATATAGGGCGTAGCAAGTAATAAGCTATAATGTTTATAAAACAATCAAGCCTTCTTCCACAAATGTAATAATAAACAGGGTTGTCATGTTTCGGGCATCTCGACGTCCATCTTCATCATTCACACATGTTTCAAAGTTTGTAAGAGTGAACAAGGTTGTGGGCTATGGCTAGCTCTAATTTATTTAAATTTTTAATATATCTTTCAATTTGAAAGGAATAGTTTTTCACTATTTATTACCATGGGACATAGCCCCACTTTTCAGTCAATGAATTAATCTTATTCTTTACCATGGGGCATAGCTCTGCATTTTAATTAAATTTTTCTCTTCACATAATATACATATAAAAAAAATTTTTTCAGTATTAAACAATACCTAATAAATTCTAAAATATCTTAATTACAACAATTTTCATTTAAATTTTTCTCTCTATTCAACTCAAATGTACAATAAATATTCATTCTTTTGTACGTTGTCGCCTGAGTGAAAAAAAGTAGTTGTACGTAATTTTTACACCTGTGTCTAGCATAGTACCTACATCACCCTTCGAGAGCGTAAATTGCACTAAAATTTAAAATTCAGTCCAAGAAGTGGACAGTGTTGCCACTATGATTTATATTTCTTCGGTATTATACATCGTTAAAACTCGACAGAAAAAAGTAGAAATAAAATTTAGCAAGAAATCTACAAAATTAAATTGATTTATCATTTATTTACTTACCTATAAATAAATAATAAATTGTTTTATTGCAGTACACCACTTTATTATAAAATAGTATAATAATATACATAACAAAAGTAGAGAAGAGTGAAACAAAACAATTCAGATATTTTGAGCTAAACAATAAAAGAACAACACAAACACAAAATAGAACTCTAAATATAAGAGTTAACCTGTGCTCGCCATTGTGAGCTTGTTTGTGTCCTTAATGTAAAGTTTGTGTTTATATTATACAGCTCTTGAAAGTGGTTTAAGAAACCGAAACGCGTAGAGCGAGATATTAAATATTTGTGAAGAATTTTGGATTTTTTTTTCCTCTTTAATCTAAATATAAGTTTTGGTTGAAATAATATTAAAACAAAATAACCAACAGAATGCACTTATTTTGTACTTTTTACATTTTTGTCAGTAATTTTTGACAATATGTCATAATTTACTGAGAAAGCCTAGCAGGTTTGTTGTTTTGTTTGCAATATTGCACTAATTGTATCTGCCTGTAACCTGATTCGTTGGTTCGTTTTTAAAAAATTTACCGATGAAAATATTCGTTCTACATTGGCAGACGAATGAGGTAAAGACAAAATATTCTTAACAAATTTGTTTATTAAAGGAAACGCTTCGGGATCTAAAAAGGACAACTTCTTAAGAGCATTATTTTTTAAATGAAATCTGCTGACAACCTGAGTGCAACCAAAAATCCAAACATCTTAAATAAAAATTATGTTTTTTATCCTAAGACAGCAGATTATTATTTACTAGGGAAATACTGGCTTTTGCACCTAGATAAATTTCCTAAAGAGGAAGGAAAGTCCTGTGGTTTTTATGATCAATATTTTCTATTACAGTTAAGTTGATGTAATTTCGTTTACGAAAACATTCGAAAAGTGTTTTTAAAACGTTACATACATTTTTATAAACAACGTGTATTTTTGGGGATTCAGATTGCACTTCACGATTTAAGTCATTAAATAGCGGCAAAACAAAATCTAAAAATTCTAGTTATAACTTTGTTTCAGGGTACCTGTAATTTTTGTAAAATAACTTCTGGAGCTAAAAGATCGTTACTGCTCACTGCGTCAATAAAAAAAAGGTTTAAGGGCTCAAATTGTTCCAAAATTCGACTAATGGCACTATGACAATCACCTCGTCTATGATGATAACTTGTATACTTTGACTTCATAGAACTGTTGATGAGGTTTTCACAAATATTGCAAACATTTTCATCGCCAACTACCGTTTTGTAATAAATAGCCGTTGTTTTGGTCCTACCGCATGCTACTCCTTGGGCAAATTTCGAGTTTGGATAGGCATTTCCACATAATTGAGAGGAGTGTTGCATAACTGTAAATGGCAAGTTATATTCCAAAGGAAAAGCAGCTTAAAAAAATACAATAGAAACTAAATGCATAGCTGTACATCAACATATTATAATTTAGTTACCTTTTTTAATAATGTCATCTAATTTTCTTTTTGTCGAAAGATCAATCGCAAAGTTGCTAACCGATGGTTGTTGGGATATTGCCTTTGTTCTATCTTGATGCGCTTTTGAGGTTTTACGTTTTAGAATATAACATATTTCCCACTAGTAATTCCAAGGTGCTTATTACAGGCGGTGTACTTAGTACATATTACCTCCGTTTGGAGCTTTCTTTTAACCAACCTTTAAATTCTGTATTTTCTAGCCATTTCTTTTTAAGTAATTGACGGTATTTTCTTTTCTTTGCTTTTGTAGAGGATGCTTGAACCTGTAGCATCACTGTCATAATCATCTTTACTGCTACTCATTTTAAAAATTCTTATTAAAAATAAATAATGTAGCACAACTAAACGTAAAAACTAACATAATATTCGCCGCTCGCATATATCACTGCAAACTAAATAGTGAATGACTGAAATGAACGCTGCACGCAATGCGACCTTCGACAATGTATTTCCTCGTGATTTAAACTTGCCGCTCGGGCAATGATGATGGCTGTCTAAACCTTGGTTAATAATATACTATTATTTTAATATTTTAGCTCGAATAGTTATTAATCAATATATTTTTAAATAGTATCCACTACAATAGATATTATTTCTACATTTAACAATTGTAATCGTTTAAGAAAACTGCCATTTTGGAAAACACAATTATTATCATTGTCACTTTGCTCAATTACGATACTTTATACTATATTTCTCCATTAAAGTGTCTCCTTAATAGCGTTATGGCGACAGACGTTTTCATTGGGTAATTGCTAGAAACTTTTCAATAAATTCTAAGGTACAACTTCTGTATTGAACAATTTAAACCTCTCACTTCTTAACAATTATTAATAGATTCCCAAGAAACCCGAAATTCTAGTTTGATAATTTAAAGTTGGCTAAAAGCTTCTGTTTGCCAGTTAAAGTGATACATTTTGATCGGAAAATCTTTAAACGAAATGTAAATTTAACGATAACGTTTATTCTTGTTACCGATTATCTATCTTATTTTGGCTAGTTCGTGCTAGATTTACTACAGTATCGTCGGCTTTATTCCCAACTTTATTATTATAAGAGCTACGAAATCGGATAAATTACTCTTAATTAATACATAATCATTTGACGAAGCCCATAAAATATGTTAGTTCAGATTCAATTTGTTATTTAACAAATAAGTAATAGCAGAGTTGTCGTGCTCCTGTAATAACAAAAATAATTCATTTCTCGTCGTCTAATATTTCCAAAACTATTAAATTATTAATTCGTCAAAGGTCTTTAAAGCTGACTCTCAGACAAAAATGTACAAATAAGTAGTGGATAGAAAAGGAAAAATATGTAGCAATATTTAACTTATTTTTGTTTAATTGCTAAAATCAAAAAAAATATAATGCATTAAAACAAAACCAAACTTAAATTATGGGGTTTACCATTGCCTCTTCGATCCTTCAACGTTTAGATTAAATCTGAGACATGGCATGTTTTTCTTGTCTGCTAACCATTTATGACTGAAATATTGCGAAATCAATGTGCAGGAGGATGAAACTATAAATTTTTATTAGCAAAATTCAGTGTTTTGTCTTTAGCCTATTCCACTACAACAAAGTTAGCGAAATCCAAATTCAACCAAGCCACTGTTACTATACATTAATTAAATATTTCTTTTATTAGGTGAGCATCCGGAAGCAATGCAGCATGGAGGCAATCAGAGAATGGGTCCGTCTCTCGGAGTTCTAGCGTTTATTGCCTACGTCCTGCTAGCATATAGTTAAACGCCAACCACAAGACGACAAGGACTAATAAAATTTCGTGATTTCATGCTGTCGAACTGTTTTCATAATATGGGCCAGTCACATACGAGTTTAATACCTTTTATGTTAGCAGAGGATATGGTACGCTTCTAATGAATAACTAAGACCTATAGACTTTAATGAATTTTTTGGGTATACATAAACTGCTGCTGCTGGTCACTCGAAAATAATTTTGCAAATTTCTATGTAATATTTTAGGGTTCAATATTTTTGGGACTAAAAAACTCATCGACATTCAGATTATATCACTATCTATTTTTGTCAGGTCTTACTATTAAGCATAGGTATTGGATATTTTTTGAAACCCTTTAAATATTCCACTTTTTACCAAATAATAAATGACTTTGTAGGTAGACGTACTATAAATTTAATTACAATAAAGTTATAAACTAACCTGAACTAACATTAAAAATATTTATGAAATACATTTCTAGATGTTCGTCTTCATTCGATTGCACCTAAATTACAAGAGATACGAAAAGAAGGTGTATATAAGAGTTGTATTGTTACCACAAAGGGCTTAACTTAAAATTATTTCACAGCAAGCAGTGGCACAAAGAAAAACGGCATTAAATTCGTTTCTTTATATGAATCACCCTGTATATTTTAGGTTATTTAATTCAGCATTGAAAATATTGAAAATAAGGTGAAGTGAATCGGTATTTATTCAATGGTTAAATCACGCGAGTTTTAAAATTTGCCTGGTAAATTTCGCCTAGGTGGTTTTTTGAAAAATTGTGCTTCTAAAATGCCCGTGGCTTAATAATTTGGTGATAAAAGCCCGAGAAGTGTGTTTAGGCAATTTATAAAATAAAGTCACGAGTTTAAATAATTAATAAATTAAAGCGCACTATTACGTATTTTTGGTTCACTTTGTTATAATTGCCGTACCCATGGCAGCCAAGCATACTTGACTATGTACGACCTATTATTTACCCATATTTTGCTTTGATCTAGCTCTGACGTAAGAAATTTGTAAACAAAAAAGGTTAGGGGTTATTGCCTTAAGGTCTTGGGCAACTAAAGCCGTTTGGCATAAATAGATACACGTCAAATCTGGAATAAAAAAGCCTGCCACATTTAAAGAGAATCAGCACCCTAACAAAAAAGTTTTGAAGCAAAATTAATTTTAAAACACAAATTGTGGCAAGCTGTAATTAGAATATTTGAGTTTTCGCAAAAAAAGTATATAAACTTGTACTATTAGTTTTTGCTCATTATTTATGGGCAAGCTGTATAAAATTGGTAAACGTATTTAATAAAAAGAATGCTTTTGTAACATCCTGTAGGTTAGTAATATTACAGTAATAATAAAATTATAACATAATTCCAATATCACAGAGAATAGAGGTATGCCATGCCGTAGTAGGTAAACTGCAATTGAAAATTATTATGATTTTCGGAATTCTTTAAATAATGAGGTGTGACAGAAAGGATAAATCACAATTCTGTATACTAACTTGTTTTAAGTTTGTTTTTCTACGGTACCTATGTCGTATTGATATTTTATGCATGGTAAGAGCAGGTAACTGCTGATGAAACGTAGAACTTCTTGAAAACCACATATTGATATGTCATTGTATGATCGATAGAAAACTCATCTAATAATAAGTTTCTTATTATGTAAGTATAATTGTTTTGATCTTGTTCCAGAAATATTATAAAGATTTTGCTACATCGGTTTCAAGTGGCCAGCAATTAAAATGCTTTTGATAACAGTCTGTTTCGGCTAAAGGTAATAATAAATGAATAAGCACGATAATGCACATGAAATTTGGGACACAATTGGACAATCCTCTAATAAACATCTCACGTGTAACTTAAAATGATAGAGTCGAAAGGAATACTTAAAAATATTTCGCATGTTTTTATACAAACAAAACCAAAAATTAATGGAAGACTTTATCTTAGGATACGAATCGTAATAATGTTATTCTATCATGTTATTATACAATTTATATTCAGTATCATAGGTACTTTAAGCTTTGGCGGTAACAATATTGCTGACGTCAGTATATAATATTGCTGACGTCAGTATATAATAAACGTGTTCAGTAATCCTGAGTACCTTTTTAGCCTTAATAAATACATTAAAATTTTAAAGAAGTTTATAGGCTTCACTTTCATTAAAAGAGTACCATTTTCTGTGTGTAAAAGTATTTATTGAGACCTGTTATTAAATAAATTAAAATTGCATTTAAAATGTTAAGCCAGAATTTGAATGCAATAAACGTTGTTAAGTTGGAAACATGTTTCTTGATATAGGATTACTAATTGGATGGATGGTTTCAAAAAATACCTAAAAGACCTAATTTCAATTTTATGGTTATTAAGGTAGGTACTGTAAGGGTATTCGAGGGATTATAACGGTTGAAGTCGACATTGTGCTTCCCGAGAGCTGTACGTCGACCCTTATAATAACCATGGGGTATTAGGCATTTAGTGTACGACTAGAGCATTATTTTTGATTTCAAGAAAAAATATTAAAATGATCGCTATAAAATAAAAACCAAAAACTAGTTGAAGGAAGACGCTATGCTTACCAATAAGACATTAATAAGAAAGTAATACCCTAGGGCGTTACTTTTTACAATATAATATTTAATTTTTATTTATAATAATTATTTGTAAATTAACATACTAAGGCATAAAGTCATGTTGTCAAATAATAGACTGATCCGACAAGCGAACGAATAACGTTAGATGAAAAGACTTCATCGCAGTAAACTTTTAAATTGTTCCAAGTCGATAATTAATTCATTTTATATATCAAGTTACTCTTGGCAAAAAATTTTACATATAAAATTAAACATTTTAAAGCTTACTGTAGGGTAGCTTTTTTTTTATCGTATGGTAATGTTAATGCTGGTTGTGATGGCCAGGTTCTCGCAATATGAAAAAATAGGTCTCAATAAATGATTGTAGATTATAAGCACATCTTCACGATGTACTAAATACATCAATGGCTGTCCTGTTAGTCCTTTCAAGCTGATTAGTACTTGAGATATGTGCATGTTTTTCTTATACTCCTACTAAAACAAATATCTGAGCAAAACGTGATGTTTTTTTTTCCAAATGCGGGACATCATTAATAACAAATACAAGAGTATTGTTATTACAGGTATGTAGAAAAGGAATAAAAATATATTTTTGCAACATAAGACGAGCCTTCTTAAACAGTTTTTCAAATTGATTTGATTGTTTGCTTAATCCTGTTTTGGCCTTATCAAGTTATATAATAATAATACATAAATATAATAATTAACATCAAATTATAAGAGATACTTCATTAAAGTTATTTAAATATAAGCGTAGAAGTTAAAAATCCAATAATTTATTTAAAAGGAGGTAGAACTGGCAATATATTTTGAAAAATATACACCGCATTGGCAAACGGTTTTTTCAATCAGCCGCTTAATAGAAAGTAAAGAGAATGTAATGCATATCAGTTAAATAAAGATAAAGAAAATATCACACTTGAAAGTGCAAGCAGCGCGCGCTGTGATGGGACAAGGCATTTTCTTTCTCTCTTTATTTATGTTGTGACTAGTGCTAGTGCATAACGTTCTCTTTTCTTCCCGTTAGGTGACTGATTGTAGAAACCGTTTGCCAATGCCGTATATTTACTGATTTTCTAGGGACTTCAAATTTAGTTAGAAATACCCTATAAAATATACTATTTTATCCACTGACTGTGTTGTGGCGTAACTGGGCCCTAGCAAGCATTATACAGAGTTGCTCATATGTATGGAAACGAACCATTATTTCCTAAACTAAAATAGCTAATCAGTAACCCTGTATATCTTGTATATTTTACTTGAAAGTTTAAAAGTAAACTACTGACCAGATAAAACGAATACTACAAATTGTTAAATAGGTACATTTCGAATTGGAATATGTTTTATACTAATAGAGATAGACGCTCGGAGTTTTTACGAGGTTCATTCAAGTTTCATCGACAAGAGTTTGTGTTGATCGTGAAATCTGAATAAAATAAAAACTGTTGCGTACAGTGTGTTTATTAAACCCATTACAATTTTGCAAAATTTTATTGCTTCTGAAACCTTGCAAAAATTATTTATGGATTGGTTCACCACACACAAATGGAAACTAGACAAATTAATTGAAATCTTGAAATCCCAATTTGAGTGGTTTTCTCGGGTGTGTGATATTAGGAAAAATAAATTATTTTCTTTTAAATAACAACTTCATTTTCATTTCGCCCTGTATGAGTTAAAATGTTTTAAAAACATCTACTGTTTAAGCAAAATTGCGGTTACAAAACTTATCTATATTTAAAGTAAATTTTCCATTTATTCCCAATTTATCGAATAATTTCTTGTTTTTGAGGAACCCCTATTTTGAGTAATCATGCAATAGAGTTAAACTGAAAGACCATTTCGACTGTACTAGTAGTTTTAAAATACAGTCTAAAATATGTCAAGTTCGTATTCGTTATTATGTAGCAGCGTATTTAAGACATACGTCTATATTAGATTATTCAACCGTCATATTAATCAATTCTTGGTAGTTTTCTGCACATTACGTACTCTGCATATTGCATCCGCACGATAGGTTTATCAGAAGTTGAAAAAGGATCTGATAAACTCATGCTGATCATGAAAAGTTTTATATAGTTTCCTATCAAGACAATATAGGACAAAATGAAAACAAGTGTTCTTTAAGAAAAAAATAAGTTATTTTTTTCTAATATCACAGAAACGACAACAACACTCAAATTAGTGTTTGCAATTTGTCTAGTGTTCATTCGTGTATGATAAACCAATCCCTGGATAAATATTTGTAAGTTGTCGGAAGTAATGAAGTTTTGCAAAATTTTAAAAGGTTTAATAAACACCCTGTATGCAACAGATCCTATTTTATTTAGATCTCACGATCGATACAAACTCTTGTAGGTAAAATTTCTGGGCGTCTAACTCTATTAATATAAAAAAATATTTCACTTCGAAATGTATCTAAAACTTTGTAGTATCCTAGTATGCGTTTCATCTGGCCATTAGTTTATAAATCTAAACCAGAATTTAGCCAAATGGTGCTTGTATTAGAAAATTAGTTGGCGGGTGCGTCAAGAAAATTTTACAGGTCATTTACAGCCTAAACGGCAACACCATAAGAAATGTTCTTTATGTGGATTTACACTGTGAGCTGCATGTCATCTTTTGTCCACAGGGCGTAATAAGACTATTAGCGTATATAATATTCTCTAATTAAGTGAATCCACCAGAGAATAGTTGTCTCGCCCATGAATTGATTAGAACGCTCGAATATTTTAACCACCTGCCACCAATTTTCTTTTGCCAATATCAAAAAACGCCAATCAAATTTAATGTTTGAGGGCAAACTAACACTACACAGATTATGCAGTTAACTTAGAATAAACCTGTTGTTGCTCGTTTTGATGTTAGACGAAATTACATGGGATTTTTTTGAGTACCTAGTAACTCCGGCGAGGGACGTCTTACTATATTAAATTTTTAGTAATTACTATATCAATGTACAAAACGTCAAAGAAATCTTTGAAAAAACAAAATCTCTGCTAGTTGTACCGCCTCTAATAGAAAAATACACCACGTTTTGTATTAACAATGCTGTGTAAGATAAAAACAAATAGAGGTTAATCAATTTATTTATTTTATTGAATATTGTTTATGTATAATTCTCTGCGCATGGATTTAAATTAATTTGTTATTACTAACAATTTTATAATAATTGAAAATGAATTTACTTAAATCATGTGCTAAAGTATAGCTCAATACTCATCTTTTGTACATACCTTATCTAGTATTTAAAATTTAATATTTAGAATACGAATAATTAAAAAAATAAACATATTTTATATGTTATTTAATTTTCTTATTTAATTAAAAGGAGCAGCAATTTTCACCTCTTTAATAAACAAAAATGTAATACACATATTATAACAGAGCACACCAACTAAATGTGTAGGTATGTAGGGGATAAGACGTATTTGAAGCAACAAAATTAAAAATCCAATAATACATAGGTACCTACATGATTGGGGATAAATGGTAATATAGAAAATAGACCATATTATTACTACCATGAATATATATTAGTCATTATTGAGGAAAATATGTACCTACCTATTCTTCCGAAAAATACTCAATTTTAACTTGCATTACTTTATATTATTATATTTTTTTTATTTCTTTATATATTATATATTCTATTATTTTATATTATAGGTATACCGGCACCTGCAATAGTGTAAATTTTTTTAACCCCTGTATGTTTAAAAAGTTTTTGTCTCAAAAGCGTCTTCATCAATACCTTAGGTGCGTCCATAATTGTGACAAACCCCCGTGTCGTGACACCGTCGCGTGTAGCCTGGACGCTACTTGATAACCGCAAGGCGTGACATTGTCGCGTTTACCGCGTGTCATTACTGTCATTAATCCGTTCCATGTCTTGTCGGTTTTTTGAGGTCGCATCAAAGAGATTCCATGAAGCGTTTTTTTATTTTTTATTTTTACTAAAATGAACACATCGCATATAAGTTCACGACGGTGATACGCAAGAAGACACGCGTCGAAGTTCTACCCGCCAGGAAAATGTTCGCGACGCGGTTTCGACACGGGATTTTGTCACAAGTCTAGATGCACCTTTGGATTTGTTGTATATGAACTGTTGCAGGATCGTGAAAAAAAGATATTTCACTCCTGATGCGAAACACCAATCTTTTTGTTGATTTTATTGAAGTGGCTTCGTCAATAGACTGAGATTAATCGAAATTAAAGATAAATGCATAAGTCATCTCCAAAATAGGTTGTCAAGATTTAAATGCAATATGTTTTTCTTAAAAATATCTTAAACTCAAAAAAAATAACAATAACATTTATTTGGTGTGTAAACGTAGTTTTAACCTTGGGAACTTATTTTTCGATTAACAAGTGTCTAGATTAATTCGTATCTAATACAGCATTGTTTTGAAGCACTTTATTAAACAGGTCATCCTTAATTTTTATAATAGTTGGTGTTATTAAAAACAGTCTATAGAAATAAATTTAAAAGAAAATGTAATACACGTATGTTACTGTTTTTTATTCAAAGAATAAACAATAGGGTAAATTAAAAAAAAAATCATGTTTATACGTTAAATATCATAAAATGTTTGTGCTAAAATGTTCTATCTAGAAATATTAGATAGAAAATTTTAATTGATAAATATTAAGGTAATAAACATAATATACACTATACTTTATTTATCGGTCATGGAGCAACTAATAATATTATAATATTAGGTTAAACAAGGGTGATTAAGCCAAGAAGTCCTCGTAAAATGTTGATGGCCAATGGGTTGCGTACATATATATAAAATTGCTTTTGTAATTAACCAATTATTTGAAAACCATTCAACGCATTATGTTTTGAAAGATATAAGAATCTGTAATAAAAGCTTTCATAAAATCTTGTAGATTCTATTCGTCTATTAGCTTTCGGTCTATCTAGTTTTTTGACTCTAAATTATAATAGGTACAATATTAAAAAAGTAAAATAGGCGATTAAAGAAAGTCGTTACGTATTAAAAGAAATATTTACTTGGTATGCTACCTTTCACTTTTCTGTGTAACTCAGCCCTAAGGTATTTTTGATAAGACGTCTAAGAACAAAAAAATACCATTTATTTTCGTGTGGCCGCGAAAGTACCGACTTCTCAAAACTTTAATTAAAAAAAAACTGTATATTCTCTCATACACCCTTTTAATATTCATATTTCATTTTATGATCGAGATTTTTGGTTTTTTAGACGTACCACTGTGTATGAAATAAAAATAGGACAAGAACTAAATAACATACTTTCCAATAAAAATAAAATTTAGTTCCTTAACATAAACTAAAATAAACTATTTGCATTTCGTGATTGCATTTTCACAAACATTTATATGAATTTATTCTAAATTGTAAATAATTAAAACGTGTCCAAAACATTTCATTGTTAGTTGCATTTACTAGAGCACTAAAATATTTATAAAGTATTTTGCTGTAAAAATGGCTGTATGGTACATAGTTTTCATTGATATTAAATTTGCGCTTAGAAATTAGCATGATCTGTTCAATAAAAAATGTCATTTCTTTTTATAACATCTCATTCTTTTTATATGTCTATTTAAAAATAAAGACGACACTCTAGAATTAAAATTAAATATAAAATTCTCAATATGAACTGTAAATACTACGTAATAATTTAATTTAAAAGTTTAGCAAATAAGAGAAATATTGTTATTTTATTTTCTTAAGTTTAAAAACACATTTATGTAATATAAAAATATTGTAAAATGGTGTGAATAACCCGATAGATACCTAACCCATGTAACAACTTATCACACTAAGAACACTATTAATTTTAAATAAAATAATTGAGTTTTATGAACGTATCTTATTTTTTGCAAAAATAAAATTTAGAATCTTACAGGTAGTCTAAAGACACGTAAAGGTTGAAACACACGTATCCGCACCGAGCCCGGGCCGTGTGTTGTCCATGTCACGGATCGTTGACCTACATACTACATATACCACACATCTCCGAGTGACGACCGTATGTCGGACGCGTTTCAAGCAGAGAAATAATAGAAAAATGTATTAATTAAGGGTTGTCATCTGTGCGGATTCCCCCGGACAAGTCCGGGTTTTTGGATCGTCCAGGGACATCCGGACAGGTTTTGATGAACTTTTCCAGAACTTCGAGGTCCCGACCACTTCAAAGGAGAGGCTAAAATATAATTTTTTACCCATTAAAGTTTGGGACGTTTTAAAAAAATTAACTGATGATGGTTTTGGAAAAAAGAATAATGTATTTGGGTTTTACGATAAAGTAATTATGAAAATAATAAGATTAAACCATTTAATGAATTTAAAGTATTAATTTGGTTAAATCTCACCTAGAGAAAATTAAGAAGTGGGAAACTGATATCACTCCCTAAACTTCTGAAATCTCACAAGAGGTGGGTCAAATACTTTTCGTCCAGTATATTCTGAAGTAATAAAAATATGCCAATATGCGTTAACCACACACAATGCGAATTATGTTGAGAGGACTTTTTCCTTGATTGCTGCTCAGTGGACCAAAGAACGAAATAGACTGAAACTGGAAACTATAAAACATAATTATACTTCCTGGTCCGTTCCTACTAGAACACCCTGTAGTTGCTCCGAAGTGATGACGGTTCCACTAAGTTTGAAGAGAGAAACTATTGCGTCGCCTCTGTTAGGCACACAGTGTGGTCATTCATTACGCTTCTTAGTGTTGACGGTATCGTGTGTAAAAAGTTAAGTGAAATGCGACGTGTTAAAGTGACTCGAAGATCCAACGCAAAGAAGAATAAAATGAAACGAAAATTGGAAAAATTTTTAGAAACCATTTCCTCCAGTTCATCAAGTAAGTAAATTATATAATACTGAATTTATTTAGACACCATATTATATTTTTATATTATTATTATACCCAATAGAGAGGTTAAATCACTCTCTCTCCCTTAATTATCTTTTATTTTTGGTCCAGAATAGCATATAATATGGTTAAATCACCATATTTTGTTTTATATTATCTATAGAGAGGTTAAATCACCTTCTCAACGGATTTTTTAACCAAAATAGCATAATAATATGGTTAAATCACCATATTTTTGCTTTATACTATAGCTAATAGGGAAGTTAAATCACCTTCTCGACATTTTTTGGATTAAGATGACAATAGAGGTTAAATCACCTTCTCGGCGTAATAGTTAATATCATATATTCTATGCAAAAAGGGGGTTAAATCACCTTCTTGATCTATCTTAAAAATGGGAAAAACCTTATTCCACCGTATTACCATTTCTTTATAATTTTAACACCAGCCCAAACATATCATATTTCGTTTTTTAAAAAGAGCAAGGCACGATAATCTCAAGTGTCTACGTATCGCTACGCTGCGTACCAATATTCTTAGATAGTATATAGGGTGAGCGTTGTACAATGAATTTTGTATTCGATTATACAGTTGATAGTTCTGTGAATAACTCCGGTACTTATCTCCTTGCAGGTGAGTCTGAAGCCTCAGAAACGCCAGATTCATTGGCATTAATAAAAAAAACGACGACGCATCATATCCTTGTCTGACTCGGAACCCGAGGTAGTAAATATACAGCAAATTTCTAGCATTCACCCAGACTTTGTTGATGTGTTGGGTAATAACCCCAACACAATCGATCCAAAAGAAATACCCATTAATACAGAGCTCATGTCGCGATGGTCGAGCTATCTAACGCAAGGCTTAAGCAAAGAGATGAAAGAAGAGCTAAAGAATAAGTGGGTTATACCTGATAATTTCTCAATTTTACATGCACCAAACGTAAATCCAGAAATTGAGTTATTGATCACTGACCCAGAAAGTACTAGGGATTCAATATTTTCCCACGTACAAACTGAGATGGGCTTAGGATTATCTGCATTAGGCTCAGCGTTAAATAAAATACTTGATAACGATTTAAGTAATATAAAATCTGACATTTTACCCGGACTACTAGATTGTGCAAAATATGTATCTCAGGCACATTTCCTGATGACCCAGCATCGCAGACATCAGATATATCCCAAGCTAAGTGCGTCTATGCAAAAAATCGCAAAAGAATGCCAGCCTGACACCTTCTTATTTAGCAGTGATTTCGCCGAAAAATGCAAATCAGCAAAAAACATACAGAGGTCAAGTATGGAGATGAAATCATCATTTAAATATTCCAGCCAAGTGCAACCCAAAAATCCTAAAAATGATTTAAACTGGAAACGCCCATTTACCAAGTCCCGGTTCAAAACAAATTAAACACAGTCTTACGCAAGAAATCAGAAAAGGAGGGACCAGGAGCAACAACAGTGGCACCACAGACAGAAGAAGTGGAGCCAAGGTCATCAATACACCAACAATCATTAAAGGTAGAACAAAAATATGCAGGGCGCCTTAGGAAATTTTCCGTGAAATGGGGAACGATTACAAATAATTCCTATATTTTGCAATGTGTTTCAGGCTACCGTATACCATTCGATTGCATCCCCATTCAAGACAAACCTCCTAAGCCAAAAAAGTTTAAAAATACTGAAATTAAAGAAATCAAGAATTGCATCGAAGCCCTAATATCAATAAATGCTATACAAAAATGCAAACCAATAAATGGCCAATTTGTTTCGCCCTATTTTCTTGTACCAAAGGCTAATAACAAAACTAGATTTATTCTTAATTTAAAATCCCTAAATAAATTTATAACACCGCCTCATTTTAAGCTAGAAGACTACAGATCTGTCAAAAATATTGTCACACCCGATTTATACATATATGGCTTTGGTCGACTTAAAAGATGCCTACTTTGTCATTCCAATAAATCACAGTCATCAAAAATATTTAAGATTTATTTTTGAAGACAATCTTTACGAGTTTACATGCGTTCCCTTTGGGTTAGCTACGGCCCCTTTCTTATTCACTAAAATTATGAAGCCACTTATACAGTTTTTAAGAGCAAAAGGTCTAATGTCAATAAATTACTTAGATGATTTTTTACTATTAGGATCTTCAAGAGAGGAATGTTTAAATAACGTGAACATTACTATTTCAATGCTAGAGTCATTAGGATTTATAGTTAACTATAACAAAAGCTGCTTATACCCTGAAAGAAGATGTAAATATTTGGAATTTTTATATGATAGTCAGAAAATGACAATTGAATTACCCTTAGAAAAAAGGGACAAGGGCTTAGAGACTATTAACTCATTTTTAAAATTAAAAACTTGCAAAATTAGGACATTTGCTAGAATTCAGCGTTTCTTAAACTGTGTTCCGCGGAACCCTGGGGTTCCGTGAAGATCATTTAAGGGTTCCGCGGACCTAACGTGATTTTTTACTAATGCCTTGACGAAATTAAAAAAACAGTGAACTATCGAAAGAAATAATCGTTTATTCAAAATACTATGTGAGGACATAGGAAGTGTACATACATATCTCTTCTTTTACATACTGAGATCAGATGGTTATCTCGAGGAAAGATACTAACACGTATTTTTAAGCTAAGAGACGAGGTGCGTGCTTTTTTTAGAACAGAATTTCGAATTGAAAGTTAAATTATTTGATAGAAATTGGCTTCTTAAAATTGCCTATTTAGGCGACATTACTAAGATCAATGAACTGAATTTAACCTTTCAGGGCAAACAAGTAAATGTATTTATTACCCACGAGAAAATTGTTGCTTTCAAGAAAAATATATAATTTTGGAAAAGTTCTATGCGGTCCAATAAGTTAGATTGCTTCCCAACAATAAAAGGTTTTTCAGAAGAAGAAGGGGTTAAAATAGGGGAGACATTTATTGAAGAAATTATTCAGCACCTGACAGGTTTGAGTGAAGCTTTTAATCTGTATTTTCCAAATGAAGAGCAGATTAAAAATCAAAATGAATTGTGGATTAAAAACCCATTTATTGCCAATGCACGACCTTCCACCATGTCAGCAGAAGAATACTAAACTTTTATTGAAATGACAGCTGATTCATCGTTGCAAGAAAACTTTAAATTAATGCCGTTAGTGGAGATCTGGTGCAGTTTAAAAAATGAATATCCACAATTGTCGCAAAAGGTCGTGTTGACGTTACTACCATTTGCAACTACATATATGTGCGAAACAGGGTTCTCAGCTTATGTGTCGACAAAAAATATATACCGCAACAGACTTGATGCCGAATCTGATATGAGAATTCAACTTTCATCCATAAAGCCTAATATTAAGTATATCTGCGATAATAAGAAGCAGTCCCACTCATCTCATTAAAATTGAAACTTAAGAGTTCTGCAAATACGTTATTTTATAAATCTTTGAAATAATTTTTAAATGACTTTTTGAAGCTATTAGATATTATTTGAAATATTGTCTTTTTTGTTGCAAATAATCCCCTTACAGAATGATGCGATAAAACCTTACTATTGAGCCAAACCAGGGGTTCCACGATAAAAGTGGACATTAAAAAGGGTTCCACGTATCAAAAAGATTAAGAAACGCTGTGCTAGATTAATAGGACAGTTGATCTCTTTTTGTCCTGCCGTAAAGTATGGGTGGTTACACACAAAATTATTAGAAACTCAAAAATATTTAGCGTTAAAAAATTATAGTGGTAATTTCGAGGGAATAATTAACATTAATAACGTTATAACTGACGAATTAAATTGGTGGGTGCGCAAAATTCCTATTAGTAAAGAAGTGTTAAAAATTCAAAAATATAAGTATGAAATATTTACAGATTCTTCTGGTACCGGTTGGGGCATATATTGCAACGGGGAAAGAGCAGTTGGTTTTTGGAGTGCCAGGGATATGTGTCATCACATAAACTACTTAGAATTATTGGCTATGTTTTATGGCTTGAAGTGTTTTGCAAAAAATGACTCTAAATGTTTCATCTTATTAAGAATAGACAATACTACAGCTGTTTCGTATATAAATCGAATGAGTGGAGTAAGGCATCAAAAATTATCTAGTTTAACGAGAGAAATTTGGCAGTGGTGTGAGGCCAGAGATCTATGGATCTTTGCTTCTTATATTGCATCAAGACAAAATGTAGAAGCAGATAATGAATCTAGAGTCAAAAATATAGAAACAGAATATAGTCTTAATGATAGTTGTTTTGAAAATATTGTATCAATCTTTGGCACTCCAGAAATTGATCTGTTTGCATCCACCGTTAACGCAAAAGTACAAAACTATGTTTCCTGGAAAAGAGACCCAGGCTCCATTGCAATAGATGCTTTTACCATCAGCTGGGCCAACATGTACTTTTACGCGTTTCCCCCTTTCTGTCTTGTAGCAAAAGTTTTAAATAAAATAATAGCAGATCGAGCAGAAGGCCTAGTTGTAGTACCACTCTGGAAGACACAACCCTGGTTTCCAATTTTTAAGAGACTACAAATTTCAGATGAATTGTATTTTCTGCCTGATCCAAACTTATTAACATCTTCTTCCAGGTGCAGCCACCCGCTTTGGAAAAATATTACCCTGGTTACAGCACGATTGTCAGGGAATCATTTTTACGGCGAAAAATCTCAGAAGACGCTTGTAGCATAATAATTTCATCATTAAGTAAAAATACAATGTTACAATATAATACAGTACTTAAAAAGTGGTGGTTATTTTGAAAAAATAATTCAGTGGACATATATCTACCCTCCACAAGTTCTATTGTACAATTTTTAAATGAACAATATCACAATGGTGCAAGCTATTCTACCCTAAATAAAATAAGATCGGCTATTAATTTTATTATTTTAGATAAAGTAGAACAAAGATTAATTAACAGATTTTTAAAGGGAGTTTTTAGACTCAGACCTGTTTTTCCCAAATATAAGGCAACATGGGATCCCCATGTCGTACTTGAGCATGTCTCAAAATTTACACCCTTAGAAACCTTATCATTACAAAAACTTACATTTAAATTATTAACGTTAATGGCACTTTGTACGGGACATAGACTCCAGACATTATCAAAATTAATATTAAAAATATTGTAACATTACATGATAAAATTGAAATTTTAATGTATGAAATGCTAAAATGTTCCTCGCCTTCAAAGGAACAACCAATACTAGTATTGCCATATTTTCGTGAACATCCTGAACTTTGCGTAGCATCTACTCTTCTATTTTATATAGAAAAGACTGAAAAAATTAGGGGTGATACCACAGGATTGTAAACTATAATTTTGTGGTGATACGTTAAGTTTATTTATAACACATAAAAAACCGTACAAAGCAGCGTCTGTTCAGTCAATCTCGAGGTGGATAAAATCAACCTTAAGAGCCAGTGGCGTAGATACAAAAGTGTTTACGGCATACAGCACCCGACACGCATCTACATCGGCGGCTTTTAAGGCAGGGACTAGTATAGATACCATTAGAGCAACGGCAGGCTGGTCGAAAGAGTCTGAGGTATTTTTTAAATATTACAATCGAAATGTTATAAATCCGTGCGAGTTTGCCAAAAACGTATTAGGTTTGGAAAATCAGAAATAAGTAGATTTAGCGTATTATGCCTAATTACTATATACTATAGTAATAAGTAGGTTATATTTTATATCATAAGATTTTATTATGTTTTATTAATAATGCTTAATAATTCTTAATTCTCATACTCCTGTACTTTAGCTTATATCATTAAAAAATATATTCAATGTTTTTACAAACAATATTCCATTCTTTTTAGTACCTATATCGTAAATCGCTAAGTTTCTTTCAACAACTACAGGGTGTTCTAGTAGGAACGGACCAGGAAGTATAATTAAAGATTAAACGACTTACCTGTAAGGAAGTTCAATCGTAATTATACGACTGGTCCATTCCGTATAGAACAAACCCAACCCTAAGAGTTTTTTCCCACCCTTTAATTTCGCGATTTACAAAATTATTTACAAAATTATTTACAAAATTATTTACAAAATTCTTTGCAAATTCTTTACGAAGCGTAATGAATGGCCACACTGTGTGCCTAACAGAGGTGACGCAATAGTTTCTCTCTTCAAACTTAGTGGAACCGTCATCACTTCGGAGCAACTACAGGGTGTTCTATACGGAACGGACCAGTCGTATAATTACGATTGAACTTCCTTACAGGTAAGTCGTTTAATCTTTAATAATATGACTCCTTAATGACTGACGTTTACTCTAATATTAAATATTTGTAGATTTCACACTGATGATTGATAATAATGATGTGATTTCACTTTTTACTTTAAGTACCGTCCGGATTTTTAAGGAGCCTTGTCGAGGTTTTTATATTTTAGAGATGGCAATCCTAATTAATTGCAATTATAAATTGACCCACTTACTTCGGTACATACTTATTAAGTTATTAATATTGTGAACTGTACATAGCCTTACCCTATCTATTTGATAATATCCAGAAAAACATTAATACTAGGTATCTATACAGCGTGTGTATGAATATTGGCAACATATGGAAAACTTTTTTATCTTAGATTTTAGGAGAAAAACTTATCCTTCATAAAAAGTTTTGCTTACCTTAAAAAGTAATATTACGTTAAAAAATCGTAGATATAACGTACAGGGTGGTTAAAAATACAAAAATATGTTAATATGCTAAGAGTAAAGTAACAGTAATCTACGTGCTACAAATAAATTTATTGAAAATAAGTTATTGAGAGTTAAATGTTATGTCAGAATATAAAGTCACAGCCACCTACTAAGAATTTTTTTTTACACTTTTTTGTCTAGATAACGGCAAATTTTATTGTTGCGAATTTTAGAAGAATAAAAAAACTGTTTATCTTATAAAGCTTCAGCTGAGCCACCATCATTTTCAATGCATTTCACTAGATTTTTTCTAAATCTTCGAACTGCGTTTATAAGTTCAACTTCTTGTAAGTCATTGCACGCTTCTGTAATTCTATTTCTTAATTCATTGGCATTGGCAGGTCTGTCCTTATAAACGATTTCTTTTATTCTTCCCCATAGGTAGTAATCTAAAGGGGTGAGGTCAGGTGACCTTGCAGGCCAATTTGTGAATTGGTTGTCATTGTACGTAGCGCGCCCAATCCATCTATTTGTAAAGTTTACATTAAGCCATTCCCTAACTTGTGCGGAAAAATGGCAAGGTGCTCCATCAAGTTGGAATATTAATCCATGCCTTGTTGCTATTGGCAACTCTTCAATTAAGTCCATAAATTCTGTTTGTAAAAAATTTAGAAAAATGTTCCCATTTAAATTATTATCAAAAAATACCGGTCCCAAAATCATATTTCTGACAATACCACACCATACGTTTACTTTTTCTGAAGTTTGGCTTCTGCATTCAACCACCCAGTGAGGATTTTCTGTACTCCAATGGCGAGAGTTTTGTGACGAAAAAACTCCATTAGTAGTAAACATCGCCTCATCGGAAAACAATATTTTAGAAGCCAAATTTCTATATTCCTCAAAATGTCCCATCATCCAAAAACAAAAATCTAGCCTTTTATCCATATCTCCTGGTAACAACGTATGTATAAATTTTGGTCTAAATGGTTTGTAGTGGTGCTTTTTTAAAACTTTTCTAATAAAATTAACATTTAACTCCAAGTCCCGATGTCGTTGATTTAAACTTACTTTAGGATGTTCCTGTACAGGGTTATCCAACCAAGACTAGACAAGGCGATTTTTTGACTTTTACTGTACTTTTATAAAAAAACTGAAATAGCCATCTTAAGTCATTTTCTCCCGCGAATTCGAATATTTTCAGCAAAAAACAATTGAACATCAAACAAAAGTACTAGGGGTCACTTTGATATTTTTTTAAATGGGATGCCGTATTTTTAATGAGCTTATCCGATTTCTCATATAAATTTTGATCTAAAATGTTGGATTTTTAATTCAAAAACGCCTTTTTTCTTCAGTTTTAAATTCGGAAAATGTTAAAAATAAAAAAAAAAAAAAATAAAATAAATTAAAAATCCAACATTTTAGATCAAAATTTATATGAGAAATCGGAGCTCATTAAAAATACGGCATCCTATTTAAAAAAATATCAAAGTGACCCCTAGTACTTTTGTTTGATGTTCAATTGTTTTTTGCTGAAGATATTCGAATTCGCGGGAGAAAATGACTTAAGATGGCTATTTCAGTTTTTTTATAAAAGTACAGGAAAAGTCAAAAAATCGCCTTGTCTAGTCTTGGTTGGATAACCCTGTACATGAAGCAGGACATCTAATTCATCTTCAGTTTCGCTATCATCTTCATTTCTTGCTACATCATTCAATTTAAAAAAATTTGTGGAACAAGCTTTAAATTTGGTAATGACACGGGCTATTGTGGAATGAGTGATATTGTCTCGGTCAGGATGATTTGCATTAAATTCGTCTGCAGCATCTCTTAATGAACGGTAGTTATTACCCACAAAAAGCACAATTTCTCCTTTTTCCTGGTTACTAAGTCGCATTTTTAAGAAATGAATATAACTATTACATTGACATCTATTTTGTCACTTGCTTGTTTCTAAGGCGACGTAGTGTAAAAAAAAATTCTTAATAGGTGGCTGTGACTTTATATTCTGACATAACATTTAACTGTCAATAACTTATTTTCAATAAATTTATTTGTAGCACGTAGATTACTGTTACTTTACTCTTAGCATATTAACATATTTTTGTATTTTTAACCACCCTGTACGTTATATCTACGATTTTTTAACGTAATATTACTTTTTAAGGTAAGCAAAACTTTTTATGAGGAATAAGTTTTTCTCCTAAAATCTAAGATAAAAAAGTTTTTCATATGTTGCCAATATTCATACACACGCTGTATATAAACAGGTACATTAAGAAAAGCATTTTGTCCAAACAAACTAAAAATCCTCAAAATCCCTACAAAATATTAAAGTAACATCCTAATAAATAGTGTTTCATTGTTATAAAAAGTTTGCTTAATTTTTAATTTTTGAATGATTTTTTTTCAACCCTGTTTAAAATCAAGACGAAAAGGCTAAAAAAATGTAAGAAAAACAGTCTATTCAAACCTGGAAACCTTGAGTTACAAGAAACGCCTTCTTGGGACACCATGTTTTATGTAAATTTTCCTATTTTACCAGAACTGGCCTTTCTCTACCAATAAAATTTCAGATTTATTTTAAAATGTGTAAAAAAGACAGTTCTTCAGTTGTTTTTCGATTTATATGATGAACTTTGCTAATCTTCAATATAGGTTGGGACACCCGGTACAGTAAAGCCACTCAATAACGTTACGATATATTTTAGATAAGAATTTTCCAATATTTTTCAATCTATACCTATCTTAAAAAAAATCGCGACAATTGGGAAGTAGTTTTTGAGGATCATAAATAAAAAACGACTTTTTAGGATATCCTGTATACTGTATATGCGAACTGTCGTATTTCAATAACATTAGTCTTTCTCTACCAATAAATTTGCATAGATAATCCTTGTCATTATAAATATGCAAAAAAAAATAGTTCATCTTAATATTTTCCGTGTTTTATTATGACTTTTGCTCAAAACATATTTTAGGATACCCGGTACTTCAAAGTTAGTCAAAACGATCGCTTTGGTCAACGGTTTTAATTTTTCTGTGCCCTTTTTTCAACCCTGTATAAAATCAATACCCATACTTAAATGAGCCAGCCCCAGTTATCATTCTGAAAAATTGGCTTAATTTTTAATTTTTACACAATTTTTTTCGTTGCTTAAAAACCTATACGTGGTTTTTGTGGCTTAAAAACCTATAGTTCTGTAGTACTAGTGAGAAACTGTTAATTTGTTTCAGTGACGGTTGTTAAAAAAAAATAAAATCGAATAAACCCAATATGAAAGTAAAAGAAAATACATTTTCTTTAAAATATTTTAATTTAAAACAAATGAAAGGAAATTTGAATTTTTTGCACGCCCTATATAAAAAATTTTGAAATTAAAAATATAAATTGTACATAGTTTTAGTGGCGCTTTCCGATAAGGTAGGTATTCAAAATTTTGATTACATTTTTTTTTACCTCAAAAAAAAAATTACGAACCGTTTTAAGAAATAGTAATTTTTAGTTTTGCTCAAATGGATATTAAATTTTTTTAGGTATAGGGAGATGTATTAATAGGACGCTTTTTGTTCGAGTTATTAAGTAATTAGAATTTGACGTTTTACAGCGTTTAAACGAAATACCCAGTATATTCGAATTTAATCTCACCAACGAGCCTAAATAATTCTCCAAAGTTTAATCGTTTCACCTTGAGTAGTTTTGAAAGAAATTTTAAAAAAGTGCAAAATTGTCCATTTGACACGGCCACCATACGCACATGTTGCAGAGGACAGCAACATACTAGTGGATATTGAAGAGTATGCAAATTTATAGGTGGCACGACTTATAACAATCCGGGTGAAAACCCGATTGTAACAAAAACGATGAGGTGCCTAACTCAAGACTTCATTCATGTGCACGATTTTATATCAGGTAACGGAAATATTAAATAACATAAGACAAATTTATCTAAAAGATAAGTAGGCATTGAATCAAAAACTGTGCTTTAGTGCCTCCTCCCATTACTCCAGCCTTTGTTGAGTAGACAAATCGGCAGTTTTCACTGCCGCTGTTGGCAGGCGGCGAAATACATTTTGGATTGTATTCATGATATCTTCCTCATCATGGGTCTAGTTTAAAAGACAATACTCTGAAAGGGTATTCACAAATAAAAATCTGAACAAGATAGCTCTGGTAACCGGACTGGCCAGGCAAAAAGTTTCCTCTTCCTATCCAGGTCGATGGATATGTCTCATTCAGGTGTTATCGCACATTTATTAAAAGATGTGCTGGACAGCCATCGAGCTGCGAGAACATAGTTTGTCTGTTTTAAATAGCACCTCATTTCTCAGAAACTCCATAAAGCGGTTACCAGTTAGTGCCTGGTTACTTTTATTATCCCACACCACACATTAACACTCCATCGTTCTTGATTATAACCTTCTTGTATCCAGTGGCGGTTTCCAATGGGCCAGAAATGCATATCACGCAAATTTACCCCACCGGCGCTATTAAAAGTAGTCTCTTCTGTCTAGATCAGCCATCAATTCAAACATAAAGAAACCCTTCAATTAAGGCTTTGTGCAATTCTTAATGGTAAGGGTCGAGTCAGCGCCGCAAATAGGCATTTCTACGCCTATGGAGCCAAAAGCCTTGGTCCCCGATTTTCAAATATTATTAATTCAGTATGCAAACAACATATTCCAGTGAACACTCTTTATATCTATCACTAACCCTGCAAACAAATTCATAGAAAAAATATAATACCTATGGTATTCCTATATTGAATTTTAATATAAAATATAATTTTTTTATTAACTCATTAATGCCCAGGTGTATAGGTTATGGTTAACTTCATTCTCCAGATTAGCTCCAGTTCATCCTCAGGATAAACTGTATTTTTGAAAGTAAATAGAACCTATAGAACTGAACATAAAGTAAACTAAAGAATATCAAAATCGGTACACATACATTCAATGTTTAACTGAAAATTAACCGTTTGTCCTGTACCTGGACACTAGACTAATTTAATAGTATTTATACCAAAAAGCAACACACTTTCTAAATTTGGGTTTTATAGGGGACAAGGCAGTAAGTACTTAAATTGAGATAGGTTTATATAAATATTTATTTTAGTCAGTGGCCGACTATATTATACAAGTGGTATCAGTATTTTGATACATAGACGCACACCAGTTATTAGAAACTATAAGCCACAGCCAAATAAAGGTTACTACAAGCTGTTAAATGTAAAAGATAATTTAATATTTCATTTAACTGCAAGTAGGTAAGGTAGGTAAACAGAAGTAACTTACTAGTTTTGAAAAATAAGTAGGAAACTAATTAATAAACTTTTTACCCAGACACACTTCAAAAGATCAATAATATAAAGTTGTAAATCTAAAAATATACTTATAAAATACTTTATAGGGGGAGCCACCAACATTGGCCATGGCAGGTACAGTGGCCACTGTGTGAATATTCTTTTGCAAAACGTACACTGCTAGCGCCCTCTCCTGTATGGAGGCTTAAGTAAGTTTCCAGCACGTGGCGCGCCGAATACTTTCAGTTAAATGGCCGGCTTCCTCGTAACAAGAGCGACATTGAAATTCGTTGTAAAAAGTTTTTTATTACAGTGACTTTTCGGGTTAATCATTCAAAGCTGGTAAGTGTTTGAGGTACTTTATTGCATGCTTCTTAAGGACGTGCTATTGCAGTACGAAGTTCAGGGGTAAAAGGCTAAAAAATCTGCATTGTTTTTCTGTTAGGTTAGGTTTTATTTTTATGTTACCTCTCTTACAGTGGCCACCCTAACGAGAGCTACAGTGGCCACTACTCTCATATATTACATATATTATAAAGGGGTGGCCACTGTTCCTTATATTAGGTATTTGAATAAAAAAAATATTTAAAACAATATTTTATGTTTTTGATACAGCCCGAATTCTATTATTATTCTAAACTAGGATTATTCTATTTTAGTAAATATGCCACGACGACCCTCCCAAAAAGTAGGGATTGGAAAGACAGATGGGGAAACAATGAGGGCAGCCTTAAATGACATTAAGAATCATGGACTGTCAGTAAAAGCTGCAGCTTTACGTCACAAAATACCGAGAACCACATTAAGAAGGTATGTCAAAAAGTTCGAAGATGTCGAAGCGGAAAATATTCAAGCTGGTTTAACACCTAACTATACTGATAACAGACTATTTACATTAGAAGAAGAATTCCAGCTATGTAAATATTTACAGATTTGTGCTAAATTACACCACGGGCTAACTCCAAAAAATGTTAAAAAATTAGCTTTTCAGTTAGCTATTGCTAATCGTAAATCGGTTCCGACCTCCTGGAAGAAAAACAAAATGGCCGGAAAGCATTGGCTGACGAAGTTTTTAAGAAGAAACCCACTATCAATTCGATCGGCTGAGGCTACATTACTTGGACGTGCAATGGGGTTCAACAAAGTGGTTGTACAGACATTTTCTAATAATTTAAAAGCATTTAATATTATATAGCCATCCAACCCAAGAATTTCCAGTGCTATTATTAATGGATAATCACATAAGTCATGTTTCAATAGAAGCTGTAAAACTAGCCCGAGAAAACAATGTATGTTTATTAACATTGCCGCCACATACCAGCCACAAGCTTCAGCCCTTGAACCGAACTGTTTATGGACCGCTAAAATCTTATTATAATAGTGCATGTCAGTCGTGGTTAACAAATAATCCAGGCAAGCGTATAACAATCTATGACGTATCCGAAATCTTAGGTCAAGTGTACAACCTTGCATTTTCAACAAGCAACTGCGTGTCCGGTTTTAAAGCAACAGGGATCTTCCCATTCAACGAAAACATCTTTGTCGATGATGATTTTTTAGCATCCACTGTAATCGATATGCCCCCGCCGGCGCCTATCAGGACTGAAACAATTGATGACGCGATAGCAGGAACTAGCAATGAATCTACTACCGATGTGGAAATAGCTCATACCTTTTGCTCAGAAGATAGAACACCTCCCAAAACAATTATTAGTCCCGAAATGTTACGACCCCTACCAAAATCTCAGATTACGGAAAAGAAACACATTCGAAAAAAGAAAACTACCCAAATTTTGACAAGTACGCCAGTTTATAATGAACTTGAAGCCACCAGTTAAAATAAATCAAGGAAGGAAAGTTTAAAAAAAGCGCCACAAGCAAAAAAAAAAAGTTATTTTTGCAGATACGGAGAGCAGCATAAGCGACAATATTAAGAGAAAAGACAGCATTGATAATTCGAGTGATTCGACTTCCGATGACCAGAGTTTAGATCTCACTGATTCCGATGAAATTGATTGGATAGAAGAAGCCCAGCCTAGCGCTAACGAAGATTTAGGAAACATTGATGTAGGAAGTTTTATACTGGTAAAATTTTCTACTAAAAAACAAGTTAAATTTTGCGTTGGCAGAGTAACTGCTATAGACATACAACACCGCGAATATTGGGTCAGTTTCTTACGCAAGCGCAAAGCATATACATTTTATTATCCAGATGTCCCAGATCAGACAAATATACCCTATGAAGATGTTGTAATTCATTTACCACCCCCAACCTCAAGTGGCGGAACTGCAAGAATTTAGAGTCTATTTCACTTTGCCGTTGACCTATCCTCATTTAATTTATATTAGTTTAATAGGCCTTCTTGCATTTATGTTGATACATGTTTCTTTTGTTTTTCAATGCGTATACTTATAAATTTTCTAATTAAAGGATTTTGTATGAAGTCTTATTACTTATTACCAAGTTAAAAACACTTTTTAATATGCTTTTCAGAGAAACCACTGTACCGACCCTAAATGGCTACTGTACCACTCTTTGGTTCGGTACAGTGGCCACAGTGGCATGTTTTTAAAAAAATAATAAGAACAAGATCCTATACTTTTTAAAATTAAATAGAGTCATATTTGTATAGCCTTATCGTATATGTAGTCAAAAATAATGGAAAAAGCATAAATTTCTTAAACGTTTTTGAAATACGTGGAAATAAAAAAAAGGGTGGCCACTGTTGGTGGCTCTCCTACTGTAAATACTTACAATATCCTTCCAAAAATCATCAATCGCAAAGTATGGTAGACAGCGAAGTTTCAGCTGAAAAATACCCCAAGAAGGAACTTATTTGGTCATGAAAAAATAAACTAAGGACTCAGATATCACTATAAACTTACCCAGAAGCACCACTAATTTATTTCAAGATCAAATTAAACCCATTTATAAAGAAAAAAGTCGTGGAAAATATCACAACCGCGTCCGAAGACTAGACGAAAAGTAAACTGTCATTATTTCCATAATGAAATCTTAACTTGAAATAAGATAACCAAAAGTTACTAGCAGATGTGTCAAACCCTCCCGCCCCTCTAACATGAACTGGTCTACAAATTCCTTGTTGCCCTACTCTCGTATTTTGGTGACACGCCCCTGTCTGACACCGTGTAATAATATGTGTCATTATACAGGGTGTTTCAGAAGTACGGCACGTAACTTAAGGTGGTTAGACCGAACCAGGGTAATTAAATCAGTTGGTTCAATGACACCATATGCGGCATGCGAGAACATCTGCCCATGTTAGGAGAATTAAGTACGTGCAGGAATATAAAAGATATAGCTCAGTATATAGAAAAGCTATACAGGGTGTCAATTTGAAAACTTCCCACCCTTAATATCTTTCTTGCAGTTAAAAATATGAAAAATCGGAAAGACACGTCAATTTTATTTGTAAGGGGGACACTTTAAATGAATAGTTTTAGCCTTCTTGTTTCAACCCCCTAGGAGGGGTAGATGTCACCCTTAGAATCTTAAATGGGAATGGGGGGTCAAGTGGCACATCGTTTTAAAGGGTGTTCAATTCTCTTTTCAGTGGTATCCTACTTTCTTGCTTTTTGTTCAGAGGTTTCTGAGTAATCGCGTTTTAAAGTTGCAGAAACAATTAAACTTGCCTGCATTTAGATTTTGGTTTTCAGGTTAGTGTTTACACAAAAATTACTGCATTTGGTCTCCTTGTAGTACAAATGATTAGAGGATTAGGCGGAACCGGTTAAATCGTTGAATAACAGGAAGAAAATCTAGTTTAAACAATTGATTTCTTATTTATTGATTATTTTACTTCGACAAAAATAACTTTTTATTGCGGAAGAGAAATTTCTACAGCTTCACAGAGAATTAAAAACTTAAATACATAAAAAAAAAACTTCATCAAACCCATGTAGCGAACATTTTTTGTAAGTAGAGTTGGGCAAGCTTCTGAAAAAGAGAAGCATCTAAAAACATCTCAAGTTCGGTAGGTAATGAAGTAGCTCATGCAGTTGTTTTAGTATCTAGCTACTTGGTAATACTAATAATAATAATAAGCATGAATCAAGCTAAATTAAAAAAGTCATAGCTCAGAACTGACTTTATCAAACATTCCTCAAAAACGCGTTATAGTTATGGACAATGCAAGCGAGCTCTGACTATCACCAATTACATAAGGATCCAGGCTAAAATAAGACTTGGAGATTCAAAACTACATGGCGGCAAATGATATATATTTTGAAGAATATTATAAATAAATTGATATTTTAGTTTTAACGGCATTCTGTATTTAAAAAAAGTATATGGTTTGTGACGCATTGGTCAAAGGAACCTTCTATTGTATTTTTAATCCCACAGAACACAACTGGCACCAATTAAACTCAAAGATTAGGCTAGAAAATACTTCTCCGACTTTAAGTTGTAGGGTTGCAGAATTAATAAAAAAAATGTGTTACTGTAGACAATTCCTGTTACTACTTATTATAATTAAATTAGATTAGGATAACGACAATAACATTTTGTCCTTTGATGATTTTTGAAAAGCCGCTTTATTTCGAAGATACAGAACGAGAGAATTTTTCGACAATACCAACATTTTATTACCAAGAATTACAAGTAAACTTTCTTAATCTACAAGAACTGTTGTTAATGACTACCTCCAGCTAGGATGCAAGAATCCAATTCTCTCCTCATTGACTGCCGAACTCTTGCAAAAACACCAGGGTCGTTTCTTATTAAGTTATACCCAGCAATTATCCGATTTCTTAAACCTTCCACATTCTACACTGGAGTAGTATAAACTAATGACTATAGATGGCCCCCAAGGAAATAATCCAGGGGGTTTAAGTGAGAGGATCGAGCAGGCCATAAGTGAGGTCCACCTCGTCCAATGCAAAGATATCAGTATGTTACTGTTAAGATTTTAAGAGCAACCACACTAAAACGCGCTGGTACACCATCGTGCATAAACCACATTGCATTTTTTGTTGCCAATAGTACAACTTTTTAGAAACTGAGGAAGCGCTTGTTCCAAGAAGTTGCGATATACCTCACCGGTAAGTCTTCCTGGTATTCCTTCTAGAAATTCCGGTCCAATTAGCCAATCACCCACAGTTCCAACCTAAACTTTCAACGAGAACTGATGTTGAAAACGATCTTCAAGTACCTCATGTGGATTTTCTTCAGCAAACACATGGTTGTTGTGAAAATTCCTTATTTCATTTCTTGAGAAATTCAATTCATCGGTAAAAAGAATCAGAGTCAGTAGTTGAAGGATTTGAACCAATGTGTGCAAAAGAATTGTTCACATTTTTCTGTACTTTTTAGTACTTTAAATGTGATTTCTTGCGCTTTTTAGGCAAAGAAATTAGACGGTCAATTGTTAATTTATTCTTGATTACTCTAGTAAGTAGCCAATGTTGGCTTCCGAAAGGTGGGCATACACTATGAAGTATTCATCAGGTCTATTGTATGTCCTAATATGTAAAATTTAGTCATTTAGATTATTTGAGAGAAACATACTTAAAGTTATATAATATGGTATTGTATTTTAAATTAAAATATGTAGTCATATTGTCGGGTTAAAAGTGAATACTAACCTGAACTAACCTATGAGTTAGGATTATTCACTTCCTAGTTGAGGGTATAGAAGTTTCTAAAAATTATTTTTCAAGTTTATAACAAACAATCTCGTAACAGTAGTATTTTTCCTTCGCTACCTATAATTTTTATTTCGCTAGGGTGCGTTTGTTCAGCTTGCCGAAGTTTGCAAAGCTCTAGAAAATGTAGCATATAAAATTTACAACTCATAGTAATTTCGTGACGTCAACGAACAAATAATGCGATTTGGTATACAGGGTGGCGCACGGAAAACTTTCCACCCAGGTTTATTTTCTTGTTAATAAATAAATCAAAATTCATTCGAACACGAGAACCTTAGTTCTCAGGGAGACATATTTTTTTGCTGTTTTCACCCCCCCCCCCCCTCCTGCTTGAACCCCTACGACGAGGTGGCTTTCATCCTTAAAATCTTAAATAGCAAGGGGAGTCGAGTGACACCTTATTTTAAAGGGAATTCAATTGCCTTCCCAACGCGACCTTACTCGTTTAAATCGAGTGAATAGTTCCTGAGATATAGGGCTAAAAAGAGAAGAAAATTTAAAAATAATAAAATTTATTTCCGCTTGTATCAATCAAGTAAATGTTGAAAATGTCCACCTCCAACCTCCATGCAATTGTAAAGGCCCTGTTTAAAATATTCGCGAACATTATGGAGCATTGCGGGAGTTATTTGTCGGCACTCGTACACTATTCGTTGTCGCAAGTCTTCCAAAGAATTGGGTTGGGTTGCATAAATTTTAGACTTTAAATGTCCCCACCAAAAAAAGTCCAGTGGCGTCAAATCAGGAGATCTTGCAGACCATTCAATAGGACCTCTTCTTCCAATCCATTTTCCTGGAATATTTTCATCCAGAAACTGTCTAACAGGGAACGCATAATGCGGGGTGCTCCGTCTTGTTGAAAGTAAATATTTTCTGGCCGATAACGGTCATTTTCTTCTATGGCATTCGTTAAAGCGGGGTTAATATTGGTTTTTAACAGGTTCAGGTACATTTTACCTGTTAAATTTCCAGGTATAAAATACGGCCCAATAATACGGTCCTCAAAAATTCGAGCCCACACATTTAATTTTTCGGGATGTTGAGTATGCACTTCTCTATAGGGCAAGAAATATTGTTACCCACCAGTCGCAGGAACCAGACAGTACGAAAAAACTCATAAATTCAACTTGCACTGTAATG
This sequence comes from Polydrusus tereticollis, assembly GCA_963920685.1. NCBI lineage: Eukaryota > Metazoa > Arthropoda > Insecta > Coleoptera > Curculionidae > Polydrusus > Polydrusus tereticollis. Next base: position 44,188,413 of record OY987328.1, on the reverse strand, counting down.
AAAGTTCTGGATGCATCTTCAAACGATATAAGAAATACTGCACAAGGAAAAATACTGATACTTTTTGACGAATCGGCGAGACATCTAAATCGTGCCCTTACAAAGAAGCTAGGTTCTGAGAACTTTAATATACAGTGCATCATTAAACCAGGTGCGACCTATGACAATGTTATGAATAACTTGGATGTATTGGTGAAAGACTTTAATTTTAATGACTACGTCATCATTGCGGCAGGAGGTAATGACTTTGCTAATAATAAACATCCCAAAATAAAAGACATTTGGACAAAACTACTGTGCACTAACACTAATTTTATATTTTTATCCACTAACGCTACAAGATATTGGGAATTCAACAATGAAGTTTTTATGTTCAACGATAGGCTCAAAAATTTTTTAAATAGAGTAAACAATATTTCAGAGGGTGTGTTCTCTTTTGTAGAATCTACAACGGTATGGGGTAATAGGTTAAAGAATTCTATTATTGTCGAATCCTTAAGTAAAGCAATAAGAATTAACGAGGCTATCTATAAATGTTTAACGTATGTAAAATTGGAGTACTCCTCCACTAATTCTGAGCAGGAAAATGATGAACATGCAATAGATATTGAGGCGGATCCAAACGGGGTCTTATCACCAACCTTGGGTACAGTGCCGTTGTCGGAACGGGACGATTGTGCTTTTTTAGACTAGATGATTCTACCATATCCCTTCTGTTGTTGAACATACAATCACTGCGTAATAAGATGAATGAATTATTTGTATTTGTAGAAAACTGTAATTTTCCCGACATTATTCTATTGACTGAACATTGGTTAAAGGAGGGCGAACCTATTTACTTACCCTGCTATACCGTAGCATCGTGTTTTTGTAGAAAATACTCTCTCCATGGGGGCTCATTGATTCTTGTTCATGATGACTTTTTGCAACAATTTAACTGCATAAATGTTGCAAAATTTGAATCTCTGAATGTAGAGGGGGAATTTGAATTAAGTGTTTGTATGTTCGATAAATTAAATATTATCATTGTTTGTATTTACCGTCCCCCACAGTGTAGTTATAGTGTATTTTTAGAAAGGCTGGAGGTATTACTGTCGGAACTGAGTCCGCGTATAATGTAATATTGGCTGGGGACTTCAACATTACCTTTAAAAATGGTGACTCGTCTTGCACACTGGCGCTAAAACATTTGTTAAATTCATTTAATCTTAAAATGCATGTAAACACTCCTACTAGAATCACAAAAGCCTCTTCAACTACCTTGGACTATGTCTGTCCCAGTGTGGAGGGGGTTTCTTGCAGGACTATGAATGCGGGCCTTTCTGATCATGAGGCAGTAGTATGTAGAATTCCGGTTGACGAGGGTAGGGCCCCGAGACCAACAAGACGTGGCAGAGTGTTCTCGCGAAAAAATTTTCAGAGATTTTATCGTAACTGTTTGACTGTTGACTGGATGAGCGCGAGTTTGACTGGCGATCCCCTGGGGAGATTCCATGTCTTAATTACAAAGGTTTTTGAGCAGTCATTTCCAGTAATTAATATAAAACAGAAGAAAAAAAAACCATGGGTATCCAAAGGCATTAAAATTTCTGGTAAAAACCTCCGTTCCCTTCATTGCATGCGCAAGCATTTTATTGATAATATATTCTTTATTACCTACTTTAATTTGTATAGATCAATTTATAGAAGGACAATCAAAGTGGCAAAGAGATCCTACTTCGAAAAACAAATAGCGAAATCCCATAACAAGCAGAAAGATAGTTGGAAAATTGTCAATCAGCTTAGGGGAAAAAAGGGTAAAATGACTGTTCAAACGGGCATTCAGCCGAATGATTTCAACAAATTTTATTGTTCAATTGCAGAAAACCTAGCAAACAATATTGTTTCCGGGCACAATCCACTAGATTACCTAAAACCAATATCTTTTTCACGTTCTTTTTTTCTTGCTCCTACTTACCTTGAGGAAATTAATCAAACACTTCGTGACATAAAAAATAAAAGCGCGACAGGATGGGATGGAATTTCCATCAAAATCTTGCAGGGTTTACCAGAACCTGCACTGCTTGAGTTTGTAAATGTTATAAATAACTCATTTTCCACAGGAACCTTTCCTGACTCACTTAAGGAGGCGGTCATCATCCCGATTCATAAAGGTGGGGACTCTAACACCCCATCAAATTTTAGGCCCATCTCTCTAATTACTACAATTGCCAAGATTATTGAAAAACTGGTAAAAAAAAGGGTTGCATCCTTCTTGCAGAAGTACAACTTATTAAGTCTTAGTCAGTTTGGATTTCAGAGTGGTAAGAGCACTGTGGATGCTGTGTTTCCATTCTTGGATAATTTATATCTTCACCTTAATGATGGAGAGGCGGCCGCGGCAGTATTCTGTGATCTTTCTAAAGCCTTCGACTGTGTGGATCACGGAATACTGTTGCGGAAGCTTGAACATTATGGCTTTAGGGGAAACGCATTGGGGTGGTTTCAATCGTACCTCTCAGGTAGAAGGCAGAGCGTTAGTTTTAACGGAACGACCTCGGACAAGGGTAGGATAGAGTCAGGCGTGCCACAGGGTTCGGTGCTTGGCCCCACATTATTTTTAATTTACGTTAACGACATGGCCTCCTTGGAGATAAGGGGTAAATTTACAGTATTTGCTGATGATACCACCATCCTTTGGCACGCCAGAGACTCTGCACAATTAACTGAAATTGTTTCTGAGGATATCAAAAAAGTCAAAGCATGGTGTGATTCGAATTACCTTACTCTTAATGTGTCTAAGACTAACATAATGAGCTTTAATGGCGCGGTGGATAATGTCTCCCTTGGCAATGGTTACATTTCCAACAGTACAGATGCTAAGTTTCTCGGGATAAGAATAGATAGTAAATTGACGTTTAGGGACCACATTGCAAATATATGCAATAAATTGGCATCGGGGTGCTTTGCTTTAAGGGTTGTTTCGAGGGAACTAAGCATGAACATCGCTCGATCTGTATACTCAGCCCTTATAGAATCCCATTTGAGATATGGAATCTGCTTTTGGGGTAACTCCAGTCAATACTTGATACGCTCAGTTTTTATCTTGCAAAAACGAGCAGTGAGATATATGTGCGGAGCAGGTGCTAGGGATTCCTGTAAATTATTATTTACACAACATAAAATATTAACTTTAAGTAGCATATATATATTAGAAACGGTCAGCCTGATGTATAAAAAACTCGGACATCAACCTAGGGAAAATAGTTTCAACACAAGACAAGTTGCTGTTGTGCCTTTGCCTATACCGCATTCGGCACTAACAAAGAATTCGATATTTTATAATGGGAGGAAAATGTTCAATCACCTGCCAGTTCGTGTAAGGTCGTTGGATACGCTAGTCAAGTTTAAATCAGCAGTAAAGAAAATATTAATTTCAAAGGCCTACTATAGCATAACGGATTATTTTGAAGACCCTATTTTATAACTCAACAATATTTTAACCCTCAGTTTTCTCCTATGTATTTTACTTTATTCTATTTCTTTTGTTCTTACAGTATTGTGTTTGGATTGTCCTTTTACAGTTTGTTTCAAGAATGCATATATTGTGTTATTGTATTTTATTTTAGTATATTATAACTCCGATTATTTAATCGTTATGCTAGATAATTTGTTTTAACTTTTGTGTGTATACATATCTATATTAAGTTTGTTTGTATTATATTAACATTCATAATTGTTCATTTACACCATTTATCTTATTTGTATTTCTTGCTTCTCTATTTTTTTTCTTTTGTGTCTTTAGTTACCAGTTTAGTATGTGGGTGCTTTGTCAACAAAATTATCTGATTTTTATGACAATAAAGCTATATTTGATTTGATTTTGATTAAAAATTCTAGGGTTGGAATCCGACCAATACCTGCAATTCTGCTGATTGACAGTACCAATCCACAATTTATTTTTAACATTTGTTTCTCCGATGAATGCACTTTTTTTCTTCACGGTACTGTCAATCGACAGAATTCCAGGTATTGGTCGGATTCCAACCCTAGAATTTTTAGAGTAGTGCATACTCAACAAGTGCTCAACTGAGATTGCCCGCTTGATTCCACCCAGAGCGGTGCATGGTAGAAGTACACGACGAGCCACTGCAGCCCACCCGTACGTGGTTCAGCTCAGTCCCTCTAACGACACTGTTTAAATATTCTATCATCTGGAGAACGTCATCACTTTGGAACGACCTCCCTGAGGCCGTGTTCCCCAACGAATATAATCTCCAAAGAATGAACACCAACGTGAATAATTTCTTTCGCACACGCACCGCTCGCAGAGTGCCATAAAGGATTAATCCTGCAGTGATGTGCCTTACCATAAAAAAACAGTTTTCAGAAATGTTTCTTATATATTTTTCCGCATCAATTCCAGTACCTAATAGAAGTTTTAATGCATAACTTTTGTAAATTTTAAGTTATCATGCGTGATTGCACCGACAATTTATGGACAGACTCTTAAAAAATTATAAAATCGTCCCGTAGTATTGAGAAGAGTTTAAAAGTAGAAATTCCAGCGTTATAAACACAAGAAAGTATGGCAAAATCTAAAAGGTCTAGTATAATCGATTTAGTATATACTTTATATGCAGCAGGGCTTCGTAAGCTAGGCGAAATATAGTCGAGTTTCCTATAACTTACGATATATAAAAAATATGCATGTCAAAAGAAATTACCCCTCTATGCATAATTTCAATTAGGTTCCAATTTACTTTAGGTATACTCCATAAACAGGTGTGCTGATATAAAATAGATGTGGGCCTCGGAAGGCCTGTGTTACGTACTGGGCTTTGTATTGGTAGTTGGGCACGTATAAAAAATAAATATGTTTAATATTATGTAATATACAGGGTGGCGCACCGAAAACTTTCCACCCAGGTTTATTTTCTTGTTAATAAATAAATAAAAATTCGTTCGAACACGGGTACCTTAGTTCTCAGGGTGACATATTTTTTTGCTATTTTCACCCCCCCTGCTTGAAGCCCTACGACGGAGTGGTTTTTACCAACAAACTCTTAAATGGAAAGGGGGGTCGAGTGATATGTTAAAGGGAATTCAATAGCCTTCCCAACGCGACCTTGCTCGTTTAAATCGAGTGAATAGTTCCTGAGAAATAGATCTAAAGAGAAAAGAAAATTTAAAAGTAATAAAAGTTATTACCGTTTGTATCAATCAAGTAAATGTTGAAAATGTCCACCTCCAACCCAATTCTTTGGAAGACTTGCGACAACGAATAGTGTACGACTGCCGACAAATAAATCCCGCAATGCTCCATAATGTTCGCGAACATTCTGAACAGTGGCTTTACAATTGCATGGAGGTTGAGGTGGACATTTTCAACATTTACTTGATTGATGCAAGCGGTAATAAATTTTATTACTTTTTTATTTTCTTTTCTCTTTAGCCCTATTTCTCAGGAACTATTCACTCGATTTAAACGAGCAAGGTCGCGTTGGGAAGGCTATTGAATTCCCTTTAACATATCACTCGACCCCCCTTTCCATTTAAGAGTTTGTTGGTAAAAACCACTCCGTCGTAGGGCTTCAAGCAGGGGGGGTGAAAATAGCAAAAAAATATGTCACCCTGAGAACTAAGGTACCCGTGTTCGAACGAATTTTTATTTATTTATTAACAAGAAAATAAACCTGGGTGGAAAGTTTTCGGTGCGCCACCCTGTATATTACATAATATTAAACATATTTATTTTTTTTTTTTATGGAATAAAACACAAAGTCTGCTCCACTAATTTAATGAAAAAAGTTCATATTAAAATCCCATACATGTTTCGAAGGCATAAACCTTCATCTTCAGTGGGTTATTATTAAGATGTTATTAATTTATGAAGAGACCAATAATGACATTGTTAAATTTTTAAACTGAAAGGGGAAGGAAAAAATACAATTAGATAATGTAAAAGCAACATAGGCATCATCAATAAAAGTTTAATATATGGGAAAAAATATTTTGTAAAATTTGGAGATTAATATTAAACCGCGATTACAGTAAAATACATGCAAGTTAGAGACTTACCTAATGTTGCAGAAATTTTTTTTTAAGAAAACATATGTAACGTTCATTAAACTAATACATTTTAAATAATAAAAATTAAAAATTTTATAAATAAAATGAATTCAAATTAAATTTTATTTTATTTTAAACTTATTAAAAAACCCAAATTTGACTGGGAAATTGAAATAGGGTACGACCATCATGGTGGAGTCGTACCAAATGGTAGGTAAAAATTTGAATGTAGCTAAAGTGTGAATGGATTATTCTATTTTATTTTTTATATTTTATTCAAAAAAACGGTCAAAAACCGTCGCAATGCGACAATGTCAAAGGTTGTCTGTTTAGACAAATGGAGTAACAACTAAATAAAGAAGGTAGATGAACACTATATGTTAGAAAAGGTATGATGTGAACTAATATAAAAATCTAAAAAACTAAAAACCTAAAAACATAGACCTCTGTTAAAGCATTATAATAAGATCATAATGGATGAGCAAGGCGAAGTTAGGACGGCAGTCACAAGAGAGAGTAAAGTGTTTATATTATAGTAACCCAAAACTGTTTATAAAGGTAAGTGTAACCTAAACTACTGGTAGTTTTGTAGTACAATCCAAGGACAAGATATCCACTTTGGACAGGTCAGGTATATATTCCATATCCTGTTCTCATCCAGGTTGTAATCCTTGTTACATAGGTCAGAGTGGTAGGAAGATCATAACCAGAGTCAATGAACATCCCAAAATCATTGAAAAAAACAAAAACCATACTGATATAAACTCTAAATCCACTTTCGCCAAACACGTTATCAATTCCAACCATTCTTTTGATCTCCATACTAGTACTTAGGTGCTCCATGTTTAAGATAAGGGGACTACAATGAATCTTTTGGAGATCCTTGAAATCCAGAAGGCTCTTAACAATCCCTCTTTACACTGCATTAATGATCAGATTAACTTTACTTGTCTAACTTTTTTCAATGCTCTAAAATTCTTAAATAATTAAAACATAACCTTATTTTTTAACTATCATTTTATCTTATGGCATCACGGTTTTCATAACTACCCTGTTATACCGCTCCATCTTTTATCCGTTAATGGTACCTCGTATTTCATACATCCTAGTTCCCTGACATGATTTACCTTTATAAACAGTTTTGGGTTACTATAATATAAACACTTTACTCTCTCTTGTGACTGGCGTCCTAACTTCGCCTTGCTCATCCATTATGATCTTATTATAATGCTTTAACAGAGGTCTATGTTTTTTAGGTTTTTAGATTTTTAGATTTTTATATTAGTTCACATCACACCTTTTCTAACATTTAGTTGTTACTCCATTTGTCTAAACAGACAACCTTTGACATTGTCGCATTGCGACGGTTTTTGACCGTTTTTTTGAATAAAATATAAAAAATAAAATAGAATATTTCACTCATGTATAAATTTTCCCATAAGAAACGTTAAAAATAAAAAAATATCAGCGGATATACAACGTTGCCTAGACAACGTTGTATATCCAACACACAACAATCGAACCTATTTGACGAGACAGTTTTTTTTTTTACCTTTTTACTGCGAACGTGATCGTTATTGTTATGAGTTCCCTTCGGGAAATTCATTGCTTTTGAAAAACAAACCCTCTCAACAGATAACGACAAAGATATAATTATGGCATAAATGAAAAAATAAAAATATTATTTACCTAAAAAAAAAAAATTGTATGACAAAAAAAATTTTTTATATATATTTCATTCTAGAAATATTCTCCCTAAATACCGCTCGTGCATAAAAATTAACCAGATAATTTTCATTCAAGCTTGTTATACTAATTCCACTCGTTCTTCGAACTCGTGGAATTATAAATAACAAGCTTTCATGAAAATTATCGGTAATTTTTAAGCACTCGTGGTATTACCCCCGAATAATCCATTAACACTTTAGCTACATAAAAATTTTTACCTACCATTTGGTACGACTCCACCATGATGGTCGTACCCTATTTCAATTTCCCAGTCAAATTTGGGTTTTTTAATAAGTTTAAAATAAAATAAAATTTAATTTGAATTCATTTTATTTATAAAATTTTTAATTTTTATTAGTCAAAATGTATTAGTTTAATTAACGTTACATATGTTTTCTTAAAAAAAAATTTCTGCAACATTAGGTAAGTCTCTAACTTGCATGTATTTTACTGTAATCGCGGTTTAATATTAATCTTCAAATTTTACAAAATATCTTTTCCCATATATTAAACTTTTATTGATGATGCCTATGTTGCTTTTACATTATCTAATTGTATTTTTCCTTCCCCTTTCAGTTTAAAAATTTAACAATGTCATTGGTCTCTTCATAAATTAATAACATCTTAATAATAACCCACTGAAGATGAAGGTTTATGCCTTCGAAACATGTATGGGATTTTAATATGAACTTTTTTCATTAAATTAGTGGAGCAGACTTTGTGTTTTATTCTATAAATAAAATATTACTCCACTGTGAGATGGACTACTTCCATAAAATATTTATTTTTTATACGTGCCCAACTACCAATAGAAAGCCCAGCACGTAACACAGGCCTTCCGAGGCACACCTCTATTTTATATCAGCACACCTGTTTATGGAGTATATCCAAAGTAAATTGGAACCTAATTGAAATTATGCATAGAGGGGTAATTTCTTTTGACATGCATATTTTTTATATATCGTAAGTTATAGCAAAGAAACAAGAAAGTTTTTTTGGTTGTAGGAAACTCTACTATATTTCGCCTAGCTTACGAAGCCCTGCTGCATATAAAGTATATACTAAATCGATTATACAAGACCTGTTAGATGTTGCCATACTTTCTTGTGTTTATAACGCTGGAATTTCTACTTTTAAACTATTTTCAATACTACGGGACGATTTTATAGTTTTTTAAGAGTCTGTCCATAAATAGTCGGTGCAATCACGCATGATAACTTAAAATTTACAAAAGTCATGTATTAAAACTTCTATTAGGTACTGGAATTGTGAATTCGGAAAAATATATAAGAAACATTTCTGAAAACTTGACTTATTGACCTAGAGGTAGATGCAACTGAGGATTTTGGTGTCACGCCGTCAATTTAAGGTTTACAGATAGTTTTAGTTTGTGTTTCATAATTATTTAAATCAGATGGAACTAGACTCTTTAGTGAAATAAGATTCAACTCATTCGTATTGGCCGATGGGTCATATTTAAGTTTATGTTTCGTTAAATCCTTGACTGATATACGTAAATAGTTTACGTCATATTTGGGATAATTATATTTACATCGTCTTTTTTTTTTCTTTGTTTAGCCTGGTTTTTCCTTTTTTCCATCTTCTTAGCCTGATTTCTTAAAAATGCCGCTTTTTTTCTCTTTTTAATTTATCAATTAAAATTTTTTCTTCTCTTCATTCATGGTATCCCTAAATAACAAAACATTTCTTTAAATAGGAAAATAAAAAAAAATATAGCAATTATAAAAGAAACAATACCCTTCGATTAGGCAAAATTTTTTGTAAGATTTTGCGCACCCTCAAACTAGATTCTGTATATAATAAAATTAATTATACAGATACTTAAGCTATCCAGATTTTGCAGCGAATCGTTCGCGACCAAACATAAGCCAAATTAAATTAATCAACAATAATGCATGTCAAGGAAAATGCACTGCAAACTTTGCGTTACTTTAAGTAACCTTTTATTAATTATTTCACCAAAAAATATGTTGTTTAATCATTTTTAAATACTAACTTTGGCATGTAAAATCAACAAATTAGTTAAATTAGTATTTGTGTCCATTCTGCAACGCCGATGTCCATTCTGCAGCAGGCAAATGTTGTTGCAGAATGGACGTTGCAGACAAGACAACATCTGGGATTTTAAATGTTTTACAAATCCTGTTAATGCCATATGGTTTATCTTGAGGTTATGTGTGCTCGAAATCTAGATACATAAAAAAGTGTACGTTATAGTTTTATAACGAGCGTTTGAAAAATGTAACAGGCGTTGCAGACAAGACCAGCAGTTTATTGACATATTATGCTTCCCATAATTTTTATTTTAGGTTTAAACTTTAAACACATAAAAAAATTAACTTACCAGTTATCACACTTCTTTGCACTAACAGTTGAAATAACTGAAATCGAATGGGGTGCAACGTTCTCATATATATCTTAAATTATTTGGCGTAAAATATGCTGTTGCAGACTGGGCGATCATGTAAGGGACATTTTATTTATATTAATAAGAGATATACAACTTAGTAAAATATCGAATTCTTATGTCCCTTGCATTAAAAAAACATAGTTAAGTGGTTGTATGAGTTTTGGCTGCAAAACCTTTAAATAATTTAAATTTTTGCCACTTTAGATACAGAAAATTGCGCTAGGGACAGTTGCAGATGAGGACATTTTGTCAATCTTAGCTACTGCAACAGGCACTGCTATTTTACATAAACATTTTTAGTAAATTTTAACAAAACAATTCACTAATTATACATTTAATAGAAAAAGAGCGTTATTTATCTCTTAACGCTGTTTTAATGCCCTGAGGACAGCAATATCGTTGTTTTCGCTCAATATAAAAAATACACCCATATGACTATCCAAGTTGACACCCAATAAACTAATTGATGAAGCCAACGGAATCGAGTGCCCGCCATGACTATATCCGGTTCTTCAACATTAACTGTTTTTAGAAAAAACTGCCTCCTGGGTTTTTTATTGTTAAATTCTACTTGGTTACGGTAAAACGGAATTTCTTACAGGTCCTTGTCGAAATGTGAGACCTATTTCTGCCTATAGAGATATGCATTGGCATTTGATGTTCGAGCATCCAAAGTAAAAAATGATACGAGTCAGCGAAGCTATAAGCTATATATAGGATTTTTCCAAAAGATCGTTAATGTATATTAAAAAGAGGATGGGCGACAATATAGAACCTTGAGGGACTCCGGCGTTGATGTTAAATGTGTTTGAAAAAAATCCATCCATCGCCACTAGTGTTGCCGCGAGACGAAACGAGACGAGAGAACGCCTTCTCTCGTCTCGTCAGACGAGATAAAATGAATCTCTCGTCTCGACGAGAGAACGCTTCTCTCACTCGAGAGAACACTTTCTCTCATCTCGTCTCGCTTCTCTCGTGGTTTAAGCCAAATATCAAGAATGAGAATGGTAAAAACACGACGATCTATGGTAAATTATTTAATACATACCTAATAGTAACAAATATTTTGTTATATTCACTGATTGACTTAATAAGTAGTGACATGCCAAAGACTCAGTTTTCAACAAACTGTAAACTATGTTAAAATAATCCAAAATAAGAGAAATAAATCAATCAACAAAGAATTAGGTTTATTCGGATGCAACATACATACAAAATAAGAACAACTCTATGCCGAACATGTCGATTTTATTTTATTTTCTTGCATCTTTTAAGATCTCTGAAAAATATACAGGGTGTTCAAGAAAACTGGGCGTTTTTTTTAATTATTTCTTTTTTGAGCTCTACTCAAAATTGCAACCCTGTTTTATAAAAAGATTATACGTCTAGACTTAATAGTTTACGAGATATTGACATTTGAAAAATAACATTTTTAAATTTTGACAGTATAATTGCGTTCCAATGGTAGGTCATAGAGAGAAACGGCTTGCATGTCCCTATCATAGTTTTTCATTTTTTATTCGAAAATGTCAACTGCTCCGGTTCATCAGGAACTACATTTTTTAACGTCCGGTTCAGTTCCGGTTAAACCAGAAGTTGACATTTGTAAACAGAATATGAAAAACTAGGATAGGGACATGTAAGCCGTTTTTATGAGGTTGGAACGCAATACACTGTAAAAGTTTAAAAATGTCATTATCTTGTAAATCATACAGTTTAGACGTATAATTTTATCATATAATTCAAAAATGAAATAATGTACAGGGTATTCCATTTAAAAAAATTAAGTTAACAGCCAGTCTTGAAGCACCCTGTACATTTTTTAGAAATCTTAAGAGGTGCAAGAAAATAAACTAAAATCACCGTGTCCGAGCGTTTTTCCAAACAACAAACCGCTGAATTTTAAATGAATTTAGACATTACTTCTGGGACTCACTTTATAAATATTAACTAAATGTAGGTAATAAATGGTTTTTTTTTCAACCTAACTTACTTTTTATACATCATAATATCAACCTTTCTTGTATCTAAGTAACTGTATTATATTTTTTAGTTCATTAGAATTTTTATGTTACATGTTGCTATTTGTTCATACTCTTTAGATTAGAATAAAAATTAATGTTTAAAATTGGCATTTTATTATTTTTTTGTTATGGAAAGCTAGGACAATGGTAAGATTGCATTTCTCACCATACTCTGATTTCGGATTTACATGTTTTTTTGAAATGTATTGTTTTTTTATTTTTATAAAATAAATACCTAAATAGGCCTTTATGTATTTATTTATATTTATTTTAAGAATATAAAAAATATCAATACATTTAAAAAAAATTATATAAATGCGAAATCAGAAAATGCCAACCCTTTAAATTATTGCCATAAAGACATATCTACCCTTCTTATCGTTTTTGTTTCATTTCATATATTTAGTTCAGGTATCCATGAGAATTTAAAAAACTTCTGAAAAATATTTCATTTATATAAATGAACCTCCCTATATAACCTCTATTAATTATTAATTTAAAATGGTGTATCGTGCCTATTACACTAACTTTTTTTAAATTTCTGGTTATATGCTAATTTTACTCTTTCCACAAATACTTAGAGTTTACAATGAAAAGTACTTATTTTCAAAGCAAATAAATATCACAAATTTTGCAAATTGTTAGTCGCAAAAAAAAATGCAAAAAACATGAATAACGGCTTAACTGTTTAATATGTCAATGCAAACACTTACAATAAATTATAAAACCAACATTTTTTGCTCGAGGGAGATTGAGAGAGACGAAAATTTCTCGACGAGAGAGGGGGTTTCTTTCGTCTCGTCTCGAAGCTTCATTGGAGAGAAAATATCTCTCTCGTCTCGTTGAGAGAGCGCGAGACGAGAAGGGGGCCGAGAATCTCTCGTCTCGGCGGCAACACTAATGGCCACTCACAGAGAACGAACTTTAAGAAAGCTTGACAGCCATGAACAAAATTGAACCGGCATTCCGTATGCTCTCACTTTAGTTAGGAGTCCCTCGTACCATACTCGGTCAAAGGCCTTGTAAATATCCAGTGCTACCGCCCGAGACTCTCCATAATATTCTATTGCGTTGTCCTGTTATATTTCATTTCAAGTTCCTACCACCCTACAAGGAGAGCTGTTTCATGCCGAATTTATTTTGTTAACTTTTTTCAGATTATTTCTGCATTATTTATAGTTTGGGATACCCTATATGAGCTTAAGTAACTCCTTACTTAGAGAGCATTCCGATATTGGATCAGATTGTAGAATTTTTCTGTAATTCTTGTAGGGTATTAACCAAAAAATAGCCCAAACCGTCTCAAGGTATTAATTACGGCTTTCAAATACCTTTCTCTTTATCAGTTATTCTTAGAAAGAAATGTTAACGAAATATCGTTTCGTTGAAATTTTTAATTTTTACATTACTTTTTTTACCACCTTCTATAAAATTAACACGTTTCTTTGGGCCAAAGATATTATCCGCTGCTGCTTAAAACAAAAACAGAGTTAAGAATCTGCAAAAGGACGAGCAGTTTATTTCAAAGTTTCTACTTTAATTAAAAGGTATTCTTTTAAATTTTTTCTAACGTTTCGAAATTGGAGAGTACGGTTTGTAACATAAATTTTGTGCTGGAATCATGCTTTTCTCTATTCCAAACAGTAAAGAATCAGGACAGGGTTTTCATTGAAAAATCAGTTTTTCATATTATTTGCATCCTAAATTTTACTTTGGCAGTATGTCAGCATTTTTACTATGGCTATAATATTATCTACAGTAAACAAGATCTTAAGAAATCAAAAAAATACTGTTTTGCTGCGATCGTCCACAAACTCACATCTTCCTGATGTATTTTGACGACGCAAGACTCATTTCAGTATTGTTAACCGTTGCTAAGCAATGAAAAATATAACAGTATGAATATTATATTCCCGTACCGACCTTCGATTATTCACATTTTATACAGTGTCCTAAAATGTATGGGCAATAATTAGGGATAAAGTATTATGGGTCAAAATAGGGTCAGAACGTCATGTAACGTTTTGTCATATGTCTCCCAACCCCAAGCTACAGCCTCGCAGAGGGTAGAACCTGAAGATGTTTTTTCTTAATATTTTCGAAACCAATAAAGATACGAACTTGAAATTTAGCTATATTTGACATTGAGCATAGCTTATTTAGCCACAGCAGGTTTATACTATTATATATAATATCTACAGACATTCACAAATATCATTCCCAAGCTGGGATTCGAACCCAGGACCTCTCGATTGCCGAGCGAGATCTCTCCCACCGAGGCACCGAGGTTGGCTAGGATTAGTTATGTATACTTAACTTTTTTTCGAATTAATTTTTATTCTTTTTTATGTCAAATTACAAGACTTCAATGTTTCTTCCAAAAAAAGGTTATCTTTATTATACATGACTTAGAGCGTCGCTTTCGAGATAAATAAAATTATCGAAATTTGGATAAACAATATTCATTATACAAAGAAAGATGTTTTTCCCTTTTCTTTCCGTCAGACCCAATCCTTGGACGCGTTTCGCCGTATTACGGCTCATCGGCAAGGCTATAGAGTCTGACGAAAAGGAAAGGGACCTTACAGTGTTTTCAACACATAATGTATAAATACATATGCGAGATGTCGCCACGTGTAACATCTCGCATATGTATTTAATATTCATTATGTCTTCTTTTTCGCATGCAAGGTAGTTTTTAAATCGAACAATCTCGAAAACGATTCTTTAAATCGTATCTAACTAAGAGTCACTTTTTTTCGCAAGAAACGTTGAAGTTTTCTAATTTCAGATGCAAAAAGATATAAAAATAAATATAAAAAGAGTTTTGAGTTCCTCCCCTATTTCTGGTGCCACTTTTAGATTGTTGACATTGTAACCACAATCGTTCGATTGGGCGTGGAAAGCCAACTTGAATACCTAAATTATAAGTTCTGTGTATCTTCATAATATATTATTTCGCAAACATTAAGAAAAAACATCTTCAGAGCCTCCCCATTAGGAGCCCGTGGCTCGGTTATAGGGGATATAGGACAAAATGTTACATGACCTTCGGACCCTATTTTGAGTCAATCTACCTAATCTCCAATTATTGACAATATCTTTTAGGACACCCTGTATCGGTACATACATACATACAATACATACCATCTTGAAATCTTTTCTATTTGAGAAAAAATAGTAGAATGTGCACCTCGTAGGAAAATCATGTTCTCGTCCTCGGACAAATTTGCATCCTCGTCCAAGAATAGATTTTTTGTACTACTAGATACACAATATAATACTTTCGGCAACCGTTCGGAAAGTACCCACCTCCTGGACGTTTTTTTTCTTTGAAATAGTAGTACTTTTCTGGCCTAGTCCGGGAATTGGGTACTTTTCGGACTAGGCTGTGAAGAATTACATGGTTGTCAGTTCGAGTTTCAATATAAATATTAATATAAAGGAGAATTAAAATGTTCCCAATTTTGTTTCACAAATAAATATTATAAAAAAACGTGCTATTTATTTGTTATTCCACACAGTTGCCGATAAAAAATAGTGTACGCAACACCTGTCCAATTTAAAACCTGAAATTACACTTGTGACACCTCTGTAAAAAGCTCATAAAAATGATTTTCAGTGATACCAGAACTGATAAGATATACTCAAAACGGAATTAAAAAAAAAATGAGTACAAACACAAAAGCACAAACAAAACAATAAATTCTGTACCCACTCCCTTAAAATCTATTGAATAGTACATAGGCTTGTAAGTTAAATTATGATCAACAATAAAAAAAAATGTAATAGAAAAGTTTTTTAACTATTTTATTAAGTACTCAAAATAACTTTTATTTTGTTCTAAACAAAAATGAATCAAATTCCTTCCGAACTTTCTGAGAAATGCCTCTAAAATTATTTCGGCAAGCATCAATTATCGTCTGAAGCAATTGTTCCCGGCTGGGCTAGAAATGTATCTCAATAAAAAGGAGTCTATGTGGGTAAGGTCAGGTGATCTTGGTGGCAACTCAATTGGACCTATTCTGCCAATCCAATGGTTTGGATCATTTTAGTCAAACCACTCTCACGCCACAGCAGCATAATGTGGGGATGCATCATCTTGGCGAACGTGTATAAGATATTCGTTTAAACCTATATTGCCCAGTGGCGTATTTAGGATTGTGACACGGGGGGGGGGGGGTCTACTTATCTTTCTTAAAAAAATGCGCCGCAGGCAAAATTTTTTTAGGTGCCACGCCCTTTTTTGGACTGTCTAAACTTACAAATTTTACGTTCTGATAGCCCGGCTCAAAAAAAATGTAGAAATAAAGCAATTTTTAAATATAAACGCCAATATTTGCATTTGAAACATTAGTTTTTTGAAGGTATGTATAACGGTATACTATTTTACTCACCTGAATTAGAAAACACGGAACAAGAAATAAAATTCAACAATTATTAAACTAAAAGACTGTGGAAATCCCCAAACATCTGGAAAATTTGAAATAATGTTTCATGTTATTTATTGCAAATAAATGAATGTGAATTTCAGTTTTCTTTACTACTGAGTCCACGGGGGGGTCCAGACCCCCCGGACCCCCCCCCCCTAAATACGCCACTGACATTGCCTTGTTAGTCTCTTTGGTTTCTAAGTTCATTGACAATAGAGGGCTTTATAGTTGGGTTGAGTAGGGGAGCCAGCCCAACAGTGAGACAGTTTTTTTTTATTTTAGTGTAATTTTGTTTCTATCCATCCAAAATGAAAAAATTAAACGCCAGCATAGGCGTTGACATTTATATTAATCTCTCTTCAAGTGAAATATTTGTAACTTTGAAGTTTGATATTTTTTTTTGCAAGAATATAGAAAGGTGCATTTGTCTAACTATAGTACACATATGCCTTACAGTGAGACACTTTAAATCCAACAGTGAGACAGGGAAAATAAATGAAAATATATAATCTAGCATGTCAAAAAATCTTATGTAGGCTGTTGTGTTTTGAAAAAGTTTATTGAGGATATTATTATTGAGATTAATATATCAATCTCATAAGATAATTTTGACATACTGATTGTTGCGAACATAGTTTATAAATCATATTTATTGAACACAAAACACACTTCCAAAATAAACAAAAAAAAGATACAGAACATAAAAAAAAATGAGTAAAAATAAAAATATAATATCTAGGTATGTATCTACCTAATGTCCATTAATCCAAAATCTATCTCAAACGTAAAAGAAGCCATCTGTCGGCTAGTGTGCCCACAAGGAATTGGGGGTGGCATGATGAGCTTGATATCTTTTAAAGCGACAATGGCTTCATCTGGAATATTGGGAAATACAAATTTGCTGGTGCCCTTCGTTTGTTTTCTAAGATACGAAATTTCATACCCTTCTGACTCCTTTATTTTCAGGACTTTTCCAACATAATACACCTTCTTCTTCTCCAATTTTCCAGGAAATTCCACGAGCACAAAATCATTTTCTATGGGCTTTCTATGAAGCTCCTCAAATCCATCTGGATTGATTGTATAGTAGCAGTCATCCCCTGAGGATGAACCAAGTTCAAGTTCCTCCTCTGAGCTTTCAGAACTTTCTTCAAATATTTGTTTCTTGACCTTTTCTACTTTTTTCACTTCGATTTTATCAATTTTTCTTTTCTTCGTAATGCTTCGTTCTTCTATGGCATCTTTTTCGGGTGTGTCAGTAGCTATAATACTTTTGCCCTTTCTTCGCGTATTTTTAGTTTTGCGTTCTCCTGCTTTTGGAAAGCCCTTAAATTCGTCTGGGCTTTTAAAACATCTGTGACAGTCTTGCCATTTTTATCGTTCTGTTGATTGCTATTTTCAATACTGGTGTCTAAGGTAGCATTATTTTCTATATCCGATATATTTTCTTGAATATTATCACTCACGGATATTTCCTTTGTTGATGTTGATGTTGATGTACTTGGTAGATCGATGGACTTTTTTTGGCTTACATCATCTTTTAAATCGCGATCGGTAACAGCGCTTGGTAGAAAGTCTATATCTGTGAAGACATTATCATCGTATGGATATATATCACACTTTTTGAATGCATTAATAATATTGCTCGGTGTGAGAGCTTTTTCATGAGCAAAGCCGACGCACTCAGCCACCTCATATATGGTGAAAGGCTTACCTGGATGTTGCATCATCCAGGTATCTACAGATGGATTATAACATGTTGAGAACGCTTTGAATACCCCCACATCTAGTGGTTGCATTTTATTTGTGGAATGAGGAGGAAATGTTAGAATTATTACTCCGTTGTCTTTGGCCAAATCAAGAACACGAATACCAAGATGACTTTCATGATTGTCATAGATTAAAAGCGATGGATTTTCATTAGAGCTGTTGGAATATTTTATAAAATGCTTCATTACTTCTAAAAAAAGATCGGCATTCATCCACCCACTTGGAGCAGCAAGCCCCAACGTTTCTGATGGGGAGCCTCGTAGCATATGCTCCTTTAGATGCACCCTAGGAAAAACCATTGCTGGTGGTAGGTATTGTCCCGTGGCACTAATGATGCAACAAGTGGTAACCAATGTACCTCTCTCCCCACTTGTTACCTTGCTAACTTGCTTCACCCCTTTCTCAGCAACAACCTTTGCTGATTTTTGAACCGTCGTAGTCGCAGTCTCATCCAAATTGTAGATTCTTCTTCCGTCAGCAAACGCATCAGTTCTTGAATATATATTCTTCAAATTTTGGTAAAAAATTGAAACATTATGTCTATTAAATGACGTCGCACGGGATAAACTACATCCTTCGGGGGTGCGAAGCGACAGTCGAACATGTCTTTGGCGAAAACCTCTTATCCATTTCAGCCCTGCCATTTTTCTTTCATGCCATTTGGCAGGAATTTTCTTTTTATTTTCGATTGCCATTTCATAGGCAAGTTTTCTACAGTCGTCAACAGACAACCCATAAAACATGCGTGAGCAGGTTATGATATAGTTTTCTAGGGAATCTTCTTCTGCGGACGTAAATACTTTATTAACACTGTAGGTGGGACTCATCCGTATTTGACTAATGTCGTCAACGTCTGTGGCTTTTTTAACATATCTAGCCAATGTCTGAAATGGTATATCTTTCAAAGCAGCTACTTTTCTCAAAGATCCTCCTTCTCTGACCAGATTTACTGCTTCTTTCATTGTTTCCTCTGCCCAATTTCCAATTTTTCTTTTCTTTGGATCCATAATTAGCCTGCAAAAAAATATTTGTTCACATTTGCCCAACAGTGAGACAGTTGCCCAACAGTGAGACACTGTCTCACTGTTGGGTGTCTCACTGTTGGGCACGTGTAGTCGGCAGCCATTTTGTAACCTCACTTATACAATAAAATTTATAGAGACAAAATGATCCCACTCTTGTAATCTACATAAAAAACACTTACCTTTAACCTAGGCAGATCACCAAAATACTTTCTTTTACTTCCGAAAACACGAACTGACAAAACTTGAAAATATTTACTTACGCACGTGGAAATTAAATTAATTTAAACGGCGCGTGCATCTCTGCCAGCCGCGTGTTCAACACTGTCGGCGATTACTTCTTGGTAAGTAAGGTTTCTGCTCACCAATGGAAAACCTAGTCGGTCGCGTGATAAGTGGGGGAGAGACAGTGTCTCACTGTAGGACCTGTCTCACTGTTGGACTGGCTCCCCTATTTCAGGTTAAATTTGACCGGTTAAATTTCCTTTATTAAAAAAAGAACCTATAATCTATCTTGTCTCCCAGTATTTCCTCGCAAACATTGACTTTTGGGCGATATTGAGTTGTACAGATATGTAGATTAACTAACCTGAACTAACCAGTAGCGACAGTTCTGTTTATACACATCGTCATTTAATAAAAAACGATGACTTGTCATGACTAAGGCAAATGTTTTTTTTTTATAAACTCAGCTTGGGTCATACTTTTACCGGTCATGGGTTAGTCACAAAACTGAATTGTTCTGTTTGGATCATCGTCGCCAAGTTCTGAATTTTTATTATTTTCCTAACATAGGCTTCGGACACCAGTAACTCCTGCTGAATGACGCGTTGATACGTTTGGATTTATATAAACTTAGCGAATACCCACAATCTTCGTATCTTCATACACCACTCTAGGTAATTATCTTTTTTTTTCCAACATATTCAGTTTATTGAAATTTTGAAACTAAATCTTTTATGTTAATGTGGCTGACGTCTTTCTTATGATGCTTTTCAATAAAAGTAATCACATAGCACATAGAATACACCATATCTAAATAATTTTTAAATAATTTTGAAAACAACAAAAGACATTAAGCAAGTGATAGCAAAAGCAAGCAAGTGAAATTTGGAAATGATTTAAAAGATGCATTTTTTTTTTCAGATTTCACAAATTACAATTATATAAAATAAATAATCCCACTTGGAAGAAGTGAACTATGTTGCCAAATCTTCGGGCATCGAGTTAAACGCTCCGTACTAGTGGGTTTCGGATAATCGAGTAATCATATTCAAAACGTATATAAAATATACAAAATGACTTGGGCGCCACCTGGCGGCCGAGATAGTGACCTACAGACGTACATTTTGATATTATATTAAGCCGGTATACAAAGCCCGATTAACTTTGCTTAAACGATGTCACCGATTTAGGCCAGTCACACCTTGAAATTATACACACGATTTATACGAAGACCGAAGTCGGGCTTCGTATCTTGGTGTCGGGCTTGGTATTGTCTGTAGAATATACAAATTTTGCTTCGTATTGATAGGAAGTATATATATCTATATATACAGGGTCGTTGGTATGTATGGAAACGGTCGATTATTTCTTAAAGTAAAACAAATAGCAGAAAATAATTAATTGAGACAAAACTTTTAGGGTTTTTTAAAGTCTAAAAAAATTTTAATAGAACAAGTATACAGGATGAGTCAGACAGCTGTAGGAAGACAAAGTTACCTTTTCTTTAATAGAACACCCTCTATCTTAGAGTATTTTTGGATTTAGCATTAAATTACAATTATTTTTTAATAAATACATTATAAGTCAAAACCTAATAGTTTTCGTGATATCGACTATTAAAAAATTACATTTTTGAAATTTGGCAGCCTCTAGCTTACTAACGGTACGTCTTAGAGTAAAACGGCTTACATATCCCTATCTTACTTTTTTATTATCTTCCCACTGGTGTCAACTTCCGGTTAAACCGGTTGTAACTCAAAAGCCGGAAATATAGTACTTCCGGTTTAACCGGAAGTTGATATTTTTGTGAAGATAATAAAAAAGTAAGATAGGGATATGTAAGCCGTTTAACTCTAAGACGTGCCGTTAGAAAGCTAGAGGCTGTCAAAGTTCAAAAATGTAATTTTTCAATAGTCGATATCTCGGAAACTATTAGGTTTAGACTTATAATACTCTTATCAAAAAATAGTTGTAGTCTTATGCACAATCCAAAAATGTTCTGAGATATAGGGTATTCCATTAAAAAAAAGTAACTTTGTTTCCTCACGGCTTTTTGACTCATCCTGTATACTTATTTTTTTTTTAATTCTAATAGACTTTGAAAAACCCTAAAACTTTTGTCTTAAGTATTTTTTGTTAGCTATTTTACTTTAAGAAATAATCGACCGTTTCCATACATACCAACGACCCTGTATATTATGTCGTCATATTTTTTAGACGGGTGAATGTTATTTATTTTATTTTTCCCCACGCTCAGTTGGTGTGTAAAAGTTTAGTATTAATACTACTAAATTAATAATGACCCTAAGTAATTGAAATTTTGGAAAACTTAAATTGTAACTGAATAAATACACAAAATGACATTTTTATTAATATATTATTATACCTACCCTTTTACATAAGTCACGTATTTTAATTTTTACTTTAATTACATTATGATACATTAATGATTAGGTAAATAGGTTTAATTACTACAATTTGCGAAATAATAATTTTCAGTTTAAATTACAGCTGTATTAAGCTAGATAGTGAAACGTTAGTTTTAATTAAAATTAGACTCCCTGTAAAAAATATGTGAATTTTATTATAAAAAACTCACAAATCCTCATCATGCATCGGATTCCTTAGGTGTATACGATTCCCTAAATGTTGTCTTTTCAGTTTCATTTTTGACCATCTGTTTATAAAAATGGCGCCGCCTCTCTTCTTTTTCTACCAACATTTGTGTCTTTAGCTTTCTAATTGACTTGGCCAACATAGAGGCAAAAATGATGCCAAGCACCTAAAAATAATAAAATACAATATTTTTTATCTTATTTATTATCTATTTACGTAATCACATTTTTGATATTGAAAACAAAGATCTTCTTTTAATATTATCCATGAGATTAGCTTAAAGTATTTTTCATATAATTTTTAGATAAGATTCACCAAAGAGTTTTCAGATTTAGTCTGCTCTGAATCTAAAACTTTTAGTTTTTGATTTAATGTATAGTAAGAGTTTGTTTGGTCGTACAGGACATGAAATAAATAATTAAACTAATTGAATTAATTTTTAATAAAGTTAATAAAAGTAGTAAAATAAGAGACGATGAAAACGTTTGTAGTAGCGTTCGCACTAGTCCTAGGTACCTTACCTGGATAAATGAAACGCAAAGAGCACCAACAGCTAGAAGAAGTGCACACTGAGAAATAATATAAGATAAACGACGCAGGCATCCAATTTCATAAAGGGTGTTGGTGGATGCTGTTGAGCATGTTTCATTGACGCAACAGGATTGTGGAACATATACAATTGTGTTTGAACTATCATTTACAGGAGTCAATGAAGTAAAGTGATCTTCAAATGCATTCCACTCGGTGTAATTGTCGATACCACAGCATTGCAACTAAAAGTTTTAGCAAATTTATACAAAACCTACAATCTTTAACAGCACCATATAGGTACCCAAAATTTGTACCAGTAAGTACCTAAAATTTGGAGATATATTTAGGGATAAAGTAGCCAAGGAATCAGGGTAATATCTACATTTCATCTATTATTTAAAAATCGCACTACATTTTATTGAAAATGACGTGAGGTTACCTATAAGTTAGAGACCAATTTATTTACCATCTATAGAAATCAATCTTTAATATATTTCCTACGCTTTTTGAACCTACAACGTTCTCTTGCGTAATTAAAAAAGCAATCACAGGATTTCTTCACAATCTTTTTGCTTACAAAACAATAAACGAAAAGAAGAATGTTTGAATTTTTATTACAAATATATATATATTAAGGGTTTTAAAAATTTATTTATATAGATCTTTTTGCCCTTTTGGTCTCTTAATGTTGTGAGTTCACATAGCCTACCTATGTTACGGGCGAAGTCCGCAGGGTATGCAGGTCAGCACTGCTCGGGAAGTATCTACTTTGCACAAAGCATCCGGGGAAAGCTCACAAAGATCGATTATTAGCTGGCTGTGCCAGGTTTATAATGAGCAGTATCAACACTGCTGAACTAAAGTTGTGGGCGAAGTCAAATAAAGGCTCCGTCAGACAGACACCGAGCTGCCCGTCGCGAACTGCGGTCTGACATTGTCACATATTTTGTGGCAGTAGACCACTGCGGCAGTCCGGCGGGTCGTTTATGTAGCGGAGTTGCCATGTAATACAACAGCAGACCGCGATGGGCAGCCCGCTGTCTCTCCGACGAAGGAGTTCCATTCATTATTTGTAAACTTTGCACAACTTTAAGTGGGTATTGTTGACTTGGTATCGCTTGAAAAGTCTATAGCGATGATGTGCATGCAAGACACGCTAATACTTATGTGACATTTTATAAAATATCACGTCGTAGTGGACAAGTATACGACCTTTGTCTATACAAAAAGGAATAAACAATATTTAATTAAATAGCTCTGAATTTTTATTTCGGAATGTAAATGCTTAAGTAGTTGTAAAACTCACATAATAAGTTTAATAATACAGAACGATTAACTTAATAAATGTAATCATAATATTATAATGAGTTGAAAACTTATTAAAAGAGAAAGGTATGTTATATATGCTAAACGGTAAAATTTCTTTAATACAAATTTGAGCACAAACATCAAACTGAATCTTTTCATTTTACAAATTAACTGATGTTTGAAACATGGTAGGTATATGTTAGGTCACCCGTGACATCGGCCGGTAAAATACTATCTTATCGCCTTTTAGGTGGCGTGAAATTACTCGTTGAGTTAACGTTGCGTCACTGTATTGCCATAGAAGAAGGTAAGAGAAGGCCAGGACATTGATAGTTTAAACACATTTTCACAGTGTTTTTCACCAAAAAACAAAAGAGTACAAGTACGCCTATGGATCAGAGCTAGTCATCGAAATCCAAGGTCCCTCGCTGTCGGCATCGGTCCCAAAAGGATTTTCTGCAAAACGATCTCTCCATCTGTGCTAGCGAAGTAACGGATATCATTTTTACTGTCATGGCCTTCATGCCCTTCATAAACAATGGCCCTTCCAATGGTAAGCCTGTGATCGAGCTATTGCCGAGCAACTATCAACCAGTTGCATTGCTTTGGATATATCAAAAGTTATAGAGAAGGTTATCAGCCACAAATTATTAAAGTACCTTCAAGGCAGTAGTCGCCAGTATGGATTCCGTAAGTCTAGATCAACAGAAGACCTCGCTTATGTAGCCCATATGTTTTGAATAACGCAATAGAACACAATAGAGATTCCCAGGCGGTAGCACTGAAGATTTCCAAGGCCTCTAATCTCTAGGAAAAACTAAATATCCAATATTTAACTTTTCTGACAGCGCATTAATTCCGTCTTTTACTTAGGATGCTCTCACATCCTGGAAGAAATTCTGTCTTGGGACGACTGTAACCAAGTAGAGTTTAACGCTCGAAAAAGCCCAGGCGGCAGTTTTTTCTAAAAGAGTTATTATTAAAAACCAGATCTGGTCATGGCAGGATACTCGATTCCCTTAGCTTCATCAATTTATTTATTCGGCATCAATTTGGATAGTCATATATCTTGTCATAATCATGTTGCGGCTATAGCTAAGGCAGCCTCGCAGAAGCTTCGCATACTCTTCGTAACTAAGATCATCTATACGCCCTAACAGTAACTGTTCTTGACGCTATAAAAAGTTCAATTTCGACCATCGCTGGAATACTGCTTACACATTTGGGGTTCCCCTCCTAAACATACCCCGAGACGGCTGCATTTCATTCATAGAAGAGCCATTCGCTTATTCGGTGACCACGATCTAACCAACAACCTGGAAAGCCTAGAATATCGAAGGTAGATTGGTGACTTAAGCTACTTTTACAAATATTTTCATGGCAAGTGCTCAACTGAGGTTTCCCACTTAATTCCACACTGAGCGGTTTAGAAATATATGACGAATCACTGCAGCCCACTCGTAAGTGATATCCCTCGAACGACACTGTTCAAAAACCCTTTTATTTGGATAACGTCACCATCCTGAAACGATCTTCTCGGGGTTTTATTTCCTAACGAGTATAATCTCCAAAGATTCAACATCACCGTAAATCGCTTCCTGCATATGCAAGTCAACTCAACATGGTTCATGACACAAAATAAAATACATATTATATATTTTAGCTAATATTTATTTTGATGCCTGACACTTAAATCTCAGCCTGTACTCATCTTTGATCATAATCTATTTTCTTTTCTCTGACCTTATACAGCACACTTCGATACGACTGGGGGACGCTGTTGAAAGCGTAATAATAGAAATCGCTGTAACTTCTAAGCAACTTATCCGATTTTAGTAAACGTAAGCTTATTTGGGAGAGCAACGCAAGTAATTTTAATTATCCGCTCCAGTGGTACACGATAATTTTCAATAAAATTTCTAGAAATTTGCAACAATGTGAATTTTATTGATTTTATTCTAAAAACTTAAATCATACGGTGTACTTATGATATCATAATCAGAAAGGATATTAAATTAACAAGAAAACGTGTGAAAACTGCAGTTTGATGTTTTCGTTTGTTTCAAAGTAATTATCAAAAGGACAATTTTCAACGCATTAAATGATGAAGTACCTAATTATTTTGATAGTTCCGTGGTTAAGCATTAGATACAAAAAGTATTTTTAAACTTTATGTATAATTTAGGCATAATTCTAATATGGGTTTTAAAAAATAAATCTAGATAGCCATGAAATATAGTCGGCAGGTTCCATGGAGATAAACAAATAGGAATGGTTGTCAACTGATTTAATTTTGAAAGGTGTTGTGCAAAAGTTTCTCCTCGATTTTTTGAATTTCTTGATCAACATTTGTGCTACATATCGTTCAAAAATGGCTTATACCAATGCTGAGGCTTACGATATGCTTGCCGTATATTTGAAATGTTTTCAAAATCCACCTGTTGCGGAACGCGAATATGCTGCCCGATATCCTAAACGAAGGCACTACAGCAGAAGAGTATTTCGGCGACTGGCAATATGTTTAGGGCAAACGGGAAGTGTACGACCCATTCCAGTTCCTATCAGAAGACGTCCGGTAAGGAATGAAGACAATATTATAAACGTTCTTGCGTACATGGAAGCGAATCCGCATTTAAGCCTAAGACAAATTTCTCTAGACGTAGGAATAAGTTGCACGGCACTGTCCCGAATTTTAAGGGCTTTGAAGCTGCATCCCTACCATGTAGTTTTCCACTAGGCCCTATCAGAAACAAACTGATTTTGACAGGTGGCTCGACTATTGCTATCGGCGAAGAGAGATGTGTAACGAAAATCCTTAATTCCCCTCCCTGGTTTTATGGACCGATGAAGCCACTTTTAGTAGCTGTGGTAGAGTTAATTTACATAATATGCACTGTTGGTCACAAACACATCCTCATTGGATGCGCGTAGTGGATCACCAAAACAGGTGGGGTGTAAACGTGTGAGGCGGAGTGTTAGGGTACATAATTGTCGAACAGTTTATTTTTAATACCCATCTGAATGGCGAATCTTACTTAATATTTTAGAAAATTACTTTTCTTACCTTTTAGAATATGTTTCTTATGACTTATGACCTAAGAATATCCATATGGTATCAACATGATGAATGCCCGGCACACTTTTCTTAAAGAGTCCGTGATTTTTTAAATGCTAGATAACCAAATCGCTGGGTTGGACGAGTAGCTTGTTTGCATGGCCACCTAGATCCTCGGATTTAACTGTATTCGATTTTTACTTGTTGGTACGAATAAAAGACATTCTTTATAAAACGCGACCAACCACATGGGACAACATGATTGAGCAAATTGAAAATGCAATAAGTTAGATTTCACGGGATGAAATTAAAACAGCTCTTTCTAGTTCTAGGACAAGAATTAATAGTTGTATTTTTCAAAACGGAAGTTTTTTGAACAGTTATTGAGTTTTTAATTGCTTCTTGAAAAAGTTTTTCGTGATTATTATATTTCGATTGTTTCCCTAAAAAGTTTTTCCTAATTGCTTTAATACGGTTGTTATGTTCCGTTGACCTTTAAACACGCTCTAAATTTTGTCTTTACCATGACTTGGATTAGTCCAAAACCTAGATAAGGTGTGAAGGGAGGTACGGAATAAGACAAATGAAAACTTATTAATACTAATCCAACCTACACATCTACGAAACTAAGAAAACATTCACAAATGTTAAATATTATAATAAATAGTAAGAGAATACTACTTGGCAAGTGCTAATCATAATATGACATATAAATATGTATACATGTGAGAACTTTGTTCTCAAGCCACTTGCTGAGACCTTATACAATATTATGATGAATGCCCCGGTAGTTTTTGCAATCTGAGTCTGTATTTTAGTACTAACAGTGTTAGTCAAAATACGCCAAATTGTGCTATTTAATTCAGCGCTCGTTGGGGCATGTAGCCCAGAGAATAGCTGTTTTAGCATAATTTGGTTAATCCTTATTGTGTAAGGTCTCAGCAAGTGGCTTGAGAACAAAGTTCTCACATATATACATATTTATATGTTAAATATTATTCTTTTGGCAATAACTCTGAAACGAACAAAGATATCGAACTGCGGCATCCAGGTTTGTTTTTTCAAACTTGATCTACTTTCCGATAATGATATCATAAGTAAACCGTATATCTCATTTCAGTTTTCGGGATAGACTTTAAATAAAAACTGTTATTATTGGAAATTGGCAATTTTATTGAAAACTATCGTATACCACTGGATACGGTAAATAAAAGTACTTACATTTTTCTTCCAAACAAGCTTAAGTTTACTAAAATCGGATAAGTCGTTTAGAAGTTATAGCGATTTAAATGATTACAGCTTAAACAGCCTCCCCCACTCGTATCAAAGTCGGTACGCCAATGATGAGCATTTGACCAAAATGATACAAAACTTTTCAAGTTTTTTAATGATATTACGAAAGGTGTACTTAATGTGGTATTTTCGGAGAAATTACAAATTTTAATATTAATATATTTGCAATTGTGCCCGTTGCGGCATTTTCCAGGATTTTCTCGTGGCCACCTTAGTAATGATTTTTATTTCCTGAATTTCCATGCTCAGTAGTTTCTGAGATATGGCCGATGCACGACCCTAATGAAACACCCTGTATATAGCGTTATAGAGGCACTTATTATTTATGTGTAGAAAAAAATTATGTAACCATCATTACATTTCAAATTTTACAAAGTGACATAATCGGTATTTTATAAATCATTGTTTATTCCTCTTTAGATGTGCCATCAACGTGTCCACTAGGGCATGATATGTTATATGACATAAGTAATATAGCGTATGTCTTGCATTCCCATCATCGTTATAGACTTCAAGTTATGCAGAGTTGGCAAATAAATATTAAGAATTCGACACCGCCATAGTTCAGCAATGTCGACAGTTTCATTATAAATGAGACACAGCCAACTAATAACTGATCTCTTCCTCTGAACCAGAGGTTCTGTGCGTCACTGCCCAACAAAGCTGACTCGATATACCCTGCTGACTCGCCCGTAACCGCGCATACAGTTCGCGAATAAAGTTCCCTGCTATTATTTTTTGTTTAACAAAATGTGAGAATAATGAAATGGAAAACTGATGCAAGAATGTATAGACTTAAAAAGTAGTAAGTATTTCAGGTGTTCTAGAACGAACTATAATTTAATTTTTCTCACATTTGTAAATCAAGAGATAGGGAAGAGGCGACTTTATACGCGCACTGATATTTAAGATAGTTGGTCTGGATACATTGCTTACACAACACTCTGTTTATTAGGTGTAAAAAATGCATTCACTTTCTACAGCTTAAAACTGCCAAATTGATTAATAAATTCTGTTATATGTCAATCATCTGACTTTTTCGAATATTTTCAAATTGTACTAACCAAACATAAAAAAAAACATATTATTATAGGTGACTTTAATTTAGACGTATTGGATTGTAAAGCAAATACCGCAATTTACTATAAAAATTTAATAACAATAAATAACCTAAAAATTGTTAATTTAATTGCAGAAGTAGATGGAACTAGGGTTACAAATCATTCAATCATTCAAGACTATAGTTGACCATGCACTTATAGATAAAATCATTGGTGGTTGTGGTTCCGTTAGTGTAGAAGATAATCCACTCTGAGATCAAAAATATTTAGAATTTTTTATTAAAGAAGATATTAAAGCTTACAAAGTGAAAATACGTCATGAAATAAAACGATTAGATTATAAAAAGTTTCAATATAATTTCAGACCAAACAGTATGCATACAAATATCGATTAATTTCAAGACCTAATAGGATTAGAAATTGAAAAAGTAGTCCATACTTGCAGTGGAGTTTACGTAATGTAAATAAAACGACAATGTCTTCCTCCACAAATTTAATAAAATTAAAATTCTTGTTCCCTACATGTTTTGGGCGTCTAGACGTCCATCTTCAGGGGATACTAGAAGGAATTTCATCTTTACAAAACTAGTTAGAATCATGGTGAACATTGACTTACCTATAATCGAGTTGACTATAAAAACTTTAAATGGTTGCCTCAAATTAATGAGTACAGCCAAAATTGAGTAGGAACCTCAGAAATTGGGTGGACATGTAAAAAATTATAATTTGTATATTTATAGAATGAAAATTTTTGTGAAAATATAAGAATTGAATAGCAAATATATTATTTTAAAAGGTGCATTTTATTTTTAATGATGATTTTCTAGAAAAACATTGTACTTAGTTGTGAAGAAAGAAATTTAAAATAAAATTTTTGGAGGCATGCTCCGTGTTAATTTTTAAAAAATTGAAATTTTTTTATACCAGAGGGGCTATGCCCATGGTAATATATAAATTACGAAATCATTTCATTTAATGAAAAAAGAACTTTTTATTTTTTAAATTTTTTTAAAATACAGAAATAGTGCTAAATCACCACCATGTTCACTTTACACACACGTGTCTCAGAGTGAAAGAGAGTAGGTAAAGCCGATATGACATCACTTGGATGTCAGCTGTTAGAAAATGAGGTATTGGATTTAAAAAATCGATGAGAGTATGTCAATATTCAATAGAATAAAGTTTAAAAGTTGTGGTCACTAGACGCTCAGAGTATCCGAAGAATGACTGACACCAGACATCTGTCAATGAATTATAAAAATTGGGGTTAAAATGTTCAGAGGGGGGCACTAAACTGCACTGAATTTGCGAGTCGCACAAGGGGTAAACACTATAGTTAACACTAGATGATACACTCGAAACATGAAAACCTTAGCCTATAAACAGTCTCAAAGTCATAGATGGGTAAAAACAATTAATATCTATGAATAGAAAATTCTTAGGGAGTCAAGGTAGGATTGACAAAATCAAAAGAACAGTTGAACTCCCTTGGGTAGGGAAAGAGTAAAATAGAGATAGTAAGAGCTTGATTATTTAGTGAAACTTAAAGCATTGAAAAAATGTGTGCTGTTGTGAATAATTTGGTCATTAACGCAGACAATATCTGGGTTTCTGATAATTTGGTTTATTTCCATAATCTCAAGTAAGTCCAATGTGTTGCCTTTGCCACAGAAATGCAACAATTTAGTGTTTGTGTCTGGGTTGAAGTTATGATTGTTTATGTGTATGTGTCTTGAGAAGTTCGATTTTATTTGTGTCGGTATTAAATTTAGATTTGATGCTCTTTCTATCTCCTTACAATGTTCGTTAATCCTAGTCTTAAACTTCCTCCCTGTTTGTCCAACATAGGAGGCTGAACAGCCCTCAGTTGAGCAACTGACCTCGTACACTCCAGACTTGTCTAAAAGTGGGACTTTAGCCTTGGAGTTGCAAATGAAAGAGCCGAGTGAATGTTTGGTTTTAAAACTGATATTGAAATTAAATGATTGGAATATATTTTTTTTTAGCTTATAAGAAATGGGTCCCCAGAAGGAAAGTGAGTGGAATTTTTTATTATTAGGTTGTTCTTTGTAAATTAATTGTTTATTTATATGTTTAGTGAGATGTTTATGGTAAATTTTATTAAGTATTCTCTGGGGATAACCATTATTAATGCCTATTTGTCTGATAATATTTAATTCTGATTTAAAGTTTGCCTGGTTGAGTGGTATAGAAAACAGTCGAGAAAACATGGAGTGAAAAGCTGCAAATTTATGTTTTAAGTTTCACTAAATAATCAAGCTCTTACTATCTCTATTTTACTCTTTCCCTACCCAAGGGAGTTCAACTGTTCTTTTGATTTTGTCAATCCTACCTTGACTCCCTAAGAATTTTCTATTCATAGATATTAATTGTTTTTACACATCTATGACTTTGAGACTGTTGATAGGCTGAGGTTTTCATGTTTCGAGTGTATCATCTAGTGTTAACTATAGTGTTTACCCCTTGTGCGACTCGCAAATTCAGTGCAGTTTAGTGCCCCCCTCTGAACATTTTAACCCCAATTTTTATAATTCATTGACAGATGTCTGGTGTCAGTCATTCTTCGGATACTCTGAGCGTCTAGTGACCACAACTTTTAAACTTTATTCTATTGAATATTGACATACTCTCATCGATTTTTTAAATCCAATATCGAGTTTAGGTAAACCTCATTTTCTAACAGCTGACATCCAAGTGATGTCATATCCCCTTTACCTACTCTCTTTCACTCTGAGACACGTGTGTGTAAAGTGAACATGGTGGTGATTTAGCACTATTTCTGTATTTTAAAAAAATTTGAAAAATAAAAAGTTCTTTTTTCATTAAATGAAATGATTTCGTAATTTATATATTACCATGGGCATAGCCCCTCTGGTATAAAAAAATTTCAATTTTTTAAAAATTAACACGGAGCATGCCTCCAAAATTTTATTTTAAATTTCTTTCTTCACAACTAAGTAATGTAGTAAAGTAATGTTTTTCTAGAAAATCATCATTAAAAATAAAATGCACCTTTTAAAATAATATATTTGCTATTCAATTCTTATATTTTCACAAAAATTTTCATTCTATAAATATACAAATTATAATTTTTCACATGTCCACCCAATTTCTGAGGTTCCTACTCAATTTTGGCTGTACTCATTAATTTGAGGCAACCATTTAAAGTTTTTATAGTCAACTCGATTATAGGTAAGTCAATGTTCACCATGATTCTAACTAGTTTTGTAAAGATGAAATTTCTTCTAGTATCCCCTGAAGATGGACGTCTAGACGCCCGAAACATGTAGGGAACAAGAATTTTACTTTTATTAAATTTGTGGAGGAAGACATTGTCGTTTTATTTACACTAATAGGATTACTTGGGACAAGTAAAAAGAACTGCGAGCATTCAAAAAAATATAAAATCCGGGAAAATAATGAATAGGTAAATAAAGAATTGCTTAACATGATCAAATAGCGAGATAAAATATATAAACAAAAAATGAAATATCCAAATGATCAGAATTTAGAAACAGGTTTTAGAAAGCTAAAGAATAAAATTAATAATAAAATTGAATCACTCAAAAATCGGTATTTTAGCAATAAGTGGGAACAAACAGGCACGAATGCAAAAAAAAAACAGTGGACTTTTATAAACTGTTTTCTCAAAGAAAAAAAGCGAAAACGCTTATTGATAGACTACAAGTAGAGGACCAAGGTGAGGTAGACAACATAAATGACATTGTAAATAATCTGAACATTCGTTTTGTGGGAGTAGGGAAAACTATTATTGATAACCTTAATAATGAAATAGAATTAATAAATTTACCCATGCAACCTGTGATAAATCAATGTATGTCGAACCAACAATGAATATGAAATTAACGAAATCATATTTGATCTGAAGCGGAACTCAGCTCCAGGGCATGACGGGGTGACAATTAGAGACATAAACAACCATAAACCTGATCTTACAGAAATCCGAACTAACTTAGCCAATAAAATTTTAAAAGAGGGGGTATTTCCAAAAGAATTGAAAATTATAAAAATAACTCCATTATTTAGAGCGGAAACGGGGACTGTTTGAATAACTATAGGCCAATATCGGTGGTGAGCGTCTTTTCAAAAATGCTTGAAAACATAATTAAAATTATTATTATTATACATAGTATTATATAAACCTACTTAGAGGATAGAAGACAGTACATTAAGCTTAACGGACTTACTACTGAAGTACTTAGCAGTGAGTATGGAGTATCACAGGGTTCGGTATTAGAACCTCTGCTTTATTCAATTTATGTTCTTAATTATTTAAGATACGCAAATCTCAGAGCTAGGTATTTTACATTTGCTGATGACACAGTCTTAGCATACAGCGTGTTTCAGAAGTACGGTACGTAACTTAAGGAAATGATTCCCTATGATATTCTAAAAGAAAAAGTTCATATGAACATGTGTTCGGAGTTGCCCCGCTTTTGATATTCAGGGTGTTAAAATTAAAAAAAAATATATTTTTAATTTAAATGTTTTAAAATACGCAGGTATTTTTTTGTAGGTACCTACGTGCAATAAAGTGGTTTTCATTTTTTTCTCTTGAGATTAAAGCAAGATACGAAAACAATTTAAGAAACAAAAAAGTTGTATTATTAGTTGGTAAATTTGAAAAAAAATATCAAAGTTTTAAAAAAGTCAGTGGCGTACATTTCTTTGTCAATAATATTCGTTAGGATGCTCCCGGGACGCCACTGGACTTAATAAATTTAATATAGTTAGGGCTAGTTAAGCCCCTTATTAATTTGAATAATGGTACCAAATTTCAATAAATTCGCAAAAAGGATATTTAAAGAAATTATAAAAAACCGATTTTTCTTTAACTTTACCACCCTGTATATCAAAAACGGAGCAACTCCGGACACATGTTCATATGAACCTTCTCTGTTATATAATATCATAAGGAATCATCCTCTTAAGTTACGTGCCGTCGCACCTTTAAAAGACCCTGTATACTGGGAAGGAAGAGAAGGCCTTGAGTAATATTGCTGAAGATTATTTAAATCTGTACCTTAATTGGCTATATTATAACAAACTAAAAATTCATATTGCAAAATTAAATACATGTCATTTAAACTAAACAAATTGGTGATTTAAATATAAAAATAGATAACTTAGAATTAGAAGAAGTTCAGGATATAAAATATCTGGGCTTAATAATTGACAATAATCTAAACTGCTCTCAACACATAAAACACCTCACAAATAAAATATTACCCATGATACCCATAATATACAGATGTCGGGGTTATCTCACCAATGAAACTAAATTTAATATATACAATGCCTTCTTTTTATTACATATCAGTTATCAAATGCCAGAATATATGTGGAAAAAATACTTTTAACTCGTTCCAAACGCTCCAAAATAAAATATTAAAAATACTCTTTAATTATGATTGGTTGACCAGATTAGAAACATTATATAGAGAATTGACTATTCCAAAACTGGATATACCCCTAGAATTAAGGCAAGTAAAACTAATGTATAAAGTGTTAAATAAGAAATGTAATATAAATATTTGAATATCTAATAAGGTGCATGGTCATGAGACCAGATCACAAAATAATATATATTGTATAACCAGTAGAACAAACATAGGACTAAATAACCCAATTGCACAAGCAACAAAACTTATAATAAGATACCGGAAAATATTAGAAGTCTCAAAAAATATTACAATTCGTAAAACATGTAAAATTACATTTAGGATTTAATTAGGTAAGGATACATCCGACATCGTTTATATTGTATAAAAGGTTCTTGAGGCCAGAGCTGCAGACACAGATTAGAGAAATTATTTCTTGTAAGTAAAATGTAGTTAATTAAAAACTTTAATAAACATTTTTTTCAAAAAAAAAAGATGAACGAAGGATGTTTTAATACATTCATTATTGTCGTCAGATAATTATTGTCCCCGATTATGTCAATATCTCTGTTTAAATGGAATTCAGAAGTCCCAGGATATGTTTAGGTTAGTTCAGGTTAGTTGGAATTAGAATGAAATTCAGGAGTCTCAGGATATGTTTAGGAGCAAGTCCTTAAATGTTGGAGAAATATTCCAGCAGTGGTAGGAATTTGGGCTTTACAGAGTTGTTGAATCTTATAGAAATCCTTTTATCGGAGACTATAATACAACTTCCCTTATTAACACTAAATTGTTCGTTTCATCCGCTTAGTATTGTGCTGTAATATACCAAAGCATAGTATAATCTTTATAAGCGGTATGCAACAGAAATACATAAGTCAAAGATATTTTTACTTACGTTATATTGGGTGGCATTCCATGTAAATGCATTGTATTCCATATCATAATTTTCCATGGCAACTCTCATGTTTGAACTGATGGTGCCTTCAATGTTAGATCTCATAGCGTATGCGGCAATGCTTACTGATATTTCCAAAATAAGAATTATCGTCAAGAAAAAAGCATACTAAAAAATATGTCAATAAATGATAATTTTAATAAGTGTCTATTAACAGATATATGTAATTTACAATTCAAATCAGTCCTAAATTCATTAGATTTTAAAATGTTAAAGTTTGAAAATTGAAATATAGGTATGCAATTTTATATATGTAGAATGTGACAATCGATCTTAAAATACCTATAACTAGTAAGCCGCCGCGCCGCCGTGGACAAAAACTGCAAATTGTTGTTAGTTTCCAAACTTTATTGTTTCAAAAGCTATCGAATGTAGGTAGGTAGCTACACACCAATAACATGAAAATGATATCAAATGTCCTTGTAATTTCCCGTAGAATTAAGATAAAAATAATTGTAGATGGTTATGATTTCGCAAATGATGGCTATACTATACATGGCATATAGGTCAAAAAATGCACAATTTAAAAAATCAATTCTGGTCTTTTACGTTTTTTTTTTAACATAAATTTTAAAATGTAGGTACCTGACTTGAATTAAATTTATGGTTTCAACGTACATTAATTAAATTTAATTTATTTATAGGTGGGTACTATAAAATGAATTTTGTTGATGTTTGCTTCTTTAAAAGAACCAACGAAATTAAATTGTTGCAGACTCATTTTTTATCCTGGTAAATTCTATACGGGGTAAGTGAGTATTGTGTTACTTAAGTCATACACAGTGTGTCCCAGGATAAGTGAAACGATAGGTTGGTGCGCCAAACGACAAGATTGGCATCCACTGTTCTTAAGGGCTTCAATCGCCGATTTCACACGGGTGCGGTTCTGCTCGGCGTAAGTAACGCTTTCGACAAGGTCTGGCATGAGGGACTGATACTAAAGATACTAAAAACTTTGAGTTCAAACTTGACCATTTAAGGTTTGCCCCTGTTTATTTAGAAAATAAATTTTGTTATATTTTTATTTCCAGAAAATTATGTTGAACTTGAAATGGATAAATGTGCTAAATTTGAAAAAAAGAGTTTTTTTCACTATACATCAGAAATCTAATTGGTATTTTGTTATCAAATAAGTCAAAATTTGTCATATTACTTAATCTAATAGTCGTCTATAATTTATATTTTTATTACACCATATAGTATGAAAGAAAAATTTAAAAACAAAATTTAGTTCCGAAAAAAATTTAAGTTTACCTATTTTTTTCTAACTTAGCACACTGACATAATTTTGAGTTCTGAAGAACTTTTTCTTGGAAAAGTTTTTATATTTTGTACAAAAAAACTGAATTAAAAAAAACTGAATCAAAAAAACAAAATGTGCCCCTGTCATTGCCAGCGCTATATTTTGAAAGTAAAAACATGACAAAATGCATTTACTTACTAAATTAGGGGAGGCAAACCCCAAACGGATGAAAATTACTGGAGGGCATCTAGGCAATCCCCCAATTACCGGAAAAATATTTTCATCCGATTTGATCCTTGCCGTAACCTCCAGTACAATTAAATGGACCCAAACTCCGAAATTAACAAAAAAATCAGCCGCATGCATGCAACCGGACTGAAATGAATCGTTATTATTTATGTTATTAAAAAAAAAAGTTTTCATCCAAAATGAGCCTGGCTAAACTATGCCAAATAACAGAAAACCTCGCCAGCATGCGTGATTTTGATCCCGGAGTTCTTCCTAAATTTTCTGCGAGATTTAGATGGAAGTTTCGTAAACTTATTTGTCTCTGGTTTAAAAATATAAAAAAAAAATGATATGCTCCCGAGAGGCGGTAAAATGTTAAGTGACTATTCAATGGTAAGTAAAATTTTTTTTTGATTTTGTAATTGAAAGCACGAAAACGTATATTTTTGTGAAAATTGGCTGATTATCAGCCCGCTCCCGCTTTTCTGTCTTCGTGATCGTTCCTGAACCCTGGGCAACCTTTATCAATCACCCCCAAATATTATGAACCCACGACTCATTTTCCATCACTGGTTAGAAAGTTATGGGCGGTTTTTGATTTTGCAGATCGAATAATATTTTTAACCTATTTCCATAATATGAGTGTAATAACATTGCCCACTAGTAAGCATACAGTAACCACATATTTTGGGCTGTCAGAGGAAGCTTCTGAACCAGT
This sequence comes from Polydrusus tereticollis, assembly GCA_963920685.1. NCBI lineage: Eukaryota > Metazoa > Arthropoda > Insecta > Coleoptera > Curculionidae > Polydrusus > Polydrusus tereticollis. Next base: position 44,150,295 of record OY987328.1, on the reverse strand, counting down.
TTGGTGATAAATAAATCAAAACTCTCCTTCTGACAGCCGAAAAACGTCCTGCGCGCATGTATGTCGGCTGCCAGGAGTAGAGTTTTAATTCATTAATCGCCAAATTGGGAGAAAACCTTTCTCTGACATCCCGAAATATTTGTATATACTTTGGTAGCAATCGGAGCTATAGGAAAAACTGGAGGCGCTTGGATGTAAGTGCGACGAGAGCTGAAATTCCAATGAACCTGCAGCCAGAAGCAGAGTTTTCATCGGAATGGCACCAAACAGGCTCATAACCTTTTTCTGGCATCCAGAAGCAAGATTCTCAAGGTTGGTGCCAGTTGGAGGAACCAGTTTTCAGTTAGGATCTTTTTTTTCATCGATTTATGATCGATCAGTTGTGCGCTGAGTAGCGCGTTTTGCGGCTGCCGATTTCAGAGTTTCCATCGGAATGGCACCAAACTGGATCAGAACCTTCCTCTGATATCCGAAAATATGTGGCTATATATATACTTTGGTATCAATCGGAACAACCGGAAAAACGAGACGCTTGGACGATAGCTGAAATTCCAATGATCCTGCTGTCAGAAGCAGATTTTTGCTTGGGGAGTCACCAGGATGGGAAAGAGCCGTCTTTTAATATTAATTTAGTCAAAATCCGAATCTCTAACACAAAATATAAGGCGACTATAATAACCAAATTCTGTCCACGAGCAAAGCGAGTTAATCCCTACTAAAGATATACTAGCTAAAATGTGGATGACGTATGCGCTTGTCGCGTTCATACGGTCTAAAAGTCAGAGTTTTCACTTCATAATCGTCAAATCAGAGGAAAATATTCTCATCAATGTTTAGGACAATAATATACAATTTGATTGTAATCGGCCTTTCTACTTTAAAGATTGAACATTCGGATCCTGGAGTTTCCGGTGATAATGAATATATCGGAGCATGTTCTGGAAGATCTGGTCTTGGCCGCAATAAATTTGGATGAAAATAATTTTTCGATATTCTATAGGTGTCAAAGAACCTGTGTGCAAATTTTCATCCATGTGGGAATTACTTTATCAAATTTTGCCAATTTAAATTTTGAAAAACTGTTATAAAGCGATGGCGACACATGGAGCAAAAAAATTTTTTTTACATATTCTCAGACACGAACTCTAGCTCCCTGCCAAATTTTAAGTTTAAATGATGAAATTTTTTTTCCCCCCTTTTTTCCATTTTTTTTTTAGCTCCTGGAAGAGCTCTTGCAAAGATCAAATCGGATGAAAATATTTTTCCGGTAATTGGGGGGTTGCCTAGATGCCCTCCAGTAATTTTCATCCGTTTGGGAAATGTTTTTTTAAACCGCTGGTCAAAATTTGGAAAAAATATTATATCCGCTCACCGCCGAGCGTCAGACCCCTACTCGATAACACGGATTTCGAGAACGACACTCGAACTATACAAAAACGTGCTTTTCATCCGTTTGGGAGTTCCAAGGCATTTTTGTCACCGCGGCTCTAATAGGTGTGTGGCATAAATCTAAAATCTTATTTGCATGGTGTATAACCCGTAAGTAGCCGATTAAAATATAAGGATATTCTTCCAGTGGTGATAGGAAAGGTCAAGAAAGTACTAGCCTAAGGTAAAGGTTTACTCCCTACAAAAAGCGCCAAGAAACTATCGAGGCATTCAAGGCTCTATACAGGGTGTTTATTAAACATACGGAGAAAATTGACGAGGTTATTCCCTGGACTATTTTAAGAATATCTTGCCCTTTGATGATTTTTGAAAAGCCGATTTGTTTCAAAGAGACAGGGCGAGAAAAATTTTCGAAAAACCCGATTTTGATATTTTTCAAATTATTAATATAGGCGAAATAAAAACGTATGGCGTACTACACTGGACTTACCGAGTATAAATGTTTTTAAAAATGCGTTATTATCTTTTAAGTAACTTAGTTTAAATGTGATTCTCATTTGAATATGTCTCCTAATTGATCATTTTGTATATGTCGAATTTGTTGAGACTGATTGACGTGTATTTTCTGTCATTAATAGTGAAACTTCTATTATTAGTGAAGTCCTCTATCATGAATCGCTATACGAATGCCGACAGGAATGGCATGTATTTCATTTACGGACTTGCTGATGGCAATTCATTACAAACTAGGCGTTTGGGTATAGATCGTTTTCAACATCAGTTCTCGTCTAACGTTTGGGTTGGAATTGTGGGTGGTACTGGCTAATTGGACCGATATTTCTACCAGGAAGACTTACCGGCGAGGTGTATCGCAACTTCTTGTAACAAACGCTACTTTAGTTTCTGGAGAATGTACCATTGGCAACAAGAAATGCAATGTGGTTTATGCACGATGGTGCAACAGCGCATTTTAGTGTGGTTGATCTTGAGTTTTTAACAGTAGCATACGAAGATCGCTGGATTGGTCGAGGTAGACCTCACTTATGGCCTGCTCGATCCCCGGACTTAAACCCCCTGGATTATTTCCTAGGGGCCATCTAAAGTCATTAGTTTATACTACTTCAATGGAGGATGTAAAAGATTTAGGAAATCGGATAATTTCTGGGCCTAACTCGATAAAAAACGACCCTGGTGTTTTTGGAAGAGTTTAGTAGTCAATGAGGAGAAGATCGGATTCTTGCATTCTAGCTAGAGGTAGCTACTTTCAACAGTTCTTGTTGATTAAAATATTTTACATGTAATTTTTGGTAATAAAATGTTGATAATGTCGCCCTTCGAAACAAAGCGACTTTTCAAAAATCATCAAAGGACAAAATATTCTTAGAATAGTTCAGGGAATAATCCCTTCAATTTTTGCCGTATGTTGAATAAACAACCTGTATTTCGGTGGAAAATAGGTTTTATGAAAGGTTATTTTGACTGAATACTCTGGATACATGTCCAGTACTGAGTATATAGATTTACTACTTGTAGCAAAGCATATGTACGTATCAAGTGACGCAAATAAACGTAATTAGATAATTATTTATATATATTTGATTAAAATAGGTACCTACCGTATTAACCAATAATGTGCTTTCCTTTAATGCTCCAATGCATCCAAACATAGCAATAACGATAATTAAGAATCCAATCACAATAGCCAACGTAGATGGGTTGAAATAATGTGATTCCATGAATTCATCAAAATTATTGTATATGCTTTTTATTGTGTAGCCAATTGAAATGAGGAGCATGCCTACCATCTAAAAGTAAAATATATCAATAATTTTTTTTATATGTCATTTTTACAAACAATTTAGGAATCTTCCCATGGATCGTGTTTTCCCTTTCGCTAGATCCATCCGCAGACGCGCTTTACCGTATCGCGGCTGGTCAGTGAGGCAAGAGTCTGACGAAAGGGATCAAACTAGAAAGTGCTATATTATTATCTGTGTTGATTTTATCTCTCAATTTAATAAGTGATTTTATCGACAACACAAATCCTAAGGCAATCAGTAGATACTTATGCTTAAATTATTTTTTGGTCGTATCAATGTTTCTATTGAATGTGTTTTAGGAATATAGTCATATTATGATCAGCACATTTTTTCCTGTAAACAAGGATCAAAAACACATTAGGTGGATTAAAGTAGATAATCTAAGGCGTTCCGGGATTAGAGTTGAGCTTTTTTACATGTAAATCTCCATAAGGAAATTTAAGGTCCATTCTGTTTTTCAAGCGAACCGACGCCGGGTCAGGGGCGTACTAAACATTTGGGCCCCCTCGGAGGGCGTCGCGACGTCAAAATTATTAACTCATACAACCTCTTCCAAACTAACTACCCATAATATGCCACTGTCTTCTGAGAGTTGACGATTAATGCAGAAAAAAAGCTGGTTTCTTCGGGGATAGAACCCGCGTCCATCGGCACATGCAGGCTACTCTTCTCTTTAAAACTCTTTATTATTCTTAATTATTTACGGTCACATTTTCACCTATTTTGTTGGCTTAAGGCCCCTGGAGCTAGTCTCCTCTAGTTTGGCAGTGCAACTACCTCCCTAAATTTGATAAACCTACCCTGGTGCCCTAAAACCGGGGACGCAGCCCCGGCGGGTCGTTGGCAGGACCCTTAATGGTAGAAAATGTGTAAAATTACAAACACTTCACTCTCGTTCCGGCAAGAGCCTCTCCGGGCTACGCTCTAACCATTGAGCTACGTTGTCTTGCGGTAAATGTTATTCGTGGTGGATGATATGCTTACAATGCAGACGCGTTTCCGTATCGGTCGCGCAGGGGCGCAGATGTTACCCACGAGTATTTCTTTATTATCTTTACAAACGCGTTTCAGCTTGTTAATCGAAGTAAAACGTAACAGTTTAGGCTGATTTAAACAATTTATATTTTTTTATTTACAATAAAATTGTACATAATATGAACAATAAATATCGTCAAACTGTGCTGTTGTTAGATGCAACACAATAAAATATAAGAAACAGCAGATATAAAATTTATTAGTTTTTCAAGAAAACGTGCAAATAAGATTAACATCACACCACGGTTATATTATACTGCGTCGTAAAAAGAAGTGCCGTAATGCAATTTGATCAATTTTTAGTTACCTACTAAGTAGGTGGGTACCTATAGATATACGTACCTACAGTTTTATGGTAATTTTGGTGGTGCGAAATCCGTTTTTCGCTTTTAAGAAAGCAGTATTTTCACCCTATAGGCATTTAAACCTTTTTCAAATCTTAAGTTAATATTTTGCATTTGTAAGTTATAAAATCAGATATAACAGACAAAAGGTAATAAATATTACTGTATCTAACAGTTACGAAAATTATATTCTAAATTTCCTCAATTGCTTTATGGGTAAAATGTATTACCTACCTATCCTCCTCTATGCATATACTTAGGTACCTAACTTAGAAAGTCTTAAGTGTTTTTTCCTTATGTAGGTAGGTTTTTGGCATTTGAATGCTGCCACATTATCTAGCAGTAGATACCTACGCAAGTACACATTTTTTTTTTATTGATTTTGCACCCAAATAATTAAAATGCATCCATGAGCCAGATTTACTGTGCATATTTAATTATTTTACCTTAATTATACAATGCAAATTAGTTCGGATATAAAAATACCATATAGTAAGTACTTGTCTCAACAGTAAGGATTTTTCTGTTTGATTTTTAGCAGGGTGAACTAGGTATAATAATTTAAAACGCCGTAAGTGTATTTTATAACAACAAAATATTTTGTTTGCATTCTGAAACTATTACCTACCAATAAATTTATATCAAAAAATACCCCCAAAAATAAATTGTATCTGAAAAGAATAGCATAATGCAAAAGGTAACTAAAACAAAAAAAAATGTGTTAACCTACCCCATTTTCCCAGAATTCTCATTTTGCACATACGACACTCGTCGTTACGAGAAATATTTTTAAATAAAACAACTAACAATGTTTAAATAATATATGTTTATTGACACTACCTACTACACAAATAATTTCTTTGAACATTTTTACAGATATAAAATACACAATATACTTATTATTCCTTTTTTTTCCAAATTATATTTGCATATCAACATAATATCCCCATCTGTTCTGTAATATATACCTATGACAATAATTACAAATTGTATAGGAATGGTCAATAGTGTAATACTTACAACCTAAACTTAAAACTAAGTGATAACAAGGTTTAAATAGTTTCACGTAGGTACTTGGCACAAATACAAATCCTTTCAAACAGTTATAGATATCTACATATTCGCTTAATTATTTTAACATTTAGAAACCAATTAACAATCGAATGTCACCAGAAATAAGATAAAAAATGATTTGAGCTGGCTCTTAAACAGAATAATAATAATAGACATTTTTTAATGTAATTAACTTGCGTTGGGTTACATTCATGGTGAAACCGTATATTATCCATTATGGGTAAAAATAATAATAATTAATAACTTCTTTGAAAATGATCCGAAAGAGTCGAAACACGCGTGCCAGTAACTGAATAAATAGTGAAACAACAAGTAATTTTATTTTTACCCATAATGACATTTTTTAATTTCATGTGGTAATTTATTAATCATTTTCAAACTTATAACATTAATTTGGGAATTTATAAATTATTTGTGATCTGTTTTAATTTTAAATATGTATTTGTCTATATTCTTGTAGATAAACATGTTTAGGAGTATACACTCCTGGAAAAGTTAGGTTGATTGTTAGGTAAAATATATTTTTGACTAGCCTTCCATTATCGAACAATGTCCCCAAGGAATCGTGTCAGCAGAGGATTTTGAAATTCGTCTCTTATCATCATGAGGGCTTAAACCTATCTTACTTTGTTTTACACTATATATATCATGATTTTTGGATCTTATTAAATTCTGTGAAATCTGTTTATCCGTAAATGTTTGCAGACACTTAACATAATCTTCAAATGATATTTGATTTTCAATTACCGACTTCTTAATACCTTTAATTTTTTTTGTTAACCCCTTTTTCGAAAGATAACATTCAATTTCTTGTCGTTGTTTACCAGTCACCGCCAGTTTCAATCTTTCTTGTTCTATTTCGTCAAAGGTAAAATGCACTTTTGTAGCATACATTTTAGATCTAAGCCCTATGAAATGAGTCATAATTCGCCCATTGTTCTCATCTTTCATCATTCCAAGAACTTTTTTATTAACATTTGGAATTCCATATATGTTGTCCACAAGGTAATCAGATGTATCAAAATATTGTTGACAGTCTCTTCTAATGACTTCATAAATATCTATATTTCTAATTTCATATATTAGCGAATCGGTATCGGTATAAAGGACATTGCAATTAGAGAAATTTTGCAGCATGTAATTATAATGAAAATTGTAAATGGTAGTTTTGGCTATATCTAGAATAGACATTCCTACATAGATAGGTTTGTTGAAATAAATTTTTGACTTTGCAAGTTCGATAATTACAAAATTTTCATTTATTATAGTACATGTTTTAAATTCAGGCTTTGATATTAAAGCTTCGGCTCCATAGCGTCCTTCCCAATTCATAACTAATTTCACTGAGGAATAATTCCGAACATTCTCCATAGTCTTTCCAAATACAGCATTGTTCATAAGCTTAAATAAATTTTTCTCAAATTCATTTTTAGCTGCCTGTCTTAGACTAGTATTCAAATCAATATATGGCTTTAACCATGGATATTGACTAAATGACAGCACCCTATGTATTTTTTTTAATTGCACCCCTAATGCTAATGCCTGCTTTAAGTTCCTATAGTGAATGACATATTTATCCTTGTCATGCAGGGTAGCCAGAAGTTTTATATTATTAGCACCCTCAGGTTTTTGATGTTCTGGACAAAGTGGAAGGTCTGAAAATTTATTATGTAGTTCGAAGGGAATTTTTAAATCAACTTCTAAGATATATCCTGTGTCAGCTTCTTCAGAGACATTGACTGCATTAAGACTGTTAATTTCTTCACTAGAAAGCCATTTAAAGCATCCATATGGCAGATATTGAGACATTGCCCAACCATATTGGTTATTTATGTCAAAATACATCAAATATGACTCCTCTTTATTAGCGTCGTATGAAGGCATGTACTTATTATTGGCTTCAGCATATCGCTTAGAACACTGACTTAATCCCCCTCTTATGCCTTTTTCAACAAACATAATCATATCTAAATCGGTCAACAGTTCGAGTTTTACTTGACTTGTTCTAGACATTTGAAATAACATGCATTGCCAAGCATACCCCGGCAAGGTGTACGCATGTGTAGGAGAAATGCCGTAGGTTTTAAAAGATGTCTTGCGAAATTTTTCAAAAATATCTGCTAGAAGCAAAATATCAGTTTTAAGATAAAGATCAGAATAATCTTGCATTGTCTTGCAACCTAAAGAGTTCCAGACTTTTTGCGCATGAGCATAATCCATATCGCTTATCAGAGAGTCATTCAATCTGTTATAGAATTGAATTTTTAAAGGCAATTTGGTTTCGCTTAATTTATCCCAACTGCTCATGAAATCATATGGAAATACTCCTTTCCTACAGAGCAATGAAAACTGATCTTCAGAGAGCTCCGCAAATTCAGATTTAAGAATTGGATAATCTGATAAGTATGATGCTAACTTATCTAACCCAGAAGCCAAAAATCGAAAACTATCTATAAATCTTAACTGCACCAAATTTTCTGGAATATTTTTCGTAAATGAAATATATTTCTCTTTGTTCACAGGTAAAATATCGATTTTTCCTGGTACCTCTGCCAATGCCTTTAATACCAAATGACCATCATAGGAACTCATATTATGGAAAAGAACGGGTATTGTATGACTATCTTGAAAGTTAAGATTACATTTTTCATGAGCTGCCCCTCTTATTTTACCAGTGATATGACTGTGATCTCGAACTATAATGTCGTCAGACGAGAATGGTTTTTCGCAAATATGACACAGCTTGGAACTATATAAAATCTGATTTTGTTCAGCAGAAAGATTTTCCATGGGCAAATCACACAAAAAAACTGTCTCAACGTCTTCAGCAAAACTAACAAGTTCCTTAACAAACCATTGCATGCAGTCTTGTCCAGTGTACGACTTATAAAATGAGAGAGTATCATCATATGAACATTTAACATAAAACCCCACGCTATACGGAATGTGTTTTTGGTAGTTTAAAGTTGCTTTACTTCCAACATCTTCAATTGGATCCAGAAGACATTCAGTGTCCGCATAAATTATAAAGGGGGCTTCTTCCTTGAATTTGAAATCTTTGAATTCTACCCACTTTTGCTCCTCTGTTGGAATTTTAGGCACTGCACCATTGTTTACCATCTCACAATCTTGAATATGTTTATTTAACTTCTCTTCAGAATAGAAAAAGTGAAGACAACGGTCGCAAATATACTTTTTTTGTTCATGACTACTGAGCTGTTTTGACATTAAGCGAGATAGGTTTTTTATCCACACAAAATGCTGCTTAGCAGAGAAAATATCTGTGTCTATTTCATCATCATCTGTATCATAATACTTATCCTGTACCAATAAAAGATTTACATGTTTTTCTACTCTGGCTTTTGTTAAATAAGCTGGGATAACATTAAACTTATTTCGATATTTTTCCAGCCGATAAATATTTATTGATAAATAATTCTGGTGTTCAAATCTAGATACTTGTCGCAAAGTCATAGGAAATTGTATTCCCTTCAAATTCAGTACTGTCTTAGGATCTGGGTATGATGACGGCAAGTTATAATTGTACTTATTAGGATATAAAGCTGACGTCACAGCCCATGCAAAACACATATTATCATTATTTTGTACATTGATACAAGCTTGCTTGTTTTGAATGAAAGGAGGTAGCTTAATATAACTACCTACACGAAGAGGATTATACTTATTTATAGATACTGTCAAATTTACTAGCTTCTTTAAAGCCCAACCACTATCTTTTTCCTGAAACTCCTCCAATTTAGTTAACAACTGATCTTGCACATTTTCTAGAAACCATTCATCGAAGTTAGTATTTTGGTCAATAACAGCATTCTTTGAATTAAGATATTTATATTCACTTAGAGTTAGACTGTCTTTAGTAACTTGGAACTCTCCACATAGCACAGCGTTAACCTTAAAGGAATTATCAACTTTTAAACAATTTTGAATTCTTCTTTTAAGTAAGGGTGCACAGTCTTCTAGGAACGATTTAGCATCGGTGTTTTTCAGGTTTGTGATTATTCCAGTCCTGACTCTAGATTTAAATGCTGAGTGTAAGTCATCCCATTTAACACGATGTGTTGCTGTCTCCTTTCGTTCTGCATATCCAAACCCGGTTACTTCCAATGCTCTAATAATCGCCGTAAAGCTTTTTACCCGGGCTAATAACGTTAAAAGATGCTGCTTTTCTGCAATAGATGTAGAATTTTTAAGAGCCGTTGAAATTAATTTTGATGCTTTATAACATCGCTTAACTCCGATATTCACAGCTGTTTTATTATTCTTCAAATTGGCATCCAAAAAAAATTTATTTAAATCTTCAACAAGACCATCGGCAAAAGACATCTTGATTAATTTTTATATGTTAGACTCTAGACAGGTCTTTCCTCTGTAACAGTCAGAGCGATACTAAAATAATATAAATTGGTTGAAATGTTTTATAGACTGTAGCTAGTAGTATTCGGCAAAGTTCGTATAAGTTCGATTAATTAAACTCATGTAAAACGAAGTATCTGAAAAAAAAAGAGAGTCTATAATACCACTTTGAAAATTAAACTTATCTACTAGTTATGGTGGGCTATATCTTAATAAGACCGCAACCTCCATGCAGTCATCGTGCCTCATCAACCATCGTATTAAATCTATAAGTAAATATGAAAAATGCGAAATGCATGATTTACTTAAATTATTGGCCCAATTCTCAAAATTGAATTATTTACAATGGAAAAAAAAGTTCGTAGACACCAGCAAAAAAAAAAAATGTATAAAAGAGCAAGAGAAACAATATAATATATTTTAAATGACTAGCACATTCTTTAAAACAGTACTACAACCAAGCCAAATAACTCTTTTATGTGCTGTATAAAAGAACAAAAAAGGTGTTCCTAAGACAGCGTAAGATTGCTTCACAGCTACGCAGCCTGCTTTGAACACAGGTGTTACAACGTAGCTCCATAATCTTACTATACTCTATGCGGGCGAGGATGTCAATAGGTTCTAATATATTCTTCAATACATCTTAATAGCATAATCGTTAAATATAAGTGGAAACTATATGCAGAAATGAGTTTCTTGTAATATTTTATCAACAATGCATAAGACACATAAGAAAGCATCTATTTATGGCTTAAATTTATTAGGGTTTGATACTAAAAGAGATTTTGATAATATGCCATTAGTTAAATACATTTTCCAGTGAGCCGTATAGCAGAATAAAAAAGAGGTTCCTCAGACTGCGTAAGATTGCTTCACAGCTAGGCGGCCTGGCATATAACTTAACTCCACTATCTTACTATTCTCAAAAGTAGAGAGGACGTCAGTAGATTCTAAGTGCATTATAATTAAATATAAGGGGAAACTACAGGAAAAGATGAGTTTCCCGTAACATTTTACTGATAATGCATCTCATAAGCTCATAAGAAAACATGCATTTAAGTATTGTAATTAAAAATGTACCAAGTTGTAATGTTTAAAGATAGTTTGATAATATGCCGTTGGCTAAATATATTTTTTAATGGCCCATGTAGCAGAATAAAAAGAGATCACTAAGACGGCGTACAAGACAAACAACAAGTTTCAACCGCGAAGCCCTAAAGGTTAAATGGAAATATGCTCACCAAGTCAATAGGTTAATACGGCACCAGTCGTACTTCTTCGGGGTTCGGAGAACTCGGATCGAGCAAAGCACCCCAACGGTCGACAATCTCGAAAGAAGTAAGAAGTTAACCGTCTAGCGGTCGAATCTATATCTTTTGGCGAGGGATGGGTATCGAGGTACGCCGTGTAGCACGTCGCGCTCGCGGGAGATAAATTAATATGTAACGCAATTGTTAATAAATAGGCAATTACGAGAATCGATTCAAACAAATTATCATTTATAATTAGTAGAATAGTATTTATGACGGCGGTTAGTGAAAGAACGGAAATTTTCTAATGAAAAATAATAAAAATAAAAAATTATTTGTCTGCGTAACTTGCTTTAAATAAAATACATAGGTTCAAGAAATAAAAAACTTAGTAACTTCGATACAAATCAATGGATTTAATATATCAAAAATTGTCCCGTTTTATATTCCATACATGCGGGACATGCTGCATACTTGACATATTCAGTATATTAAATTTAATAGAACTAAAAAAATTTTAAACCAGAGATATCTAAAAAGAAAACAGACTATCTTATCAAAAATAAACTCAAGAATACCAGTTTAACCATTCAACACATTATAAAAATTACCACATTTCTACACTAAAAAAGATTTCCTTAAACCATTAATGGCCAATGCCTCAACTTAATAGACATTAAATGTGTTACCATATAATGTTTAAATGAGTTTTGATAATATACCATTAGTTAAATGTATGTTTCAATAATCTACCTATGTATGTTACAGAGATCCTATATTTTTATTTACGGTCAATTCATCTTTATTCGCCAATCGTCTCAAACGAGCCTGCGTTTGAAAGTAATATAGCGTTAGTATTCAGAAAATATTAATGATATCGGAGCCTAAAACATCCTTGACACTAAAAAATCGTCGTCTTTCCTCACAAAACCCATCATCTTGCCTATTTAGCTTGCGTTCCTATTGTTTAGCAGGTTAAATAAAATTATTATTTCGCTCTTTTTGTCTGTACTGAATCGTTAGGGGAATACAATTCTAGTCCTATAAGAGAGACAGCTAAAATTAATGTAAGCAATCAGAAATCCTACACTATGAGCTACTTAGTTAAAATTTCATATTTCCTTGCTGGGTCAGGCAAAATTTGTGATGTGTCGGTCAAAATTTATAAAAATACAAAAAAAAAATGCTAGATGCATTTTTAGCGTGACTTTCTATCTAATACCATCTTATTTCAAGGTATAATTCGGTTGCCAAAATGAGAATAAAATAATTTTCTCATGGTTTATGTCATCCTAAAAAGTCAAATGGTTATATTCTGTCAGATACATTCAAATTTAAATATTTTCTCCAAGAAGAATTTTAAGATAGTATTATAGTAAATAAAAATTCTATGCCTCCAATATTTCTTGGAAACATATCGTGTTCTAGCGACATAACCCAAAAGTACCTCTATTCAGAAACGCATCGTACTTTTCTTGTCAAACTTAACTTTGTTGTAATGTAGTATGCAGGGCACTTTGAAAACAAAAATTAGATTAGAAACCGCCGCCTCTTAAGGCATACTTTTTTTAGGTCTTACATAGGGTACATTGGTATACAGAACAAATGTCATCTTTAATTGTCTCATTGTCCCGTCCATTACATACATTATTATAATAATCTTAAAGCACCTGTTACCAGCATTATCTGTTTTTTATGGTTTTCATAAAACATAGCGATTACCGATAAAAATTATACGAAAACTTGATAAATAACTTTTTTTTTCAACTGAAATATACTGGTTTTCGGTGGAAAAATGTTACTTTTAACTAAAAATGAATATACGCGATACTCAGATGATCTTTTTTTTTATATTTTTGTAGGATAATTCACCACTATGTTGTACTTGAGAGAGGACATTCTTGAAAAATCCTCAAATTTCTCTGCAATTTTGTTCCTTCTAGAGTTAAATTCACAAATAAAACCCTGTATTCTTATCTTTCAGGTTGGTATATTAAAAAGGGATTATTAGTATGGCAATATTAATTAACGCTTGTTTTTTTTTTGTCGTATGAAGAGTTGAAATTTTTTTTTTCCACTCCAATGGTTGCGATGCAGGGGGTCGGGTTTCATCATAATCTTTCAGGGTAGCTCAGGTTTGATTGCATGTACTAAGGTTAGTGCTCCTTGCAATCGGTTTCAGGTGTGACGCGCCCCCCTCAGGTTAGTTCAGGTTTCTCAAACACAATTTATTGTGCTACAGCACCCAAAATCTTAATTCCAGTCACCTAACTTATTCACAATAAATTGTGTTTGAGAAACCTGAACTAACCTGAGGGGGGCGCGTCACACCTGAAACCGATTGCAAGGAGCACTGACCTTAGTACATGCAATCAAACCTGAGCTACCCTGAAAGATTATGATGAAACCCGACCCCCTGCATCGCAACCATTGGAGTGGAAAAAAAAAATTTCAACTCTTCATACGACAAAAAAAAAACAAGCGTTAATTAATATTGCCATACTAATAATCCCTTTTTAATATACCAACCTGAAAGATAAGAATACAGGGTTTTATTTGTGAATTTAACTCTAGAAGGAACAAAATTGCAGAGAAATTTGAGGATTTTTCAAGAATGTCCTCTCTCAAGTACAACATAGTGGTGAATTATCCTACAAAAATATAAAAAAAAAAGATCATCTGAGTATCGCGTATATTCATTTTTAGTTAAAAGTAACATTTTTCCACCGAAAACCAGTATATTTCAGTTGAAAAAAAAAGTTATTTATCAAGTTTTCGTATAATTTTTATCGGTAATCGCTATGTTTTATGAAAACCATAAAAAACAGATAATGCTGGTAACAGGTGCTTTAAGATTATTATAATAATGTATGTAATGGACGGGACAATGAGACAATTAAAGATGACATTTGTTCTGTATACCAATGTACCCTATGTAAGACCTAAAAAAAGTATGCCTTAAGAGGCGGCGGTTTCTAATCTAATTTTTGTTTTCAAAGTGCCCTGCATACTACATTACAACAAAGTTAAGTTTGACAAGAAAAGTACGATGCGTTTCTGAATAGAGGTACTTTTGGGTTATGTCGCTAGAACACGATATGTTTCCAAGAAATATTGGAGGCATAGAATTTTTATTTACTATAATACTATCTTAAAATTCTTCTTGGAGAAAATATTTAAATTTGAATGTATCTGACAGAATATAACCATTTGACTTTTTAGGATGACATAAACCATGAGAAAATTATTTTATTCTCATTTTGGCAACCGAATTATACCTTGAAATAAGATGGTATTAGATAGAAAGTCACGCTAAAAATGCATCTAGCATTTTTTTTTTGTATTTTTATAAATTTTGACCGACACATCACAAATTTTGCCTGACCCAGCAAGGAAATATGAAATTTTAACTAAGTAGCTCATAGTGTAGGATTTCTGATTGCTTACATTAATTTTAGCTGTCTCTCTTATAGGACTAGAATTGTATTCCCCTAACGATTCAGTACAGACAAAAAGAGCGAAATAATAATTTTATTTAACCTGCTAAACAATAGGAACGCAAGCTAAATAGGCAAGATGATGGGTTTTGTGAGGAAAGACGACGATTTTTTAGTGTCAAGGATGTTTTAGGCTCCGATATCATTAATATTTTCTGAATACTAACGCTATATTACTTTCAAACGCAGGCTCGTTTGAGACGATTGGCGAATAAAGATGAATTGACCGTAAATAAAAATATAGGATCTCTGTAACATACATAGGTAGATTATTGAAACATACATTTAACTAATGGTATATTATCAAAACTCATTTAAACATTATATGGTAACACATTTAATGTCTATTAAGTTGAGGCATTGGCCATTAATGGTTTAAGGAAATCTTTTTTAGTGTAGAAATGTGGTAATTTTTATAATGTGTTGAATGGTTAAACTGGTATTCTTGAGTTTATTTTTGATAAGATAGTCTGTTTTCTTTTTAGATATCTCTGGTTTAAAATTTTTTTAGTTCTATTAAATTTAATATACTGAATATGTCAAGTATGCAGCATGTCCCGCATGTATGGAATATAAAACGGGACAATTTTTGATATATTAAATCCATTGATTTGTATCGAAGTTACTAAGTTTTTTATTTCTTGAACCTATGTATTTTATTTAAAGCAAGTTACGCAGACAAATAATTTTTTATTTTTATTATTTTTCATTAGAAAATTTCCGTTCTTTCACTAACCGCCGTCATAAATACTATTCTACTAATTATAAATGATAATTTGTTTGAATCGATTCTCGTAATTGCCTATTTATTAACAATTGCGTTACATATTAATTTATCTCCCGCGAGCGTGACGTGCTACACGGCGTACCTCGATACCCATCCCTCGCCAAAAGATATAGATTCGACCGCTAGACGGTTAACTTCTTACTTCTTTCGAGATTGTCGACCGTTGGGGTGCTTTGCTCGATCCGAGTTCTCCGAACCCCGAAGAAGTACGACTGGTGCCGTATTAACCTATTGACTTGGTGAGCATATTTCCATTTAACCTTTAGGGCTTCGCGGTTGAAACTTGTTGTTTGTCTTGTACGCCGTCTTAGTGATCTCTTTTTATTCTGCTACATGGGCCATTAAAAAATATATTTAGCCAACGGCATATTATCAAACTATCTTTAAACATTACAACTTGGTACATTTTTAATTACAATACTTAAATGCATGTTTTCTTATGAGCTTATGAGATGCATTATCAGTAAAATGTTACGGGAAACTCATCTTTTCCTGTAGTTTCCCCTTATATTTAATTATAATGCACTTAGAATCTACTGACGTCCTCTCTACTTTTGAGAATAGTAAGATAGTGGAGTTAAGTTATATGCCAGGCCGCCTAGCTGTGAAGCAATCTTACGCAGTCTGAGGAACCTCTTTTTTATTCTGTTATACGGCTCACTGGAAAATGTATTTAACTAATGGCATATTATCAAAATCTCTTTTAGTATCAAACCCTAATAAATTTAAGCCATAAATAGATGCTTTCTTATGTGTCTTATGCATTGTTGATAAAATATTACAAGAAACTCATTTCTGCATATAGTTTCCACTTATATTTAACGATTATGCTATTAAGATGTATTGAAGAATATATTAGAACCTATTGACATCCTCGCCCGCATAGAGTATAGTAAGATTATGGAGCTACGTTGTAACACCTGTGTTCAAAGCAGGCTGCGTAGCTGTGAAGCAATCTTACGCTGTCTTAGGAACACCTTTTTTGTTCTTTTATACAGCACATAAAAGAGTTATTTGGCTTGGTTGTAGTACTGTTTTAAAGAATGTGCTAGTCATTTAAAATATATTATATTGTTTCTCTTGCTCTTTTATACATTTTTTTTTTTGCTGGTGTCTACGAACTTTTTTTTCCATTGTAAATAATTCAATTTTGAGAATTGGGCCAATAATTTAAGTAAATCATGCATTTCGCATTTTTCATATTTACTTATAGATTTAATACGATGGTTGATGAGGCACGATGACTGCATGGAGGTTGCGGTCTTATTAAGATATAGCCCACCATAACTAGTAGATAAGTTTAATTTTCAAAGTGGTATTATAGACTCTCTTTTTTTTTCAGATACTTCGTTTTACATGAGTTTAATTAATCGAACTTATACGAACTTTGCCGAATACTACTAGCTACAGTCTATAAAACATTTCAACCAATTTATATTATTTTAGTATCGCTCTGACTGTTACAGAGGAAAGACCTGTCTAGAGTCTAACATATAAAAATTAATCAAGATGTCTTTTGCCGATGGTCTTGTTGAAGATTTAAATAAATTTTTTTTGGATGCCAATTTGAAGAATAATAAAACAGCTGTGAATATCGGAGTTAAGCGATGTTATAAAGCATCAAAATTAATTTCAACGGCTCTTAAAAATTCTACATCTATTGCAGAAAAGCAGCATCTTTTAACGTTATTAGCCCGGGTAAAAAGCTTTACGGCGATTATTAGAGCATTGGAAGTAACCGGGTTTGGATATGCAGAACGAAAGGAGACAGCAACACATCGTGTTAAATGGGATGACTTACACTCAGCATTTAAATCTAGAGTCAGGACTGGAATAATCACAAACCTGAAAAACACCGATGCTAAATCGTTCCTAGAAGACTGTGCACCCTTACTTAAAAGAAGAATTCAAAATTGTTTAAAAGTTGATAATTCCTTTAAGGTTAACGCTGTGCTATGTGGAGAGTTCCAAGTTACTAAAGACAGTCTAACTCTAAGTGAATATAAATATCTTAATTCAAAGAATGCTGTTATTGACCAAAATACTAACTTCGATGAATGGTTTCTAGAAAATGTGCAAGATCAGTTGTTAACTAAATTGGAGGAGTTTCAGGAAAAAGATAGTGGTTGGGCTTTAAAGAAGCTAGTAAATTTGACAGTATCTATAAATAAGTATAATCCTCTTCGTGTAGGTAGTTATATTAAGCTACCTTCTTTCATTCAAAACAAGCAAGCTTGTATCAATGTACAAAATAATGATAATATGTGTTTTGCATGGGCTGTGACGTCAGCTTTATATCCTAATAAGTACAATTATAACTTGCCGTCATCATACCCAGATCCTAAGACAGTACTGAATTTGAAGGGAATACAATTTCCTATGACTTTGCGACAAGTATCTAGATTTGAACACCAGAATTATTTATCAATAAATATTTATCGGCTGGAAAAATATCGAAATAAGTTTAATGTTATCCCAGCTTATTTAACAAAAGCCAGAGTAGAAAAACATGAAAATCTTTTATTGGTACAGGATAAGTATTATGATACAGATGATGATGAAATAGACACAGATATTTTCTCTGCTAAGCAGCATTTTGTGTGGATAAAAAACCTATCTCGCTTAATGTCAAAACAGCTCAGTAGTCATGAACAAAAAAAGTATATTTGCGACCGTTGTCTTCACTTTTTCTATTCTGAAGAGAAGTTAAATAAACATATTCAAGATTGTGAGATGGTAAACAATGGTGCAGTGCCTAAAATTCCAACAGAGGAGCAAAAGTGGGTAGAATTCAAAGATTTCAAATTCAAGGAAGAAGCCCCCTTTATAATTTATGCGGACACTGAATGTCTTCTGGATCCAATTGAAGATGTTGGAAGTAAAGCAACTTTAAACTACCAAAAACACATTCCGTATAGCGTGGGGTTTTATGTTAAATGTTCATATGATGATACTCTCTCATTTTATAAGTCGTACACTGGACAAGACTGCATGCAATGGTTTGTTAAGGAACTTGTTAGTTTTGCTGAAGACGTTGAGACAGTTTTTTTTGTGTGATTTGCCCATGGAAAATCTTTCTGCTGAACAAAATCAGATTTTATATAGTTCCAAGCTGTGTCATATTTGCGAAAAACCATTCTCGTCTGACGACATTATAGTTCGAGATCACAGTCATATCACTGGTAAAATAAGAGGGGTAGCTCATGAAAAATGTAATCTTAACTTTCAAGATAGTCATACAATACCCGTTCTTTTCCATAATATGAGTTCCTATGATGGTCATTTGGTATTAAAGGCATTGGCAGAGGTACCAGGAAAAATCGATATTTTACCTGTGAACAAAGAGAAATATATTTCATTTACGAAAAATATTCCAGAAAATTTGGTGCAGTTAAGATTTATAGATAGTTTTCGATTTTTGGCTTCTGGGTTAGATAAGTTAGCATCATACTTATCAGATTATCCAATTCTTAAATCTGAATTTGCGGAGCTCTCTGAAGATCAGTTTTCATTGCTCTGTAGGAAAGGAGTATTTCCATATGATTTCATGAGCAGTTGGGATAAATTAAGCGAAACCAAATTGCCTTTAAAAATTCAATTCTATAACAGATTGAATGACTCTCTGATAAGCGATATGGATTATGCTCATGCGCAAAAAGTCTGGAACTCTTTAGGTTGCAAGACAATGCAAGATTATTCTGATCTTTATCTTAAAACTGATATTTTGCTTCTAGCAGATATTTTTGAAAAATTTCGCAAGACATCTTTTAAAACCTACGGCATTTCTCCTACACATGCGTACACCTTGCCGGGGTATGCTTGGCAATGCATGTTATTTCAAATGTCTAGAACAAGTCAAGTAAAACTCGAACTGTTGACCGATTTAGATATGATTATGTTTGTTGAAAAAGGCATAAGAGGGGGATTAAGTCAGTGTTCTAAGCGATATGCTGAAGCCAATAATAAGTACATGCCTTCATACGACGCTAATAAAGAGGAGTCATATTTGATGTATTTTGACATAAATAACCAATATGGTTGGGCAATGTCTCAATATCTGCCATATGGATGCTTTAAATGGCTTTCTAGTGAAGAAATTAACAGTCTTAATGCAGTCAATGTCTCTGAAGAAGCTGACACAGGATATATCTTAGAAGTTGATTTAAAAATTCCCTTCGAACTACATAATAAATTTTCAGACCTTCCACTTTGTCCAGAACATCAAAAACCTGAGGGTGCTAATAATATAAAACTTCTGGCTACCCTGCATGACAAGGATAAATATGTCATTCACTATAGGAACTTAAAGCAGGCATTAGCATTAGGGGTGCAATTAAAAAAAATACATAGGGTGCTGTCATTTAGTCAATATCCATGGTTAAAGCCATATATTGATTTGAATACTAGTCTAAGACAGGCAGCTAAAAATGAATTTGAGAAAAATTTATTTAAGCTTATGAACAATGCTGTATTTGGAAAGACTATGGAGAATGTTCGGAATTATTCCTCAGTGAAATTAGTTATGAATTGGGAAGGACGCTATGGAGCCGAAGCTTTAATATCAAAGCCTGAATTTAAAACATGTACTATAATAAATGAAAATTTTGTAATTATCGAACTTGCAAAGTCAAAAATTTATTTCAACAAACCTATCTATGTAGGAATGTCTATTCTAGATATAGCCAAAACTACCATTTACAATTTTCATTATAATTACATGCTGCAAAATTTCTCTAATTGCAATGTCCTTTATACCGATACCGATTCGCTAATATATGAAATTAGAAATATAGATATTTATGAAGTCATTAGAAGAGACTGTCAACAATATTTTGATACATCTGATTACCTTGTGGACAACATATATGGAATTCCAAATGTTAATAAAAAAGTTGTATAAAATGTATGCTACAAAAGTGCATTTTACCTTTGACGAAATAGAACAAGAAAGATTGAAACTGGCGGTGACTGGTAAACAACGACAAGAAATTGAATGTTATCTTTCGAAAAAGGGGTTAACAAAAAAAATTAAAGGTATTAAGAAGTCGGTAATTGAAAATCAAATATCATTTGAAGATTATGTTAAGTGTCTGCAAACATTTACGGATAAACAGATTTCACAGAATTTAATAAGATCCAAAAATCATGATATATATAGTGTAAAACAAAGTAAGATAGGTTTAAGCCCTCATGATGATAAGAGACGAATTTCAAAATCCTCTGCTGACACGATTCCTTGGGGACATTGTTCGATAATGGAAGGCTAGTCAAAAATATATTTTACCTAACAATCAACCTAACTTTTCCAGGAGTGTATACTCCTAAACATGTTTATCTACAAGAATATAGACAAATACATATTTAAAATTAAAACAGATCACAAATAATTTATAAATTCCCAAATTAATGTTATAAGTTTGAAAATGATTAATAAATTACCACATGAAATTAAAAAATGTCATTATGGGTAAAAATAAAATTACTTGTTGTTTCACTATTTATTCAGTTACTGGCACGCGTGTTTCGACTCTTTCGGATCATTTTCAAAGAAGTTATTAATTATTATTATTTTTACCCATAATGGATAATATACGGTTTCACCATGAATGTAACCCAACGCAAGTTAATTACATTAAAAAATGTCTATTATTATTATTCTGTTTAAGAGCCAGCTCAAATCATTTTTTATCTTATTTCTGGTGACATTCGATTGTTAATTGGTTTCTAAATGTTAAAATAATTAAGCGAATATGTAGATATCTATAACTGTTTGAAAGGATTTGTATTTGTGCCAAGTACCTACGTGAAACTATTTAAACCTTGTTATCACTTAGTTTTAAGTTTAGGTTGTAAGTATTACACTATTGACCATTCCTATACAATTTGTAATTATTGTCATAGGTATATATTACAGAACAGATGGGGATATTATGTTGATATGCAAATATAATTTGGAAAAAAAAGGAATAATAAGTATATTGTGTATTTTATATCTGTAAAAATGTTCAAAGAAATTATTTGTGTAGTAGGTAGTGTCAATAAACATATATTATTTAAACATTGTTAGTTGTTTTATTTAAAAATATTTCTCGTAACGACGAGTGTCGTATGTGCAAAATGAGAATTCTGGGAAAATGGGGTAGGTTAACACATTTTTTTTTGTTTTAGTTACCTTTTGCATTATGCTATTCTTTTCAGATACAATTTATTTTTGGGGGTATTTTTTGATATAAATTTATTGGTAGGTAATAGTTTCAGAATGCAAACAAAATATTTTGTTGTTATAAAATACACTTACGGCGTTTTAAATTATTATACCTAGTTCACCCTGCTAAAAATCAAACAGAAAAATCCTTACTGTTGAGACAAGTACTTACTATATGGTATTTTTATATCCGAACTAATTTGCATTGTATAATTAAGGTAAAATAATTAAATATGCACAGTAAATCTGGCTCATGGATGCATTTTAATTATTTGGGTGCAAAATCAATAAAAAAAAAATGTGTACTTGCGTAGGTATCTACTGCTAGATAATGTGGCAGCATTCAAATGCCAAAAACCTACCTACATAAGGAAAAAACACTTAAGACTTTCTAAGTTAGGTACCTAAGTATATGCATAGAGGAGGATAGGTAGGTAATACATTTTACCCATAAAGCAATTGAGGAAATTTAGAATATAATTTTCGTAACTGTTAGATACAGTAATATTTATTACCTTTTGTCTGTTATATCTGATTTTATAACTTACAAATGCAAAATATTAACTTAAGATTTGAAAAAGGTTTAAATGCCTATAGGGTGAAAATACTGCTTTCTTAAAAGCGAAAAACGGATTTCGCACCACCAAAATTACCATAAAACTGTAGGTACGTATATCTATAGGTACCCACCTACTTAGTAGGTAACTAAAAATTGATCAAATTGCATTACGGCACTTCTTTTTACGACGCAGTATAATATAACCGTGGTGTGATGTTAATCTTTATTTGCACGTTTTCTTGAAAAACTAATAAATTTTATATCTGCTGTTTCTTATATTTTATTGTGTTGCATCTAACAACAGCACAGTTTGACGATATTTATTGTTCATATTATGTACAATTTTATTGTAAATAAAAAAATATAAATTGTTTAAATCAGCCTAAACTGTTACGTTTTACTTCGATTAACAAGCTGAAACGCGTTTGTAAAGATAATAAAGAAATACTCGTGGGTAACATCTGCGCCCCTGCGCGACCGATACGGAAACGCGTCTGCATTGTAAGCATATCATCCACCACGAATAACATTTACCGCAAGACAACGTAGCTCAATGGTTAGAGCGTAGCCTGCATGTGCCGATGGACGCGGGTTCTATCCCCGAAGAAACCAGCTTTTTTTCTGCATTAATCGTCAACTCTCAGAAGACAGTGGCATATTATGGGTAGTTAGTTTGGAAGAGGTTGTATGAGTTAATAATTTTGACGTCGCGACGCCCTCCGAGGGGGCCCAAATGTTTAGTACGCCCCTGACCCGGCGTCGGTTCGCTTGAAAAACAGAATGGACCTTAAATTTCCTTATGGAGATTTACATGTAAAAAAGCTCAACTCTAATCCCGGAACGCCTTAGATTATCTACTGATTAATATGAATTAATGTTCGACAATTAAAAATGGATTATACCTACAGTTAGAATAAAATATTCTTGACTTACAGAAATAGTAAATTAACTGTTAATACTATTTGAAATCATAAAAAATTTATGCGTCAAAAATCCCAATTGTAAAAATATATTGAAATAAACAACAATTGCAATAAATGGTCTCAGTCTCAATCATGATATGCCTACTTATAGAGCGGCGCCCCAAGAGAGTCGCTCTTCCTTTAAACTAACGTTCTAAAAATATATAGTGACAATGTAAATACTTATATAACCTGATTCATTCAAGATCCTTGTCGGGCCGGTACTTACCTATGGAGCTCCATCATGGTGCAACATAAGTACGTCCGAGCCGAGTAAGTTCCAGGTAATTCAAAATAGGGCATTAAAGACGATAACAAATATCCCTAGGTATAGGATGAACAGGGTTCAGCATAACGATTTTAAAATACAGACGATTAACGAGTTCTTTCTAAGTATTATAACTGATTACTACCTACAAACAAACGGACGTATCGATAAACGACCTAATAACAAACTCACATACAAAAACTAGACCAAACGCAACATATAAACTAACTAAATACTAGCTCCCAGTGCGTGAGCCCAATATACAGTAGAGAAGTACTGGAAACAGTAGAGAAGCACTGGAAACAGTAGGGAAGCACTGGAAACAGTAGGGAAGCACTGTCCGACAGCGTCCAAATGATGGGAAACCGGCGCCAACGCAAGCAGCTCAAAATTTCAGAGGAAACACGCAAGCACGAGACATAACAATTCAAAGCTCCGGCCGATTAAACATTAAAAATTAAACAAAAATGATGAATAATCAAACAATAACCAGAAAAATGTGAAAGGTATTTTACCTGACGTAAGGATTCCAACGAAGATCTTGTATGTAATACCTATTTACCTAACGAGTCCGAGAAGTGTTAAGTAAAATGTTGTTTTACGAGCGTGAGAAAAGTTGCGATAGAGAGGTACTAAATGTTCAAACAACTTTCAGCACTAGTGAGAAAAAAAAAGAGAATATTTTTTTTTTCTGGCAAAACATTTTTTAGCATTCAAATTCATCGAGTTAAAATACCTGGGATCTTATAACATTGATAACATAAAAAAAGAAACAAGAAATTATGTATAATTCCGCTTTTTTATAGTCTGTAACTATACCACTAGAAAACGTAATTTTATAGTGGTAGACTATACAGTAAAAATAATTAAAATGAATTAGCACGTCTTCAAGAATCAACTTTTAATCTTTGACAACATTAACCAGCTAAACAAGCCAATTTCGAATGAAACTAATTTGGCTCAAACAAAGAAAATTATACAAAGACTGTTAAATTTTCAAGCCCTCGATGGACGCCAACTTTGTCTACCCACGCAGATTTGGCGTCCATCGGAATCGAAGGCTCCTGTATAGCCATTCATTTGTGGATTGTATGCTTTAACATTTTATGAAGATGATATTATCATATATCAGCTTAATAGTATTATTTAAATTATCGCTTCTGTGGAGATTACAATATTTCGCTGTACAGTGTGTGTAAAAAGTCCCGGTGCTGCTAGTCATTTAAAAAAATAAACAAGTTAGCGGAAAACGTTATCAAATAAAAGTAAGTAAGTACTAATGCTTGTAAAAACTTTAATTCAAAATTAGTTGGGATAAACACGGTGGCTCAAAATCTAATGTGATCAGTTAAAAATATATTTCTTTGCATAGCACTACCTATTTTTTGCAATATGTTTTGATCTGCTTAAAATTATTAACTAAATAATATCTATATGTAAGATTCCCTAGTTCCAGTTGCAGAGCTATAGTACTCAATATTATTATTCCGAACATGTATATACAGGATGTTCGTTGGGTGAACTGTTTTGGGCTCTCCAAAAGCATGATTTTCTAAGAAATATAATATACCTCAGTCAACTAAACTTGATTTATTTTATTTAGTAAACAAAGCATTCACCTATTCGACTCGATTGTCATCTACATACCTATCTGTATCAAGAGAGCGAGGATTCTCGTATCTAAAGCTCGTTAAAACTTATTCTCGTATTACAATTTCCAGGAGCGACCGTCAAGTTTCTCACAATAATTATTGGGAAGTAGGTACTAAACTAAAATAAAATTCTAAAAGAATCTGTAAAAAACATTGAATTGTATGCCGTAATTACACCATTTTGTCGGCATTTTGCCACATCTAAATATCTAGTTTTATTTTATTAACAATTGTGTCATCTTAAGAAATAGAAATAATATACCGAACCAGGCGCAGATCCAGGGGGGGGGGCGGGGGTAATGACCAACAAGATGTGATACTACATAATATAATTATCATAAAATAACCCACCTTTTTGTATAGAAATAAATAAAAATGGACATGAAATTATATAATTTATCATACATTCAATTTCAATGCAAATATTAGAATAGTAAACAAAAACAAAATTTGGGCGTGGTCTCCAAAAATTTTCCCCTGCTGCGCTACTTTTGCACCCTTCACATTTTTGCCGACCCTGCATGCGCGAGCCGCCACTGCCAACAGCATCCAAGATTTAATACCCTTAAGTATTATCATGCAATTACGACACACACTGTATATTCATTTGTTCGTTCCTTTACTTTTACCACCTGCAAAATTATACCACGTCGTTTAAAGTCAGAATTTATTCACCGCCTGTGTTTAGAAGTAGGCAATTTAATCTGCAATATCAAAATGCACATTGTTCTGCTTTTGCTTATCATTTTACGTTGGGATTATTCTAGCACCAAATGACAATATTATTTTTTATGATAACACATTAATTTTTATATCTGTATATGAAAAACATTGGCAATACCCTAACAGAGGCCTCCTAAGTATAAGACAATTTTGGGTTGATGCTATTATGCTACGAGTGATCAAATGTCGATCTATGCAGCTAATAGGGAGATTATTCTTTAATAATGTATGTACCATTGCGCCCAAAAAATCAATTTTACTTCTCCCAGGCCATTACAAAATTTTCAACTTGGATATTTAAATCAGTCCGTCTGACAATATGTCAAAAATTTTTATTTATTGTCAAAGTGGTAACAATAAATATAAAGTGGTAAAAGTGCCTGCGTTAAGAGTAGAACAAAAAGCTATTTTATATACGCGACCGAGAGAATATGTTTCTATAAGAGATATTGCTGAAGAATTAAATATAAGCAAAAATACCGTGCTCTTGTGTAAAAGTAATATAGCCGAAGCCGAAAGTTGAACTATTGGGAGAAAGCAAGGATCCGGCCGTCTAAAAATCTCAACAGAAGTGCAAAATAGGGACGGCATTAACTATTTGCACAACAATCCCTTTGAAACAGCAATAAAAGCTGCTCACGAAACAAATGGTTCAGTCAACACTGCTCGTCAATGTCGTTGCTCTGCCGATTTTGCACGTAACTATGTCAATCGAAATAACATATTATGGGGAGCAATTATTTTTTTCGATAAAAGGCATTTTAAAGGGAAATGAAAGTCTGTCTTTACCACCAAAATTTTTTTATATTAACTACACTACACCCTAGATTTGGGTATCGAGGGCATATATATGGGAGGGATTCACCATATGAGATGTTCAATATACATTCAAGTTTGACTAGTTTCGACCTTAGAAAAGATCATCATCAGCAACTCTATATAATTATAATGTATACAAGGTAAAACACAGTAGTGGATGATTCAATGAATGTGTGTGCCTGCCCATGGACTTGACTGGGAACGTCCCTTTGCCTACACAAATAGGTTAAGAATAAGGGGTTAATTGGAACACTTGTTGAGTATTGAGTGTAGAGGTTTTATATTTATTTGACGTAAGCTAATAACTGTAAATAGTAGGAGAAATAGGTCTTAAACAAGTTTGTTTTTTCTCTTGACCCATGTTAGTAGGGAAATGATTTTATTTATTTTCATTAAATATATTATTGAGAGAAAAGGATTAGGATTTTGAATTTGTGGTGGTATTCTTTATGGAATAGACTTTTTAATTAAGGTGGGTTAATTTTTTTATTTTTTAATATAACATTTTTAGATGTCAGATAGAACTAAAGGTTTGTTTTATGTTAAATTTCGGTACCTTTTAGTTCGTTTTTTATTTGTATTTCTCAGTCACTCAAAAAGTTTTTGTGACAGTTTGTGATACTACTTAAAGAGAAAATGCCCAGACAGTGCAGAAAAATAGACTATTCACGTCGAAATCTAAGTTTCCACGGGTAATTTGAAGTTTGGGGTTAGGTTTACTAACATAGGCGTGGGAGCTGCGGTTTTCGTTTGTTTTACCCATTAAATCTCACTTAGGTTGGTTTTCTGGGGTACTAGTATTATGATTTAATCGTATCGTAACTTTTAGGTTTCCCGCTGACCCTAGTAGACTGTGGCTTGAAATTTTAAATCTTCAAGATAAAGTCCTTCCGAAGAGTGCTGACATAATATGTTCTAAGCATTTTGAGGAGCAGGATTTTCCTTATAGGGCAGGTGGCTCCCGCATACTTAAGAAGCAGTTCCAAAGAAACCATTTGTGCCTTCCGTTGCAGATGACAGGTAACTAGGCTAGTCACACAAAATATGTTTTTACTTTAAAGTTTTAAACTAACAAAGTAAAAAAATATAAATATAAATAAAGTTTTTACTATTATTTTTTATTTTGACAAGTAAAACTAAAACATTATATAACTATATAAACTAATAATGATTTTAGCCCACCTCGAACCATCAGCAAGTGTGGATGCCACAAAGTTCACATCGAAGCCTAGATTCCCCATCTACTTTAAAGGTTGAACATCAAAAGTCCTAGTTCAGTAGGATCTTCAACAACCTTAACTGGTTCGGGAACAAAAGTTCAGATATTAAAAAAAAATAGGAAAAGCTTCAAATAGTATATCTAACGAAGAACTTGTGCGGCTAAAATCAGGTTTTAAAGGAAAGCTTAGTCTTGTAAGAAGATCAGGAAAGAGGTAAATATTTTTTGACAGTTTTGGTAACAATATAATGACTAATAATCATCACAGGTTACCCTATTTATTATAATATGTGAACATAATATAATGTACAGTGTGTCCATGAGTGGAGTTGACAAAGGGAAAATAATTGTTGTAGGAAAGGAAACTACCTTGGAGATATGTCATTGGAAGATTGTGACAGTATACCTAAAAGGAATTTTAAGGTGATGAAAAACACAACAATAAACAGAAAAAAAATGAAGGGACTTAATACCACTATATGAAGGTTAAGAGCAAGGATTATGACTTTAACTGGCTTACTCAAGTTTCTCAAAGAGGGTGGTCAGGAACAAAATTTACTGGTTATGTGAATATTGGTACTAATTTAGATACTACCGGAGGCAAAAGAAGTGCTTCTGTTTATGGTAGTAGGTTTAAATTATTATTGTTATGTATTTGTTAAATGATATAAACTCACAATCTTGGTATAAGATTTCTTCAACAAGTATTGGAAGTAGTCTTTGGAGGCTACCTTTAGACAGTCATAACTTCCTTATAAGACATTTAAGGACTTTTATTCATAGGAACTTATTTTCATATGTAGAATATCTCCTTGAAATATACGAAAGGAATTTCCGGACACCCTGTGTAACACTTGTTTTGTACATAAAGCAAATTACTCTAATTTGATTTACATGATTTATTTAAAAACCCCATACCCGCCTACCTTTTCTTATTTTATCAAACCAAAAAAGAAATTGGTTATATCTAGAGCTAGGTCCTATGTTTTCTTTAAAAAAAACCGCGGTTTTATTGATAAAAAAAAATAAAAATAAAGGAATCATTCAGATTTTACAATTGGATAAATATTTTATCATCAGTTTTCTTTGAACCCTAAACATCTACTGTCAGAATTTTGGCAGGCTAGTTCAGCCGCAAGGCAATTTCATGTTACTTAGAAACCGTAAAAGCATTTTGAATTTATGAATACTTCACCTAAAATTTTCGATCATATTTTGTCAAAACTGATTACAAATTAACACGAAACTGTTACGCCACTGAATAATTTTACCAATATGACCATGCTTTGCAGCGTTGCGCTTTTTGTCTCATCACAGTTTGAGTCCAGCTTCTAAGTAGAAGCCGCAGTAAATACCCCTCACCCCCCCTTCCCTGTTTGTTGTTTGAGACAGACGATAGACCTTTTTATGAATGACTGGGTACGTCTATCTTGTGTTAAGTCGATGGTTACGGCAGTATATGGAAAAAATTTAATATTCGAGCATAACAATTCCCCAATTTATCCACCTCAATATTTACAAGAAAATAAAATAAATGTTTTACCGTGGCCATCTAAGAGTACCGATCTTAGCCGATCTTTACCGATCTTAAATCTGTATAATATAAACATGACTGTAGACCCAAAAATCGACAGGAATTACTACAAGAGAAAACAAGGGAATCAAAGGGTCTGATATCTGAGGAGCATAAGAAACTTAGTTTTCAGTATGCCTCTAGGACTACAAAAATTCCTTGATAATAATGACTCTATGACTAAATATTGAAATGTAAAAAATAATATATTTTATGGCATTTTATTTTGTGATTTTTGATATTTTAACACAAATAAATAAAATGTTTTGTACAAGCTTTAAGCTTTGTTTTACTTTAGAGGGTATATAGGGTGGCCCACTCTCAACGCAGGCTTCCATAGCATCTAAACTACTTACCTTTTAATATTTTTTAATAACAGAGTCATAGGGAGGCCTTAGGCCTACAGTTTTAAAATTATTCTAAATTATACAGGGTCTCCCAAATAGTCAGGGCAAATGAAACATATTTTTTTTTAAACTATATCTTACATTACTTTTGAATTCTAAATAAAATTACAATTATTTTTTAGTAAGTGCATTATAAGTCTAAACTTAATAGTTTCTGAAATATCGAGTTTTGAAAAATTACATTTTTTAAATTTGACAGCGTCTAGCTATCTAACGATACGCCATATAGCAAAACGGCTTACATGTTCCTATCTTCCTTCTTTATTATCTTTCCAAAAATGCCGCCAGCTTCCGGTTAAACCGGAAGTACAATATTTCCGGCTTTTGAGCTACATCCGGTTTAACCATACGTTGACACTTTTAGAAAGATAGTAGAGAAGTAAGATAGGGACATGGAAGCCGTTTTGCTCTAAGACGTACCGTTAGAAAGCTAGAAGCTCTCAAAGTTTAAAAATGTAATTTTTCAAAACTCGATATCTCAGAAACTATTAAGTTGACACTTTTAGAAAGATAGTAGAAAAGTAAGATAGGGACATGCAAGCCGTATTGCTCTAAGACGTACCGTTAGAAAACTAGAAGCTGTCAAAGTTTATAAAAATGTCAATTTTCAAAACCCGATATCTCAGAAACTACTAAGTTTAGACTTATAATGCACTTACTAAAAATTAAGTGTTATTTTATGTAGAATCCAAAAAAAATATTGTAAGACATAGGGTGTTCCATTTAAAAAAATATAACTTTGCCATAAATATTTTTTTTGGGCCATCCGGTATATTTCAAAATAATTTTAAACAGTAGGCCTAATGACTCCCTATGATATTAAAAAGTTGAGTAGTTTAGATGCTATTAAATCCTTAGTTGAGAGTGGGCCACACCGTATAACAATCCAGGACTACTTTCTGAAGAATACCTATATCGAAATAGTTATATTACTTATTATCTATTTCTCCAGTTTGTAAATCACACCTACTTTAATTATAAAGGTAAATTTCTAATAAGAATGAATTAATACAAAAATTTTAATTTCCAATTCTAAACAAAAAATGTCTCTTGAATTTTTTGCCCAAAATAAACCCAGTTTGCATTTATGACGATGTATCTCTGTAGTTGTTCGTAAAATAATTTTTTGCTGCGAACTGGTTTATTTTGGGCAAAAAATTCAAGAGACATTTTTTGTTTAGAATGAAACAGGCTATCGGAAATTAATTTTTAAATGGTAAACAAATAATAAGGCAAAAAGTTGCATTGGAAATAAATTTTAGGGGTTGCGCTTTCCACCCCTTACAACCATGGGGTAAACCAAATAAATTACTGGCTAAGTGTCTTTTTGGTAGTAGAAAATGTCAGGTTAATTTCAATATTGTAACTTTTTTAGTGCTTGTGAAAAAAATTGTTAAACAAATTTTATGTACCCCCTTTAAGGGGCTGTATCTTAATAAGGGATGCTCCAATAAAGTTTGTTTATATGAAAGATCCTATCTTTTTTTCGATGAGGAATCAGCCCCTTAAATGTTTTACACTTATTTAGTTACACCCTGTATATAGACTAAAAATCTTACTTTTTAAAACTTAAATATTAAACTAGTTATTTATTTTTATTAATAAAGACTAATATTAAGGTGTCTCAATGCATAGTTTTCATTATTCGATAATTAATTTGTCATACTGTAAAATATCTTTTAATTAATTATTTAGTTCTATAATTAGTAGAAACCGCAATAGACAGACTATTTCTTTTATCTATCCACTAAGGATAGCAAGCGGCTATATTTCAAAATACATGCGTAAATTTTCAGGAGAACAATTTTAATAGGTAAACTGGTTTAGAGAAAATGCTGGAAATTATTTTTAAACTTGCTCATTTGCGGCTAGAGGACCAACTACCGATACCGAAATAAAAATTCATTATTTAAAAAATGGTTTAATCACGCTACTGTCTTAACAACAAGAATGGAAAGCTTATCCATTTTTGCGACAGTTTAATCCTAACTTTTTTTCACTAAGATTTGACTATAGCGTAAAAAGTCTCCTCTATTGAGACTGAGATTTTGCATTTATCTGTTGGTTGAATAATAAATTCAGATCTTTTAGAGAAATATAAACACCTTTTTTAAACTTACCTTATTATTCCTTACACCTATTTGTTAACGTTGTCGAGATATTAACAATGATTATAATTAAGAATTAATTACCATTTTTTTTTAAACATAACCTGTGAATGCTGATGTTTTTAAACTCCGAAATACTAAGTGAAATTTGGTTCGGAGTCAGGCAACACCCGAAGGCCTTTTTCCACTATAGGCAAATCTTAGTTGCAGTATACAGGGTGGTCTTAAAATACAGGTATTTTGGATTACTGGATTTTTTTCAAATAAGACAACCTGTATATTTTTACCAATTATTGAAACAGCTTCTGATATCCGTTCTTCATTTATTTATACTATACCTATACCTAATTCGCCAAGTTTCTGACTTATAAGCATTAGGTATTTGTTTACAAAAGTTATTCCTTTTCTATTTTTAATCAGTGTCTCATGCAGTCCATGTGCCATATTACTGTTATCATTTGAGTCTAGATAGATTTACTGGTGATTTATATTTTTTTTCTTCAAACATACCATAGCTCTACATTCTTGGCGTAACAATTATTCTGGTCAGTCAAGAATATTTGCACCAATAGAAAATTTAGTATTTTCGTATGATTATATTTTTAATAATCGAAATAATAATCATATTATAATGTACCTATATTTTCAAAGCATAATTTTTTTACTGAATACATTTTCTTAAGTGGCTAAGCATCTGTTCATGTTAGTTTATTTTAGAAAAATAATATCCTACTTAACTGATTTGAATTTATAGTATACTTTATATAAAAAATGTATATCTACTTACCACAAACATTAGGTTGGCCAGACCTAACATGTACTTAATGCACTTCATTCCAAAATCTAGGTCCTTTTGGGCCGCCATTATTGACAAAATATTAGAACAAATAATATTATTTTCGTGCACCGATTCAAATTTATTAATACACTAACAAAATATCACCTGTTATCATTTTAATGTTTATCAGTAAGATTAGAGCGACAACGGACTGATAAGGCTATCAAGTTATTAAGTTTCTACGCTTTACCATTGTTTAAAGTATTATAGTTGTTTTTATATTAAGGATCTTATGACGAATTATTTATCTTATTTTTATATATTGCTATACGGAGATGTTCTGGAATTTTTTACTGCCCCGAAACGTGACCTCATCGAACTAAAATGGTGGCTCAATTTAATAGTCACGTTGCAAACTTAAACTTTTGGAAATATTATAAAAATACGAAAAAATAAATTGGTACCTACATGAATTACTCAATTCAATCCATCGAAGAGATTTTCTGATGTGATTTATTTTAATCAGTTTCCCCATATTCTAGCATTGTATTTAAGAACTTTGATCAGATAGAAAGATAAAACAAAAGTTATTAGGAACCGATTAGGAAAATATCATGCTACTATGTCCAAATATGCGTGATATGTTATAATAGAGGTAAAATAAGCATTTGGTGAGTTTTGATTTTTTGCTTAAACGGACATGTAGCTAAAATATCGGCAATGTAGTGTTGCCGCTTCTACTAGAAAGGAGTAGCAAATTTGATATTTTAAACAGAATATATAAACTTATTTTTGTAATCTTTATTAGTTTCTTATCAACATCCCTTATTATTTCCCTCAGTCAGAAAAGCCGAAGGAAACTCCTGCATCGACCAGACGAGTCGGCCATTGCAGGCAGCATTCAAGCTTCTAGCCTCACTGACGGTCGTCATATGACACAACGCATCTGGGGATGGATTTGGCGAAAGAAAGCAACTAACCTTAAGATTTCTAGTTGTTGGTACTAAGCCCGTAAACTGGCGGTAACCCCTGTAATTTAATAAGCGGCTCGTCTGGTGGTTGCCGGAGTTTCCTTCGCCTTTTCTGACTGATTCTTGTCAGATATTGGGCCAGGTTAGTTCAGGATTACCATAAGATGTCGCTCCAGGCTATATCATAGAATCTCAAATGTTGCTTTCTATCGTCGGATTTTGATTCTAGCCTCACTGACGAGCGGCGAAGCGCGTCTGTGAATGGATCCGGCGAAAGGAAGCAAATAACCTTTAGGTTCCCACTCTGATGTCAACTATCACTGATTTGAAAAGTTCCTGAAATTCGTTCTGCATTTATGTATGTACCATACCTATACCAAACTAGTCAATGGCTGACTTATAAGCTTCTATTTGAAAGAGTTTTTCCGTACGGCTTTTATTCAGTGGGCCGTGCAGTATTGTCACGACTTAGTGCCGTTTTGGTCCTAGAGGGGTCTTGGAGTAGGAAATAAGACGCTCCTCTAAAAAACAAAGTACCCTTTTATTAAAAATAAGTATTTTACAATAATTTACCCAGAGACCGCTTAGCATGTTCCGGGGGACCTTTTTTGGGGGTCGTAACTGGGTCCTACTAGGGGATGTTAACTAGGATAGTAGGTTCACAGTAGGGACTCAGGAGAGGGGCTTAGATCGTTCGTTCTATAGCACTCCTGAGGGGTGTTCTTTTAAAGGAAGGGATCAGGAGAGGGGCTTAGATCGTTCGTTCTATAGCACTCCTGAGGGTATGGGAGGTGACCAAGTCGGAAAGACGAAGGTGCCTTACCCATCGTACGCTCCGGTTTTTATACACAGAAAGTGCTGATTATTGTTTAACTGTTCTTGACCGTGAGCGTACAGTGGGTTAGACTCTTGATGGCGCGCAGTGGTCGAGTCATGTGAAAGTTGATTAAACTTATGGGTGCCGCCATTTTGTTGACATGCCCCCCCTTTGAAAAACATTGGACCCCAATGTTAAGGAACATGCTAGGCTTGCTTTACAACATTTTCGAATTACAATACATATATATTTTATATTGCTTCTTTTTCCTTCCTTTCTGTCTGTTGATTTTTCATCCCAGTCCACCAGTTTGTCTGACTTCCAGCCGGCTATGTCCTTTTGGTTACTAGTGTTCCTGATGCTTGACTTGCCGCCGGATGATCTGGTGTCCTTGTGCCAACTGGTGGAGACGTGGGTGTTACATGAAACAACAGAAAGATCTTATGTAGTATCGGTAGCTTAATATCTTAAGTATAGATTGAGACCTTATATCCCCTTATAATTACCCTTTTTGATCTTTTAATATAATAAATATAAATGTGTATATAATAACTTGTTTATTTGTATATATGTAATAATATAAAAAGTTATGAATGGCCATACTGTAACAAACGGTATAAAAGTAAAAAACCAAAAATTCTCGAAATATTATTTACATTAGGCAATTATACCCTAAAAATATCAAATTTAAACGAAAAAAGACACATTCATCATACGCATTCTCAACTTTCTACACTTCAAAAAAAAATTCTTTCCTTGACGCCCGCTTGCCTCAGTACCTCTAATACTTCGACTCTGCTGAAGATCACTTCCTCAGCTAACAGCATGGCTCCTTTACAATAGGATTGCCCTTACGCTGTTTTCAACTTCTACGCCTTGACTCTCATTGGTTCTGAGCGTAGGTAGATTTCCGCCTCTATACGGGGCTGCTCCTAAAAACTCTTAAAAAAACCCATATATCCAAATGTACCGTATGATTGGGAACAACATCTTCTAGGCCTTGACTCACATTGGTTCTGCGCGTAGGTAAACATCTGCCTAAACAGGGCTGCTCCTAAAAAACTCTTAAAGAAAAAATCATGTAGGGGAGACTGGTACACAATGAAACATATTTTCGAAAATGTTTTTTTTTTTTTTAAACCTATTAAAGGGAAACAAGTTACAAGAACATTTTGCCTGAACTGATTATTAACCCACAGATAGTATAATTTAGTTTTCAAAAATTTAAACACTGGAATGAGGTTATCCATAAAATAATGGTCGCTGCATTTGTTTCATTGTGTACCATGGGTGGTACACGTTGACACTTCAGGTAGTACACAATAAAACATTTATATTTTCTTCCAAATGTATAACAGAAATAAAAATAATCATAGAGCTATGACAAAAGGTTTTAACAAAATTCGTATTAAGAAAAATGATGACACACTTTTAGAGACATTTATGTTATTCTTAACGAACAATAATGTTTTGAAATTCTACCCCAAACTTATAATAGGATGAAAGTCTCTAATTTTTTGTGCACATAGGTGATGGTAGCAACATAACAAAATCTGATTTATGGGCCGTGTGAATGTCGGGGATGTTTGGAAAATGGAATGCATTTAAAATTTTGCTGCTTCTCCTTAAGTAAGAAACTCTGAATTCATCTAAATCTACTTCTAAAATTTTGGCAACATAATGAATGTTGTTTTCAAATTTTACAAGTACAAAGGAACCCTCAGTAATTTCTGTGGTGTTCAGGTCATTTGTTTTATGCAATTGTTCTTGCTTTTCCTGTGGCATGAAATAATGGAGTTGATCAAGTGTTAAATCATCATCTGAAGAATCCATAAATTCAATTTCCTCATCTTCGGTTTCTGAATCTGTTTCTTCCTTTTTTTCTTTTATTTTCTTGGATTTTTTTGTTTTTTTATTTCTATTAAGTTCATCTGTGGCTATATTTCGTTTTACACTTATAATTGCCTTAGTCTTCATCTTTTCTGTTTTGTATACAAGCTCCTTCATTTCCGGCGTACTTGTAAGGATGATACTTTTTTTTGGTTTTCGCTTCCTTGTATTCTTTCTTGGTTCTGCTTTTGGAAAACCTTTAAATTGGGCTGGGGACAAAAACTCGCGAGACGTCGATGGTAACTCGTTTTCCCCCTGAATGGTTTGATCTGGATCTGTATTTAAATTATTAGTTTCGGAAACCCCTGCCAAATTATTATCATTTACCATGTCTACCTCAGTCATAATTTTTTCGGTAATTAGAGCTTGCCTTATGTGTGCAGTTTCGACATCTGATTCGGGTCTATCAGACACAGATGATAATAAGAAGTCGGCTTCAGTAAATATGTTCTTATTAAAAGGATAGATGCCAGTGGATTTAAAACTGGACATAATATTATCTGGGTTCATAGATTTGGCATGAGCTATTCCAACACATTCCGCAATTTGATACAACGTCATAGGTACCCCTGGATGATTAAGAAGCCATGTATCAATGGCACTATTATAAAAATTTTTGAATGAAAAAAAAACAGACTTATCCAGGGGTTGTAATTTGTTACTAGTATGTGGTGGAATCGTTAAAATTATAACTCCATTATCTTTTGCGATTTCTGCTAATTCTAAAGACATGTGTGACTCATGATTGTCATATATTAGCAGTGATGGATTTTCCTTTGTTGACCCAGAATATTTAATAAAATGGTTTATTACGTGTAAAAACAAATCAGCCGTCATCCAACCACTTGGATTTGCTAAGCCCAAAGTACCTGGGGGTGCTCCATTCAACATATGAGGAACAAATTTTTTCCTAGGAAAAACCATTACTGGTGGCAAAAAGGTCCCATTAGCTCGAATTATAGCACATGTTGTTGCCAGCAAGCCTCTTTCTGCACTGGTGCAATGATTAAGTTGTTTCACTCCTCGTTGTGCTAATACCTTGTGTGGTTGTTGTACAGTTGTGGTCGCTGTCTCATCCAAATTATAAATTCTAATATCGCTAACGACTGATGGATGCTTTCTAAATATTTCTTCCAAATTAGAGAAAAACCTTTCAACGTTTGGTTTATTAAATGAAGTTAAGCGAGATAGGGAGCATGCTTCAGGCTTCCTAATGCTTAAACTAGCACTTCTCTTTATGAAAGCTCGTAGCCAGTCTTTACTGGCGGACTTGTTAGTTCTCCAAGCTTCTGGCATTTTTACATTATTTTTTTGTGCCATTTCATACGCTAATTGTCTAACTTTTAGAGTATGTAAGCCATACGCCATCCTGCTACATGTTTTAATATACTCGCTCAACAATTCTTCTTGTTCGCTTGTAAAAACTAATCGTACCGCATAGTTAGGTTCCATTCTTGCAGTGGGATCATCTTTTGCTTTTAAAACATACCTCCTTAGAGTTGCAAAATTAACATTATGCTTTTCTGCAGCAACGCGATATGCTGTTTCATTATTTTTTACCTCCGCAACAGCTGCAGCCATTTGTTGCACGGTAAATTTTGCTCTGGTCCGCTCTTTTTTACGCCGTACCATTGTGAAATCTGTAAAATAACAAAAATGGTACACAATGACACATGTATCAATGTGTACTACCAGTGAATGTTTCATTGTGTACTATCAGACATACAGGCAAAACAAGTCAGAAAAGGATTAGTTGCCGTTAATTTATCCAAACAGAATTTGGAGGTTAGAAGGACAATATAATTACAAAATAGAAAAAAAATGGTTGAAAGGCTGACGTTAAAATGTGTAAATACTATACCTTAAGTTTTCACAATTAAAAATATAATATTAGAGCACAAAATTCTTGAAAATCCGTTTAGTTCGGTCTATGAGCAGATCTAACTAACGACTAACCATTGACAATTGTATCACACTGCAACGCGTTGGAGATTTAACTTCCGGCGTTCGGGCGGCAAATTTGAATCAGTTAGGGACGATGTTTCATTGTGTACTATGTTTCATTGTGTACCACTCTCCCCTATCTAAATGCACCATAAAGTTGAGAACTGCTTCATCGTCTTTATCATTTAAACACAACAACATTTATAAATAGTCATAAAAATATAGCCAAATTGGGGAAACTATCCTGCTGGAACGCAAGACTGCGGTGACCAACCACAAAATCACCGAAAAGTCTGCCGTGCTGAGCGTCGCAAACCAGGACACCAAATTTGACGCTCTGAGCAGTTATGTTCCGAACAGGTATTGTTTTATCCTCTCTGCCACTGTTTTTCCATTCATACATATTTCATCCTTTACGCACAGCTAAAAATGTAAAATATAAGTTAATTGCAGTATGGCCAAACCTATAAATAAAAACTTTGAAAATATTTACAGTTCTAAAAAAGGCTTTAAAAAAAAAACAAATCACAAAAATATCGACCATTACTCTCCAGTTAAATAATTTCCGTACCTATAAACTAAACCTTTTAATAAATATTATCAATTGTCGCGATAAAAAAACAAAACGTAATCAAAACATGCGACATCTAAAAAAAATCCAATAAAATAAAATTGTGACCTACTAATTAAACATTACCTTTAAATTGTTTACTAATAGTATATTACATATTACCTAAAATAAAAGTGATAAACAATCATCATCATTTTTGTTACCTACTTAAATAAATCAAACATTTTGCTGCAATTTAAAGCAATGATTAAGAACCTTTTGAAGAAAAATTATAATATGAAAAAACACTTTTCAATGGCATAAAATGAGACACGCACTTATCGTAAAAAAACAATGAATTAATATTTTCATACCCTTCCAAATCATTCATGGCTCTCTGCGACCGGCGAATGGATGGCTTTCTGGCTTTAATGGCCATCGGTCCAATGCTGATCGCTGACTTGGCGGGGATAGATAGCTGACCCTTACTCAGTTCAGAGCCACTTCTATTTCGCCGTCTAACCATATTTGTAATGCCCATTTAGCACCACCTTGCTGGCTGCTTCTGAAAATCCATTTAGTGCCCTTTCTTCTTCTTCAGTGATGTTTCTGGCTGATGGTGATGATTGTTGACCTTCGTCCCCCTGCGCTGGTCACATCTTGGAGGTCCTCCTTGGCTCTAGTGTTGACTTAATTTGATGATTAAGCCTCTCGGGAACGGTTAGGCGCCTCCACCATGTCACGACTTAGTGCCGTTTTGGTCCTAGAGGGGTCTTGGAGTAGGAAATAAGACGCTCCTCTAAAAAACAAAGTACCCTTTTATTAAAAATAAGTATTTTACAATAATTTACCCAGAGACCGCTTAGCATGTTCCGGGGGACCTTTTTTGGGGGTCGTAACTGGGTCCTACTAGGGGATGTTAACTAGGATAGTAGGTTCACAGTAGGGACTCAGGAGAGGGGCTTAGATCGTTCGTTCTATAGCACTCCTGAGGGGTGTTCTTTTAAAGGAAGGGATCAGGAGAGGGGCTTAGATCGTTCGTTCTATAGCACTCCTGAGGGTATGGGAGGTGACCAAGTCGGAAAGACGAAGGTGCCTTACCCATCGTACGCTCCGGTTTTTATACACAGAAAGTGCTGATTATTGTTTAACTGTTCTTGACCGTGAGCGTACAGTGGGTTAGACTCTTGATGGCGCGCAGTGGTCGAGTCATGTGAAAGTTGATTAAACTTATGGGTTAATCCATTACATGTTTACTTAATGGGCATGTTAGATAAAAAAAAAATTACAACTCAGCAGTAAATTTTAGGGAAGAGTTGCTACATCGAATCAACAATCTAGAGTCATGACGAGTGCAGCTAAACGTATTTTCAAGTATTTAAAAGTGGCAGTGATTTGAGTATTTTATTTTAATATCACCCTATTTAATTTGGATCTAGATCTTGAAATGCTCTGTGGATTTGATAACAACAGTGACACTAAATGGCACACTGACTAAAAACCGAATAGGAATATAACTTTTCTAAAATCTGATTAAATTATAGTATTTTGCGTAAATAGTGGCTATGACAATGTGCGTTTACAGATTACAGATTATAAAAATTTTCAAAAATAAGAACGTTATGGCAGATTTTCAAAAATACAGCATTTAAGTTTTTTCTAAATATCTCAAAGATGAAAAGAACCAGAATAATCCAATCCAAGCTCTAATAAACTAGTAACATATAATTCACTAAAACTCTCCCCATTTAATCGCCTCTGTATCTCCTATAATAAGCGTAACCCCTACATAGACTCGAATTCCAAACACACTGTATAGGTACACAGAAAAAAGGAATACTTGCACGAAGACAAAAATACTTAAATTAAGTAAAAATTTAATTCCTATATACGCAAAGACATTTGGACAGACAAGACAAAAGTGCATGTATTTAACATACAGGGTTATGGTAAAGAAACGGATCAGCCTTTTATATGGAAAACGGCTGAAGATAAGTATAGGGCATGATTAATGAAATATGTCTAGAATTGATTGTAGAATATAAAAATGTAAAAATATACAATATGTTTTATTAAAAAAAATTAAAGTTGACACATGTAGCACTTTTATGATCTACCCTGTACAACATCTTTTTTCAAAAAAAAAAAAGCATTTCAAAAAAATTAATTTGACGGGTCCGAGCGATTTTTGATTAAGTGGGAGGTTTTATCATAACCCTGTATATACACTCACATATACCAAGGCCACATTAATTTCTATTAAGTTTTACCTATATTGGTCTACGAATCGTCTTTCTTGATCAAATAGCACAAAAAAGTCATT
This sequence comes from Polydrusus tereticollis, assembly GCA_963920685.1. Taxonomy (NCBI): domain Eukaryota; kingdom Metazoa; phylum Arthropoda; class Insecta; order Coleoptera; family Curculionidae; genus Polydrusus; species Polydrusus tereticollis. Next base: position 44,108,957 of record OY987328.1, on the reverse strand, counting down.
CTAAAATACTAATTGCTTAAAACAAGTATTTAACATAATTGAGGTGTCCAATGCATAAACCAGTCAAGTCACATAAAGCAAATTGTTCAGGAGAAGTAAAAAAGATTTTTGAAGTCGAATTTCTAGAAACTGGATAATTTATGTTTTTTTGAAATGAGCAGATTATCCTGTTACACTATTTTTTGTAAATATCAAGATGTAAAGCAAACAAATAAATTAGCTAGGGGGGCGGGAAAAATGGACTTGACCGGTTTATGCAAAGTTTTTTGTTTTTTTTTTTTGGGGGGGGGGATATAAAGTTTAATCAAATTTGACATTGAAAATATGGTTTTCTATTAACCTAATGAATAAAATAAACAAACATATGGTTTAACTAAACAATTTCGTTAATCTTAGGATATTTTTATTTATTCATTATCACTGCTCTCTGACGCAGAAGTTTCTTTATTCGGTGGTAAAAGCTATCATGATATCTTCGGATTTCTTCATAAAACCATTGATCGCAGTGTGGTACATAGTTTTTTGCCAAAGACATAACATGATCAAATTTGTTCTTTTTGAGCTTTCGTCTTTCATTATACATCCTATTTTCAGCGGTTGGTAAGGTCAGAGTCTGCAAATTCCTCTTATCTCGTATCTCAAAAGCAGTGAACCAGTGCAAAGATACTGTTTCGGTACATTTTAATGACATTACAGCGTCTAGTTCTTGGTATCGCATGACACGATATTTCGAGATGGTAAATTTATTGTTCTTTTTAGAAGGATTTTTACAAAAAACTGTTGTAAGTGTGCCTTGAAATTTAAAAACATACCCTGTGCAACAGGAATAACTTGAAAATTTTTGTTCGTATTTTCAATGATCTTTGAATATTCTTCTGGCAAATATATTTTATCATACTTTCTTTTATGTATTTCGATGGATCCAAAGCTCCTGTCGGATGGAAGGAAACTGTGGTCGAGCTCAGGGTACCTGTGCTGTATCAATCTAAACTTTTCAGTAGTTGCAACCATCGTATAAAGAAATTGGACCAATACATAATTTTTGTTCTGTCACGAACAGTTATCAGAAAATATGTAAACATCGGTTACTTCTTGATTAATATGCATGGTTATTTAAAAAATGTAGGTGTAGGAGCATACTGGCTACATCATTTTGTCCTTTTGCGGCCAAGGTCTCATCATAAACATAAAAGAAACTTTTTCCAGTAGGTACTTCCCTAAGTGAACACAAAAATTATATAACCAAAGTTGAATTTTGTAGAAGACTTCTCCACTCGAAGATACAGGAAGCGGCAAATTTTGTTGAAAGTCGAATGTTAAACCTTCTACACTTAAATCATTTTTAGCTAAAGTTGTTATATTTTTAATGTCTGTATAAAAAGTTTCTGCTTTAGAGATATGTAATTTTTTTTCTGTCTCCAACTGTATTTTTTGTTCATCATTATCGGCAGCAGCAATTTGATTCATTAACTTATCACACTTCTGGCAAGTATCTGATTTTGGTTTACCAAAAGATATTTTAAAGTTTTCTGTAAAAAACATTCTGTAATATTCATAATTTACTATCGGTTTAATATTTTGATTTTGAGAAAGTAACTGTTCAACTTCATATTTCTGTAAGTACATATGATGCATTTTTGCGATATTGAGGAGAGGTGAGAGGTAATAGTGCAGCAAGTTATCTTTTCGAGAGTAATGCGATTTGTATCTCGGGTAACTAAGTATATGCTCACGTATCTTGTCATCAGTACCCTCAGGTAGTTTATTAGGTCTAACTGCATGTTTGCCTCTACCGTCCACAGGAGGAGTTCCATGTCTCACACTTAAGCATTTCTGTAAACGCTCAAGTTTGCTCATGTGGTCCCATGAAATGAAAGAAAAGCCTTCTTGCAAAATTTCTGCTCTACGCCATTATAGCGAATCTAAAACAAAAATATAAAGTTAAATAATCAATCTTTATAAGAGTCTAACTAAAATGAACATTTTTTTAGTTCAACTAATAAATTACCTTGTAAATAAACGTTGAATTATTTTTCTTTCCGTCACCGGAACGTGGTCTCACTCGCTTTACTTCTTCCTTATGAATATTTCCAAATATGTATGCATCCTGTAGGTCTTTTGATTTCATAGCACAAAAGTCACGAAATATTTTGCTATAGTTATCGTGCCCAATTTTATCAAAACATTTTAGCTTGCAATGGCAGTTACTACCAATATTTTTTCCAGGCTTATGAATACCATCAACGTTTAAATAAGGCTCACCCTTAACTTGTTTAGTTTTTTGTATGTTTCTTTTTCATATCTCCTTATGTATAAGTCTCTTTTTCCCTTGTTGTGACGTATTAACAGAAATGTTACTCATTTTGACCAAAAAATGGACTTGACTGGTTTATGCATTGGACCCCTCAATTAAATTTACCTATTTTTTTAGTTCGTAAGAATGTTTTAAAATAATATAGTCGTTGTGTCGTTGTTTTGTTCTAAAAATAGGTAACCTAAGAAACCTAATAAACAGAAACTTTTTTTGAAATATTTTATGCTTAATAATTGAAGTATTTCTTTTGCTCTAGTTAACTTTAAAACGTTTTTAGATTTAAAAATATATCATTTAAATTAAGAAAATTTATGTTATGTTTCAAAGTTCGACAATTTTAGGCCAAGTAATAGAAAAAGTAACTTGAAGAAAATGTTTGTTTCGAATAACAATTTCTTCTTTAAATAATGCCTTACTGCTGTACTGATTTCGTAATTTGTTAAGACGAGTAGGTAATCATATTCTTATAAGCTTACTTAACGAGAGGATGGAAAGTTTGGGAGCCCCACGGACGATTTATTCCTTGTTTATTATATAACAACTCAATTCGAAAGCTGCTGAAATATCTAAAGTGATAGTAAAGCAGATGAAGAACGGTAAATTTTTTTAAGTAATAAACTCACAATATAACAGTTACCATAAAAAAGTGCAAGTCGGAATCATTTAATGGATGATGGGTAGTGAAAAGCATATCAGATTATATACCGGGTGACTATATGAGATCACTTTTCGGCTGCCATTTCTTTAGATTTTAATCGAACAAGACAAAACTTGGCTAGGCTAAAAGCAAGACACTTTTTAAGGTACTTGTCAAATTTTAGCGACTTCCGGTTTAGCCGGAAGTAACCTCGACTTTGGATTTTCAAATGGGATACCCTGTATGTTTTTAAACTTTTGGAATCTAGGGTTCATTTTAAAGATTTCAATACTTCGCCAGTGGAAATCAACTTTTCTGTTACAATTAGATTTGCAGCAACGTCACTGTCTTCATCCTCAATTTCAATTTCTTCATTTTGCTCATTTTCTGGCTGACGATCCTCATTCCAAACCTCAACATTATTCCGATCTGATACCTATAAATTGTCATTTTAAAAACAAAAATATTTTAAGGGAGGTTTTCTTCTTCCTCATTAGAATCGCTTGTTTCAAGTGCGACGTTATTGATTTTACATTTTTTATTTGTATGTTTGCAGTTTCACTCTAGCGAGGTCTTATTTGTTCACTAGTTAAAGGTTGATGTTATAATATGTGTGTTCACTGGAGCGGATAGTTAATTATATAGTATATTCACTATAGCGAGACTCTATTGTATATTCAAAATTTTTGTTGTAGAATCTGGTAAGATGACGAGTTGCGAAAAAAACAATCAGTAGGTATTATATTTTTATTCGGCTGCTATTTATATCGCTATCTCCTAGACACGAGTGAAACTCATTTTAACAGTTTGCTTAACACGGCGACGGACCGGTCACATCTTATATAGCGTTCGTTATTTGAGGAGCAACTATGCAAAACGCATTAAATCCATTTTTTATAATTTTCAAGGTAAATATAAAAATGTAGTGCTTTTTAATCAATCTATCATTAGAACAACTCAGTACGATCAAAGCGCGTTAAATCCATTTAAAATAGCCATATCAAAAACACTGAGCTAAGCAAAACGGATTAATTCCAATGCACGTTTAAGCAAAGTGCATTAAATCCAAAAAAAGAATATTTCTGTTGAAATAGTTTGCATTCTTTTATTTCAATTATCTTAGGATAAACATTCGCTAATAGATGTCGCACTGTGTTTCACTAAAGTTTTAAATTTTATTGGCCTTATAAAATAATTTAAACTTAATTACTTCAAGCAAAACGCAATAAATCCAAATAAGAAGTAAGCAAAAAGGAATAAATCCATACTAACCGGGCAAAATGACATTAATCCACATTCTGGTTAAACAAAATGCAGTAAATCCACTAAGAAATATACCATATTGTCGTGAAAATCGAAAATTTAGATTAAAAAAGGAAATATTCCTTTTTAACCCTATTACATAAATCATTCTGCGCCACATGAAAATCTTAGTTTTTCTTCTAACTTACTTTGCTAGTTTTTTAAGTTTTATTCAATGTCGTATAACTAGTCATTTAATGCTATTTTATCTAGTGCATAACCCCTGTAGTAGTTTTTAAGTTTAATTTAGTTTTCAATTTTTTAGGAATAATAATTTGTTAGTATTATTATTATTTTTTTTTTTAAGGCACAAATAATGAAAAAATTATTTGTCAGAAACAAAAAGTAATTTTGGCAAAAAGTTGTTTTCGATAAAAGTTTTGAAGTGTAAAATGTTAATTCACGGTATGAAGTGTATTTGCCTTCTGTATTGTGGGTCATTTGTGTTTAGTTTTACGAGAAAAGTCGTTAAATGACTTCAGGCGGACAAATGGGATTTGTATTTTTTGGTCTCTGGGATGTTTTTAAATTTGGTTTTCGTGAGCGGCTTTTATGACAGTCAAGTGAAGAATGGGTACAACGATTTCGCGTTTCTATTTATAAGCCATTCAACTCCCTTAACAAGCCCCGCCTTTTGGTCATTTAGCGATGTTTTGTTCATTGATTGGTCGCGTTTTTTGATATACCCCAAAACATTTTCGGCTGGTAAAATTAATGCGTAATTAGCCCTGAGTAAGTCAGGAGGCTCCTCCCTGTTTCATACATATTTTTGACAATTGTTGCTAAAATTTGTATCACTAAACAAATAAAAGTTGATATTTTACTTTAATATAATGTAACCCATCGAAATGCGATATTTTTTCAAAAAAAAAATTATTGATTATAGAAAATATCGAGTTGTAGTTTTTCGCTGGGTTGTCATTGGCTGAAACCGTTTATTGCGTTGTAATTAAATGGATAAGAATATAAAACGCGGCGTTTTTGGTTCATTCGGGACCTGAATTTTGCTTGCTAAAGTACTTCACGTCAGTTTAATTTTTGAAGTTAAACTTAAAATTTTTTTTTTCAAAATTTTCCACTTGTCATCAAGTGTTGTGCCGTACCTTTCAATAGGGGGGCAATAAAGTTTTCGCGTCTATCGAGGAGGTGATTCCCGTCCTTTTTGATATAGTTATCTTTCCGGGATTTACAGTGATTTGATTGGAATACTATTCAAATGTTATTCCCTTGATTAGTTGGTGGATTCCTGTATGTCAATCAAGTGTTATTCCCTTGATTTGGATTATCAGTGATTTATTTTTTGGATACTTCTGTGGATTAGTATGCTCATACCCATGCGGACCTGGGTCGTGTTACGCGAGGTATTGGGGAATCGGAAGTAGGGGGGAAAATATTTTCGGGCGCGAAATTTAAATGTTTCAGCTCTGGTTTTCACGTCGTCGCTTCGCATACAGGCAAGTAAGGAATTCCAGAGTTGAATAGTTCGTTGGCTGTTACCGGACTAGTCCTGGCACTGCAGGCTAGTTTACGAGGTAACAACCCCTAGATTTCTTTATAAAAATAAGAGAGACGCAGTCCCCCAGACTTGGCCGTCTGCCAAAAAGAGCCATTGCGAATTTATTAAGTGGGGCGCAGCCCCCCAAGTGAAAATAAGCTTGATTATTATTTATTTGTTGTTAATTGTTTATAATAATAGTTTACTGAAACTAATTTCGATAAACCTTTTAGTTTTTATAATTGAAGTTTTAGTTTTAAATCATTTTATTCTTGAGGTAAAGTTTATCGAGATTGGATGTTATATGTTATAAATGTTGGGTTAATATTAAGTTTGTCGATTGTCATTATTGTAATGTAAAAGGTTTTGAAAAAATATTGAAATAAACCAAAACACTTTATTCTCTTTTGCCCTCCGTGGAATTACATATTACAAATTAACATTAATTAAAAGTCCTCCCCTTGCCCCCCCCCATAAATTAGTTAAAAAAGAAAATAGAGAAAAAGTATTTAAGAATTGGTAATACGTTACCTTCTCTCTTACCATTAACCACCATGAGGTTATTGGTTGACCCCTTTTGATTAAATTTTTGATTTCTCTTCAAATATTTTTATCTTAATTTTGGTGGACCGGTGGCCTTTCCGCCATCGGGGTTAAAGGAGGTGGGACCACCCTTAACAAAGAAAAAAATAATTAATATTTTTATGATTGATTTTTCTTATAAATTTAGTTTTTGATTTTTTTTAAAACCAATAAAAAAATCTGGCATCCCTAAATTATCAAAATGACCGAAAAAACCATTGAATGCTCGGGTAGTATAGAGTCCCAAGTAAGCCCTGAGAATCCTGAAGCCCAGGATTTTTCAACAATGGTAGAATCAATCCAAACTTATTTAAATATAACCAAAAATGCCGACCAGGACGCTTTACTTGCTTCCCAAACCAATCCTCGGTGGGACCGAGAACCACTCCCAGGGATAGAAACGCACTCCAATAGGGACATATTGGGCAACGTTAGGCCAACTCGCCCAGCCGAGTTGGCCCCAATGCGAGAAGTAGGAGTCGACCCTCTCTGGAATCCGGCTTTACTTAGGAGAACGCTACTCTGTCAAAAAGACCTCGACTCTGACTCGGGCTCTGAAGGTAGCGTATCTTTCCACAGACCGCCGAAGCAAAGACATCCACAGGGCCGTATCGGCGACATGGCATCCCTGGTGGGGAAACAAATTGATGAAATAGTTGCCCCACGTAACCAGTTTGTACAGACCGATGGATCTGGAGGACCCTATACGAAGTTTGCCAACTCCACTTCTTGTGAAACCAAAAAAATGACAGATGTACAGGACCTTGTGCAGGCGATTGGAAGCTTAGTACATATAATCGGTGATCAACGAAGTAATCCCCCCGCCCCCTCAAATAAATTACGAGAAACTTTCAGCGGGTTTCAACACGAAAGCCCCGATTTATTCTTGATAACACTGCAAAGATATTTTTTACAATGCAATATTTTAGATGAAAATGAAAAAATTAATATTGCAGTGGAGCAGCTTCAAAGGGGGGCCCGAAGTTGGATAGAGCCGCTAAAAGGACTAATTTTGAATTTTGAAGAATTCGCTAAGCGCTTAAGCAGACGTTTTAATAGCCCCGAGCTAGTAAGCGACCTAAAATCAAATTTATACGGACTTAAACAAAAGAATAACGAAAAAGTTGAAGAGTTCATACTAAAAAAGAGAGCATTATTTAGGAGGTTGGTGCCCTTTGGGACAGAACAAGAATGTGTTAATGTCATTGTGCCCTTATTAATACCAGCCCTCCGTTCTAGGATAAGATGCGTGGACATATTGGATACCGATCGCCTTACGTGTCTCACGATGGCGATCGAGCAGGACCAGACTGAAGAACGACAACAGACAATTAATACTAACCCCCCCAATCCAACTAATATAGTAAATAATAATGAACGACCAAGGACGAATAATGTCTCGAATAGGCCAAGACCTCCTGTAAGGTCACGCCCCTGCCGACATTGTCAGGGGGAACATTTTGATCATGAATGCCGCCAAAGAACTTATGAAGAAAAGAAGACTCCCCCTGCCCGTGACCAAATTTTGGAAAATCAAAATTCCAAAAAGGAACAGGCCAAAAATAATTCCCAAAAAAACTAAGCGCTGATCGATCCGCCTTGGGGCAGGACGATCCAAGACCATTAAAGACCCCAATTAATGTAATTAAAGAATCAATTAATTCGATAGGCTCGCGGCCCTTAGTCCGAGTGCAAATGTTTGATAAAGATTATGAAGCCCTCATTGACACGGGTTCTGATTTAAATCTGATTTCAGAGGATCTAATCGAATCTGAAATATATATAGAAGATGATCGGGTTCTCATATTAGCAATAGAAGGTGCTAAAGCGAGAGTTCTAGGATTAATTGAAGTCAATTTAGTTTTAGGGAATTATAGTTATAAAGTAGTTTTCAATATTGTTGCAGGATTAACTGCTAAAATTATATTAGGTAGCGAGTTTTTAAGGACAGAACAAGCCCTAATGGACTTCAATAGAAGCTGTATATATATTGGACAGACTCTACGTCAAACCATATATTGGAAACAATTCCATTCGGTAGATATGCCATGCGAATTGCCGGAAATGGGACCGGACGTCCCGGGAAATATCAGGGATCTTATTCAGGAATTCAAAGACATTTTTATAATCGGATTAGCACAGCCAACAACTCGTACCACCCAACATAGGATCGTCTTAAAGGATAATAAAGTCATCAATCAACGCTGTTATAATTTAAATCCAGACAAGAAAAAAATCTTGAATGATCAGATCCAAGAAATGTTATGCGCAGGCGTAATAGAACCTACACAGTCACCGTTCTCTTCGCCACCTTTGCTTGTTACGAGGCCAGGAAAAAACCCAAGATTCTGTATCGATTTTAGGCGCCTGAACGATATTAGTGTCGCAGAATCCTCGACCTTGCCACGTATACCGGACTCCGTGAAAGCTTTAGCCCAAGCCAAATATTTTACAGTTTTGGACCTTAAGAGCGGATACTGGCAAATTCCCATGGAAGACTCCAGTAAACAGTATACCGCTTTCACTACACCAGACGGGGCAAGTTATCATTTCAATGTGATGCCATTTGGGCTAAAAAACGCACCCAGTACCTTCCAGAAACTTATGTCGACAGAAGTATTGGTAGGCCTGATACAGGAGTTTGTACAGGTCTACCTTGATGACATTATAATATATTCAACCGACAAGGACACTCATGCTAGACATTTACGAATCGTTTTCGAGCGACTTCGGATACATAATTTGAAAGTAAGCGCCGAAAAATGCCAGATTTGCCAAACTAGCATAGACTATTTAGGATATAGGATTTGTGGCGATTACACTGAACCACAAACCAAACATTTGGAACAAATCAAAGCATGTCCCGAACCAAGGACCAAGAAGCAACTGCAGTCTTTCCTGGGATTATGCAACTGGGTACGGGAGTACATTCCGAATATGGCCGAACTTACTGCCCCGATGACCGAAGCGTTAAAGGGTTCAAAATTTACATGGACTAGCCTGCAAACTGACGCATTTATGAAAACTAAAACTACTGTAGCCCAAGCAAAGCAATTGAGTCGCCCTAATTTTGAAAAAAAATTCATATTACAGACGGACGCCTCAGCTATAGGCATGTCCGCTGTACTGTATCAAGAACCTGAAGATGGCTCGGAAGTACGAAACATTATTTCATACGCTAGCGCAAAATTTCATTCTTCTCAACAGCGTTACCACATTAACGAACAGGAGTGTCTTGCGCTCGTCTGGGCTATTCAATACTTCCGAGCCTATCTGGAAGATCGGCCTTTTATGGTCCGTACGGACAGCAAGTCATTGACCTGGCTCCAAAAATTTAAGGACTCACGAGCCAAGCTGACCAGGTGGGCGCTCCTTCTTCAGGAATTTAAATTTGAAATTCAACATGTTCCCGGATCAAAAAATCATTTACCTGATTTATTAAGCCGCAATCCCGAGGAGACTCCCTATGAAGCGGAACCAGACAATGATCGATTGTTGCCCCCCTCTGTGGAGACGACTAAATCAACGGTAGCTCAATGTGCTGTAGTTATAGCCGACCTGGGTGATTTATACACTAAAATTGCCGAAAACCAGGAGCATGATAAGGCAATTCGGCGTTTAAAAGTCACTTTGGACCTGCTTGCAGGCCAACAACCAACGGATAACAAACAAAGACGTGTATTGGAAGAGTTCGTACTTATTGATAATTTATTATGGCGTAGACATCCACAGGGAGATAGACTTGTTGTGCCCCGACAATATACACAACAAGTTATTTATATGCACCACGATGACCCGGAACAAAGCCATCCTGGAACTGAGGAAACTGTCCGAAAAATCGCAAACAAGTATTTTTGGGGATGTATGCACAAAGAGATCACAGAATATGTATCTAAGTGTATAATTTGCTCAATTTGCAAAACCCAGCAAAAGCAAAAGCATGCTCCCCAAACGCCACGCACTCCTACCAATCCCTTCGAGATGATAAGTATCGACTTGTTAGGACCGTATCGCGAAGCCGCCGGAACGCACAATCAATATATTCTTTTTGCCGAAGATGTTTTCTCTAAATGGATAGAGGCACGAACTTATTCGGATGTAAGTGCCAAGGATGTATTAGAATTTCTAAAGACGGAAATAATTGCACGATACGGATATCCTAAGCATATAGTAAGCGATAACGCCAAGATATTTAAGGCGAACGTACTAACGAAATTTTGCGAAGTAAAAAAGATTAGACAACATAACTCCAGTGTATACCATCAACGGGCAAACCCCGTGGAGAGAAGAGTACAAGAATTAAAAAAGGTATTGCGAGTTCTTTTATTAAATAAACAAGAAAACCAGTGGGAGCGAGTTTTGCCTCAAGCCCTCCAAGTATTAAGAAGCAGGCGAAATAGAGCCACCGGGGAAACGCCGGCGTCGATTATATTGGGGTATGAACTCAAATGCCCAGGCGAATGGCAAACTAAATGGACCCAGTACCAAAAAACCCAGGCGAAAGAACAAAGGGTATTAACAAGAAGACAAGTTTATGCAAAACAGTTGGATTTTCAACGGAAAGAATTTTCTGAAGCCGGATCTGCCATACTTAAGTTAAATGTTGGAGATATGGTAAATGCAAAGTTTCACCGTACAGGAGCTTTTCAACCTGCCTGGACCGGGCCTCATCAGGTCACAAAAGTCTTGGGGAATTCAGCTTATGAGGTTATAGTGAACGACAACCCCGTTAACTTCCATATCGACGATCTGCGAAAAGCGAAGAACGGAAATCAAGTTGACCTCGACGAATACCCCATATATGAAGAAAGCGATGACAGCGACGCGGAATTCGAATTTTCCGCTGAGGAGGTTCCCCCCCAAAATGTCGAAGACTCTGAGGAAGAACCTGAACAACCTCAAGAAAATAAACAAATGGACGAGACGACGCCTCAATTACATGCAATGCAAATTGATCAATGTTCGAGTTCCGAAATACTGGGGAACAAATTGCCCACCGAATTCTTGCACCAGCAACGACTCCTAAAAGATGTTGAACGAAACGTCAATGTTTTAAAAACCAAAGTTTCCAATATTCAACACTTTCAAGATTTATTAATCCTAGAGGAATTGCTCACCCAGGAAATTCAAAATGTAGAGAAGATCGAAACGTTGGGGCATGAATGTTTGAGAAAACAACGAAAAAACATTGTAGACAAAATTGAGGTTGTAATCGACGATATGTATCTACGTGATCATATCCCCATGAAGACAAATCTACGCGATTGTATTCAACCAGAAACCCAGAAGACAAATCTTACAGTTCCTGCAGCCCTAAAAAAAGAAAAGGACGATCTAATCTCAAAAGCAAGTACGAAGTACTTCTATAACTCCAGGCTAAACAAAGACTCAGTACTACCCGGAGCTTATTGTAATAGGTGGGGTGATTTCTTTAAGTTAAAGGAAGAATTTTGGGAGGGGGTTCTTAATTGTTTTTGAGGGTTCGTAGAAATAAACTTAAAATTAAGTACTTTAAGTTATTTTTCCGTCTTGTGGGGGGGGTGTCGTATAACTAGTCATTTAATGCTATTTTATCTAGTGCATAACCCCTGTAGTAGTTTTTAAGTTTAATTTAGTTTTCAATTTTTTAGGAATAATAATTTGTTAGTATTATTATTATTTTTTTTTTTAAGGCACAAATAATGAAAAAATTATTTGTCAGAAACAAAAAGTAATTTTGGCAAAAAGTTGTTTTCGATAAAAGTTTTGAAGTGTAAAATGTTAATTCACGGTATGAAGTGTATTTGCCTTCTGTATTGTGGGTCATTTGTGTTTAGTTTTACGAGAAAAGTCGTTAAATGACTTCAGGCGGACAAATGGGATTTGTATTTTTTGGTCTCTGGGATGTTTTTAAATTTGGTTTTCGTGAGCGGCTTTTATGACAGTCAAGTGAAGAATGGGTACAACGATTTCGCGTTTCTATTTATAAGCCATTCAACTCCCTTAACAAGCCCCGCCTTTTGGTCATTTAGCGATGTTTTGTTCATTGATTGGTCGCGTTTTTTGATATACCCCAAAACATTTTCGGCTGGTAAAATTAATGCGTAATTAGCCCTGAGTAAGTCAGGAGGCTCCTCCCTGTTTCATACATATTTTTGACAATTGTTGCTAAAATTTGTATCACTAAACAAATAAAAGTTGATATTTTACTTTAATATAATGTAACCCATCGAAATGCGATATTTTTTCAAAAAAAAAATTATTGATTATAGAAAATATCGAGTTGTAGTTTTTCGCTGGGTTGTCATTGGCTGAAACCGTTTATTGCGTTGTAATTAAATGGATAAGAATATAAAACGCGGCGTTTTTGGTTCATTCGGGACCTGAATTTTGCTTGCTAAAGTACTTCACGTCAGTTTAATTTTTGAAGTTAAACTTAAAATTTTTTTTTTCAAAATTTTCCACTTGTCATCAAGTGTTGTGCCGTACCTTTCAATAGGGGGGCAATAAAGTTTTCGCGTCTATCGAGGAGGTGATTCCCGTCCTTTTTGATATAGTTATCTTTCCGGGATTTACAGTGATTTGATTGGAATACTATTCAAATGTTATTCCCTTGATTAGTTGGTGGATTCCTGTATGTCAATCAAGTGTTATTCCCTTGATTTGGATTATCAGTGATTTATTTTTTGGATACTTCTGTGGATTAGTATGCTCATACCCATGCGGACCTGGGTCGTGTTACGCGAGGTATTGGGGAATCGGAAGTAGGGGGGAAAATATTTTCGGGCGCGAAATTTAAATGTTTCAGCTCTGGTTTTCACGTCGTCGCTTCGCATACAGGCAAGTAAGGAATTCCAGAGTTGAATAGTTCGTTGGCTGTTACCGGACTAGTCCTGGCACTGCAGGCTAGTTTACGAGGTAACAACCCCTAGATTTCTTTATAAAAATAAGAGAGACGCAGTCCCCCAGACTTGGCCGTCTGCCAAAAAGAGCCATTGCGAATTTATTAAGTGGGGCGCAGCCCCCCAAGTGAAAATAAGCTTGATTATTATTTATTTGTTGTTAATTGTTTATAATAATAGTTTACTGAAACTAATTTCGATAAACCTTTTAGTTTTTATAATTGAAGTTTTAGTTTTAAATCATTTTATTCTTGAGGTAAAGTTTATCGAGATTGGATGTTATATGTTATAAATGTTGGGTTAATATTAAGTTTGTCGATTGTCATTATTGTAATGTAAAAGGTTTTGAAAAAATATTGAAATAAACCAAAACACTTTATTCTCTTTTGCCCTCCGTGGAATTACATATTACAAATTAACATTAATTAAAAGTCCTCCCCTTGCCCCCCCCCATAAATTAGTTAAAAAAGAAAATAGAGAAAAAGTATTTAAGAATTGGTAATACGTTACCTTCTCTCTTACCATTAACCACCATGAGGTTATTGGTTGACCCCTTTTGATTAAATTTTTGATTTCTCTTCAAATATTTTTATCTTAATTTTGGTGGACCGGTGGCCTTTCCGCCATCGGGGTTAAAGGAGGTGGGACCACCCTTAACAAAGAAAAAAATAATTAATATTTTTATGATTGATTTTTCTTATAAATTTAGTTTTTGATTTTTTTTAAAACCAATAAAAAAATCTGGCATCCCTAAATTATCAAAATGACCGAAAAAACCATTGAATGCTCGGGTAGTATAGAGTCCCAAGTAAGCCCTGAGAATCCTGAAGCCCAGGATTTTTCAACAATGGTAGAATCAATCCAAACTTATTTAAATATAACCAAAAATGCCGACCAGGACGCTTTACTTGCTTCCCAAACCAATCCTCGGTGGGACCGAGAACCACTCCCAGGGATAGAAACGCACTCCAATAGGGACATATTGGGCAACGTTAGGCCAACTCGCCCAGCCGAGTTGGCCCCAATGCGAGAAGTAGGAGTCGACCCTCTCTGGAATCCGGCTTTACTTAGGAGAACGCTACTCTGTCAAAAAGACCTCGACTCTGACTCGGGCTCTGAAGGTAGCGTATCTTTCCACAGACCGCCGAAGCAAAGACATCCACAGGGCCGTATCGGCGACATCAAAACAACATATTATGGATAAAATGCTTTTTACACAGTTGCTCCTCATTTGACAGGTGAGCGTTGTAATTTCAGAGCTTAAGTTAATAGTGTTTCCTTACTAATTACAGGTAAGTATTTTTTAAAAAAGTTTAAAGTTGGGACTAGAAGACATAATTTGACTAATTTAGATTGCAGATATTTCATGTTTTAAAGAATTTTGTTCCAATTTAATAAATCTATGGGTGGCGGGTAAGATAACGCGGATAAGTTAACGAATTCGTCATCTTACCCGATAACTATTTTAATATTCCTTACTAAATTCAATTTATTTTTTCAGAATGCTCAAACATAAGAAATAACTAATCGCCGATTATGGTATACCTAATAAAATTAACGTTGGCACAACCATTAATGAAGTTAATAGTATAAAAAAAAATTTTAGAAGTCACCTTACGACGACATGTCATTGTGAAAAAACGAAAAAATGGCCAAGAATTACCTGTTTATGAGGGAAAGTTTAGAGATACTTTTAATGTAGAACTGTAGGATATTCACAGGAACTCTACTAGAATGTCAAAAATATGGATAAAGGGGCTTTGGATCTTACCCTTCTGCAACTAAGGCAACTAGCTTTTAAATTTGCCGAAAGAAATTCAATATCTAACCGTTTTAATAACGAGAGGCGAATAGCCGTAAAAGACTAGTCTTACATTTTTGCAGGAAGGTGGAAATCAAGTCTAAAAAAACTCTAGACGACATCTCTGGCAAGCACGACTTGGGATTTAATAACGTATCAGTTGGATTGATTTTGTCGTTGTATGCTATATCTACCAAAAACATCACTTTGGGCCCGAAACATCCATAAAGCGGATGAAAAAGGCGTCTCTACACTGCCTACCGAAATACAGAAAGTCATTAGCCCGTGGGAGAATCGGCGTGTAACAAAAGTAGGGTTGGCAGAACGGGGAAGAAACACAATAGGGCCATTGGCCCCGCCTAAAGCTAATGGAGTGGGAAAGTAGGGCAGAAAGAAAAAAAAATAACAGCAAAAATAATTAATGGTACTCTATTGAAAAAAAAACTAGAAGAGAAGGCCAAACTTGTTAGGAAAAAAGAAGAAAGAGAATACCAAAAAAAAAGCTAACCAAAGTCAGAAAGCTGTCACAGACAGTAAAATTACGCAGAATAAGAAATCCGTAAAGTAACGAACCATACCAAAAACCTTTAACGGAAGATTGGATTCAATGTTCTTCCTGTTCAACTTGGTGGCACGAGCCACGAGTGTTTATGTTAGAATATGAAACCTTACCACAGGCCATAATACCGGCCGCCGGGCTTGCCCGGTTTCTTGGGTGCATTTTGGGCCGTATGCTTACGGCTAATATGCGCCCAAAACTTGTACTAGAATAAGTTAATTTTAGGATTAGGCTTAGACTAGTTTGTAAGGTTAGTGCTACATGATTAATAGGAAATAAAGGATATTTAAAAGTAAAAGTAGACACGAGAAATAAAAAAAAATGAAATTTTACAAATAAAAAATTAACGATATCTGTTTTGTTTAAATCATTTGACCTAGTTTTTCAATCAAATATTGTTGACGAAATCAAAAGTTACTTAATTTAATTAAACACTACTTTGTTCATGGCACTGTACATTTATTGGGTATATGAAAATACCAGATTTACCTATTTAGCCTAAAATACAAAGAAATCGTTTTTCTATAATAACTCACTCACCATATTGTCAGGATTCGCTGAATCCAAAAACATTTTTGCAGGAGTTTCACAAACGCATTTATTTAGGTTTAGGACATCGATAATGGGGGAGAGAAGGGCAGTAATGTGGTATTCGCCCCGACAACCAGGAAACAATAATGAAAATGCATTATATCCTATTTGATATTTGATAATTTTGGCTATCATTTTCAAGTGCGGCGCCAAAATTAGTTGTCATCAAGTTCGCCTTATATTCAAAACTAATGTAACTGACCCTTGTTCAGTGGCGGCTCCTAAATAGTAGCACATGAGCACAAGAAAAACAAAAAAAAAACACAAAAACACATCATTTTTACCAAACGACGTAAACATTAATTCAATAAAGATATAGAGCTCTACCTCTTTCTCTAAATAATTAGATCTAAAATTTGCTCTTTTTCTATTTCTGTTGGCACATATTCTGTGTGCCCAAGACCAAACTAATTTAATATTTAATTCTTTCCGGTTGCCGGATTGTGTTTTTTGCAAGTGTCGTGTTAGCGCATATGAATTTTTGTTGGATTTTTCTTTATTTCTTAGGTTTTGCCGGCGATAGGATAAAGAAGTGTGAAATATCGCGAAAATAGATGCTGTTGCGGGATCTCATTCTTCTGAAAATAAATATACGGTGCAATTTAAAGGGAAATTTTTTGAAAGATTACCTTCGGAATAAAAATGTTCAAAATAATTTACACATACTAGATTTTGTCTACCCCAATGTTTTTATCACAAGACGCCACTCCCTTTATTGCTCATACACTCATTCGCTCATCGCCCTGTTGTTGGTAACACTTTTAAGTGAGGTTTCCAAAATTTTATGTCCAGTATTGAGTATATACAAAGTTGCATCAATATTCCAAATTTTCCTAGATGTACGTAGTCCTAAACAATAACTAGATTAGTAAAAGAATAATCGATTTTACCAAAGTATTATTAGCATTTTGTTTTATATAAGCACGAACTCTCTTGCGTCGACACACTAAATTTCCACCCTTTATAGGTACTTTATACCTATATTTACTTGTCTTCATCTAGGTATAAAGTATACAAGGTGGAAATTTAGTGCGTCGATGCAAGAGATTTCGAATTTAGGACGAGATACAGAAAAGGTTTTTTTTTTAAAGTTGTGTTGATTGTATAGATAAGCTGAAAATATTCTAATTTAATTCACAAATTTGAGGCGGCGGATTAGGAACGTACCTATCTTGTTTATAGCAGAACAGCCTATAATAGTGTATATTTATAATGTGTTAAATTGCCCATTAGAAGATATGCAAAAAGGTTGTCTGGTTTGATGGGTTTATTTTTGTTAGGTTGTAAGGTAATTGCATTTAAAGGAAAATATTGACAATATTATAGCACGTGACTCTCCGAAAAGGAAAAACCAAATTAGAAATATTTCTAGAGGACTCTTCTCTGATAATTTAATTTTGGGTTAAAATTGTACAGGATTGTAATAGTTTTGGGTTAATAAACACAACTTTATTATTTGTTAATTAATACCTAATTGTTACATCGACACATACATATATTGTATATTGTGCATAATCGGCTAGATTTATATTTTTAGTGTGTGTTTTAGTATTTGGGAACATCGATTATTTTATTTATATTAACCTAGTTGCTAAACAAATCATGCAAGGGATGCAACATGTAATTATTGTCTTGTATCCCATTCTATATGGATTACTAAATAAACCTTGTGACCAAACAAACAACAAGTGTATTATTCCAATCTATTTACATGGCGATCGTGCAAAGTTTCTTGTGATGTATTAAGTGGTTGTAAGAATAAGTGTGGTATGACAAGTTACCGGAAAGATGGGGAGCACGAAGTCGAATTAACAGGAGTAGTCAAAAAACGGAGTAGTCAACTCAAATTTCATAGTACAACAGAAAGAAGTGGATATATCGTCGGACGTAAAAATCACGATACACACGATGTTAGCAATTATGTTTTTTTGTTATTGCTGAAGCTGTTCTAAATTTATAAAAAAAAGTCTAAAGAAGTAGATAAGTGTGAAGTCAACCCACACCACGGTTAGCGTTAGGTTCTCCTTGTGACTATTGTGCCATTGAAGTTCCCCGTGACTATCGCGAGTATTACCAGGTAGTGGTTAGTGCATCTACTGCACGATTGTTATTGTAAGTTCTTATTTTGTGCTAGTATGTTCGGCCCATTCCAAGAAACTAATACAGGTAATGTGTATGTAATCACAATACAATGCCAATTGACAAAATATGTAATCATCATCCCATACCAAATAAAGAGGCGTCAACTGTGGTTAAATCTATTGTCGAAAATGTTGTTCTTATATACGGCCCTCCTAAAGTCCTGAGAACTGGTATGGGCTCAGAATATAATATAAGAATCCAGTCTTTAAAAAAATCGCAGAACAGTTGGGAACTGATCACAAAATGTCTACCGCCTACCACAGCCAAACGATGGGGAGGTTTGAAAGGAATCACAGAGTCCTTAACGAATAAATACGCATGTGCATAAACCAGGCACAAACTGACTGGCACAATTGTACACGATATTATGCCTTCTGTTATAAATCCACAACACCAAGCACTTCTGCACTTCTTTCCAGCCAATTTTTTTGAAAAAAATAGATTTGGACACCATAACTGGATCTCAAGTAGATTCACTGTACAACATAGACGCTTGCAGCCAGCACATAGTCGAGCCAAAGCACAGCTCGTGAAAGCCAAAACGAAGATCGAACTAAATATGATTATTGGTATGACGGTCTATCCATTGGCATTCAAGATACAGTATGCGTACTATAGAGCGAAAAAGGTAAACATGTAAAGGTACACAAAAGTAGACTTACAATAAATATTTCTTAGGCGTTTCAGGTAAGCATGTCAACTAGTTTAAATAGTTATAGTAATTATTTATGTATCTTTAGGTTTAATTATTACTTGATGATGATTAGAATTATGATTTTGGTATATATTCCTTAACAGGTTAACTTTTATTCACTCCAGGCACTAGCAGCTCAGCCAAACCGCCTCAGCCTCCTCAATGGCCTCACAGCCCTCTGAAGCTTCCAACCTCACGCTTGCATCCTGGAGCGTGGATCGACTGTCAACCCGAAAGCCTGAAATAGAACTCTCTCTATCCAGGCATAAGGTAGACGTCCTTGCGCTTCAGGAAACAAAAACCCCATTCACAGGCACAACGGTACAATCACTTTTCACTCCTGCTACAAGCCTCCCCAAAACCCAATGACACAATAAGACCTAACAACCATCATCCCTCCTGATAGTAGGACGGTGGCGATGAGGAACTTCAACGCAAAGCATCACTCCTAGGGCTGCCGACAACGTGAGTGGCAACACTCTAGTCGCCGCGACGGAAGCCCTTGGAGTGGTCATAGCGGCTCCTCCAACGCCAACTTTCTACCCAGGAAATATAGACATTCCCCCGAGCACACTAGACCTAGTACTACTACAAAACATAATATCACACTTCGAAATCACCTGCTTGGAGCAAGGATCCACTAACCACAACCCCATCATTCTGAATCTAGGCAATTACCCCCCTCAAAACAATACCCTCTAAATTAAGCTAGACTGGAACCAACTTAACAGACAGATGAAACAGCACCTCTCCCCCATTACCCCTATCTCCACCAAGCATGAGCTGGATGAAGCCGTCTTCAGACTTAAGAACGACCTCACCCAGACCATACAAGCCAGCACCATCCTCAAACCTCCCCTCAGCGACCCACTCCATACCACACCACTCTCCCCCCTCACCTCCGACAACTTATCCTTGACAAACACAGAGCGCGCAGAGACTTCCAAACCAACACGAAATTCCCGAGACAAACACACTTACAATATCCTAAACAGACAGACAACATCAGCCCTCCGTGAATTCAAACAAATCTAATGAGACAACGGACTCCGCGAACTCAACAACGAAGACAATGGCATCTGGCAAATGCAAAAAGCCCTCCGTATTCAAACCACCTCAAAAATTACCCCTATTCACTCTGCACAGGGTCTCAAATACGTGGAAGCAGAGAAGGCCAAAGCCTTCGCTGACACATACCAGAGACACAGCAGACTCAATGATAATGATGACATAGACCCCGATCATGAGCGACTGGGGGAGCGCACCGCCAAAACAATCAGACGCTTACTCAAAACAGAGGAAATCCTCAGATCAGTCTCCCCCCGCGAAGTCGCTGATATCATTCGCTCGCGCAAATCCAAAAAGGCCCCAGGCCCCGACAAGATCTTATACAAAATCCTCATTCCCCCTCTCCAAAGGCTTGGTAACCATGGAATCCATCGCCAATGCCATACTCCGCCTCACCTATTTCGCCAAAAAGTGAAAAGAAGCCACTGTAATCATGATTCCCATGCCCGGAAAAACCACACTTTTCCCCAAAATTATCGCCCCATCTCCCTTCTCAACTTCAAGGCAAGAATAATGGAAATTATCATTCTAGAGCGCCCAAAGAAAGAAACAGCCGAAGAAGTACTTCTAGACGGACAGTTCGGCTTACCCGAAAATCTAAATACCGAACTCCAAGCCCTTAGACTCACTGAGTACATAACCAAGGGATTAAACTGAAATGAGTACGTCGGTATGATCCTCTTCGACATTCAAAAAGCCTTTGACGCCGTTTGGCACGATGGGCTGATTCACAAGATGACATCCCTTGGTTATCCCTCCAATCTCATCCGTCTAATACAATCTTACTTAAGCCGGCGCAACATTCGCGTCCGCATAGGCCATTTCCTCTACCCCCCGAACTCTAGAAGCCGGCATCCCTCAAGGCGCAGTCCTCTCCCCTCATCTCTTCAACATATACATCCACGACATCCCCAAAGCCCCCGACAACACCCTAGCCCGCTATGCTGTTGATACTGCCTTCGTCGTAAGGTCACCGAGTCCACGCATAGTCACGCGAAAACTGCAAGAAGCAGCAAACAAACCCCGATAAAACTCAAACCATCCAGATTGCTCGTAAAAGGCAGTCACCTCTCGACGTGATCAACCTGGGTGGACGCGACGTCCCCTGGCGCGAAACAGTGAAATACCACGGTACATCACCCTAGACAAAACCCTCCATTGGCGTCCCCATATCCAGAACACCGCCAACAAAGCCAGGCTCTTTTATATTCAACTGTACCCACTGCTCAATCGACGCAGCACCCTAAATTACAAAAACAAACTCCTCCTCATCAACTCAATCATCCGCCCCACCCTCACATACGGTTCAGCCGCTTGGGGATATGCAGCCCTAACCAACTTTAACCGTATCCAATCCCTTCAAAATCGTTACATTCGCACAGCCATGAGCATTCCATGGTTCATCCGTAACGTAGATCTACACCGAGGTATCAAACCAATCCAATATCTCCATGAAAGAGGAACTAGAATACTCACCGCCACCCTTACCCACCCCAACCCGCTCATCAGACAAGCCTTGCACAATGACATATGTGCCCCGCACCGACACACACGCCCCCGACACCAACTCCACTAGGTGTAGCCACCCCCCCCTCCAGTGCCCCCCACAGATACTTCTCCCAAGACCTTTCAAAACCCTCATACCCGATTCCATGTGAACAGCGAAGTTTGCTATTAATGGTGAGACCCTGCGAAATGGACCGCAGGGGGGCGAAGCAGGCAAGCCTAGGGGAAGTAAGCGGAAATTAGAGCACGCGATAGCTCTGACCCCTGATTACTAATTCAAGGTGGGCTCACCTTACTACTTTTATTCACATTTTCATATTTCAGATACTTAATATGATATTATTCAGTTTCGGCACAGTTATCGGAGTCCGAAATGAAGACCCCCATTTATTGGCCTTATTATGTGGGTTATCCTTTAAAAGGGAAGGTGTAATCGTGTAGGTCATTAAACTATATTGTTTGTTAATTAAATAAACACCTAGTTGTTACATCGATACAGATCTGATTATTGTGCAGAATCGGCTAGATTGATATTTAGTGTATGTTTTAGTGTTTTGAAATATTATTGTTTTATTTATATTAACCTAGTTGCTAAAGAAATCATGCAAGGCATGCAATATGTAGTTATTGTCTTGTATCCTATTCTATATGGATTACTGAATGAACCTTGTGACCAGACAGAAAACTATTCCTATCTCTTTACAGGTTGCTGATACTGACACCAAATTAAATAAAACCTGACCTGAATTCTTAATTAATAATAAATAAAATAATAAAATAAAATAAAATAAAAATAAATATAAATAAAAAATAATGATTAATAAAACTGAACAATCAATGGAAAATTTTTTAAAATTTGAGAAATAAAAATGAAAAAGGAACTTGAGTCTGACAGCAACTGTTATCTTCAAGAATGTCAAATAAACAGTTTTTGAACAGTATTTTCGGAAAGGTTTGTCCAAACTTCATTGATTTTATTTACCAATGATTGTTTATTTGGAAATAATTGTGTACAAATTCCACGTTTAACTTCTTCCCATAGCTTTTCAATGGGGTTAAGGTCTGAAGATTGTGCCGGCCACTGCAAAACCCGAACGTTATATTCTTGAAACCACTCTTGAACAATTCGTGAAGAGTGTTTTGGATCGTTGTCCTGTTGAAAAATAAAACGCAACGGCATTTCCAACTCTGCATAAGGCAACATTACATTTTGCATTATACCTCTATAGACAAATCGATCCATGATGTCATTAATGAAGTTTAAAGGACCCACCCCATTCCATGAGAAAGAACCCCATAGAAAAACACTGCCTTTGCCATGCTTAACTGTGGGTGAAACGTATTTAGGATTAAACCTTGTATTGATTGGCCGTCTTACACGCTTCATTCCATCAGAATTGAAAATTTTATAACGCGTTTAATCGCTAAATAAAACTTTTTTCCACTCGTATACTGTCCAATTTAAATATCGACGTGCAAATTCAAGCCTAGCCACTCTATTTCTTGCCGAAATAAGGGGCTTTTTAGCCGGGCGTCTACTAAATAACTTTGCGTCTACCAACCTTCTCTGAACTGTCCAAGGACTAACCATAATTTCGGGAATTTCAACAATAATTCTAGGTGCAGACATCCAAGGATCGTTTTGAGAAATTCTTTTAATGCGTCCGTCTGTCCAAATTGTTGTTTTTCTTGTCCTTCCCGATTTCGGTAGATTCTCTAATGTCCCCTTTGAATGTAACTTAAAGTTATTTTGGATACGCTGTATCTTGGTAAAACAAACCGTCTTGAAATTGTGGCTTGTATTGTACCTTCCAAGTGTGCATTCACTACTCTCTGCTTCAATTCTTTCGAAATTGGAATACCTCCTGGCATGATTAATACAGCACATAAATATTAATTAAACATAAAATAAACTCTGCAAAAATAAGTTAACCTTTACTTTCACTAAAGCCTTTCTTTTTTAGGAAAATATTAAAATGTTGCTTTACTTTTGACGCATTACAATACTGTATTTGAAAGTTTACGTCAATATCAGTTCTTTTGTTTTGATTGTTGGAAAAAGCTGTTGCCGCCGATAACAGCAGCCTACTTCGATATTTAAGACACAATGTATTTAAATACGATATCATGCATTTAATATTATAACATCGAGATTTCTTTCATTTTTCGAAAATGTTGCTCTACTTTTGTCCGATAGTGTATGTCTCGCGGCTAACACGTCGCCATTTTGAATTTCTGGAAATCGTATCCTACATCGCCATTTCAAAACCAAACGACAAATTGTAGCATGTCATTGATAAAGGAATTTAGAGCCCTGTTCGAAAATTTGAGATAATATACAGGGTGTCATTTAACTTCGGATCAAACCAGAACTGATATTCAAAATAGTTTTCATTGAAAATTTGCATCCCCCTAAACCATATTTCCTACTAATATTTCAAATTCCCATATAGAACGGTAATGAAGTGGGGTTCTGTATAACGATTTTATTGTCACCCGGTATATGTTCATTGGGATTAACAAAAAAAAACGGCTAACTTAGTTTGTACGTCCAGACGCTTCTCTAATAGCCTGTAGATAATTTTCGTTATTTTATCAATTGCCGAAGTAGTATCACATCCAAAAATAGCATAGCAAAATAAAATGAAAGACCTAGTTCATGCATCTATAATCTTGTTTTGTAATGCTGTCGTTCTCAACATAATATCGTGAATATTTGCTTTGAATAATACCACTAAATCAGTGTCTTTACGAATCATTGTTATCTAATTCTCTATTATTTTAACTTCAAGAACTTTCTCTACATGAGTGTATCTGCATCACTTTGTGCCTAAGAAATTGTAAAACCAGTTTTTTCTAAATGTTAGCTTTGTTGTGAAATATTCAATTCTTTATTGTCATAATTTGAAAAAAATTGGGCCTTATTTATGGTTGCCATAGTATCTTCAGAAAATAAGAGCCGACAAATAACTCCCGCAATGCTCCATAATGTTCGCGAACATTTTGAACAGTGCCTTTACATTTGCATGGAGGTTGGAGGTGGACATTTTCAACATTTACTTGATTGATACAAGCGGTAATAAATTTTATTACTTTTAAATTTTCTTTTCTTTTTTGCCCTTTTTCTCAGGAACCATTCGCCCGATTTAAAGGAGCAGCATCGCGTTGGGAAGGCAATTGAATTTCCTTTAAAATAAGGTATCATTCGACTCCCCTTTCCATTTAAGACTTTAAGGGTGAAAGCCACCCCGTCGTAGGAGTTCAAGCAGGGGGGGTGAAAATAGCAAAAAAATATGTCCCCCTGAGAACTAAGGTTCCCGTGTTCAAGCGAATTTTGATTTATTTATTAACAAGAAAATAAACCTGGGTGGAAAGTTCTCGGTGCGCCACCCTCTATAAAATAAATATAACCATATTGTTAACATTTCTTCTTCTTTTCTCAATTTTGAGGGGTGGGGGGCAAGTTTGGAATTTTATATGAGATGATCTATTTTTGTTGCTAAAATTCGAATCTACGTTAAAAAGTACGTATGGTATCAAAATTTTTTTTTACTGCTCCCCTTGTTACGGAATTATGATTTATTATGGTCATGTAATAAAGAAATAACTTACAACCTAATTTCGAATTATTTAACGTCTACTGCGCTTAAGAAGTTCTTTAAAATGTCCCTCTTTAACTTCTAAACATATTCTCACTATTTGTCTAAATTAATTTCGTACCCGCTCTAATACTTCAGGTGTCACTAACAAGCAGGCAGAACGGATTCGGTCTTTATGTGAAGAAGAAAACCTAAGTATGATGTCAAAAATTTTTTTGACTACTCCCCTGGTTACGGAATTATAACTAACCAAAAATTTGATTGAATTTAAAAAAATAAATAAATTTAATCAATAAATCAAGTTCACTTATTTCGGAATTAATATGTGTTTCTATGGAAATGCGTAATGTTTACTTCCGTCAGTTAAAGATTCTGAAGTTTTAATAATTATTTCTCAGTTTATTGCTCAAAACATGAAAGTGAATTTTAATGTGCAAGTTTATATGTTGTTACAATGAGGTCGAACGACCCAATTGTTATACGCGCTTCCACCTACAACTTGTGCGCCCGTCATAGTAGTAGTGGTGTCAAATCCGCAGTTTTTCGAATTTTTTTACTTCTTCAAAAACGGTTCGCGGTGGAACGATTTAACTTTCTCAACAATTCGACAACTATTCGGAAGATGTAGTGGGGTGAAATTCTAATATACAGGGTGTTGGGAAAAAAGTTACTCAACTTTAAAAAACAAAAAAATTACACAAGCCACGTGGCCGTTCACGCCGGTTAGACGCCGGATGAGATCGGATATCTCATGGGGAGAGGGTAAAGATACGCACTCTCCAGTCAGTAGGTCATAACCGACAACTTAAGGCCGCACGAAACCAGGGGTTGATAGCCCTTGAAGAGTGCAGTCCGGGATAATTGTGGTGACTGGGGACCGTGGTTCGAACACCACGTTAAGCAGTAGGCCCCTTTACGGTAATTAATAGCTTCGAAACGAAGTCGGATCAGAATACGGCTATTATTGGATCATCTTAAATACTTTCTTTTTACAATACATCTTCCTATACCTAAAAAAAAAATTTAGAAATTGTAGATTTTCAAGAAAAACCAAACGTCGCAATTTTTTAAAACGAATTTTATTTTTTTTCAGGTTGAAAAAAAAATTGATGAAAATTTTGAATAACTTATCGGAAAGGGTTTCTTATGATACGTAAAATGTATATTTAGAATTTTGGAAATTTTTATTTGGAGTGCAAAAAATGAAATAATCAAAAATTTTACTAAAAAAATAAGGTTTCTCACAACAATTACAGATTATATCAGTTATACGCCACGGAAGTTGCCAAAGAATTACACATTTTCGCGGTTTTCAATTTGTCAATTTATGCAGGGTTCGCCATGACTGAAACTGGTGTTTTTATTTGGTAAAGCTTAAATTTATCAGAGACGTTAAGGTATCAGAAAATTAGTGTTTTGATATAATTTTTATGGTAGTATTACATTATGCTTAAAAAATGTGATATATGTGTTTTTTAAAAATCTTTTCTTTGCATGGACGTAGTAGTTTTTCTACAAATAAACTTATTTGTTTCATAAAATTTAACATGCAAAAGTCAATAGGATCCAAGTAGGTAAGTTGTTTTTCAGTGATATTTTATAGACTTTTATTATTTGCCCATAAGACACACGGAATTGTGTAAAAATTGGCAAAATTGATATTCGATTTTGGTCAGTGATATTTATCTTCTTTTAAATTATACATTTTTAATTTATGTTGTTCAAAAGCTACTCCTTAACTGAAATGAATGAGGATTTCGGATTTGAAAAGTGCGCTTTTCTTAGATATCTTTAGACTGTTTGGCTGATTTGAATGTGTTTACTTTATACAGGATGGAAGATATATCGGATAAAAATTTTAAACTCCTAACCAACCAACTCGGTGGCGATGTTATTTAAACTTTTATAATGTTTTTGACCGGGTGTCCCAATAAATTATGTTAGACTTGAACAAAATTCATATTAAAAATGGGAAAATATCCACAACTGTTATTTTTTGCATATTAATAATAAATAGGATTATCTATGGAAATGTATTGGTAGAGAAGGATCAATTCAGTTGAAATACGAAAATTCACATATACAGATAACCCAAAATGGCCTTATTTGTAGCTCAAAATGTTCTAGTTTAAAAGTCCGTTTTTCTTACATTTCTTTCCTCTTTTGGCTCATTTCTGTGTGTTGATTTTAAACAGGACTAAAAAAAAGTCATGGAAAAATTAATAACCTTTTACCGTCTTACACCAGAATGACCGTTTTTGTCCGAGTTTAGTGTACCGGGTGTCCTAAAAACATTTTGAGGTAAGCGAAATCATAATAAAAATGAGAAAATATTGAGGTGAACTATTTTTTTTGCATATTTATAATGGTAACGATTATCTATGCAAATTTATTGGCAAAAAAAAGCAAATGCTGTTGAAATACAAAAATTTACATATACAGAATGTCCCAAAAATTCGTTTTTTTAATATTTGTGACTCAACAGCTATTTTTCAATCGTCTTGATTTTTTTTGTAAAACTGATAAGGTTTGAAAAGTTTGAGTTTCTTACATTTGATCTTACATGATACAGGGTTTGAAAAAAAGAAATTTAAAAATTAAAAATTAAGTCAATTTTTCATAATAATGAAACACAAAGTTTAGGCAAAATGTTTTTATTTAATGTACCTATTTATGTAAACAGTGTGTCCAGAAAAGTTCTAGACATGGGTATTTTCTAATAATAAAATTGTTGATTTTTTGAAAAAAAGTTATTCTTTATAAAAAGTTTTACTTTATGCGCAAATAATACTGATATATCAAAACTTAAGATATAATGTACAGTGCGGCAAAAAAATATAGAAACACAGAATTACGTTAAGAGGGAAGTACCCTCAATTTTTATTTTAGAGCAAATTGTTATAAGAAAACTTTACTAAGGACTACAAAACGTGGTCAAATACAGTTTTTCGTTACAATATTTTAATTTACAGAGTACCATCAAAAAGCTTTTGGAAAATATTTTTTTTATTTAATTTCTTTAACAGTTACCTGCAACAATTTTGCAACAACTATGTGCAATACTATAGTAACGAATATTGACATATAAGTCAAAAATCATTTACTATTTTTCGACTTATTAACAACAGTTTTTCGTTAGTTTCGTCATGGCTGTAAAGTTAACGCTGCAGGAAAATAGAAATTGTACTTATCGTCTGAGATCACTATAAACCTACTAGGGAAGGCGCACTCATATTTAATACTAGACACCCTGACAAAGTGGTATGTAGCTAGCGCTAGACGCTATCAAAGTTTAAAAATGTTATGTAAAATTCAAAAATAATGTAAGATATAGGGTGTTCCGTTTGAAAAAGTATGTTTGATATGCCCTGACTATTTGGGAGACCCTGTATATTTTAAAATAATTTTAAATTGTAGGCCTAATGCCTCCCTATGACTCTATTATTAAAAAATATTAAAAAGTTTTAGTAGTTTAGATGCTATAGAAGCCTGCGTTGAGAGTGGGCCACCCTGTATAAAATATTGAGCAAAAAAATATTTTTGCACTTTTTTGTTTAAAAACTTTTGAAAATATCCGCGCTCAAGGATAACGTAAAAAGTGCGTGGCCGTAGGCCTCGCACAGTTACTCCAAATAAGTAATGATGTGTGGCCGTAGGCTACGCAAAAAAATGGCAATCCTTCCTTGACTAAAAACCCTATTGTTTGACATCTATGTTAGTAATGTTTTATTTAATTTATTAAATTAGCACTTTTTATTTCATTTGAATTTTTGAATGCACTCCATGTTTGAACGCAAAGGGAACCCGATTGCTTCCAGCTAGTTTATTTTGGGGTAGTGCACAAAAAACTACAGAGAAACTGCACTAGTGTGGGTAGAGAGCAGAGGCAACCCGAAATCTCACATGGCTGGAAACCAGATCTCGTACTACTGGCAGTTTAAAGGCGATACCACGAGTTCGGAGTAGAACTCAAACGAACGAAAATATGAAGGTTAGTGTTTTAGGAGCGGTAGCTATTGACCCTCATAAATGTTCCAGGCGGCTTGCTAGAGATGCTGGAATGATTCAAAAACCAGTTATCACCTTATTGCACTTGTACAAATTTCATCCATTCCATATTACGCTTTACAAAGAGCTGTGTGGGCAAGACTTTGAATATTGCGTTACCTTTTGCAATTGGGTCAGGCAAATACCAGAAAATCACACGTTCTTGAAGAATGTAATATTTTCTGGCGAAACCATTTCCATAATTATGGGCAGGTAGGATTTTAAGTTACTCCTCATTATTAGAAATTTAATTTCTTATTTCTATTTGGTTGTTTTTCTTAAGGTGAACAGACACAGTAAGCACCACTGGACGCCGGAAAATCCCCACTGGATGAAAATTCTTCCAAATCAACATCCCTGGTCAGACATTGTCTGGCGTGGAATTATCGGGGATAGCGTTATTGGCCCACATTTCTTTGAAGGACATTTAAATGGAGAAATGTACACATATTTTTAAGAAGATAATTACCCCAATTATTAATCCAACACATAAATCTTGACATGTGGTTTTAGCAGGACGGGGCTCCACCACATTAACTAACATGTAACTATTTAAATGAAATATTTGAAAACAAGTGGATTGGTCAAGCTAATCCAGTCAACTAGCCTGCGCGGTCCCCATATTTGATCCCCCTTGACTTTTTCTTGTGGGGTTTTATAAAGGACAAAGTAATGGCAACTGCACCTACAACTTCACATGAAGACCGAATCCGTTCTGCCTGCTTATTAGTGACACCAGAAGTATTAGAGCGGGTACGAAATTAATTTAGACAAAGAGTGAGAATATGTTTAGAAGTTGAAGAGGGACATTTTGAAGAACTTCTTAAGCATTGTAGACGGTAAATAATTTAAAATTAGGTGGTAAGTTATTTCTTTATTACATGGCCATAATAAATCATAATTCCGTAACCAGGGGAGCAGTCAAAAAATGTCTTGATACCATACGTAGTTTTTCACGTAGATTCGTACTTTAGCAACAAAAATACATTATCTCATATAAAATTCCAAACTTGCTCTCACCCCTCAAAATTGAGGAAGGGGTAAAATGAAAAAATGTGGTTAAATATGTAAACCGTTCTCAAGATATTGTAACTTTAAAAAACTCACCCTGTATAATAATATAAGTAACTGGAAATTTTCGTATGATGTTATGGAGCAATTACAAAAAAAGAAGGTGATGGATTAACCATTTCTGATCAAATAATCCATGCAGTATTTGCGTCTTTTTGGGACTAACCAGTAAGTACACTTTATTATTCTATTAAAAAATTAGGTTGGATTTACTGGAAAACTAAATAAGTATAAATTATTACCGTTGACGTGATTATTAAAGGCCAAAAAATAATTAACCATTTTGTAGTATTGCTGAAGGCCACTGTATTAATCAAAGTTTTCACTTATTACACACCAGTTTCTGGGCAATTATATTGACTTTTATTTTGATATCTAGCATCTGCCGTATTCGAGATATTTAGGAAATACCTAAAAATTGTATATATTGTAATGGTGTTGGGGTTGTTTTCATCCTCGGAGGAGTGGGGACTTTTTTTTGTTTAGAAGCATTTTATTTAACAATTAATTATACATTATATAGACTTAATTATAGTACAATCCTCTAATGCAGTCTTTTTAAACGCTGGTATCAAAGATATACTGTGACAACAATTATTTTGTGGTTATAATTTATTAACGTCAATAACTGTCTATCACAATACCTAGGTAGTATTCAGTGGAGATTCACTCATAAATAAGTCAATTTTAACTTTGACAATTTCTTTTATTTATAACCCAATATTCAGTCCACAAGGATAAAATAAACAAAAAGAAATCCTTCTTCCAATCTTGGCCTTTTCAAAATGACTCCAATCTGTTCGTTGGTCCAGTCGCTGAATGTATATCCTCTAATTCCGGTGGGTTCAGAACCAATATTGTGTCGGTTAAAGTATAACTTGCGAGTTCTCTGTAGTCAAAATAAAATAAAGTTTTGTTGTTAAGGAATGTAAATCTAATAGTAATAATTAAATAAATCTCTACTATGACAAAGAATCGCACCCAGGTCAGGTCGCAGTGTACGATCTTTTATAGCCGAGAATGAAATAGGGCTCCGCTGTTAGGGAATATAAATCCAACAGCAAGAATTAGATAAAATAGAATCTCTACTATTATAAAGTATCGCACCCAGGTCAGGTCGCAGTGTACGATCTTTTATAGCCGAGAATAAAATGGGGCTCCGCTGTTACGGGATATAAATCCAACAGCAAGAATTAGATAAAATAGAATCTCTACTATTATAAAGTATCGCACCCAGGTCAGGTCGCAGTGTACGATCTTTTATAGCCGAGAATAAAATAGGGCTCCGCTGTTATGGGATATAAATCCAACAGCAAGAATTAGATAAAATAGAATCTCTACTATTATAAAGTATCGCACCCAGGTCAGGTCGCAGTGTACGATCTTTTATAGCCGAGAATAAAATAGGGCTCCGCTGTTATGGGGTACAAACCCAACAGCAAGAATTAGATAAAATATTTCTACTATGAAGGAGAATCAATCCACAATTATTGTGTCTAGTAATGCACAGCTTGTGAGTTCTCTATAGCCGAAATAAAATAGGGCTCCGCTGTTATGGGGTACAAACCCAACAGCAAGAATTAAATAAGGATATTTCTACTATGAAGGAGAATCAATTCACAATTATTGTGTCTAGTAATGCACAGCTTGTGAGTTCTCTATAGCCGAAATAAAATAGGGCTCCGCTGTTATGGGGTACAAACCCAACAGCAAGAATTAAATAAAGATATTTCTACTATGAAGGAGAATCAATTCACAATTATTGTGTCTAGTAATGCACAGCTTGTGAGTTCTCTATAGCCGAAATAAAATAGGGCTCCGCTGTTATGGGGTACAAACCCAACAGCAAAAATTAAATAAAATATAATCTCTACTATTATAAAGAATCGCACCCAGGTCAGGTCGCAGTGTACGATCTTTTATAGCCGAGAATAAAATAGGATTCCGCTGTTATTGGGGTACAAACCCAACAGCAAGAATTAAATAAAATAGAATCTCTACTATTATAAAGAATCGCACCCAGGTCAGGTCGCAGTGTACGATCTTTTATAGCCGAGAATAAAATAGGGCTCCGCTGTTATGGGATATAAATCCAACAGCAGGAAATAACGAATTTTTATACTCGTTAACCCTAAATAAATAACCTTTCAGGATCTCACCTTTCAGGATACTTCAAGCTCTTGCTTCTCTGAAAGCTGGAGCTCGAATGAATGTTCCATCGCGCTGCATCTCCTTTTATACTCGTCGGTTGCTATCAAAATTGTTTGTTATACAGGAGGACCAGGAAAGATTGGATTTCTACATGAATTTGTCAGAAATGACGTTTTGTCAAAAGGTTAACAGATTAGGTTACATTTTCCTTACGAGGAAAAAGAAAACTATGAACGAAATATTAATCGTCAGAAGTGACATTGTGTCAAAAGGAAAGGTTAACAGATTATGTTACGTGTTCCTTACGAGGAAAAGAAAATTATGAACGAATACGAATAGAAAATAAAAGATTTGGGAGTATCGTTACAATACCCCCTCGGAAACGATAAAAAAAAAATTAATTTTAATAACAATTAAATTTTTTTTTGAAAGAATAAATTATTGTTTAACATGTGCTATTTTTAAATCTTTTATATGAACGTGTTTGATCTCTTGATTTTGTTGATTTTGCAGGTTATATATGTTTGGTGAAATAACTTTCGATATAATAAAAGGTCCAGCGAATTTCGGAGCTAATTTGGATGCAAAACCTCTAGCTCCTGATGACAAATAATGTTCTCTTTTCATAACGTTATCCCCAACTTTAAACTGAAAATGTCTTCTTTTAAGATTATAATAATGACTTTGTTTTCCAAATGATCTTTCCAAGTTTAGACGAACAAATTCGAAAATTTCTTTCATTTTAGATAAATTTAACGCACGATTTCTAATATCTTCCTGACTGTTTGGTTCTATATTATCTTCATTCCTATATATTCCCTTAGGTAGCTCCAGTTCTCTTCCAAAATTTAGGAATGCTGGACTGTACCCAGTAGATTCATGTACTACTGAGTTAAGAGCGAAATTAAGTTCGGGTATAAACTGATCCCATTTTCGATGATCCTCTTCACAATATTGAGAAATAACGGTCCTAATATCTCTATTTCTTCTTTCTACTGGATTTGCTTGAGGAGTATAAAGACTTGTTTTGTGATGTCGAATAGATAAAGTTGACAAAAATTTTGTAAACTTCTTACTGCTAAATTGTGTACCATTATCTGTAATTATAACTTTTGGACAACCGAAAGATGAAAGAATCCTATCTCTAAAAACTTGACAAACTTTTTCAGTAGTTGCTTTTCTCAACGGTTGAACTTCAGTCCATTTCGTAAAACGGTCTTGAAATACGATTACGTAACTATTTCCTCTAATGGATCTTGGTAAAGGTCCTATTAGATCTGTACTGACTGTATCCCAGGGTCCATTTGTTGGCGAAAAAGACATCAATCCCGCAGTTTGTTGCTGCGACTGTTTATACCGCTGACAAGTTAGACAATTTCTGACATATTCAGCAATATTTCTGAACATTCCTGGCCAATAATACCTCTTGGCAATTCTTGAAATTGTCTTTGCTATTCCCATATGTCCTGCAGTAGGTTCATCATGATTTTCTTTCAAAACATTTGTTCTTAAATTTTCAGGTACACATAATTTCCATGGATTAGTTAATTCAGGTTCAGTAAAATCGGTTCTTTCAAAAAAATGTTTATATAATTTACCTTTCATTATTTTTAAATCAGGATAATTTTCTGGATTTTGTTGAACTTCGGTCATTTTTTTAATATACCAGTTACCCGCTACTTCTTCAGTTAAACAAACATCGAGCGGTGATCTTGATAAAGCATCTGCTAATTTATTAAGAACACCCTTTTTATATTTAATATCAAAAGAATATTGTTGTAGATCAATCACCCATCTAGCTAATCTTCCTGTAGGATTCTTAAGAGATTGTAACCACTTCAATGATTGATGATCTGTTTCAACGGTAAAATGATACCCTTCTAAATATGAACGCATTTTCTGGATTCCCCAAACAATTGCAAGACATTCTTTTTCTGTAACTGAATAATTTTTCTCTGGATTTGACAACGTACGACTGGCATAAGCAATAACTCTGTCATTTCCGTTTTGTTTTTGAATCAAAGCTGCTCCGATTCCATCT
This sequence comes from Polydrusus tereticollis, assembly GCA_963920685.1. Taxonomy (NCBI): domain Eukaryota; kingdom Metazoa; phylum Arthropoda; class Insecta; order Coleoptera; family Curculionidae; genus Polydrusus; species Polydrusus tereticollis. Next base: position 44,074,476 of record OY987328.1, on the reverse strand, counting down.
TGTGAAGCATCAGTTTGGAGTGTGAATTGTAAATTAAAATCAGGACAAGCCAAAATAGGAGCTTCTGTTAAAACATTCTTGAGTTTTTCAAATGCTTCCTGTTGTTCTTCTTTCCATTCCCATTTCCTTTTCTTTTGTAATAATTTTGTTAATGGCGAGACCAATTTAGAATAATTCGGGATAAAACGCCTGTACCATGACGTTACTCCAACGAAACTACGAATTCCCCGAATATTCTTTGGCTCTTTCATATTTTGAATTGCACTAACTTTATCGGGATCAGTACTAATACCTTCTTTTGATACATAATGTCCCAAATATTTTAAACTTTTTTTAAAGAATTTACATTTTTCTGGATTAATTTTTAAATTCGCATTCCGTAATCTTCGAAGAACTTCTTTAACATTTCCCATATGTTCTTCAAAATTTCTTCCCAAAATTATAATATCATCTAAATAAACAAAAGCTTTTGAATCTAAATCTGGTCCAACGATCGAGTCAAGTAAACGTTGAAAAGTAGCACCTGCTGAGTGTAAACCAAAAGGCATTACTCGAAACTGAAATAATCCTCTTTCAGGTACTGTAAAAGCTGTTATTTGTTTACTATCTTCAGAAAGTGGGACTTGCCAATAGCCTTGTTTCAAATCCAAACTTGTAAAATATTGTGAACCACGTAGTTTGTCCAAAATGGCTTGAATAAATGGTAAAGGATATGCATCTTTTTGAGAAACTTCATTTATTTTTCGAAAATCAATGCAAAATCTAGGTTTTCCATCATCTTTCTTCACTATAACTACTGGCGAACTCCATGGACTATTTGAAGGTTCTATAATGCCATCATTAAGCATTTTGTTAACTTCTTCATTAATTATGGCTTGCATTGCAGGATTTTGTGGACGATATCTTTGTTTAATTGGTTTATTATTAGTAATATAAATTGTATGTTCTGTCAATCGGCAAGGTCCTTTAACTTCATTAAATTTTGATAATTCCTTGTTTAAAAATTCTTGAATTTTAGTTTCTTCATCTTGTACTATATTTTCCTCTACTACACAAGTGTCAATTATATTTACATTATCAGAATTCTCTAACCAAACAATCTTCTTTAAAACGGGATCTATTAATATTTTTCTTTTACTAAGGAAGTCAAGACCTAGTAAGACGGAAAAATTCATACCTTGTAAACACCAAAAATTCTCCGAATCTTCTTGATTTTCATACTTAAAGGGAATGGTAAATGCTTCAAAAATTTGAGTAATTTCTCCGTTAGCAACTCTTATAAAATTATTACAATTTCTTATCTCGAAATTCAATTCTTTACATAATTTGGCAACATTTTCATTTATAAAAGATTTAGTTGATCCTGTGTCAACAACTGCTTTGAACATAACATCTCCAATAATTATGGAAACATAAATCAACGTAGAATTTTGAGAAACATTTTCTTCTGATACAGGACAAACATTCACATTAGACGCGTTAACTTCCTGGCTTTCAGAGGTTAAACTTGTAGAAGGATAGTGAAACCTCAAAGAAAGACTATCCTTTGACTGACAAATATCTTCTTCACGTCGCCCCACCGTAGTAGTATTAACTTGATTGGAATTATTAGACATACTTCTCTGATATGTATTTTGAGGAAGAGTAGCTTGATTTCTATTATTGTGAAAATTTCCTTGTACCTTCCTATTTCTTCGACAATTACAATCTTTAGTCAAAATACCTATACGGTGACAGTTGTAACATTCAATTTTTCTTTCATAATTATTATTTCTTGGTGATTCAAACCTACGGTTATTGTTATAATTTTCGTTTCTGCTCACATTGAAATTCTTTCTTCTATTAACTTGGTTCTCCTCATTTTTAATTTTTTCGAAATTTTCTGTTAATTTTATTAAATCCTGAACACTTTTGATATCGTCTTTTCTAATATAGTATTTATATTCTGGTTTTAAATTTCTATACATTATACTTAATTTCCTTAGTTCAGGAAAGGCTCCATGACGGGCAAACAATGTTTGAATTTCTAAAACATATTGTCGTCCCGTTTCATATTCTTTCTGTTTTCTGTCCAGAATTTCTTCTTCCAGTTCATCCATATAATCTGATTTGAAAAAGAAAGACTTAAAATCTTCTTCAAAAGTATACCAACAATCCCAGGGATATTTACTCATTTCAAACCATTGATATGCTTGATCTCGTAAAAGTTCTGGCATTGCACTCAATATTATTTCGTCTGGAATTAAATATTCATTTTTCAAAATTTTTAATCTGTTGATGAATAAAGGTGCTTCGTCGAAAGATTTACCATTAAAAAATATGCCCCATCTTCTGACTTGGTTCAACATATCTCTTCTCTTTTCTGAATTATTATGTTGAAAAGTATTATTTATTTGTTCTGGAAGAACAGGTAAGTTAATAAATTTTTGTTTATAAACATCTAAATACTTTCGTCGTAATTCTTCAAGTGTCCCTTCACTGTTTATACCCCATTTATTTAGATCCTCAACCAAAATATTTCTCTTTAGTTTAGAAATCCATGACAAACGAGGATCTTCAACTTCTGGTAATTGAGATTCTTCTGATATTTCTTCTGGTTCTATTGGGGCAGAACGACGATTACGATTTCGGTTCGGCATTATTAATTATTATTTAATAAAAAATCTATCTTCTTTCGAAAATCTTAAAATCTTTTCACCTTCTTTCTAAGATTCTCTTGGTCCCTTTTCTCAGGTTCCTTTTCCTCAGGTTCCTTTTCTCAGGGTCCCTGCTCGGGCGCCAATTGTGACAACAATTATTTTGTGGTTATAATTTATTAACGTCAATAACTGTCTATCACAATACCTAGGTAGTATTCAGTGGAGATTCACTCATAAATAAGTCAATTTTAACTTTGACAATTTCTTTTATTTATAACCCAATATTCAGTCCACAAGGATAAAATAAACAAAAAGAAATCCTTCTTCCAATTTTGGCCTTTTCAAAATGACTCCAATCTGTTCGTTGGTCCAGTCGCTGAATGTATATCCTCTAATTCCGGTGGGTTCAGAACCAATATTGTGTCGGTTAAAGTATAACTTGCGAGTTCTCTGTAGTCAAAATAAAATAAAGTTTTGTTGTTAAGGAATGTAAATCTAATAGTAATAATTAAATAAATCTCTACTATGACAAAGAATCGCACCCAGGTCAGGTCGCAGTGTACGATCTTTTATAGCCGAGAATGAAATAGGGCTCCGCTGTTAGGGAATATAAATCCAACAGCAAGAATTAGATAAAATAGAATCTCTACTATTATAAAGTATCGCACCCAGGTCAGGTCGCAGTGTACGATCTTTTATAGCCGAGAATAAAATGGGGCTCCGCTGTTACGGGATATAAATCCAACAGCAAGAATTAGATAAAATAGAATCTCTACTATTATAAAGTATCGCACCCAGGTCAGGTCGCAGTGTACGATCTTTTATAGCCGAGAATAAAATAGGGCTCCGCTGTTATGGGATATAAATCCAACAGCAAGAATTAGATAAAATAGAATCTCTACTATTATAAAGTATCGCACCCAGGTCAGGTCGCAGTGTACGATCTTTTATAGCCGAGAATAAAATAGGGCTCCGCTGTTATGGGGTACAAACCCAACAGCAAGAATTAGATAAAATATTTCTACTATGAAGGAGAATCAATCCACAATTATTGTGTCTAGTAATGCACAGCTTGTGAGTTCTCTATAGCCGAAATAAAATAGGGCTCCGCTGTTATGGGGTACAAACCCAACAGCAAGAATTAAATAAGGATATTTCTACTATGAAGGAGAATCAATTCACAATTATTGTGTCTAGTAATGCACAGCTTGTGAGTTCTCTATAGCCGAAATAAAATAGGGCTCCGCTGTTATGGGGTACAAACCCAACAGCAAGAATTAAATAAAGATATTTCTACTATGAAGGAGAATCAATTCACAATTATTGTGTCTAGTAATGCACAGCTTGTGAGTTCTCTATAGCCGAAATAAAATAGGGCTCCGCTGTTATGGGGTACAAACCCAACAGCAAAAATTAAATAAAATATAATCTCTACTATTATAAAGAATCGCACCCAGGTCAGGTCGCAGTGCACGATCTTTTATAGCCGAGAATAAAATAGGATTCCGCTGTTATTGGGGTACAAACCCAACAGCAAGAATTAAATAAAATAGAATCTCTACTATTATAAAGAATCGCACCCAGGTCAGGTCGCAGTGTACGATCTTTTATAGCCGAGAATAAAATAGGGCTCCGCTGTTATGGGATATAAATCCAACAGCAGGAAATAACGAATTTTTATACTCGTTAACCCTAAATAAATAACCTTTCAGGATCTCACCTTTCAGGATACTTCAAGCTCTTGCTTCTCTGAAAGCTGGAGCTCGAATGAATGTTCCATCGCGCTGCATCTCCTTTTATACTCGTCGGTTGCTATCAAAATTGTTTGTTATACAGGAGGACCAGGAAAGATTGGATTTCTACATGAATTTGTCAGAAATGACGTTTTGTCAAAAGGTTAACAGATTAGGTTACATTTTCCTTACGAGGAAAAAGAAAACTATGAACGAAATATTAATCGTCAGAAGTGACATTGTGTCAAAAGGTTAACAGATAATCAGACCTATGATCAAACTCACAAGTTAACGCGAGCCGTTAATTTCAAAATTAAAGTGAGTGGGTTAAAATCCAATGCTATTTTCCATTTTGGTATGATGCAACTACAGTTAACGGTCGTGTTAATTCTCGATCTCGTCATCCTAAACAGGAGTGACGCAATCCTTAAAGTGAGTACTTTAGCATATTTGAGCCAATCAGGGACGAGTTCGGTTATCAATCGCGGAAATTTTGAAGATTGTTTGGAAATGTCAAGTTGTCAAGCTTTCAATGAACTTTTGCGAGCGGTTGACGGCCACAGCTGGGTTTTATTCGCATATTTGTTGATTTTAGGCGATTTTTGCTTCAAAAATTAGTACCTAATCGAATAGTTTTTGGTGAAAAATGCAACGTTTGTTAGATGTATTAGCTCGTTTTTTATAAAGAAATGGAAATATATTAATAACGGTAAGTTAAAAACACAATTGTAAGTACATTGTTGGTATATATTTTTACAAAGGATTTTACTTTCAGATTATTTTACTTTAAAAATCTTGAAATTACTGAACAAAGTTGATTTGATTTGATTTACAACTCCCTTATAGTGACTTTTATACCTTTTAGATCATAACAAAACATGAGAGGAGAGAATTTCGAGGAGATTTCCTTCTATTTACCTAAATCCGTACCAGCTACTGAATTACACGTAGAAGTGAATAAAATATAAGAATTATACCATTTTCTAATATTTATTGAAGCCTTCAAATAGTTTCCTATAATTTACAAGCTGAAAAATACATGATGTTAAAGTTAAATTCAGCTTTGGCAACAATTTATACCTAATAGAGGTAAGTTTTTAAACTAGGTAGCTAGATACTAGATAATTATTAAAACCTGGATCAACCAAGTATTGTTTCGTACAAATTACACAACTTGTGTTGTATTTATAGATCTTTTAGTAGGTACCTAATGTTTATAAAAAATTGAACTACTAGGGTCACAATTCAAAAGCCCAGGTAGGAATACAAAAGTGAGAGTAAGGGCTTTGTCCCTTGGTATTCGTTGGGCTTTGATCCATTTTTCTAAAATATTTACAACAGTTTTAAAGTTAGAAATAGAATAGAGAGTAGATATTTTTGTTGTTTACTTACCTAAGTGCTTGTAAAAATATCTCATAAGGTAAGGATTCAGGTTAGTTATCCTATCTATCCTATGCAGAGCATTCCTTTGTTTATTTTTAATAAAAATATCAACATTCTATCTTATTAAACCTTTTTTTTACCATTTTATTAATAATTTGATTAGATCGAGATGATGTCTACTAGTATTAAAAAAACATTCAGTCCTATTTTTATACCTACCAGTATCTTAACAAAGAACATACGCACCTGTAAAATTCAGAAACTAAAATATTACTATCGAGGAATGGTAGCCTAGAGCAAAGTTAATACTAAAAATATTTAAATAAGTTCGAATGTTATTTTACTATTTTTTGTTTGTAGGCAAATGAGGCAGAAGCAGCTGGATGCAATACGAAGAACTAGTATAGAATGGGCAAGATTAGAAATTGAGATGTAGAAGGAAAGAATGCCAATGAAGTTGGGTTTAAAAATACCTGAAATGTTCTGAGGTGCAAAAATTATTAAAGCAATTAGTGTCAGAAACATGGACAATGGATAAACTTTAGACTGCAGTAAAGTCGCGACAGGAACAGGGTACAGCTCCATATTTATAATAAAAATATTAAATTATAGAAATTACTTTTAGATAACTTTAGGTATACTAAAATTCTAAAAGAATCGCTTAACATAACGGCATTGTTTAAAAACATGACCCTTTTTATATTTCCTGTATGAAGGTATCTCTGAGACTTCCTTAAAATTTTATCGCAAAAACAGTAGGTATAGTATCTTTCGGTTTAGAAAGAAGTTAGTTGAGGTTACATTTGTATGGCATGTATCACATTCTAGTTACTTTTATTTTAGGTGGAGATATATGTTGATTTAGGACCGGATTTAATATATATTTTTTTTATATTAATTAAAATGCGACGAGGTCAGTAACGAACAAGGTCAACTCTAAATTATTAAAGACATGTTAAGGGGTTTTAAAATATTAATTGGTTAAATTACCACGTTTTTCCGGAGGTACAGGGAACAGTATACTTATGATTTCCTGATCGAAAATTTTCTAGTTTTCACACTAATTTTAATATTACATAAAGAAGCTGTCTCAAAACATCACCAAAAGGATTAAACAATCAAGGTTACAGTTTTATAATAATTATCAAATAATAAATAAAATACTCCCGAATACGATTTTGTTTTGAACAAGTTTCTTTTGAGTTTTGGGTTACTTTTTTTAGTAAGCAGAAAGTGACACATATAAAATTCTAACGTTCACTAACTTCTTTTTAAACTGAAAAATAATATAGCTTTGTCGTGAAACCAAAATACAAAAAAAATTTAGCAAGTTCTTGATACGATATTATTTTAGTCTTGACAATCGTGTTGAATATTATTAGCAGTACCTACCTACCAGATTTTGTAAAAATTGTAAATGTGATTTTGCTCGCTAATAAATAAATAAGTAACAACGAAAATAGTTTATATAATGGTTTTACTAAATTAATATCTAAAATTACAGGAGTAACTTAATTGTTAAACCAAATTTACATTTTATAACGTAAAATTACAACTGGAAGCAGCAAACTAGTGTCATGTCTCATGGCTTTGTGTTTCATGTGGTGGGGTTTTCTCTATCTACTGCAACTAGATATTCCAAAAACCTAAAATTGTTAACAGCATTTTACAAATTAATTTTTTACCTAGCTACAGGGCATCCTGGAATGTCACTCCTAAAGTTTCCCATTTGACAAACCTACTTTTATGATTGCTCAAAAAAGGTTTGCTGAATGAGAATTTTGGAATGAAATTCAAAAATAAATCAAGTTTATTTTAACATATTTTTAAATTGTATAGTAATTATCCCCATGGCAGAAAGCAAAAACTAAAATGTCTACACATTACTAACGTCGAATAATATACTATGTAGTTTATAGTAGATGAAAGCGAGACCTTTTATGTAGGGTTGTAACAGGCACTTTAATATGTACTGAGATAGAAAAGTGGGAATTTTTAGCTGTATAAATGCCTATCTGCAGTTTTTTCTCCAGCCTAGTCCTAGACTTATTCAAACTACTATCCTCTGCAGACCAAAAACTTGCCCTGACTGGCTTGCACAGCCTCATGTCAGGACTGCATGGACATCACTGAGTGGAAGATGGCAAATATATACCATCCTCATTGTAACCTCTGACACACAATTTTTGGCCATGGCTTTTATATATAAGTTATTAAATGGTCTTCTCCCATCTTACCTTGGTGGATTTATTGCCCATAACAGTGATGTACATAATTACCCTTCTCGAAATAGAAATGATTTTTATATCAAGAGGACTAATTCCAGGAGAGCTATGAATTCTTTATTTTTCAAAGGTCTTGAAGAGTACAATGATCTACCGAGATATGTCAAGGAGTGTTCATCGATTAATAGTTTTAAAAGAGAGCTTAGGACATTTTTTAGAAGTTAAGATAGGCTTTTCCGATATGATGATGTTTTGTAGCCTGAAATATAGATTTTATTTGAGTTTCTAGTGTTATATCTGAAGTATATTAAAACTTGTAGGAGTGTTTTTTAACAAACATCAGTGCAATAAGAATCAGAATACCTGGAAGTGTGAGAATCTAATGCTACCGAAAGGTTTCTTTGCATGACTCAAGTGGGCTTAAGGAGTAGATTTTACGAATAATTTTTTTTTGAAGAATAAATAATCTTTCAAGTTCTAAGTAGTTTGTCCTCAGTAAAGCACAAAAAGAGCTAAGTGGCTGTGAGCCAAAAAATAATATATATTTAACAATTGTTTGGGGTTCATAAAGTTTTGAGGTTGACAAAGGCATAATAAGCAGTTCAGTTTTGCAGCAACATTGTCTACATGGGCTGTTTACTTTAATTGTGAGTCTAGGTGAAGACCCCGAAACTTGCATTGTTCTACTCTTGTAATAAAATTATTATTCAATTTTAAGTATAAATCAGGAATCTGCTGCTTCTTATAGAATGCCATGTAATGGGTTTTATTTGTGTTAACAACTAGATGATTTGTTTGGCACCAAACAGAAAATCTAAGCAGAATTGTATAAGTTATTTCAAGTAGTTGATTAAGTGTAGAAGCAGGTATGACTACTGTTGCATCATTTTTTCAAATCGTTTATAAATAATGCAAAAAGCAAGGGAGAGATTACGCCATTGCGCCTCTTTAGGGAACGCCCTATCTGATATTTAGTTTCTCCGAATAGGAGCCCTAAAGTTTTACTCTTCTTTGGCGATTAGAGAAAAATGATTCCAGCCAGTCAGAAATATTACCACGTATTCCCATAGCATGCAACTTTCTGAGCAAGATGTCAGTGTCGACGCAGTCAAACGCTGGGCTAAGATATGGAGTGATATTTTGGGGTAGTTCAACGGAAATACACAGAATTATAGTCATGCAAAAAAGGTGCATCCGAAATATTTTTAGGATGAAACAGCAGGAAAGTTGTAGGTCTGTTTTTGTAGAAAAAAATATTCTGACGGTAATAGGAATGTACATTTTGGACTCTGTAATATTTGTATGGGATAATAGGGATCTTTTCCTCGATTTTAATGTGAAACATGATTATGACACTCGCCATAAAAGTAATTTAGTACCAGAAAATTATAACTATACTTACATACCTCCAAAAAAATGTAAAATACTGCATCATAAAAATTTTTAATTGTTTCTCAGACGAAATTAGAAACCTGCCAAAGAATAAACTAAAATATACCTTAACAAAATATCTAGTCAGTAAGGCAGCTTCTACAACCTTAATGAATTCTTTGATGATCCTGATAAAGGAATAATTCAGTGTTAAATTTTAAATGTTTGTTACAATTTTAAGCATGTGTAATTTTATCAAAATTGTCATTGTCTAAATGTAATGTAATTACAAATTTAAAATGGTTATTTACAAAAATCTCTCCAGACATTGTTCAACAGCCCCTATTGGTTTTTTTTTTATTATGTTTATAGTAAATGTAAGCATCTTATTATTGAACAAATAAATACTATTGTATTGTATTGTATTAAATCGAAAAATAGAGCTATAGTATAGTAATTAGAATCTATTGTTTTATAAATATATTCCAAGAGATCGTAAGCAGCTGTGCTAGTAGAGAAGTTTGAGCAATACTAATAAAAAATTAGGTAGGTACTATATTTTAAGACGGGACCTACCTTCACATTATTAGATAATGATCCTTTTATTAGTGAATAAAATTGAATCGAGTTTAATCACATTGGAATCTTCGTGAGTCCTGATATGTGCTGGTAATTTTAGGTTGGTCATATCCCATAACATCACATTATATCACCGAGAAAAAGGCTAAAATAAAAAAAAAACTAAAATTATACAATACATACTTTGCTTTCACTGCGAATAATCTTTTGAGTTATCTGTCTAGTTGAAAAGCATCTCATACCATAATCTCTTTTTTTCTAAGTGAGTTTTCTGACACAAGTTGTTCTCAATTTCTGTTAAGCAGATAAATTATTGAGTACCTACTTTAATTTTCATGCAGCAACCACATTCTACTGATGTTAATACATAAGTGTAAGCCGGACTACAAATACAAATAATCTTTATTCCCACTAGGAGCCCTAAAGTAATTAAAAGTATATTTAATATGAAGTACCTAGTAGGTAAATACATATAATTGTTTAGTAACTAACCTCTTTACGTATCAAATATTTTCTTTTACCATTTTCTTGGTGAAAACTTGTCACAGTTACCAATTGAAATAAACTTTGCCTTGTGTCTGTGTTCTTTACTGGTTAATACTTTGATTCCAATCCATATTCTAAAAAAAACAGCTGTAATAATGTAAATATGTAAACAAGCATTCAATTGAAATATATAAATAGGTACTTACGACATAAAATAATGTATCTCGAACGCACACTATAAAACTTTCTCTGTAAAATCTAAAATCTATACTATTTTTAGGTTAAGAATTCTGACACTTAAATCTGACAATCACATCCGATAACTTTAATGGCTCAGCTGTTTCTCCACCACAGTGAAAAATCAACAAGTAGGCTGTTTTCGGTTGTTGTCATGGAAACACTCACGTTAAAAGTTAAAGTGAGCATTTGATCATAGGGCTGTATGTTACGTGTTCCTTACGAGGAAAAGAAAATTATGAACGAATACGAATAGAAAATAAAAGATTTGGGAGTATCGTTACAATACACACTCATTACAACAACAGTGCGAGCAAATACTTAAAACTAACCAAATCGCTATATACAGAATTGCCCCCAAATCATACCTAAATGGGCTTTTAACAACTTACAACTGTGTCATTTGTCGTTACATACTTAATGTTATCAGATACTTCGGTGGGTATATACTTTGAATACTTGATATATCGGGTTAAGTAAACCTAATCTGTTCTGACATTCCCATGATAAAGACGGTCAAATCCGTTTTATTTTGATTTCAATTATTTTTGTATAATTAAGATATCTTAAGTGCTAAAAAATTATTATAATATTGATGAATGGCTTGTTTTTTTTTCATCGTTTGGCATTAACACTTTCTTGGTTCAAAGTACATTTGCAAACTAGCTTTCAAGAGACTTACTGATTTTATCAATTGAATACTGATATAAAAGAACTTTTTTAATTATAAAAACTTAAAAGAATTTTTAAAAAAATATCTGACAACCCCGTTTATGATGCCGGTCCCTTTGAAGCCGGTTAGAAGCTTTTTTATGTCATCAGACTGATTTTGGATAAAGTATACCACATTTTATAATGCTGCTAATAAAAGAATTCATTTTAATACAGCTTCTAAACATATTTTTAATAGAAATTCTGTAACAGTATTCCTGTAATAGTATTCCTGTATAAATATGACTGTCTCCTAGTCTTAATATTCAATTATTCGTTGTTTATTATAATCGCATCTTGAAGTCGTTTTTCTCTAGCCCCGCTCTTTTCGTAGGCAATGAATGCCCGGTCGACGTAATGTGTAAGCGAATGTAGGCCACAGTCGTACCTTACCTCTACTATTGGCCCGACGTTTTTTGGGAAGTATACTATTTAACCAGCAAATTATCATAATATGTTTTAAGGAAACGACGTACGTTTTATTGCACGAATAGCATTCATTGATTGTCAATATTGACAAATTAGTGTTGCCACGAACTTCGTAAAAAACGTTCGGTACCAACAGGGTCAAATTACCGGATTTCTTGAGAAATTACCCATTTTCTTTTAACCCCAAAACCAAAACCGAAAGAAATAAATAAATTTTTATGAAACCTAAAAGCCTGTTTACAATAAGAAATTGCACGCGTAATGCAATAAAAAATTGCCTGTAGGCATGCGCACTTGGGACTTTGCAATCAGCTGTTGCAATTTTCTTTGCATTGCATTAAATTAGAACACGCGCTATTTTTATGTCACATGGCATGCAATTTTTGTGTGAAATCACAGGTACCAACATAAAAAAATCAATTCATCCATTGATACATGCGGAGCAAAGCCAAGCCAAGATAAACTAATATATTTCGTTATTTGCAAACGTGCTTAGTAATTAGTACAACTGGGTATTAAAATGCTTTCATCTTTTACTTACATGATATGTAAACGGTTACGCAATGCAATTCTTTGCAGAAGCAATACTTTGCAAGACATTTTTTGCACCTAATGTAAATAGGCTTTAAGGTAGCTTATTGCAAATTGTACTTTCTTATGTTTGTTGGTCTCTAATCCGGAATTAAACGAAGATGATCGGCTCTGTTAGTGCCTATTTTACAATTTTACTCTAAAACCGTAATTTTAAATTCTTTGGAGAGAATAAACGAAGAAGTCATATTTTTAACATAAATTAGGCCTATATGAGAGAATTTTTTTTGATGAATTTGAAAAATCTTTCTAAAATTATGGTAGATTAAGGGTCGGTAAGGGCTCATTACCGATTACCGGAAAACAACAAAAATTATAGTAGATTTCGGTAATTACCGGGCGTGTGGCAACACAAATGACATTGAGTTTAAAAATCAGGTTAGAGTTCTTTAATTTTACGGTCGTTCGTACCTTCAACAACTACACTGAGAAAATCATATCGTAAATTTAAAAATAATAATTATATTTACTTTATATTTATCTCATTTCTCTATTTGGGACAGCCATACAGTATATTAAAAGTAAACTTCATATTTGCAATTATTATTTACAACCACAGTATTGTACAAAATTTTACTACTATGTTGGTTGATGACGGTGCAGATATGCATATTATTGCATATGTTAATGTGCCATGGGGCTTGCCTATAAATTGTAAAAAGTGTATTGTTGATGTTTATAATAAACCATAAGTTTTATAATTTTTTTATTATTATTAAATAATCTTTTTAGTAGTACACAAGTGGCAACAGTGTGCGGACGTGTATCTGTTTTGATCGTCGAAACAATGAAACTTTTCTGTACAATATAACAAACTATAATGTGGTCCACGTATGTAGAGTGTAGAGATGGTAGAGGAGGAGGAGCCTCTATTTATATTAAGGACTGTATACCATTCTGTGAGGTAGAGAGATCTGAAAGTAACATTAAATTTAATTGGGTATGTATAGGTATAGGTCAATGGGATTTAAAAATAAGGTTAGATTATAAGCCCCCATCTTATTCTAACACTGAATTTTTAGTTGCTCTTGATGAAATTTTAAATACACATCCGAAAAAACATTTAATAGGTAGTAGGAGATTTTAACATAAACCTGTTAGAAGACTCTCAGGATACAAGAAACTACAAAAATTTATTAACTTTAAATAATTTTGAAATACAGAACTCTATCTCTATTGAGAATGCCACTAGAGTTACCGAGAACTCTAGAACCATTATCGATCATGTTTTATCTGATCAGCATAATAATTTAAATTGTAATATTAGGGTTGAAAGTAATCCACTTTCTGATCATAACCAGCTCCATAGACCTATGAAGATCACTTAAAAAAATTTTAATAAAAAAATCAAACATGAGGTTAAAGTAATTGATTGTAAAATGTTTTCTAGAGTTTTTCAACAAGTAACAAAAGCCATACACATTTTATCTTTCCACTGCTTGGCTCAGATTATCATTGATTTAAAAAAGAAGTCCGAGATCATTAGGGTCTGTAAAGCTCGTGAAAGAAGTACATGGATCAATGGTGAAGTTTTGGGAATGATGAGGAAAAGAGACACATTGTACAAAAGAAAAATAAAAAATCCCAATGACAACTTTTTTGAGACTGAATTTAAAGCAATAAAAAATAAAATAAATAATAAAATAAAATCATTAAAAAAATATTCACTTTAGAAGAAAATGGAAGAAAGCTATTTCAAAAATAGAAAAAATGAATATAAGTAAACTGTCTCGAAATAGATAATATACAAATTAAAAATCCACTTGATATTGTAAATAGCTTGAACGATTATTTTTCAAAAATAGGAGGGTATATTGTTGATGACCTTCATAGGGAAATTAATTCGGTGAGACCGAATGGTGTTCCCTTGTGCAATAAAATTACGTCAGAGAGTAAGATTGATACTGAATTAACCAACAGAAATGAGATAATGGAAATCATGTTGAACTTAAAAAAAGATGCTTCGTCAGGTCACGATGAAGTAACCGTTAAGGATCTGATCAATTTGGGAGAAACTCTGGTAGAAATCCTTAATAAATAAATTAATAACGTATTTAAAAATGGACTATTTCCGGAGGACTTAAAAATTAGTAAAATTAGCCCGATAATTAAATCTGGGAGCAAAAAGTGTATAAGTAACTATAGACCAATATCTGTACTGTGAGTGTTTTAAACATATAGAAGTAGATGAGTACCAATATGGTTTTCAAAAAATTAGTAGTACCTTATGCGCCACGGCGAACTTTGTGAATTATATCTCTAGACTTGGATAATGGAAAGATTTTGGTTGTTGTTTATGTAGATTTGAAAAAGACTTTTAATGTGGTATGTTTGGATTTTTTGTTAAGTAAATTGGAAAATATGGGATTTACCGGAATAATGCTCAATCTAATAAGAAGTTATCTTGAGGGTAGAAACCAGTATGTTAGAGTAATAATAATTATAACAAATGTCTTTTATTTCAGCAAAAAAAAGAAAATACATTTGTATACAAAATTAATGAATATGACGGCGAGATCTAGCAACTGCTACTCCATCTAACCGTTCAACCTAAATAAATACCTACAGTTATCTTATCTATAAAGTTATATAATTTCAGATACAAAAATAATATTTTAATTATCAAATTAATATGAAACATGTGATGGGGAGTGATGGTGAACTTAAGAAAAAAAAATCCTATTGCATATGTATAGAAAACTCAAATTATTTTATTTAAAATAAAGCTTTTTACAGCCTTCTTAAAGCTTGTTACGGCGAGTGACATCACACCGACAGGTAGAGCATTATATACCTTAACAGCGTTGTAACTGAAAAACCCTGGAATTTAGCTGTTCTATGCTGAGGGATAATAAATCTTTGACCATGGCGCGTTGCTCGTCCGTGTATACTAGCACAAATGATCAGTTTATCACAAAGATATGCAGGGCTCTGCTGTTTATAATTTTAGGGACAAGTGTAGATAATTCAAGAAAGAATCTCTCATCCAGTTTCAACCATCCAAAAGCCTAATATAGAGGAGTCACATGATCAAATTTTCTAGCACTGAAACAAAATCTTAGGCAAGAATTTTGAAGTTTTTGTAAACTATTTTTATCCCTCTGGGTAAGAGCCGGCCAGTAGAGAACATCACGATATAAAATTAGAGACAATATTAAAGACTCGCTAAGTCGAAGCTTTACCTCAGTTGTCAAAATATCCTTATGCATATAAAGTAATTTCATTTATAATAGGCTCTTTGCAATAATTTCGATATGTGGGTCTCAAATCTAAGTTGAGTATCCAAGAATATTCCTAAATTTTTTTCACAGACTGTAGATACCAAGGCAGAACCTTTAATTTTGATCTCAAAGGTATCTAATAAGGGTGTTCCAAAAATCAACAATTTAGACTTCGAACTGTTCAGTACCAGTCTATGAAAACCCGATATCTCAGATATAATTGCCAAATCAGCATTAATTGCTTCCCTATACATGAATGCTTCCAAACGCGAAAATGAAGAATAAACCTGCTTATCAGCCGCACATTGATGAGAGGAGCATACTTTAACAAAATTAGAGAAATCGCAGGTATATAAGAAAAATAAAAGGGGCCCCAAAATCCTACCTTGCGGAACTCCCCTGTTAGTCTGCAAACATTCTGAGACAGCCGAACCTAGAAAGACCCTTTGCCTTCTATCCATTAACACGTTGACTGCCAAGCAAAAAAACCTATTTTTTTCTGTGGGGCCAAAGATGACGATACGTTTATTGGGCTTATAGTTACCCTCCCATTCAATTAAAATAAAAATATTGTTTGTTTTTTCTATAGTTTTTAAGGTTTTTTCATGCTGGTCCTATGGGACCAGCGCGGCCCCTATATAGAAATCTCTAGGAAAATTCTACTGTGGCGCCGCTGGTTCCGTGAGCTTGTTTTGTTCGGCGCGGCGTTCGGCAGCGTAAAATATTACGAATTCGATATAAGCAGATGTAGTCATTGCTCTGTGGTCGTTACTTGTAAGTTACTTTTAGTTTTAGTACATACTTTTTTATATTGAGTCGTTTTATTACCTAGTGGGACCACACCCAACAGGAAAAAGTAATTTTAAAAACCATGCTTATAGATATCTTCTCTGAGGCCGTGCTGGTCCCCAAACCACCATCGTTACCTTATAAAATAGGCCAGCGGCTCCACACCTAAGTGAAAGCCTGCTGGTCCCATAGGACCTGCGCGGCTAGAGACAAGTCATTTAAGCTGGTCCCATGGGACCAGCGTGGCAGTCAACGTGTTAAGTAATTATTTATAAGGTCAAGAGATGTAACATGCAAGCCAAAATATTTAAGTTTGTAGGAGATAATTAAGTGATCCAGGGTATCAAATGCCCTGCTATAGTCCAACGGCACTAGAGCAGTAATCCTATTTTGATCCAAAGCTCCAAATATATCATCAGAAACATGCAGTAGTGCTGTCGAGGTACTATGCTGAGCACGAAAACCGGACTGGGTTGCAGGCAGTATACGATTGACTGTAACATATTCGTTTAGCTGATCATTCAAGACCCTTTCAAGCACCTTGGACAGAGTAGGCAAAATACTGATTGGACGATAATGTGACATTTCCATTGAATAATTGATTTTCGGTATCGGAGTAATATTGGCACTTTTCCATTCAGTTGGAAACTTAGCCGTTTGTAAAGAATGGTTAATTATAAAAGTTAAATATGGTGTCAGATATGGTACAATTAAAGAGAGCATTTTAAGATCATAACCGTCAGTACCCAAAGCAGTACTACTACTAAAATAATTTTTTCTATGTACTCTTCACTAACTGAAGAAATTGAAGAGTTAAAGAAGAAAATTGAGAAGATAGAAGCCGATTATAGTTCCTTGGAAACCAACTATAAGACTTTGCAAGGTAAAGTGGCTCTAATGGAGGATTTTCTTCCAAAAAAGTCCGAGGATCGCAGGGAAATTCCACAAGGACAAAGGGAAATCCCGCAAGACACGGCAACACCGCAGAAACGTCAACCAGTGGATCTGAAGCAAGACTCCAATCTTGTGACGTCTGCTGAAATGGATGGCGCATCATCACCTGGGTTGAAACCAAATTCTACTATCGAGGCACCGGACCACTATATTCTCTGTGACGAGGCAGTGGGCCAACCGGTTGTTATTGACCATGAAGAAAAGGAAGAGAAGACTCCTAACCACACTTCCTGGAAAACTGTCGTAAACAAACGAAATTCTGGAAGAACTAACAAAACTTCTGAAAATAAAGCTGTGGCTAACAGAAAAGATATGGAGGTACATCCACAAAAACAAAATGTCTCTAATAACTGTGCAAAAAAGAGACCAACACCCATAAGAGGAAGCCGAGAGCCAAGTTCTCAAAACATCGTTACAAGAACAAACATCAATTTTTTTTCCTATCAGGCTTTAAGCCAAAAACTACCCCTAAACAGGTCCAAGAATACATAAACGCTAATCTAAATATCACTGGCTACTGCAAATAGTTAAGAACCAAAAAAGACTACATAAAAAGTAGTTTTAAAGTTGCTGCAGAAGAAGGTTGCACAGACCTATTTCTCAACCCTGATATGTGGGAAAAAGGCATATCTGGAAATTTTTTTATGAATATCCGACGAATCACATAACCTATGAGGAGGATACCACAATTCAAAGTCGAGCAGAGCAGGGTTGTGTTCAATCAGCTGAAGAACACCTTGTGACAATACAAATACTTCATGCTAATGTAAGGTCACTAAGAAGCAAAGTTGGCCAAATAGAAGCTGACAAAAATATAAGCATTATCTGCTTGACGGAACATTGGTTACGCGAGGAAGAACTACAAAATGCACAGATTGCTGACTGTCCATGCACGGCATTCTCATCTAGAAAACAGTACCTTGGAGGCGGTACAGCTATATTCAGTAAGACAAACCTGGAGATACAACCAGTGAATTTTATTTTATATTTTAATGTTGAAAAATGTATTGAAATGTCCTGTATTCATGTTGAGGGTTTAAATTTTTATGTTTTATCTATTTATAGGTCTCCGTCAGGTAGTTTTGACACCTTCTTAACTGTGTTAGAAGATCTCCTTTATGGCTGGGGTATAAATAAGAACCTAGTGCTGGCTGGGGATTTCAATGTGCACTTTGATACTAATGAACGAGAGGCAGTCCTCCTATGTGACCTGCTTGGTGGTTTTGGTTTCTTAAAAACTGTGGATGGGCCAACTAGGGTGAATTCTTGTATTGACAATATATTTTTAAATTTTTCTTTAGAACAGGTGTCTGCTGAGAATACTGAGACTGATTTTTCTGATCATGCCTCACAACTCGTCCAGTTTAGTATAACAAAACAAAAATCAACTTTTAAGCGGGAAAATAGGTTATGCAGACCAGTTACACACCGTGGCATGGTTCTCTTTTATAATTTCATAGAAAACTCATCTTTTGAATTTATTGCCGATCCTAACTCTAACGTTAATCAAAAGTTTTCTCAGTTTATCGAGATCCTGGAATCATCATATAAGAAAGCGTTTCCTATGAAACAAATTTGTATACGATCAGATCAGCCAGGTAACACCTCCTGGTTTAATGATGATTTAAGGGAAATGAGGGAACATCTACAGTTTTTGGGAGAAATAAGTAGGCAGAATAATCACCCTAAAAATGTACGTATGTATAAAGAATTTAAGAAAACCTATAAAAGGGCAATAAAAGATGCTAGGGTGAGTGCAAATGATAGGGCCATAAATTCTGCAAGGAATCCAACAAAAACGATGTGGAACATTATTAACAAACATCGTAAATTATGCAGTAAAGATCAAACTTCCCCCAAAATATCGGCTGATAGTTTTCAGAATTTTTTTACCAACGTAGCCACTAACTTAATAAAGGATATACCTAATAACCGAACTAATCCTTTACGAAATTTCAAAAATATTGTTCCACCTGCTGATTACTTTTCATTCACTGATGTTACCTTTAATGAAATAAGAGATATTATTTCACATCTCAAAAATAAAACTAGTCGTGACATTTTTGGTCTCAGTGTAAATCTTGTAAAGTCTATAAAGAATCTCATAATAATCCCACTAACAAAACTCGTTAATCTATGCTTTGGAGAAAATACTTTTCCAGATGTCTTAAAAAAAGCCATGGTCATACCAATCTTTAAAAAGGGTGATAAAAATAATGTATCCAACTACAGACCAATCAGCCTTCTGCCGATAATATCCAAGGAAGTAGAGAAGTGTGTGGCTGTGAGATTGGTGGATTATTTTTAGAATAATGATTGTTTTGCAGAATGCCAATTTGGCTTTCGCAGAGAAAGGAGTACAGTTCTGGGAATACTTGATCTGGTTGACCGAGTAATGGAGTCCTTTGAGGCACTAAAGTATGATGCGGTGCTTTTCTGTGACCTGAGCAAAGCGTTCGACTGTGTGACCCATGACCTTCTCTTGCAGAAACTAAAATTCTATAATTTGACAGCAAACAGCATTTCACTTTTGAAATCTTATTTGGAAAACAGGGTTCAGGTTGTGGCGGCGGGTGGGGCGGAGTCTGCGGAGAGTGTAATTAACATTGGGGTACCCCAGGGTTCAGTTCTGGGACCTATTCTTTTTCTGATATACATTAATGACTTGCCTTTTGATAATTCAAAAGCACACTACACACTCTTTGCGGATGACACTACACTCAATGTCTCGGCAAGTTCCCTGGATGAAGCGGGGAGGGGGCTGTGGGATGCACAGTTGAGCGCTGCTCAGTGGTTTGGTGCAAACAAGCTGCTTCTGAACCAGGACAAAACGAGCAAAGTAATATTTTTGCTGCGAGATTTGGGGGACGCGACTGAAAACGAGACACATGTAAAATTCTTGAGTGTCCTTGTAGATCCCGAACTAAAATGGAACATCCACATAGATCAAGTGGCGAAAAGGCTCGGAAGCGGCTTGTTTGCGCTTTGACGCCTGACTGAGTGTATTTCTGGAACGGTTTTAAGAGCGGCCTATTTTGCTCTATTTTATTCCACCTTGTCCTATGCTCTGCTGATCTGGGGACATGCGGCTCAGGCTGGTCGTGTTTTTGGATTGCAGCGGAAGGCTGTGCGGGTTGTGGCGGGACTAGGATTTAGGGAGGATTTCAGGCAAACCTTCGTGAGCCTAGCGATTCTGACTCTTCCGTCCCAATACATCTTGGACAGCCTGATGCACATCAAAAAAAATCTTGGGAATTACAGAGTGCACGGTGAAGTCCACAGCCATAAAACTAGGGGAAGTAATAACTTAGTTCCGGCATATTGCCGATTGAAAAGGTGTCAAACTGGCTCTAGGTATTGGGGCATAAAATTTTTTAAAAACTGATCATATCTTCAACATCAGTCATAGTGAATAATAAATTCCAATTGACATAAAACAAGTCATTGAGACAGTCAATAAACGATGATGTAAAATAACCCCTATAAGTGCGATATGATATCGGCACAGTTGTTTTTTAGAAATGTAATTGTGTATATACTAAGCAATGATCTGAAATATTGTCCATATTAACTACTTGCACGTCCATGGAAAGCTCTGAAGCTGACGTTACAATCAAAACAATAAGTGTAGTACTGTTCTGAGTAATTCTAGTAGGTGAAGTCACCAATTGAGAAAGTTTATACTTATTAAGTAATCTACCAATATGAGTATTTCCAGGGTTGGACGCATCTGATACATCTACATTAAGATCACCTCCAAATAAAATGTGATTCGAAGAAGGTATGAAACTTATTAAAGAATTTTCCAGGTCGTCCAGGCAACTGTTTAAGTTTATATTAGGGGGGCAATAAAGAGACTCGAAATATATTGTTTTGATCTTGATTTTAATGCTAATCCAAAGTTGCTCTAAAGATCTTTCCTGGGATAGGTGTCTCCAATATTGTAAATGTATACGATTCATTAATATATAAAGCGACACCACCTCCGCGGCCATTCCTATCTTTTCGTACTAAATTATAGTTAGGTATAGCCAATTGACTACTCGGCAAGCCCTCGTGCAACCAAGTCTCAGACAAACCGATAATATCATATCCCTCCGCCGCAACAAACTCGCAAAATTCATTAAAATGTGAACAAAGTGATCGAATATTTAGATGCGCAAAATGAAATTTACTTCTCGCATTCGCCATAAACAAGATCAAATCAATATGCACACATGTGCCCCGCATTAAAAAATAAACCATAATATTAATAAAAAGGTGCATTATTTTAAACATATAATAATAGTACCTTACCTACCTATATTTTATTAAAATATATAAAGAAAACAAAAAGAAAATGAAAATAGTAGAATAGATAATGAAAATCCTTTTAACTCTTAATCTAATAATAATGTGTTGATTCTACACGTGTATAAAAAAAAAAGAAAAAAAGAATACAACACACAACCGATAAGTCGTTGTAGTACCAGCTTTATCAAAACATCAATAAAGGTACAGAAATACAATGAATGGAATACATTCCTTTCTAACAAAATATTTGATAGAGACCTATTGCAAGTAGATATATATTACTCTATTTCAGATTTCGATTTAAGACAAATCTTTTTCTTAACAGTAGGGTCCCAATAGTAAACTTTTCCAGCTGATGACCAAACATTATTACCTCCATACTTCTATTTTGCTTCTCGCAATAACTGAAACCGCGATAACGTTAAGTCTTCAAAAATGGTAACAGAAGTATTTTTAACATTATTTTTTGCCATGAAGATTTCATTTCTCTTTACATTACTAATAAAGTTAGCGATTATAGGCCTCGAAGTGCTTCCATCATTTCTGCTTTGTAAACGAAATATACAGGGTGTAACTAAATAAGTGTAAAACATTTAAGGGGCTGATTCCTCATCGAAAAAAAGATAGAATCTTTCATATAAACAAACTTTATTGGAGCATCCCTTATTAAGATACAGCCCCTTAAAGGGGGTACATAAAATTTGTTTAACAATTTTTTTCACAAGCACTAAAAAAGTTACAATATTGAAGTTAACCTGACATTTTCTACTTTTTTCCACCCCTTACAACCATGGGGTAAACCAAATAAATTACTGGCTAAGTGTCTTTTTGGTAGTAGAAAATGTCAGGTTAATTTCAATATTGTAACTTTTTTAGTGCTTGTGAAAAAAATTGTTAAACAAATTTTATGTACCCCCTTTAAGGGGCTGTATCTTAATAAGGGATGCTCCAATAAAGTTTGTTTATATGAAAGATCCTATCTTTTTTTCGATGAGGAATCACCCCCTTAAATGTTTTACACTTATTTAGTTACACCCTGTATAGTTTATATCATTCTTGGTGCAGCTAACTTTTATGGTTTGAGTTATTAAACGAGGTATTGCTTCCGCGAGAAGTTCTTCTTCATTTTCTTTAAACCCGCAAATTCGTAGAGTTTTTTTTTTATTGTTGTTCCAAACTATCGAGTCGTACATGCAAATCATCCAATTTTTTTATTGGCCGTCACGGATTCGTTGATTTTAGATAACGAATCGCATACCTTGTTCAGCTTGCTGTCAATCCTATCAATTTTTGCGTTGAAGCTCTCCTCTAGTTACTGTACAAAGTTACTGCAGATTCTCTGAATTAGTTTCTCCATTGCGTCCTCGTCTAAACGGGAACCGCTTTGGGTTGTCTTACCGCCTGCCAAACCGCATGTACTCTCTAATATTGTAAGATATTTAGCAGCGACTTGATTGGTTTAAACTTTAAATTGCTCTAATTACCAAACAGTGCCAATTAGTGGTGTAAGGACTTACTCAGTATGTGGATGATCTATAGACGAAGAGCTAGGCCATACATAAAATATTAATATCAACAAGTATAGTATTTGTAGAATTAGATCGTTGATCTTTAGACTGCAATAAAACCCTCATTATCCCTTTGACCATAAAATAAATAAGGAAATCCCAAATTTTAAAACCTTTTCGAGTAGAGCCGGATAAAGTACAAATTCAATTTATACCTATGCCTGATGCATATATAAATACAAACTGATTTTTAATAATTTTAGTTTTTAGTGTTTATTGTTTATTGTTTATCCTAAAAAAAATCGGAGTGATTTTGGCACACTTAGAAGCATTGACAAAAATGACATGGATATATAAAGAAGAAAGATTTACCAAATGTATCAGGCACAAACTGTACCCACTTTGATTTCCCTCAAAGAGCGGCTGATTAAAGACGAAACAAATGTCTCTTGTAGCCTTTCAAGTCTAAGGAAAATATTGCATAAAATGGGTTTTAAATACCGAAGCATTAATAAAAGACAAACATTAATGGAATCTCAACGTTTACGGGAATGGAGACTTAAATATTTAACAGCTGTTAAATAATTTAGAGAAAAAAATCGTCCAATTATTTACCTTGACGAAACATGGTTCGATACCTATGACACTCCAAGAAAAGGTTGGGATGATAAAGGCAAAAGAATAACAATATTACATGCTGGTTCAGAGAACGGGTTTGTTCCAAATTTCTGTTGCTTTCAGCTAAAAACATAGCAGATTCTTCTTTAGATTACCATTAAGATACCGACGCACAACTTTTTGAAGATTGGTTTAAACATAAACTCCTTAAAAATGTACCTGAAAATAGCGTCATTGTAATGGACAATGCTAGTTATCATAGTCGGCAAGCAAAAATCATTCCCAATTCTAATAATACAAAAGCAGAAATTCAAAATTTTATGATTGAAAATGATTTATATTTTGAAGAAATTTACAAAAAACGAGAACTGCTAGAAGTATTAAAAGCTTTTAAAATAAATAAGGAATCCGAGTGTGACAAACTTGCAGCAGAAAATGGATATACAGTGTTGCGTCTTCCTCCATACTATTGTATATTCAATCCTATTGAGCTAATATGGCACCAATTAAAATCCAATATAAGAAGAAATAATATTTCTCCTACATTAAATGCATCTGTAGTAGAATTAATTAAAAACGAACAACAAGACAACTGGAAAAACTGTGTACACCATGTACTTAAGGTGGAAAATTCTTACAATTGTATGATTACAAATGTTCAACCCTTAATTATAAGTTTAGGCTTTTAGGCTTAGATGAAGATAGTGATAGTGATACAGAGTTAAATTTTGAATAAATTGTCAATAGTTTTTAAGAATTTAATTAATTTTTATTGTACTTGTTATCCTAATAGTTATACTTTGAAATTATATTATTTTCAATTATCATTAATTGTTATCATTATTTTACATTTATTGTAGGTACCTAAAACTAAAAATACCTGTCTATTTATTTTAAATTATAAAAATAAATCATGTGGTGTAGGTTCATTTTCAAGCCGACCCTGATCCCATTTATTCAGCTTTGAAGAGGTTGAGGCGTATACAATAGGATTTAATCAGGTAGATTATTTATGGCAGTAAGAGTCAACGGTATAATTCTGCAAAGATTGGGCGGAACATGTATTGTATATAGCTGATAAAATTGCTCCTATGTATTCAGCAATGTTTTAATACAGGGACTATTTAACTCTTAAAACCAAGTCAATGGTGTACACTGTACAGTGCCTTCTTTTTGTCTCACCTTTGGTATTTATTACCCATTTGGGGTACATGTGATAAAACAAACTTTAATAAAATAAAAGTATTACAAAATAAAACAATTAAGGTAGTGTATAACTATTATAGACTAACCAATACAGATGTATTATATAAAGAATTAAATACTCATAGAATTGATGCATTATTTCAAATATAACAGTGTAAGCTTGTGTATAGGATACTAAAAAAGCATTAAAAATCCAATTCTTATATTTTATTGGCGAATGAGGTTCATAACTATAATACTAAAAATATAAATGATGTATATAGAATACAAACTAGAACAAATAGGTCTGCATAATCCGATTACTAGTGCGTCTAAGGTATTCAATAAACTGCCTACCTTTATGAAGAACATAAAACGTTGGAGTACTTTTATAAAAAGTTTTAAAAAGCAAGTGCTTTCACGCACTGTTTGGAGAGTTTAATGTTAAATATTGTATGTTAAATGACTGTAATATACGATGGTTTAAAAAAAAAATCTCTCTAAAGAACAGGGTTCAGGATGAATCTCATTACAGCACTATGGATGTAATAGATGTGTTGGCCGCTGCCTTTATTTGCTTTGACCAAACATAAATAATTGTTTACTGTATTTTCCATAGGTTGCGTGGTTCAAAATATGTCAGTTGAAATAACAGGCTTCTTCCCACACAAACTATATCTATTTACTTCTGTTATTGTTACTCATCTTTACATTTGGGCTGCGTAATAAGCAGCAAATAAGCAGCAAATACGGTGTACTATTACAACTTAGTACGTTAACTAATTACTTTATTAAATCCTATACACATTTTACATTACTAACTAACAAACAATAACATCGGGATACAAATACTATATTCTTACACTTCCGAGAATTTATCGCACAAATTCACGACTTTCCGACTGCTTTTTACAATAGATAAACGGAAATCGTGTCGTAATATAACAATTACATTTTTATATCTCCGGGAAGTACCTGCGCGGATTGACCGAACTTACTTCAACAGAAAAACGGGAGTCGAGTTGGGAGATAGTAATCACATTATTACACCTTCGGGATAGAACTCCCGCGAATTGACCAACTTATTTCATGACTTGTATACCACAAAATTAACTAAACCCGCGCAAAATGCCGCGAGGGGACCGTGTGCTCACTACGGAGGCTCCTGCAGATCTCTCCTGGGTTCCAGTCACGTAGGCTAAAATGTAGCTATGAAACCGAGTATGAAACCGAATTCAATAATCTCGAACCCCTATCCGTTTTCCGGTCCAGAGCTTTTGAGAACGTCGGTAGGGTACGCTGTTTCAATTAACACGTAAGTATAACTAGTTGCCTACAAACAAACTCCTGTTCTTACTGCGGTTGCACTACTCAACCAAGACATATATATCTGTTTCATACTCTGCTTTTGATCATGTACGCTTGTTTTACCTCGGCGGATATTCTAGGAAATTAGTCAGGCGTTGTAGACGGCGTATATTCTCGGAAAGATTGCAGACAGTTATTAAATTGTACAACCAGATAACTCAACCTTTCCCCAACAAGATGTCCTCACGAAGCTAAATTTAGAACTATTAAATTCATCACACGAAATGAAAGTATATCAAAATACTGATGGAACTAGAAATATTTTTGAAATATTTTGAGAATATTGTTAGACCAACAAAATCGAATATATTTTTATTAAAACAAGAAGACACCCTAGCCTAAGTTTATATCTGCATGCAAAAGAACTTCTTCAATAAACTGCAATAACTTTTACAGGTTTAACTTACCTTAAAATGTCTTGGTTTAATCACACCTTCACAAGAGTGACAAAGCATCTTCTCAAAATGATTACTTATTATACTCATTCTTTAATTCTGAAGGAGTTCTGTCTAGCACCATGTGGCGCAGCGCGAGACAACGTTCACCGATGATGCTGATAGTTATGAAAATGTCCGCCGCCTACTGCAATGCATGAATCAATTCGCCTTAACATTAATTGACGAACTCTTTCGCATATACCTGGTATCTGAATAATAATGGCACATTATTCAAATATCCTGTTCATTTTGGACTGGAGTTTTGTAAACTAGTGACTTTAAGTGACGCCACAGAAAATAATAAAAATGATTCAAATCTGGTGATCTGGGAGGCCAGGCTTGCGGTTCCACTCTTTCAATCCAACGGTTAGGGTTATTTTCGTCGATAAATTAACACGCAACCAAACTAAAATGTGGCGGTGCTCTATCGTGTATCAACGACAACCTGTTTCGGGTTTGTAAATCAACTTCTACTAAATGTTCAGGAAGCTCGTGTTCCAGAAACCTTCCGTAACCTTCGCCAGTAAGTCTTGGTGGAAGAATGCGAGGTCTAATAAGGTAATGACCGATAATTCCAACCTAAATATTTAGTGAAAATTGAACTTGAAAATAATTTTATATGATAGCATTGAGATTATCCTCAGCCCAGATATGGTTATTCTAAAAGTTAATGATGGCATTTCGGGGAAACGAAGCTTCATCTGTGAAAAGCACATGGCTTAAGAAATCCGGGGTTCTTAATAATATATTACGCAACCACAGACCTAAATCTACTCTAGGGGG
This sequence comes from Polydrusus tereticollis, assembly GCA_963920685.1. Taxonomy (NCBI): domain Eukaryota; kingdom Metazoa; phylum Arthropoda; class Insecta; order Coleoptera; family Curculionidae; genus Polydrusus; species Polydrusus tereticollis. Next base: position 44,046,936 of record OY987328.1, on the reverse strand, counting down.
AAATCTCTAGGTAATGGAGTCTGCACAAGCTGCATATGATAAGGATAAAGTTGTTCAGATCTTAAAATTTGTCACACAACTTTGTGTGTAATATTCAGTTAACGAGCAATTTTCCGTGTACTAATTTGTGGGTCCTTTTCAATTCTATTTAACTATTTAATACAGCTTCTTCCATCTCAACTGTTCGAACTCTAACAGACCTTCCTCGGATATCTCTTGTCCTTTTAAAACTGCCAGTTTCGCAAAGTATTGCGTGAATATTAATAAAAGTTTGGACGTATGGAACAACCCGTTGGGGAAATCGCGCCCGCCACATTCGTCTTGTGGCTTGTGCATTACCGTGAGCCATTCCATAGATGAATTGAATGTTTTCCATTTCTTCGTTGGTATATTGTTACATTTTGAACACAACACACAATAAATTATTACTTATAACATTAAATTGACTAAAAACCAATATCTGTTTTTTAAATCAACTATCATGACTGATTCTATTGCCATGGAAACCTCTGGATTGTTTTCCAATGATTGATATGTATGTACCTACTGTTTTCTTGTGTACTGCCGCTGCAGAGGAAAGATGCAGCACGCTTTTTGGGAATTTTTATTTTTATCTAATTTTCACTAATTTGGCGATAGTAGTTTGTAAAGTGATAGTGTAACATAGCATATGACGCTAAATAAGTAAATGTTTCGCTTATTTTTCAAAAACTCTTAATGTTACAAGATTCCAACGCAGTTTTGACTTGAAAACGGCTGGGTTCACAGTACCTTTTGTAGGTAAAATTGAATGTAAAATAGGTCTATCTAGTTTTATGGTAAAAAAACATACGTTTTGTTATTTGGGTATTTAGGTTACGGATAGGCAATATTTATCAGGTTAGTTATTATTAACATAGTGTAGAGTTAGCATTAAGTATTTATTTCCTAATTCACAGATACTTATTGATTGTACATTTTAGACAATTTGTCAAGGGAATCTTGTCGACACAATATATCATCCAATCCAACATGAAGTAATGTGTACGTTTGAAGGTGATAGAAATTTATTTTTTTGTGTTAGGGCTAATTGATTTAATACTCTTGCAGCTAAAAAGATGGCACAATTAGTTCCAGGTGACTGTCAACAATTCAAAATTTTGAAGTTTACCAGACGAGTTTTCTCTCCATAAGATACTTTGTACATGAGTGTATTTAGGGTAACAAGACGATACATTTTCTCGTTATCAGCGGTTAAATCAAACTCGTAACTGTAAAACTTTAATAAAATGGCAAAAAGATCTGACTGAATACTGTCATTTAAGGAACGGCCTGTGGTTGATTGAACCATCAAACAACATCCCTAACTTAGTAGTTTTACTTTCTTCTTTTATCACAAAAAATGTGTGCGGTCTCCATCAGAATTTCTTTAAGATAGGGGAATCACACGATCATGGTTTAGAGAGACATATTCACTTATAAACTTACTGTAATCTTTAATGAGTTGAGGGTGTTTGTTAAATCTATTTTTCAAATGTAAGAATCTTTTCTTAGCAAAAACAATGGCTCCCCTAATTTAAATCTTCTTTTGGCATTCTAAAAAGTAAGTCTACCCAATACGCGCCATTTTCCAATATTACAGTGGAGTCGAGAAATTTCTTCAGTCAGCGTATCATCAAGATGTAACTTTTTAGAATTGAAATAAAGACAATATATTTATTTTAAACGCAACACCAGTTAAACAGAATCGAGTTTAACATTAGTGGAGTCACTAGTTATATAGGCACTATTCTGAAATTTGAAACTTATGAACTGCGCCTCTAAAACGCCCTTGACTAATAATGTTAACTTAAATCATGTAAATAATAAAAGTTCAAAATAATTACCTACCTTCTAGATTTAATAATACTATAATCATTTAAAAAATTAACTTGAAGAGGAGAGATGCGTTACCAAAAAAAAAGTGGTTTTTAAGCCAAATTATATTATCCTGTTATTAATAAAATCACTTCATAACTTTGTCGGAGATTTGACGAAATATTAATTTTCTGAAGGTATTTAGTGCCTTAAACCTGTCTAGTAACTTAGCTATTCACACTAAACAAAATTAAAGAAAATAGCTATTTTTTAATGTTCACGGTAATCATGGGTTTCTGTGTAAAAACTTTAAAAAAGGTTAGTATTTTTATACAATTTTTAAATTTTAATTTAAATTTCAAAAATATCCTAAGTCAACCAAATGGATCAATTTTAACAAGTTTAGTTACAACTTTAGGAAAATATATCGCGTTTGCTATATCAGTTATATATCGCAATAATGACCGTTGTTCTTGCTGTAGAAGAAAAGAAGCATGCTGTTCATATATTAGTATCACGAAGAAAGAAAAATTCCGTCCTTATAATTCCACATCTATCATACTATGCTACCATGCGATAACGAGCACAGAATAACTTTTTGCAAGTAGTTTACTATTAGGCCATGCGATAGTTTTTAGTTCATAAGTTTAATAAGTAAAACCCCAAAAGTATTATAAGCAGGAATAAGTTTCATAAGTTCATGAAATAATATTGTCCAAATTATCTCAACAAAATACTGAATAACTAATAGATTTTGCAATCAACCCCTAATCAGGATCTGCCCAGAAAATTAAAATTAGAGTCGATGTGAAAAAAAAACCATGTAAGAAATTAAAACTGTAATAAAAAAGTGAGGAATGAAACACAAAGTCTGCTCCACTAATTTAATAAATAGGTTCAGATTAACATCCCAAACATGTTTCAAAGGCATAAACCTTCATCTTCAGTGGGTAATTATTAAGATGTTGTTATTTATGAAGAGACCAATGACATTGTTACGTTTTTTTATATTCTCTTCATAAATAACAACATCTTAATAATTACCCACTGAAGATGAAGGTTTATGCCTTTGAAACATGTTTGGGATGTTAATCTGAACCTATTTATTAAATTAGTGGAGCAGACTTTGTGTTTCATTCCTCACTTAAAATATTACTCCACTGTGAGATGGACTACTTCCATAAAATGTAATAAAAAAGATCATAGCTGCATGGAATAATATTTTTTCCTATTCCTAATTCTTTTCGAAAACTATGTATTTGCCATTATTACACGGATTCCGGAATATCTCGCAAAACGTGAACAAATTGGAATTTCTCAAAAATACCATTTATTTGTTTTTAAATACTTTAGGACGGATGTTACAAAGATATCCAGCACAAGTGCTGTTTACCTTCACGGAAAAAATACTTTGTAAAAATAACCAAAAAAATTATAAACGTAACTATATTTTATAGTTCTATATAGGACAACTATATGGTTTATTACCGAGGGCTATAAATATTTTTAAAGTTTTTAATAATTTCTACAAAAATATATAGTAATAAAAAAAAATCATTACAGTAAAAATTATTAAACAGAAGTGCAAACATTGTTACGATTTCAATAATTATTATTTGTAAAACCCACCAACCTTGATTTGAACATTTTAGTAATGGATATTGTAAAATTTTTAATATGTTTTCATAAATTCTGTTAATTCTAGTTGGATTTCTTACCACCGACTTTTGTTATATTAATTAAATATTTAAAACTCCTTTTGTATTTCTATTTAAATATTTTTGTGATATCTTTTATTTGATTTTACACAGGTTATGATGAAATATATTTGGTTTTTTTTTCTTGGTCGATACGAAGTCTTCTAGATTCCATTCAGCTTATAAATCCGCCAAATTCCACATACCTAGTGCACCGTAATACCATGAAGCACAAAATCAGGGACACAATTAACAAGTTTGAACTTAAAACACAAGAATAGAAGTTAGAGGTACGACCCCTATGATGGCATAACTGTGAATGCGTCGGCGCGGCGGCGGCGGCGGACGGCGCGGCTTTATTTTCTATATTCTTTTAGTAAAATACAGATTTTCCTACGAAAATTTTTTTAGCGTCTATATTTTTTGATATTTTGTAGATATAGTGTTATTAAAATTCGAGTAGTTTGTTGTTAAATCGTCTTACTATAATTAAACCCTCCTAAATTCTATTAAAAATTTTAGTGAAGAAATATAGTAATTTTTACTAATTTTCCGTTATAACCATTTTTTTATACTTACCTGTTCATGTAATAAAAAATTATAAGAGCCATCAAAAGGATTTAGTAAAATTCACAATACAGTTCCTTACTTTTAATTAAAAAAGATAGTGATTCAATTTAACCAAAACGCATTTGTGAAATGTAATACATATATACCTTAGTAGTGGCATAGTTATACTATGTTGTATAAAAAGGCTAACCATATTTTTCTATAAACTTAGTTTACGATTTCATTTCGGTAAAAACTGATATACAGATTTATAGTTATTAAGAAGTTTTATAGAGAAATATACTCTAAAATTTTTACTAAACTAAATTTACAATACTGTTTTTTTCTGGGTATGGTTGTCTTCTTCAACTGATATTAAGAACTGTGAATTTTCTAATATCTCAGTTAAATATTAAATACATTGTTCCACCCTTCCATTCCCACTGACACAGGTCTCTTCAAAAAAGAAAGAGGTTGATTTGCCAATATTTACAACGAGACGCATGCTCTGCTTCCCCGAATAAACAGTGTTGTATTTCACGAACATTTGTCGTTCTTTCAGAAAACATTCCGTCTATGCAATCAATAACAGTCATAGTTCGGTTTCGTCTTTTTTGGATCCTAGACATTGGATCTAATTATCTTCATTAAAAAATCTATCCACGCCTTCAATGTCAGAATCGGGTGTCAATGCAATTTACTTGGTGAAGGCTCAAAATAGAGGTGAAGTACGTATATTGATTTAAAGCCCTGTGTACTTCTTGATCTATCTAAACGACATAAAATCCTCTCTTAGGGATGCTAAATCAATCGTTATGCTAACGACACCTCATTTATGGTATCTGCTAAAGAAGATGATAGGTTACAAGAGCAGCAATACATTGCTAGCTTTTGTGAGCGAGATAAATTTTAGTTTAATATCACAGAAACCAACTGTGTGAGATTTCTCTCACCGCAGAATAAATTCAAAGAACCTTCATATCAGCATTGCGGGTCCAGTGCTGCAGAAGGAAGTTCCAATATTTATTTTCTGGGGATAATTATGGATAAAACTTTAAATTGGCAGGCGCATTGTGCAACGCTTAAGGTAAAACTATAATCAGTACTTTACTTCTTCAAGAATGTCCGTGAGGTGCTCGACCTGTCACAGCTAATCTCGGTTAATCACGGCCTAGCTGAGGGGATTCCATGAAGGCCAAAGGTGTTTGCTTCGCAGAAGAAGATTATGCGTTATATGGTGCCAGTGATGACTATATACAGCTTCTATATACTTTCGGGTATATTTTTAATGGAAGTATATACATCATGTTTATAATATGAAATAATTAATATTACTTACGCAATTATGTGATACTTAGGGTATAGACATCTTTTTTAATTAATTTTCTTGGAAATTAAAAAAAAAATATATAAGACTATATAAAGAAATCGGACAACGTCAATATTCCTTGCAAAAGGCTAAATATAAGCACTGACTAATGGTTTGGAGATTTAGCACACTCTACCATTCAAAATAAAGAAGTATGAGGTACTAAATTGGTCAAGATATATCCTAACTCGGTCAGCAGTATTTATAAATTTTAAGAATTAATTTGTTGTCAACTTCTTTACTTAATTTATTATGTATGATTTGTCTGTTTATTTATTTATTATAATATATTGCTTTTTTATTTGTATCTGAAGGGATAAAGAAACGAGATAAAATAAATTCTTATCTTTTGCTTAAGTAATCATGGCCCCACTAGTCCTCATAATAATCTGCTTGGTTTTATTTATTTATTTATTATTAGATTAGATCTTGGTACCTCTTCTATTGATAACCTAGGTACTAGATATATACGAGGTCATATTAATTATTTCCTCAGGATTTGTAAATGCAGGTTTTGCATCTAGACTTTTGAAACACTCCTGTGTGAGAAAAATTAGAATAATGGTTGTACCTAAGACGTAGTGGTTGTGTAGTGATAAGTATATAGATTTTTGAATTTAATTTTATCTCCCCTTAAGGTAACACTTATAAGAATTTCCTTTACTGAGCAAATAAACACGTAGTATGTGTCGTCATTGTTATCTATTAAGAAAATGGACATGTTGTAAAAGTAATACTTTTCAATATGATAAAATCTACAATAGTATTAAGTTGAAAACCTTACAAAAACAAATAAGCTGTAAAATAATATACTGTTTGGTTTAAGAATTTATAATAATTATCAACGTTATCAAAAGATAAAATTATCACTTATTTTATTTTGTCTTTTTGCCAAGACTTACAGTTGGCAAAAATGTATTAAAAGGTGTAACAATAAGTTTATATTTTGATGTACTTTAAATTAATAACGATATTGTTTTGTTACTAAGCATTTTTTATTTTAAACAGATAGCATCTAAAAATCCATATGGTAAGTGTCATAATAATATATTTAAGTACATACTTTTCTCTGTAACTAGAAATTCATCAAATATAAGAATTCAAGAGGGTATATGTGTATGTTTTCAAACGATTTATTCCAGTTCCAAGCACTTTAGGTAAAATTGTATAATTTTACCTAAATAAACTAGTAGTGGATCTGGTAATACTAGGGTATATCATAGACTAGCTATTTACCTAACAAGTGCGCAAAGTGATACTTTCCGGCACGCGACTGCAACCTGAACTAATCGAACGACGCGAATTGGAGTGCGGTCAGCAGTCGGGTGCGGAAAGGTCACTTTCTGCACATGTTAGGTGCAATGTTTGTTTAACGAGCATCCAGTGTACGTCTAGCCTAAAGCCCCTTTTAAATTTTGATCAATTATATAGGGGTCCGGAAAATATTATGCAAAAAATTCAAGGTATGATTCTACATACAAAAATTTGTGCAATATTAACATGGATCCGTAGACGCTTTGTTTCAAGAATACCTACAGGTTGTAACAATTTTGAAGCAGAACAAGAAATGTGTACGCACTGACTTTTTCTTTTTTGATAGCACAGTTATGTAGACATTCGACTTCGTTTAGGAGGTAAATGCGGTTTTATTCAAGTCGATTAATTATCAAGAGCAAAATCCTTAAAAAAATTAGTAACTACCTAATAAAACTTGTGTGGAATCATATGTCATTTCCAGAAATCCTGTATAATATTTAAAATTCTACTTTTTACGTATATCACCATGTTAGTATTGTTTTTAAAAACTGCAGCAAGACACCATCTTGAAACTTTTTTTACCATGTACCTGGTGGTGCACCGCCAATTGGCCATAGGAAATCCCATGTAAATTTTGCTACCCTTAAATATTGGCCCCTATTCATTTTGCATCAAAATTTATTAGACTTTTTTGAAGGTCCTGTTATGATGGACTCGCATACTAAGTTTTATTATTTTCTAGTAAGTCAATTAAAAGTCATGAGAAATTGCTGGAAATTATTTTCAAGTTTCTCAGACTGGCGCTAGAGGGCGCAACAGTAACGGTAAATATGAATCACGAAGTTTCCTCAAAAGTCGCCTAGTTAAGATATCCCGAAAATAACATTTTTGTATATTTCGAAGATTTATTAATAAAATTTATCTATAAAACGTGTTCGTCACTTTTCAAATAAAGTGGTGGGGGAAGGTTGAACATTATTTGTAATAAATGCTGATAACTCCGGTCTGGCTTAACATAATTTAGTAAACTTAGTTTTGTTAAAAAGGGCTTTTCTTACTCTATAATCATCTTATGAACTATGACAATATGTGTTTTACACTAGGCGCCCCAAGAAGCAAATTGTGCTTGAATTCTGACACATTTTCTTTGTGTCCAAATTATGTCGACACTTGAAAAAATATTTAAGGCTGAATGGAAACTGTGTCAACTTTTTGTTTTTGTTTGCGGTTTGTGTCGACCCAGTACCAGCTCATTAAGTCAGACAAATGTATGTGTCCAAATATCAACATTTTGGAAAAACTTGTTTAAAATGTGTCGCATTTGTGTTCATTTGGAAAAGCAAACACAGTTAAGGCACAGTAGTGTCGACTCAATGTTTCCCAATTTTTCCTTTACAATATGTTTAAATTTTGTCACAAAAATGAGTTGATTGGACCCAATAATTTCCATATGGCTATATTTTTAACACATAATTTCTAGTGTGTGCCTTAAATGTATTGGATCACCAGATATGTGTTTAAAATAAGGTATGGGCGGCATAGTAAATAAATAGATACCCACAAGCTTAAGTAGCCAAACGTGTACATCTGTACGAATTTATATAAAGAACGACTTTATGCTATCCACAAAGGAAAGCGATAAGTGGTTTCTAACGCAGCAAAATGAAATATAACAAATGAAAATTTTAAACAATATGTATTTATTAAATTAAATTCAAGTATCACTTTCCGCACTAGTGAGGTAAATATCTACATACACAAAATAAGTAGGTAGTATAGAGTATAGATAGATAATATCAGACACCGGTTAAATACACAAATTTTGCTTACTCAACTTCTGCTGTATCGGATAGGCTGGCATATTATGAACAATATTTCTTAGCAGTAATAAGGCTTTCGATCTTGGTCTCCTTAACACTACATGGCATTTTTATCCAGTCAATACATGGTACAGAATTTAGATTTTTTATAAGCTTGTCTCTGTCTTTACAATTGTTTGGCGGCCAATGTAAAATTCCATCATCTTCCCAGGCCCTTGGTACAATTGTTAATTAAACCTTTATGTTCTAGACCGTCTTAACAATTTTAAAAGCCATACTTCTTACTAATTCATAAAATATCACCCAGCTTTCACAAAAAATACGCTCCTACAATATTAACGCAGCTTCCGGCTTCCAAACTATAAATTTAAGGTTAGAAAACAGTAGGTATGTGTCCAAATCGAGGCCAAATAGAAATATTTCGATACCCACAGGGCACATTTTAGGCAAATATGTTTCTAATACAGTGTGGTTCTAAATTAGGCGAATTTTGGGCACATGATGGGCTCAGGGGCCTTGTATGTTTCCAAAATATAACTGTATGGCCGTATGGGCATATTTTAGTCAAATATACCACCGCATTTCAGAAACATGTGCCTAAATTATGTCTATGGCTGAACCTTGACTTTCTTGTGTCTCTTTAGGCATTTTTTGGTGAAATTTTGTTCAAATAATGAAAACATGTTTCTATTAAGACGCATTTCATAAATGCGCCACGTTTTGTTGTTAGAATGGGCCATGATGCTTTACAAAAAAATTGCGAAATGTTTTATTTTATTTTTAAATCTGCATTTTTGGTCTATTTAGGTCTTAAAATAAAGTAAATGTAGTATATCAAGCCATAATTAATATGTTCTTATCTAATTTTAGTAAAAATTCTTAAAAATAAAATGTCTCATTAAATTTTAAATTAAGTAATAATTAATGATATATATTCACTCTCATTGAGGCGCGTTTATTTTATAGAATTATTTTGCTAAATATTGTCAGTAAAAACAAGTCGGCACAAGAAATTCAAGTCACATATCCGCAATATTTCCATTATTTGCTAAAAAATTTAATATCTTATTAACACTAAACTTGACATCGGCATTATGGAAATTGTAGTAAGCGTCGTGTCCGCCGTATATCCAAAACGTTTTAAGTGAATAACAATTTGTGTCTATTAAGTATATATCACGACACAATGAACACTCAAATAATATTTTCGAAACAATTTGGACCGACAGGTGTCTGTTTGAAAACCATAATGAAGGTCACAATCCTGCAACATATCGGGAATTAAATGCGCACATTTTTGGACAAATTTAAGACGTTTTCAAGAAACATAATGGTAACAAATTATAACAAATTGGAAACAATATAGAAACAGGTTGGACACAATAACGATTTATTTTAGATAGATATTGGACACAGACGGCACTGGGGGCACATGTTAGGAAAAAAAACACATCTCAGACTCAGGTTTTGGTAAATTTTGTACTAATTTTAATACACACCTTTTTTACTATTTTGGTCTCATTTTCCGCACATATCGCTTCAAAAGTCGACATTGCGGCTTAAAAATGTGTCGTGCCCATAAACATGAGTCGACGTAGTGCGACATATTGTCTACAGTGAGTTGTTAATTGCTCTTTGGGGCTAGGGGGCGCTGTCTTACAACTTCACAAACATTGCGCGTTTTTTCCATGATTGTAAATTTAATAGTATATTCAATTTTACCTGATTACAAGGATGAATAAATGTCTAAGAAGTCAGCGAAAACCGCAAGTTAATATCTATTTTCAATCCGGAGATAATAATATCAACAACAATAATCATAATTACTTCAAGTTGTCTTCAAGTTGCCATTGTAAAGGTTTTTTTAAGAGTCAGATAGACCTTGGAAAAAGAAAATATGAATTGAAACTGTGCACGCGTGTCACCTTTCACTATTACGTCAAAATTTTTGTCGTGCCAAGTTGTGTCGTATTTAATTTTCAAAATGCCTCTGTTACTTGAAGAAGCGGTTGACATCATGGCGGTGTATTTTTAATGTTTGGGAAATGCAACAATTGCTGAACGGGTTTACGCAGTACGATACCCTCAAAAGCGCCGATACGACAGTAGAATGTTTAATCGTTTTAGATAGCCGTTTTCGTACTACTGAAAATATTCGTCGCCCTGTATATCGCAGACGCCGACGAGGTCGAACCGAGGAAAACATTGTAAATGTTTTGGCATATGTGGAATTTAATCCACAAATAAGTATTAGATTAATTGTTAGAGACTTGGGCGTTACTCGCTCTACTGTGCATAGGATTTTATTAGAAGAAAGGTAAGTAATTATATCTATATGTTATAACTCTTAAATAGTTTAGAATAACGCCAATATTTCTCTTAATAGTTTAAGTCAATGTAATAAGTATTTTGTTTTTCTTTAGGCTACATCCCTACCATATTGTGATCCACCAGGCTTTAACCCCGCAAGATTATGATAGAAGATTGGATCATTGCTATTGGTTGCTCAATATGATATTGGAAGATAGAAATCTCCTCTCCAGAATTTTGTGGACTGATGAAGCTACTTTCCATAGTAATGGAGGAGTAAACCGCCAGAATATGCATTATTGGTCGCGGGATAATCCCCATTGAATGCGGGAGGTGCAGCATCAAGGAAGATGGAGTGTCAATGTCTGGTGCGGCATTTTGGGTGGCAGAATAATTGGACCGTTTGTATTTAATGAGTCGCTTAATGGGCAAAGATATTTACATTTTTTAAATTACGAACTCCTAATTCTTCTCGAAGATGTGCCCTTAGATAATCGCAAAACTATGGTTTTTCAACACGATGGATGTCCTGCACATTTTGCGGCAAACGTTCGTCAATTTCTTGACGACACATTTCCTGCAACGTGGATAGAAAGAGGGAGTATATTTCCGTGGCCTGCCAGGTAATATTATAGGATATATTTTGATACTGTTAATGAAAGTGGTCATTTCTATTTTAGATCACCTGACAACATGCCTAGATTTTTATCTATGGGGGAGATTGAAGGATCTTGTTTTCGTTACCAGACCCACCACAAGGGAAAACATGATAACAATGATAATGGACAGCAGCCGCCGTATCCCTATGGCAGAGGTGGAAACTGCAGTATTATCAACCAGGAAGAGATTGGAGTCGTGTATAAAGAACGATGGGCGACAATTTGAACATTTAGGGCGCCACTGAGAATTATTGTCGTAACGATATATTTGCTTGAGACATGCGTACCTTCATATTTTGTTTTTCCAAGGCCTATTTCTCTTAAAAAAAACCTTTACAATGGCAACTTGAAAATAAAATCATAATGTTCCGTAATTAGGATTATTGTTGTTGATATCTCCGGGTTGAAAATAGATATTAACTAGGCGACTTTTGAGGAAACTTCGTGATTCATATTTACCGTTACTGTTGCGCCCTCTAGCGCCAGTCTGAGAAACTTGAAAATAATTTCCAGCAATTTCTCATGACCACTTTACCTAATATATATTTTTTTTCCGCAAGCCATACGACTAACACTTTCTGAGATACGGCCGACAGCCATTCTTAGTGAACCACCTGATACTAATTTAATAAACGCAAGTACTTAAACCGAAATAAATAAATACCTTTTAATTGGCTAATTATCATACAAGGACCTTCGAAAAAGTCTAATAAAATTTTGATGTAAAATTAATAGGGAAGCCAATATTTGACGGTAGCTAAATTTACATGGAATTTCCTATGGCCAGTCTGGCGGTGCACCACCCGATATAATTATATTAATCACAAGTAAGTAAAGTTATACCTAACTCAATCCAGTATTCCAAACTACAAGTGATTAGAAGTTTTAGGCCATTTTTACGGTTTATTATGTTTTATTTTTTTTTATGGCCATTATATTTGTACCAAGGTGCGCCCATACTGACCTGGAAAGACTAAAAGAGTTCATATCCTGCAGATGTCTAGACATACCACGTTCCCGGGTTTATCCTTGTGTATTTCAGTTTCTTGTCTAAAAAAAATCATCAAAAATAATCTAATTGCTTATTAATATTAAAATTTTATTTTCATGGAAAATGGCAACGGTGGAATTTTTCAGTAAAATCAGGAAGTATTTTACAATTTAGCTATTATTTGGTGAAAATGGTAAACAAGAAAACTGCATTTTATTCAGATTGGGTAAATTTTCGTCAAACCCTATAATTATTGGGATCAAATATTTATGAGTTAAAAGGGAACGTTTTTAAAGCTCATTGCAGAAAATATTCATAAACCATCGAGCTAAATAACGTGAGTCGAAAAGCACTGGTAAGTTACCAAGAAACCTGGGGGCATAATAAAATATTATAAACAAAGGAACAAAGACGAACTTCACAGTTATTCTTGTGCAAAAAATCTACAGCAATATAGAAGGTATCTTATGGTCTTATTATGATTTATCTACTACCAACTGAAATTCTTTGTCATTCGAGTCTTACAAAAAGAGAAAAATGTCACAAATTCAAAAATATATTGGTATTTGAATCTATGTATGTGAAATTATAAGTAATATTTGGCAAGTAATATTATTGTAACGATGCGAAGCAATGACGAATTTCAAATAAAACTTGCCAGTGACATTTTGATTTCGTTTAAAATCGACGCATTTTGCACGCACAACAAATAAATTACCAAAAAAGAAAGAATACAGGTTTTATTTGCAAATTGCAGAAGCTGCATTTTGAATTGAGAAAATTAGATCAATAAAATTCCAGCCCCTTTTTTAAAAGTTTATGATATCCGTAATACTTTTAACCTTTTAACAATGTCGGTTATTGGAAAAAAAGCTAACTCTAATTAATTCAAGATGGCGCCTGACGCAGGTGGTGCGGAAACTTAAGCTCGCAGTTATTTAAGGTTAGGTTACAGCTACATGTTCTGATTGTGGTAACAGTAAATTAAAGCTGTGACTCCCGTCCTATAGTGGGCATCGACGAGCCCCATCTAGCAAGTTTATCGGCCTTCTGGTTACCCGGTACACCGCAGTATCCTGGGACCCAGCTAAGTTTTACTATTTTTTTTTGTTGCTAGCTTATTGAGGTCAGCCTGACACTGTCGAACGAGTTTAGAGCTCGTCCTTGACCGCTGGACTGTCTTCAGTGCTGCCTGACTATCTAAAAAGATATAAAACATGCTTTCTCCTCTCCAGTATTAACCTCCTCTGTGGTTGCAACCTCAAGAAATACGAAGGCCTCGGCTTTGAACATCATGGTGTATCTTCTCAGAGAAAATGCCTGTCCTTCTCCCGTGTTTTCTCGGTACAATGCGGCTACGGTCAGCTCTGTGCCGGCCACACTTGAGCCGTCAGTAAACCAGACCTGACCGCCTTCGGATTGGGGTCTATTTCCTGCTTCCTCCCACGTGGGAACATCTACCTTAAAGTTTCTGTTTAGTGTAAGGTGGAGGACCCGGTGCAGAAGAGTATAGTCAGCATTATTACCACCTCCATGTGACCGACCCTCACTGGTTGTCCTATCCAGGTTCTATTCTCCACCATTCCCTTGTGTGCCACCATGGCCTCTCTCCGTATCCAGAGCAAGATTTCTAGCAACCCCAGCAGAACGTCTAGAGCTGCTCCTGGAGTTGTCCTCATTACGCCAGTAATTCTCAGACAAGCTGGTCTTTTCAGAACCGCCAGTATCAGGGCGTAGGTGGTTTTCTTCACTGCAGGCCACCATACCACCCATCTGTACGTGATTTTGGGTATTATCACCGCGGTATACAACCAATGCAATATGTAAGGCTGATGGCCCCTCTTTCTTCCCACTGCCCGGCACAGTTGCAACAGTATTGCTGTAGCTTGCTTTACTGTGTCTTCTACCTGGGATTTCCAAGTTGGTTTCCTGTCAAAATTAACCCCCAAGTATTTCACTTCCTCTCTTAAGGGGGGTGGTTTATCATGCAGTGATGGAGCCCCTCCTTTTACTTATTCTGCAAGCCGTCTGCATGCTATCGCACACCGTGCCGACAAACTTACCCATCACTAGGATTAGTCCGTCGCCGGCGTATGCTTGCGCTTAGAACCCGCCTGCCTCTAGGTCCTTTAAGAGCCCAGGTAAGGACGAGGTACCACAGGCGAGGAGATATATAGTTCATATGCGGGCATCCACCACTAACCGAAGGCGAGGCCTTTATCCTATAGGCTCTCAGGCTATGCTCTCGTAGCACGGAACACACCCAGCTCGTGAGGGCTAGGGGTGTGCCTCTCACTTGCAAGGCTATGCATATGCCGTCTTCGCCTTATCAAAAGCCTATCAAAGAACAGCGCTGCTTGTCTTGTCATCCCCTCTTTGATTCTATACACTACCGAGTCGAGAGCAGTTTCCGTCGACATCCTTCTACGGTAGGCATGCTGGTTCCTGTTATTGTTAATTACCTGTCTATCATCCTGTCCAAAAGATTTAGGGTCTGAGTAAAATGCAAATATAAAAGCCGTCTCTGCGAATACGGAACAGCATACCTACGAAAAATGCTGGCTTCTTATCATCACGTTTAGTGATATTTAAGACTGTGAGATGCAGGAATCACTATACTTATTGGAAAATTGATTTGTGAAGCACAGTATATAGACAATCCTTATTTATTTTAAAATATGACGTGTGCCATGCACTCTTAAAGTCAAAACTTAAAAAAAAAATTAACTTAGATTAGGTATAATTAAATTGATTCATCAAAACTTACGAGAATCTGTTGAGACTGTTAAAGTACGATCATTCCTTTAGTATTAAATTAGAAAGTTGTCTGGTTCATAAATTTGTCACCCTAAATATACAGGGTTGGGCAAATGTTCCGGAACGGCTTAATTACAAGCGAACGAAAAGTGATATCGAATCGGGGTTTTGGGCAATCTATAGGACAAAAATTTTACTATTTGACTGGTATACCATATGTCAGTAATGTCACCAACTGTCAAGTGTCGACGATATTTTTTTATTTTTTTAAATGGAACACCCTGTATATTATCAGATATTCTAGATCTTCAATAAATTACAAATATTTTTCATATAGCATACCATATGATTAAATTCAACTGTTTCGGAAATACGGGCAAATGAATGTAGTACATTTTATTTAAACAAAACCAAGGTAATAACTTTAAAACACAATAATATAAAATAATGGTTATTTAATTAAATGTTCAAAATGTCGTCCTTCAGCCACCTGACAGTGTCCAATCCTGTCGGAAAATTCAGAACGCACGTTTTGCAAATGTTCACGAGAAATAACATGCACAGCATCTAAAATTCTGTTTTGAAGATCCTCCAAAGTCTTAGGTTGTGTACGATATACGACAGTCTTTAAATGACCCCAGAGGTAGAAATCTAGAGGTGTTAAATCTGGAGATCTAGGAGGCCATTCAATGGACCCTCTCCTACCTATCCACCTTCCAGGAAAAGTTTGATCTAAATAATTTCTGACATGTATACCAAAATGAGCTGGCGCCCCATCTTGCTGAAACCAAATGTCATTCGCTAGTATTTGATCGTTAACCTGATCATGATATAAATTAATCAAATTTGGTATAATTCTATTTCGAAGCAGATCTAAGTAGTAAATAGATGTCAAGTTTCCATCAAGGAAGAAAGGCCCAATAATATGGTTTCCAATTATACCTGCCCACACATTTAATTTTTGGGGGTGTTGCGTACGGTGCTCAATCATCCAATGGGGATTATGGTCTGACCAGTATCGACAGTTGTGCCTATTGACGAAACCATTAAGACAGAATGTAGCCTCGTCAGAAAATAAAATACGACTTACAAAGTTAGGTTGTAGGTCTATGTAGTCCATTATTTCTTGAAAAAATTGCATACGCCTATCAGGATCGTCCTCTGATAGTTCTTGAAGCAAGCTGACTTTATAAGGAAACATTTTATTTTTTTTGAGGATTCTTCTAATTGATTTTTCGCTGTTTTCATGTGCAAGAGCAAGCTTTGGAACTGACGTCTGTGGTTCTTCTTGCAGGGCAAGCAAAACATCCAGGGATTTCTCGTCATTTGTAGCAGTTTTCGGACGACCTGTTTTTGGCAAGTTTTTTACCGTACCCGTATGCTCAAAGTTATGGAATATTCTATTAGCAGTTGATTTAGAAATGGGATCTCGAACAGGAAAACTTTGATTGAAAAGGTCGGTTGCTTCTTGAAAAGATCTCCGTCTATCCCCATATCCTATCATCATAAGCAGAGTAATCCGTTCTTGTTCAGTTAACTGAACCATAGTTTTATCAGTTATATCAGAGGTTTAGTCGATAAATAAAAAACTCGCACAACTCACTTAATACAAATAAATAAAAATTAAATAGGAAATGTGTCAGAGTGACACTTGGGAGTCATGGAAACTAAGACTTTTATTTGGAATGTCATAATAAAAGAAATATGTTGCTTGATTTTTAAACAAAATGTAATATGGGCTTTCTAGATTCATTTGCCCGTATTTCCGAAACAGTTGAATTTAATCATATGATATGCTATATCAAAAATATTTGTAATTTATTGAAGATCTAGAATATCTGATAATATACAGGGTGTTCCATTTAAAAAAATAAAAAAATATCGTCGACACTTGACAGTTGGTGACATTACTGACATATGGTATACCAGTCAAATAGTAAAATTTTTGTCCTATAGATTGCCCAAAACCCCGATTCGATATCACTTTTCGTTCGCTTGTAATTAAGCCGTTCCGGAACATTTGCCCAACCCTGTATATATTTATATAAAATTACTAAAAATTTCAGGTAGATTAGTTTCGGCGACCCTAACATCGACTCAATGTCTGTGACATGTCCAAGGCGATGAAAATTTGTTAGTTTGGCAGTGAAACAAACTTATTTTTGTGACACTAAGCGTAAACACTGATTCGAAATCGCAATCGTGTAACTATTATTGCGATTTATCAAAGCTGAATTGAAAGAAAGAGAAAATCGTGACAGCCAAACAATAAGTAAAAAATAGCAATGTCGTTGCCATTTTTAAACAGAAGACGGGTAAGTACCTTATTTATTTTGCTTATTGCTTTCTTTTAATTAAGGAGGTTAATTATTAACATTTATTATGGAATTTTGTACTTGAAGAAATAAAAATTAATCATTTCTAAAAAACGAAGATTTCAAATATCCTTAAAAAGCAATAATGCTTTAAAAGGTCATACAAAATTTTAAGTTATTTTGTGAAAGTGTAGATGTATAGGTATGTACCAAGTGTGCTTACCACAACGAGTGTACTTTATGTTGCTTAAGATTCGTAGATAAGGTTTACAGTCACCAACGTTAAATTATACAATATTATTTGGCAAACTGTCTGTTTTTAGTCTGTTTAGGCCTTACAGAATTTTAATCGAAATTTGTCGTTAGGTACTTATAAAATATTGACTACCAGCCACCCTCCTTAAGCAGTTTCAAAAAATGCGAATTCTTACAAATTCTTTTCCAGTTTGGCAATAATATTGAATATGTTGTCTACAATTTTATATGGAGTTTTTTAATTCGATAAATAAAAATTGTTCTAAAAATTACAAAATAAGTAATGGTAAAATACCCAATATAGGCTTCAAATTAGGTACCTCACTGTTAACTTGATTGTCTGTTTCGGCTTTATAGTATACTTTTATCATTGTGACAAAATAATCATTGATGATTCAATCAAAAATATCTAATAGCGTCATATATTATGAGTTTGATAGAAAATCTAGCAACTCAGTTTAAAACAATATAAAGTAATATACTACTGCTGTACCTACTACCAACTCAAAAATGAATTGTTTTATGTCAGTAAATGAAACATCCTTTATCAACTCATTAGCAAATTCTTATACTTAGATTTGATCAGGATCCGTACTTTATCTTATCAACAATTTCCAGGCCCATAAAATCGCTTTTAAGTTGTAATTTAAATTTAGTTGTTATTAAATTTGGATTAAATTGGCTCAGGTTAGCGTATCTATATGTGTAAATTTATATAAATTACTGGGCTAATAGTTTAGGAGAAAAGACGATTTATTTAAACCATTACATAAACTATTATTGAATTGTGCTTAAACTAAAACATCAAAGTAGTCTCATGACGAACATAAATTTGACACAAACTCACAATATCAAATAATAACATTCATTAGATTAGTTACTGTGCTAAGATGCATACCGGTACCTGAAGTGGTTGCAAAGAAATAAAATAGAAACTAGTCTTTGGAGATCATAGTTGGACGGCCATATAAAACATTTAGGGACCTACATTTACATGAACTTTTTTTCGTAAATCCATTTGTAGAGTAGCCCCTTAAAATATACAAATGGAATTTACGAACACCCTGTATGTAGTAGATTTGGTTCTTCTGATTATGAAAATTATAAAATATTTTGTTCCTCACGTGCAATTTCTTCAAGTTTAATATGTCAATATACGGTTTTAAACCATTTTTTACGAGAAACTTACCCTTCCTTCGGATTTTTGTAACATTCCACCTTCTAACTATTGAATATTGCCCAATCATTTGTTTGTCGGACTGAATGGAAAGTATTAGTTCCTGTCTTACTACTATGCATAACTGTTTAAGGAATAAGTGAGATAATTGTCTACTAACTGCCAATACAAATCTCTATAGGCAGCAAGAGGTCTCACATCTCAAAAAGACCTGGAAGAAATTCTGTCTTGGGGTGACAGTAACCAAGCAGAATGTAACGCTAAAAAAAACCCAGGCGGCAGTTTTTTCTAAAAAATTTAATATTGAAGAATTGGATATAATCATGGCAGGACACTCGATTCCCCTAGCTTCAGCAATTCATTTATTGGGCGTCAATTTGGATAGTCATATGTCTTGGCATAGTCACGTTACGGCCATTGCTAAGGCAGCCTCGCCAGAAGCTTGGAATACTTTTCCGAACTAAGAGTCTTTATACACCCCAACAACTTTTGATGCTCTATATGACCTAAATTCGACCATCGCTGGAATACCGTTCACATATTTAAGAATCTCATGAATCTTGAGTCCACCCAGAGCGGTGCATGATAGATATACACGACAAGCCACTGCAGCCCACCCGTACGTGGTATAGCTTAGTGTCCCTCGAATGGCACTGTTTAAAAATTATTTCATCTGGAGAACGTCATCACTCTGGAACGACCTCCCTGAGGCCGTGTTTCCCAACGAGTATAATCTCCAAAGATTTAAGACCAATGAGAATCGTTTCCTGCGCACAGTGCAAAAATAGATAAATCAGATTTGAATTAAACTTGCATATTTCTGTTATTTTATGTCGCATTTGACACATAAATTTAGAAACTTGTCTCTGCATAGATTATCCGATACCGCCAACATTATAGTTTTAAAAAATCTGCTTATTTTTAATTACAACCATTACAACATTATCGTAAAGAGAAATTTATTTAAGGAAAAGTATTTTGTAGCTACTGATGGTACATGTTGTTCGGTTAAGTTAAATATATTTAAATTTAATTAAAGTAATTAACCAGAATTCAGCAATAATATTGAAAATAAAAGTATTTTCTTAAAATCTAACGGAACAGAAAAAACTTAATATGAGAGCTTTTAATTTAGTATACCAAAACTATTATAAATCACAAGATTTCATGTAATTCACAAAAAATGATATTTTTCTCGCGTTTCAGAATAAGTATCTAAACTATTTGCTTCCTTTAATGTGAATTTTAGATTTATTTCAAAAATTGCCATTTTAAATTTGTAAACGCGTAAAGCCAATAACAAACAATGGGTATAAAGTACATCTAAAACAATGATAAGTAACCTCAACATTTGCCAGCATTGTTAAATACACAGAGTTGTTATTCATAATCAGAATAAAATACCTTTGTAATGATGTCCCATTTAACATGAGATAAAAAAAAATCCATAGTATAGAGCATGATACTACAACGACCAACAGTAATACAATTTTTTTTTTAATTTCATGTTGTATTTTTATGATACTACGAGGAAACCATTGTTTAATATTTAAACCATTATCATTCCTCTGACATATTAATGTTTTTTAAATTTTTGTCTTAGGGAATAGAATAGATAACCTCTTCTTCATGATACCTTTTGACCTAAATTTAGATCTGTTTCGACAATATTTCATTTCTATGTTTTTAGTAACAGTGAATTATTTTGAGTTCTGCATGCAGAGGGTATTTCCACAGCTAGTTTATAAGCTGTGGTATTTCCTTATAATTTAACGGCTTCTGCTGACTGTTATTAGAGATAAGCAAAAGCTTTATTTGAGTGTTGTAGAAATGAACGTAAATCGCCAAAATATGTTATGAGAAACAACAATTAAGTAACCGCATGCGAATTTATAATCAATCCATGTGTTTTTTAAATGGAACAATCCGTATATTACCACATAATATTGTAATATAGGTTAAACTTTCCTTTTAGGAACTATAATCGCTACAGACGTTTCTGAATTCTTTGGTTTAGACTATTTAAGTTTATTCTTATTATTTAAAATAAATATGTCGCAGTAAAAATATAATTTTTCGTCAATTCAACCATTTTGAGGACACATTTTGCATCCCAAATGTCAATGGCAACTGTCATATAATTATGTGCCGACGCAACGTGTATAGTAAAGTTTGCATTATATCGCTAACCTTTACTGCAATAAATCAACTACCTAATTAAATCCCATTGTTTAGGTCCCAAAATCGTCAAACCGCAATTAATGGGTGCATTGTGCAGGGTCGGCTTGAAAATATAGCTATCTAGATTATTGATTTCTTTTTATTTTGAATTAAAGAGATACTTTAAACCAATTTTCTTTTCAAACATCTTTATTAAGTTTTTTTAATCAGCTACATTTTACTGGCAAGATATAATTTCTCTAATCAGCGCCTGTAGCTCTGGCCTCGAGAATATTTTATGCAATATAAACAATGTCGGATGTTTCCCTACCTAACTGAATCCTAAATGTAATTTTACGGGTTTTACGAATTGGTGATATTTTTTAAAACTTCTAATATTTTCCGGCATTTTATTATCAGTTTTTGATGCTTGTGCAACTGGGTTATTTAGTCCTCTGTTTGTTCTGCTGGTTTTACAATATATATTATTTTGTGATCTGGTTTCGTGACCATGTACCTTATTAGACATTAAAATATTTACATTATATTTTTGGTTCTTATTTAACACTTTATACTTTAGTTTTACTTGCTCTAATTCTAGGAGTACCTATATCTAATTTTGGTATATTCAATTATCTATATAACGTTTCTGATCTGGTCAACAACTCATAATAAAACAGTATTTTTAATATTTTATTTTGGAGTGTTTGGAACGAGTTAAAATTAGTTTTTCCACATGTTCCCCATACTGGCATTTGATACCTGAGATGTGAAAAAAAGAAGCCATAGAATATATTAAATTTAGTTTTATTGGTGAGATAACCTCGACATTTGTATATTATGGATATCATCTATAATATTTTATTTGTGAGGTGTTCAATGTGTTAAGACCAGTTTAGATTATTGTCAATTATTAAACCCAGGTATTTTATATCCTCCACTTTTTCTAATTCTTCTAAAAGTTATTTATTTTTATGTTTAAATCACCAATTTGCTTATTTCTTTGTTTAATAGCATGTGTTTCGTTTTGTCAATATTAATTCTAAGTTTGTTATAATATAGCCAATTAAGGTACAGATTCAAATCATGTTCAGCAATATTATGCAATGCCTTCTCTTCCTCCCCAGTATATATTAAGACTAAGATCAGCAAATGTAAAATACCTGCTCTGAGATTTGCGTATCTTAAATTAAGTAGGTACATAAATTGAATACTGCAGAGGTCCTAATACCGAAGCCTGTGGTACTCCATACGCACTGCTAAGTAATTCACTAATTACTCCGTTAAGCTTAACGTACCATCTTCTATCCTCTAAGTAGTAGTAAGTAGGTTATTACAAAGCTATGTAACGAGTGATTTTTAATTATTTTGCTCAAGGGAGGCCATGCATTTTAAAAGCATCATGGCCGTACTGCGTAGATAAGATGACATGATTGTTTTATGACATGTACGTCTTATTTGAATTTGTGTATTTGTAATGTTTAAAAATTGGAGAAATTTTGTAATTTTTGCAGTTATTTGAAGGTAGGTTACTATTGCTTTAACTAATATTTCTCCGGGGAGTCGTCTTTTGACTATTATAAAGTGCTATTTGCAGGATATGATTTTATTTTTTATTTTTCAGCGTATCAAGTTTTGGTGAAGCTTTGTTGCCGGTTGAAAGTTCTACAGTAAAAATGTTTAGTGAAGCACAAAAAATTTTTATTGTTGAAAGTTTTTTTAGAAATGGAAACAAAATAGGCGGTGTGTGGAATTACTCTATGCATGACTGCTTTGATGAATTTCGAACCGAGTTTCTTGATGTTGCGGTGACCTTTCATAATTTTCGTACTGGGTCACAATACCTAATTGATAAATTTCGTCAGACTGGTTCTGTTCAACATAAAAAAGGGGCTGGAAGACCAACGAAACGATCGAATGAGGTTATTGAAGAAGCGCGACAAATTCTGGAAAATAATCCTTCAACTTCTATTAGGCATTTATCTCAACAAATTCAGCAAACGGATTTATGCTACAGTACATGTCAAACACTTTTGAAAAAGGATCTGCATCTATACCCTTATCGTGTTACGGCTATTCATGAACTCCTTCCCAATGACGTTCCCCAAAGACTTAATTTTTGTGAATGATTTTTAAACAATTTTCAAGAAGAAAATAGTGGTGCTTTTGAAAAAACATTTTTTACCGATGAGGCTTATTTTTATTTATCAGGCTATGTTAATTCACAAAATATGCGAATGTGGAATACGCAAAATCCGCATGTTTTTGTAGAAAGACCTCTTCATCCTCAAAAAGTTGGTGTGTGGGCAGCAATTAGTTCTAGAAGAATAGTAGGCCCAATTTACTTTGATGGCACAATTACAGCTGAGAGATATCGGATCGAAATTCTGACAACATTTATGAATGAGCTTCACGATGATGAATTGCGGGAAGGTTACTTCCAACAAGATGGCGCTACACCTCATGTAACCAGAGAAAATTTAAATTTTTTAAGTGAATTTTTTGAAAACAGAGTTATAAGCCGAAATACGCAACAAATATGGCCACCTCGTTCCTGTGATTTAACACCCTGCGATTTCTTCTTGTGGCCTTTTATAAAAAACTCCATTTATCGAACACCAATTGAGGATATAAATGATCTTAAACGAAGGATTTCAGAAAAAATTGCCGAAATTAATAATTCTCCAAGCGTATTGGTTAATGTGTCTCTGAGGGTAAGAAGAAACATCAGAAGGTGTCTAGAAGTAGGAGGCGGCCATATAAAGTAGGCTTTCAAAGTAAGATAGCAGTAGAGAGAAACTAAGAGAACGAGACCAGTGGTGCTGGTGGTGCTGGTGGTGCAACTAACCCAGGTGGTGCAGGTGGTGCGTTTTACGATCTAACCCAAGTGGTTCGGTGGTGCGTTTTATGATCTAACCCGGGTGGTTCGGTGGTGCGTTTTATGATCTAACCCGGGTGGTTCGGTGGTGCGTTTTATAACCTAACCCGGGTGGTTCGGTGGTGCTGTTTACAAAATAACCCGAAATTAAACCCGACTTTTTACGACCTAACCCGGATGCTTTCATGAGGCGGCTTCTTAGCTAACCCTAACTTGAACCTGAATATTTATGAACTGACCCGAGATAAAACCCGACTTTTTACAACCTAACCCGGATGCTTTCATGAGGCGGCTTCTTATCTAACCCTAACTTGAACCTGAATATTTATGATCTGACCCGAGATAAAACCCGACTTTTTATGATTTAACCTTAGTGAAACGCCGCTGCTAAAGCGGGATAATTAAATCCCAATTTTTATAAGCCATCCTTAAACCCAACTTTTTACGATGCGACCTGAGTCATCCTTAAACCAGACTTTTTTATGATTTAACCTTAGTGAAACGCCGCTGCTAAAGCGGGATAATTAAATCCCAATTTTTATAAGCCATCCTTAAACCCAACTTTTTACGATCCGACCTGAGCCATCCTTAAACCAGACTTTTTATTATTTTCCCTTAGTTGAAACGCCGCTGTTAAAGCGGTATAGTAAAAAACATTATTTATATTTTCTATCTTAGTGAAACGCCGCTGGTGGGTAGTAAAGCGAAATAAAACCTTAATTTATATGGTCTAACAAGATAAGTATATTAAGGCGGCACATTTGTCACCCCGCAATAATTATTTATACCTAAATAACCCTCTCAAACCCTCTGCCGACTCGATTTAAAAAGAAAGGGACATAAACCTTTATTTATTATTCCGAAGGACCCTCATTAAAATTCAGTAGCATATCTAATAATTGATTCCAATTTTTGCACCACTTATATAAAATACAATAAAATAATTACCATCTAGAACCATTAACTAGCGATTTCTTTGTACTTGAAATGGATAAATTATAGGACTATCTTGTAATGAGAACAGAGTAATAAAAAGTAAATAAAACTTAAATACGTATAAAATACCAAGCAGGTATAGGTACTATACAACTTGTGTTCGCCATCAGGTAAAAGCCCTCATAATGCTTTTATAAAAATTTCGGATAATATCATAATATAAGTAAATAGGCTACAATTTCAGGAAAAAAGTAAAAAAAATTAATTCACAGTGTAAAATTGTAGTTAAATGGATTGTAAATACGAAATAATATAAAAAGCTACCTTTTGTTTGCGATGATGTATGCACAATAACTCTATATTATTCGGTCCTTAAACTGAAAATACCCACTAGATAGGTATCATAAGCTGTATTTGTCATCAGGTAGAACCCCCAATAAAATTATGAATATCAGGCGTAGGCAACAATAAGCAAATCACGTTGGTTTTTTAATTTATTATTAATCTGGCTAACTTAAGAAACTCACAATATAACGACCATCCAAAAAAATCATAATACATTACTGGGTGTGAAAGCAATTGCGCTGCAAAATATAGTGTATACCGACTCTGAGGTAGTTAATTAAAATCCCAATTAGCGCTAAAAAAAAAATCAATTAGATATTTACTTTAGATATTTTAATAAAAAAATTCAATATTCTCACCAACATTTAACTTTTGAAATTAGCATAATAACAAATCCTTTACAATGAATTAAACAAACGCATACATAATTTTAAAATCACATAATAAGAATATAAGCTAAAATCTAACAAGTTCGGACTACTCGAATGACGTCAGTTTACATCTGTAGAGAATACACAACTCTCGAATCATAAAAAAATGGTCAAACTTTGTCGGCAAATACCCTTCTATGATGCAGGGGAAGGACAGGTAACTCGAGATGTTTATAAAGAAACGTTAAAGAACATTATTTGCTTATTTCTAGACTCTTAAAAATTAGATGCAATCGAACAATAAATGTTTTCATCATGTATATTTATCATTAACACATTACCTTCGACATACATAAATTCAAATTGATAATTACTTGTCTTAGTGCTTTTTTAGAAGCTTGAATCATTGCATATAACCGTCTGAGGATACCCAAACTTCCCCTAACATATTTCTCCGCAACCGGGGAAAAAGAGGTAGAAAAAGTTAAAATAACAACTCCAAGTGTCTTTGCGAACAATCGGCAATAAAATAGAGTATTTCAGTTTTTAATTTTTCGTAAATAAAAGTTGGTTAGATTAATAGTCTCTGTGAATATAATAACATAAACAAAGTGATATGCCGTAAATTTAGGAGTACAGTATAAATTATGCCTCTATTAAAATATACCGCAATAACTAACTACCAAAGGATTTTTGATATTTTGAATATATTTGATGCTCATAGCATTATCACATTTCCAAAGGCTCTAAATTTTAGAAAAATGTTCTAATAGAATATGTCTATCAATATAAAGTAAAGGTATTGTTAGGTTTTTTTAAAAAATACGACCTACAACAGTCTCTGCTACAGCATGGCTGACTCTGTAGAAACTTCTGTGAAACCATAATAATTATATCAATAATCGAGTTGTCGTTATGATAATATTTTCTTCCAATATCCGACTCCACTATCCATAAAAGTTATGTTAGAAAATTCATAATTGAGCGCATTGTAATTTTCTAAAAAAGAAATTCACTTCACACACAAAGATGTAGCCATTCAATCCATGAAAATAATGCAAGTCAGTATGCGTATGTTATGGCTAACTGTTTAAATGTCTATTCCTTCCACGTTTATCGGAAGAAATACTTTTTTATACTAGTATTTTAGTTGAAAATAAGATCATAAATCATCTATACAAAACAAGCGTCCCTTATGGATTTGAACGAAAATCATAGATTCGACTATTTTTATGAAAAATAAATCTAAGTACGGAATAATGCAGGAAGATTATCTATTTTCTTGGTTTAGAAAGTGATGTAGTTAAGATTTATAACTTAGGAATAAATAAATTATTATTAATCTTTTCGACCTATTTCTCTTGCATATTTAATTTCTTTGATAGTAAGAACTAATCTTTTTATTTTACAAAGTAAAAAAAAGCTAAAGATCGGCGTTGTCAGTCAGGTATAAGAACTGATTTAACACGATGGTTTTTGTACAAACGTTCACATACAATTGTATGCTTTTTAACCGATTGTGTTGGAAAAAATGACGATTTATAGATTAGATATTTAGACGAAGAGCTAACCTTCTCAATAAACTATTGATTATTGCCCTGCTAGCTAGACAACACTTTTTATGTTAGTTAAAAAAAAAATTTTTTTTTTCGGACGCTATTACAGATTTCATCGTTAACTAACAAACATTAAGACCAAAAAATTAGCGTGCAAGATGAAATGTATAGGTTCACTTCATTTCTACATTATTTTACAACTCTCAATCGCATTAAAAACAAGATCGAATAAAAAATAACTTATGACATATGGACGAAAAATGTTTTTCGGGCTATTTAGGTTAGCGACCGCATTACGTCTGAAATACTACATTTTTCGAGCTTATAACATAATTTACTATTTTAACGTTAAAATAGGGGAAATGATGTATCGAAATGCATACTTTTTTTTTGTCGGTCACGAGATTATAGTTTCTTTTAAAATGAACTCTAATATTTACAACACAAATTATCCTTTAAGCCACTTTAGTTTAAAACTCGTCTATCGCTTTCCCTATATTGTGAGTTTGATTAAAGTATAGCGTAGTATATATTTAGATGAATTTCGCAAATGTTGAATACTTTCAAAACTGAAAAAGCCGCCCTTTGCAATAAATATCTCCGTAGAGTTAGGTACCCTGCAGATTAAGGGTATTTCAGCGGATAATCATATACAAATTCAAAGATTTTGTCTATTTTAATGGATTAACAAACAATATCTATAGGATGACTTTACTGATAAAAAAAAAATAACAAAAATCTATTAAGTCTAGGCTCACATGAAATTCCATAAAGAGCAGCTGCATAACCTTATCACATCAAACTATATTTTTATTTCGTTCTATTGTCAAAAGTCTGTGTTTAGGAGATTATCTTTCATTTTAAAATGAACTCTAATATGTACATCACCATAAACTACCTCTTAAGCCGCCGTAAAAATACACTTTTCGATTTACCTCTATATTGATTTTCTAATATTAAATATCTACAATAGTCGAAATTCGCTCGCTAATACCTATGTATGCAAGGTTTCTTCAAAAAATGACAATTTTGTTGTTTAATGGCTTGAAAAAATGGAAAAAGGAGGTTTTTGCATCCATTTATTTCCAGATGAGTGTTAAAAATACTTATAAAACTCGGTATACCGAAGATCAACCATTAATGAGAGGGTTGAGTCCTGTTTGCCAAATCCTGATTTATAATTTGACGTTGGCAACGGTACAATTTTTTAACATTTATCATAAGAGGCGTATATTTTTGGGGCTTAGATCTACCAGTTTATCCACGCCCCATTTATTGTTAGTGCTTTAGTAATTTTACTTTCCAATTATTTTTTACCAAAACGCGTAGTTGAAACAGTGTCTATATCAGACGATATAATAAATTTTAAGGATTAATTTGCTTACAAATACACTTCAATTTATTTAGGCTAAAGCAGCCAGACATATACTGGAACTACGAAAACCCTATTACAATTTGGTTGCCTAGAGAAAATTTTGTAAAAAACATAGCTTTCTACACAAATGCTTGCACATTATGTACCTATCATTTTAAGATACCTGGCGACATCAATGTAAGCATTGACATAATGACGCAAGATATAGGTAGGTACTAGAATATTCAAGATTTCTATTAACGATACACTTCAGCATACATGCGAGATGTCATTAATGTCTACGGAAGGCAACAGACATACCAGCTATTTTTACATGGGATTCCATAGACTTGAACGCTTCTTGTTTAGAAATATTTGATGTCATCTTGAGGAGTTCCGTATTGAAGCATCAAACCTACCTGTCAAATAATTGACGAAATATGGGATATCATAAAATATGTCCCCCATCGAACTAAATGATCCTATAAACCAGCTTCACAGACCGTAATTTGTGATGCTAACACGATTAATACGCAATAGAACAAGATTAAGAAACAAAATTTAAAGTAGCTCTTTATCACACGAAAATAATTAAATAATTTACGGTTACAGAACAATAATTATTTTAAAAAGCTGTATAACTAAATATATTATGTTATTAGGAATATTCTGTCTAAAGTAACAGCTGATCTTAGTCGAAAATGAGATCGTATTATCGATTGTTGAATTCGTTAGGTATGAAATAAAATTAGAGATTTCGTCTATTTTTTTCACGATTAAAAAAGAATACCTCTATTTAGCTAAAAATGAAACGATTACAGTGGTAGATTAATTCACTTTACCAAGCATGTAAACTACTAATTTTGCAATAAATATCTTCTATATTTCTAGGTAGGTTTACTCGAAAATGTTGGGCTATTTTCATCAAAAATCCCGATACGAAATTGAAAAATTTGCCTATTTTTGTCGGTTTACAAAGTGATAGTGGAATATTGATTTGATCAAAGAACAATAATTATTTTAAAAATGTTGTATAATTAACTAAATGTCGGTGTTATCAGGCAGGCAAGAAGTTATTTATCTGAATCTTATTTGTACCATTAGCGTTTATATACAAATGTTAGTGGTTTTCAAAAATTGTTATCTCGGAAATTATTAGGTTTAGACTTATAATACGCTTATTAAAAAATAATGGCTACTTTATGCAAAATTCAAAAATATTATAAGATGTAGGATATCCCAGTAACTTAACCAAAGATTTTCGGTCTTCGTAAAGCTTTATACGTTTCTTCAGCGTACCAAACATTCACTTTTTTTAAATATTGACATCGGGTTAGGATTCTGAACATAGGATTAACATCACTCCAATAGTGAACATGTTGCGTTGTCACAGTTCCATTCGTCGAAAAGTAAACAAAACCGTTTGAGCTACGTGGGGAATAAATAAAGTTGGCTTGTTGAAAAATTTTAATATTTATTAAGGTAAAAGACTATAAATATATCGATACAACACTTTGGCATTTCTAATACTACAAACATGAATATCTAAAATGTGATATTTAAAACCATCAACTCTCTCTCCCTTCTCTAATTTTGGTACACCAATGCTGTCTTCTAAGTTTATAATATATGGCGTCCTGCAGTTTAATTCCAAAAATGTTTTAACTAAAAATTCCTCTTTAACACGTCCTTTAACGTAAATAATGTCTGCGTCTATCAGATTGTTGGATATGATATTATGTAGTTCCTTGTAATCGGTATCACCATAATTATAAAGGATACCATGATGATTTCCAAATAGATATTTGACTTGTTTCTTGCAAGCCTTACTTAAGGTGTCGAATGGTTTAACTGGTTTAAAAAAGTAACTTTTCATACTATTTCCATCATAAATAGCCAATTCTTTCGCGTAAAATTCAGGTATGTTAAATCCTTGAATATCGACTACAACGAACTTCATTGTCTGAAGACTCAAATCAAGCAAGTATATTTTCATATTTTTATCGCTCTTAAGTTCGATTTCAAAAGCACACCCCCACTTTTCGATAATTTCACAGTCTTAGCACATAGATCTTATATTTTTATTTACGATCAATTCATCTTTATTCGCCAATCGTCTCAAACGAGTCTGCTTTTGAAAGTAATATAGCCTTAGTATTCAGAAAATATTAATAATATCGGAGCTTAAAACATCCTTGACACTAAAAAATCATTGTGTTTCCTAACAAAACCCATCATCTTGTCTATTTAGCTTGCTTTCCTATTGTTTAGCAGGTTAAATAAAATTATTATTTCGCTCTTTTTGTCGGTACTGAATCGTTAGGGGAATACGTTTCTAGTTCTATAAGAGAGACAGTTAAAATTTATGTAAGCAATCAAAAATCCGACACTATGAGCTACTTAGTTAAAATTTCATATTTCCTTCCTGGATCAGGCAAAATTTGTGATGTGTCGGACAAAATTTATAAAAATACGAAAAAAAATGCTGGATGCATTTTTAGCGTGACTTTCTATTTAATACCATCTTATTTCAAGCTATAATTCGGTTGTCAAAATGAGAATAAAATAATTTTCCCATGGTTTATGTCATCTTAAAAAAGTCAAAAGGTTATATTCTGTAGAGGGTCAGATACATTCAAATTTAAATATTTTCTCCAAGAAGAATTTTAAGATAGTATTATAGTAAATAAAAATTCTATACCCCCAATATTTCTTGGAAACATATCGTGTTCTAGCGACATAACCCAAAAGTACCTCTATTCAGAAACGCATCGTACTTTTCTTGTCAATAATTGTCTCATTGTCCCATCCATTACATTATTATAATCTTAAAGCACCTGTTACCAGCATTATCTGTTTTTATGGTTTTCATAAAACATAGCGATTACCGATGAAAATTAAACGAAAACTTAATAAATAACTTTTTTTTCAACTGAAATAGACTGATTTTCGATGGAAAAATGTTACTTATAACTAAAAATGAATATAAGACATATACGCAATGATATTTAGAATAAATCAATGTTTTCTAAAATTACTATGAAATATTCACAAAATCGTTTCGTTATAACCAAAGCAGCAAGGCTTGCAGATTTCGTATAGAGTTCAAACGCGATACTGAGATGATCTTTTTTTTTTATATTTTTGTAGAATAATGCACCACTACGTTGTAAGTACTTGAGAGAGGACTTTCTTGAAAAATCCTCAAATTTCTCTGCAATTTTGTTCCTTCTAGAGTTAAATTCACACAGAAAACCCCGTATTCTTATCTTTCAGGTTGGTATATTAAAAAGGGCTTATTAGTATGGTTTAGAAAACAAGCAATATTAATTAACGGATGTTTTTTCGTCGTATGAAGAGTTGAAAAATTTTTTTTTTCCACTCCAATGGTTGCGATGCAGAGAGTCGGGTTTCATCATAATCTTTCAGGGTAGCTCAGGTTTGATTGCATGTAGAGAGTCGGGTTTCATCATAATCTTTCAGGGTAGCTCAGGTTTGATTGCATGTAGAGAGTCGAGTTTCATCATAATCTTTCAGGGTAGCTCAGGTTTGATTACATGCACTAAGGTTAGTGCTCCTTGCAATCGGTTTCAGGTTTGACGCGCCCCCCTCAGGTTTGTTCAGGTTTCTCAAACGTTTGAGAAACCTGAACAAACCTGAGGGGGGGGGGGCGCGTCAAACCTGAAACCGATTGCAAGGAGCACTAACCTTAGTGCATGTAATCAAACCTGAGCTACCCTGAAAGATTATGATGAAACTCGACTCTCTACATGCAATCAAACCTGAGCTACCCTGAAAGATTATGATGAAACCCGACTCTCTACATGCAATCAAACCTGAGCTACCCTGAAAGATTATGATGAAACCCGACTCTCTGCATCGCAACCATTGGAGTGGAAAAAAAAAATTTTTCAACTCTTCATACGACGAAAAAACATCCGTTAATTAATATTGCTTGTTTTCTAAACCATACTAATAAGCCCTTTTTAATATACCAACCTGAAAGATAAGAATACGGGGTTTTCTGTGTGAATTTAACTCTAGAAGGAACAAAATTGCAGAGAAATTTGAGGATTTTTCAAGAAAGTCCTCTCTCAAGTACTTACAACGTAGTGGTGCATTATTCTACAAAAATATAAAAAAAAAAGATCATCTCAGTATCGCGTTTGAACTCTATACGAAATCTGCAAGCCTTGCTGCTTTGGTTATAACGAAACGATTTTGTGAATATTTCATAGTAATTTTAGAAAACATTGATTTATTCTAAATATCATTGCGTATATGTCTTATATTCATTTTTAGTTATAAGTAACATTTTTCCATCGAAAATCAGTCTATTTCAGTTGAAAAAAAAGTTATTTATTAAGTTTTCGTTTAATTTTCATCGGTAATCGCTATGTTTTATGAAAACCATAAAAACAGATAATGCTGGTAACAGGTGCTTTAAGATTATAATAATGTAATGGATGGGACAATGAGACAATTATTGACAAGAAAAGTACGATGCGTTTCTGAATAGAGGTACTTTTGGGTTATGTCGCTAGAACACGATATGTTTCCAAGAAATATTGGGGGTATAGAATTTTTATTTACTATAATACTATCTTAAAATTCTTCTTGGAGAAAATATTTAAATTTGAATGTATCTGACCCTCTACAGAATATAACCTTTTGACTTTTTTAAGATGACATAAACCATGGGAAAATTATTTTATTCTCATTTTGACAACCGAATTATAGCTTGAAATAAGATGGTATTAAATAGAAAGTCACGCTAAAAATGCATCCAGCATTTTTTTTCGTATTTTTATAAATTTTGTCCGACACATCACAAATTTTGCCTGATCCAGGAAGGAAATATGAAATTTTAACTAAGTAGCTCATAGTGTCGGATTTTTGATTGCTTACATAAATTTTAACTGTCTCTCTTATAGAACTAGAAACGTATTCCCCTAACGATTCAGTACCGACAAAAAGAGCGAAATAATAATTTTATTTAACCTGCTAAACAATAGGAAAGCAAGCTAAATAGACAAGATGATGGGTTTTGTTAGGAAACACAATGATTTTTTAGTGTCAAGGATGTTTTAAGCTCCGATATTATTAATATTTTCTGAATACTAAGGCTATATTACTTTCAAAAGCAGACTCGTTTGAGACGATTGGCGAATAAAGATGAATTGATCGTAAATAAAAATATAAGATCTATGTGCTAAGACTGTGAAATTATCGAAAAGTGGGGGTGTGCTTTTGAAATCGAACTTAAGAGCGATAAAAATATGAAAATATACTTGCTTGATTTGAGTCTTCAGACAATGAAGTTCGTTGTAGTCGATATTCAAGGATTTAACATACCTGAATTTTACGCGAAAGAATTGGCTATTTATGATGGAAATAGTATGAAAAGTTACTTTTTTAAACCAGTTAAACCATTCGACACCTTAAGTAAGGCTTGCAAGAAACAAGTCAAATATCTATTTGGAAATCATCATGGTATCCTTTATAATTATGGTGATACCGATTACAAGGAACTACATAATATCATATCCAACAATCTGATAGACGCAGACATTATTTACGTTAAAGGACGTGTTAAAGAGGAATTTTTAGTTAAAACATTTTTGGAATTAAACTGCAGGACGCCATATATTATAAACTTAGAAGACAGCATTGGTGTACCAAAATTAGAGAAGGGAGAGAGAGTTGATGGTTTTAAATATCACATTTTAGATATTCATGTTTGTAGTATTAGAAATGCCAAAGTGTTGTATCGATATATTTATAGTCTTTTACCTTAATAAATATTAAAATTTTTCAACAAGCCAACTTTATTTATTCCCCACGTAGCTCAAACGGTTTTGTTTACTTTTCGACGAATGGAACTGTGACAACGCAACATGTTCACTATTGGAGTGATGTTAATCCTATGTTCAGAATCCTAACCCGATGTCAATATTTAAAAAAAGTGAATGTTTGGTACGCTGAAGAAACGTATAAAGCTTTACGAAGACCGAAAATCTTTGGTTAAGTTACTGGGATATCCTACATCTTATAATATTTTTGAATTTTGCATAAAGTAGCCATTATTTTTTAATAAGCGTATTATAAGTCTAAACCTAATAATTTCCGAGATAACAATTTTTGAAAACCACTAACATTTGTATATAAACGCTAATGGTACAAATAAGATTCAGATAAATAACTTCTTGCCTGCCTGATAACACCGACATTTAGTTAATTATACAACATTTTTAAAATAATTATTGTTCTTTGATCAAATCAATATTCCACTATCACTTTGTAAACCGACAAAAATAGGCAAATTTTTCAATTTCGTATCGGGATTTTTGATGAAAATAGCCCAACATTTTCGAGTAAACCTACCTAGAAATATAGAAGATATTTATTGCAAAATTAGTAGTTTACATGCTTGGTAAAGTGAATTAATCTACCACTGTAATCGTTTCATTTTTAGCTAAATAGAGGTATTCTTTTTTAATCGTGAAAAAAATAGACGAAATCTCTAATTTTATTTCATACCTAACGAATTCAACAATCGATAATACGATCTCATTTTCGACTAAGATCAGCTGTTACTTTAGACAGAATATTCCTAATAACATAATATATTTAGTTATACAGCTTTTTAAAATAATTATTGTTCTGTAACCGTAAATTATTTAATTATTTTCGTGTGATAAAGAGCTACTTTAAATTTTGTTTCTTAATCTTGTTCTATTGCGTATTAATCGTGTTAGCATCACAAATTACGGTCTGTGAAGCTGGTTTATAGGATCATTTAGTTCGATGGGGGACATATTTTATGATATCCCATATTTCGTCAATTATTTGACAGGTAGGTTTGATGCTTCAATACGGAACTCCTCAAGATGACATCAAATATTTCTAAACAAGAAGCGTTCAAGTCTATGGAATCCCATGTAAAAATAGCTGGTATGTCTGTTGCCTTCCGTAGACATTAATGACATCTCGCATGTATGCTGAAGTGTATCGTTAATAGAAATCTTGAAT
Source organism: Polydrusus tereticollis (assembly GCA_963920685.1). Classification (NCBI taxonomy): domain Eukaryota; kingdom Metazoa; phylum Arthropoda; class Insecta; order Coleoptera; family Curculionidae; genus Polydrusus; species Polydrusus tereticollis. Next base: position 44,011,312 of record OY987328.1, on the reverse strand, counting down.
ATTCTAGTACCTACCTATATCTTGCGTCATTATGTCAATGCTTACATTGATGTCGCCAGGTATCTTAAAATGATAGGTACATAATGTGCAAGCATTTGTGTAGAAAGCTATGTTTTTTACAAAATTTTCTCTAGGCAACCAAATTGTAATAGGGTTTTCGTAGTTCCAGTATATGTCTGGCTGCTTTAGCCTAAATAAATTGAAGTGTATTTGTAAGCAAATTAATCCTTAAAATTTATTATATCGTCTGATATAGACACTGTTTCAACTACGCGTTTTGGTAAAAAATAATTGGAAAGTAAAATTACTAAAGCACTAACAATAAATGGGGCGTGGATAAACTGGTAGATCTAAGCCCCAAAAATATACGCCTCTTATGATAAATGTTAAAAAATTGTACCGTTGCCAACGTCAAATTATAAATCAGGATTTGGCAAACAGGACTCAACCCTCTCATTAATGGTTGATCTTCGGTATACCGAGTTTTATAAGTATTTTTAACACTCATCTGGAAATAAATGGATGCAAAAACCTCCTTTTTCCATTTTTTCAAGCCATTAAACAACAAAATTGTCATTTTTTGAAGAAACCTTGCATACATAGGTATTAGCGAGCGAATTTCGACTATTGTAGATATTTAATATTAGAAAATCAATATAGAGGTAAATCGAAAAGTGTATTTTTACGGCGGCTTAAGAGGTAGTTTATGGTGATGTACATATTAGAGTTCATTTTAAAATGAACGATAATCTTCTAAACACAGACTTTTGACAATAGAACGAAATAAAAATATAGTTTGATGTGATAAGGTTATGCAGCTGCTCTTTATGGAATTTCATGTGAGCCTAGACTTAATAGATTTTTGTTATTTTTTTTTTATCAGTAAAGTCATCCTATAGATATTGTTTGTTAATCCATTAAAATAGACAAAATCTTTGAATTTGTATATGATTATCCGCTGAAATATCCTTAATCTGCAGGGTACCTAACTCTACGGAGATATTTATTGCAAAGGGCGGCTTTTTCAGTTTTGAAAGTATTCAACATTTGCGAAATTCATCTAAATATATACTACGCTATACTTTAATCAAACTCACAATATAGGGAAAGCGATAGACGAGTTTTAAACTAAAGTGGCTTAAAGGATAATTTGTGTTGTAAATATTAGAGTTCATTTTAAAAGAAACTATAATCTCGTGACCGACAAAAAAAAAGTATGCATTTCGATACATCATTTCCCCTATTTTAACGTTAAAATAGTAAATTATGTTATAAGCTCGAAAAATGTAGTATTTCAGACGTAATGCGGTCGCTAACCTAAATAGCCCGAAAAACATTTTTCGTCCATATGTCATAAGTTATTTTTTATTCGATCTTGTTTTTAATGCGATTGAGAGTTGTAAAATAATGTAGAAATGAAGTGAACCTATACATTTCATCTTGCACGCTAATTTTTTGGTCTTAATGTTTGTTAGTTAACGATGAAATCTGTAATAGCGTCCGAAAAAAAAAATTTTTTTTTTGACTAACATAAAAAGTGTTGTCTAGCTAGCAGGGCAATAATCAATAGTTTATTGAGAAGGTTAGCTCTTCGTCTAAATATCTAATCTATAAATCGTCATTTTTTCCAACACAATCGGTTAAAAAGCATACAATTGTATGTGAACGTTTGTACAAAAACCATCGTGTTAAATCAGTTCTTATACCTGACTGACAACGCCGATCTTTAGCTTTTTTTTACTTTGTAAAATAAAAAGATTAGTTCTTACTATCAAAGAAATTAAATATGCAAGAGAAATAGGTCGAAAAGATTAATAATAATTTATTTATTCCTAAGTTATAAATCTTAACTACATCACTTTCTAAACCAAGAAAATAGATAATCTTCCTGCATTATTCCGTACTTAGATTTATTTTTCATGAAAATAGTCGAATCTATGATTTTCGTTCAAATCCATAAGGGACGCTTGTTTTGTATAGATGATTTATGATCTTATTTTCAACTAAAATACTAGTATAAAAAAGTATTTCTTCCGATAAACGTGGAAGGAATAGACATTTAAACAGTTAGCCATAACATTCGCATACTGACTTGCATTATTTTCATGGATTGAATGGCTACATCTTTGTGTGTGAAGTGAATTTCTTTTTTAGAAAATTACAATGCGCTCAATTATGAATTTTCTAACATAACTTTTATGGATAGTGGAGTCGGATATTGGAAGAAAATATTATCATAACGACAACTCGATTATTGATATAATTATTATGGTTTCACAGAAGTTTCTACAGAGTCAGCCATGCTGTAGCAGAGACTGTTGTAGGTCGTATTTTTTAAAAAAACCTAACAATACCTTTACTTTATATTGATAGACATATTCTATTAGAACATTTTTCTAAAATTTAGAGCCTTTGGAAATGTGATAATGCTATGAGCATCAAATATATTCAAAATATCAAAAATCCTTTGGTAGTTAGTTATTGCGGTATATTTTAATAGAGGCATAATTTATACTGTACTCCTAAATTTACGGCATATCACTTTGTTTATGTTATTATATTCACAGAGACTATTAATCTAACCAACTTTTATTTACGAAAAATTAAAAACTGAAATACTCTATTTTATTGCCGATTGTTCGCAAAGACACTTGGAGTTGTTATTTTAACTTTTTCTACCTCTTTTTCCCCGGTTGCGGAGAAATATGTTAGGGGAAGTTTGGGTATCCTCAGACGGTTATATGCAATGATTCAAGCTTCTAAAAAAGCACTAAGACAAGTAATTATCAATTTGAATTTATGTATGTCGAAGGTAATGTGTTAATGATAAATATACATGATGAAAACATTTATTGTTCGATTGCATCTAATTTTTAAGAGTCTAGAAATAAGCAAATAATGTTCTTTAACGTTTCTTTATAAACATCTCGAGTTACCTGTCCTTCCCCTGCATCATAGAAGGGTATTTGCCGACAAAGTTTGACCATTTTTTTATGATTCGAGAGTTGTGTATTCTCTACAGATGTAAACTGACGTCATTCGAGTAGTCCGAACTTGTTAGATTTTAGCTTATATTCTTATTATGTGATTTTAAAATTATGTATGCGTTTGTTTAATTCATTGTAAAGGATTTGTTATTATGCTAATTTCAAAAGTTAAATGTTGGTGAGAATATTGAATTTTTTTATTAAAATATCTAAAGTAAATATCTAATTGATTTTTTTTTTAGCGCTAATTGGGATTTTAATTAACTACCTCAGAGTCGGTATACACTATATTTTGCAGCGCAATTGCTTTCACACCCAGTAATGTATTATGATTTTTTTGGATGGTCGTTATATTGTGAGTTTCTTAAGTTAGCCAGATTAATAATAAATTAAAAAACCAACGTGATTTGCTTATTGTTGCCTACGCCTGATATTCATAATTTTATTGGGGGTTCTACCTGATGACAAATACAGCTTATGATACCTATCTAGTGGGTATTTTCAGTTTAAGGACCGAATAATATAGAGTTATTGTGCATACATCATCGCAAACAAAAGGTAGCTTTTTATATTATTTCGTATTTACAATCCATTTAACTACAATTTTACACTGTGAATTAATTTTTTTTACTTTTTTCCTGAAATTGTAGCCTATTTACTTATATTATGATATTATCCGAAATTTTTATAAAAGCATTATGAGGGCTTTTACCTGATGGCGAACACAAGTTGTATAGTACCTATACCTGCTTGGTATTTTATACGTATTTAAGTTTTATTTACTTTTTATTACTCTGTTCTCATTACAAGATAGTCCTATAATTTATCCATTTCAAGTACAAAGAAATCGCTAGTTAATGGTTCTAGATGGTAATTATTTTATTGTATTTTATATAAGTGGTGCAAAAATTGGAATCAATTATTAGATATGCTACTGAATTTTAATGAGGGTCCTTCGGAATAATAAATAAAGGTTTATGTCCCTTTCTTTTTAAATCGAGTCGGCAGAGGGTTTGAGAGGGTTATTTAGGTATAAATAATTATTGCGGGGTGACAAATGTGCCGCCTTAATATACTTATCTTGTTAGACCATATAAATTAAGGTTTTATTTCGCTTTACTACCCACCAGCGGCGTTTCACTAAGATAGAAAATATAAATAATGTTTTTTACTATACCGCTTTAACAGCGGCGTTTCAACTAAGGGAAAATAATAAAAAGTCTGGTTTAAGGATGGCTCAGGTCGGATCGTAAAAAGTTGGGTTTAAGGATGGCTTATAAAAATTGGGATTTAATTATCCCGCTTTAGCAGCGGCGTTTCACTAAGGTTAAATCATAAAAAAGTCTGGTTTAAGGATGACTCAGGTCGCATCGTAAAAAGTTGGGTTTAAGGATGGCTTATAAAAATTGGGATTTAATTATCCCGCTTTAGCAGCGGCGTTTCACTAAGGTTAAATCATAAAAAGTCGGGTTTTATCTCGGGTCAGATCATAAATATTCAGGTTCAAGTTAGGGTTAGATAAGAAGCCGCCTCATGAAAGCATCCGGGTTAGGTTGTAAAAAGTCGGGTTTTATCTCGGGTCAGTTCATAAATATTCAGGTTCAAGTTAGGGTTAGCTAAGAAGCCGCCTCATGAAAGCATCCGGCTTAGGTCGTAAAAAGTCGGGTTTAATTTCGGGTTATTTTGTAAACAGCACCACCGAACCACCCGGGTTAGGTTATAAAACGCACCACCGAACCACCCGGGTTAGATCATAAAACGCACCACCGAACCACCCGGGTTAGATCATAAAACGCACCACCGAACCACTTGGGTTAGATCGTAAAACGCACCACCTGCACCACCTGGGTTAGTTGCACCACCAGCACCACCAGCACCACTGGTCTCGTTCTCTTAGTTTCTCTCTACTGATAGCTCAGGATTTTATATTACATACCGTCAAAAAACATTATTTTAGGTTTTCAACGTGACAACGCTGCTTTCTTGCAAATTCGCCCTATGATTTAATCTACGCGCTACTGCTACACTATGTATACTGGGTCACAGCCGCCCTTGAGCAAAATAATTAATAATCACTCGTTATAATCCCCCTAAATCCCGTCTCGTAAAGCTTTTTTAACAATATATCTATGCTGACGATATCAATTGCTTTTCTTAGGTCTACGAATACTGTTACAACTATGCCCATTATCAAGTGCATCGGATACGTAATTTACCAAGTCCATTGTTGCGCTAAGCGTACTACTATATTTACCGAAACCACACTGATACTGATCACTCGAGACATATGTATTGATAAAGGATGTCATTCCAATTTTAATTATCTATTTAACTATTTTTAAAAAGATGCTCACCAACGATATATACAGTTATTCATACAGTCCCTATTTCCCGCTTTAAATATTACCCCCTCTTTTAAAATTTTATCAACTAAGTTAGTTAGGATTTCTATAAGATCAGGTTTAAGGTTGATTATGTCTCTAACTGTCACCCCGTCATGCCCTTGAGCTTAGTTCCGCTTAAGATCGAATATGATTCCGTTAATTTCATGTTCATTAGTTGGTTCGACATACATTGTTTTATTACAGGTTACCTATGTAAATTTAGAGTTGTGAGCCATTACTTCTATTTCATTATTAAGGTTTTCAACAACAGTTTTCCCTACTCCCACAAAACGAATGTTCAGATTATTTACAATGTCATTTATGTTGTCTACCTCACCTTGGTCCTTGGTACATTGGTGCCTGTTTGATCCTAATAATAAATACCGATTATTGAGAGATTTTATTTTGTTGTTAATTTTATTTTTTAGCTTTTGATAAAGTCTCTTTCTAAATTCTGATCATTTGAATTTTTTATTTTTTGTTTTTATATTTTATCTCGCTCTTTGATCATGTTCATCAAGTAATTCTTCATTTACTCATTCATTATTTCCCCGAATTTTGATTTTTTGGTATGCTCGCAGTTCTTTTTACTTGTCCCAATCAATTAATCCTATTAGGTCTTGAAATTAATCGATATTTATATGCATAATCTTTTGTCTGAAATTATGTTGAAACTTTTTATAATCTAATAGTTTTATTTCATGACTTATTTTCGTTTTTGTAAGTTTGAATATATTCTTTTATAAAGAATTCTAAGAGTTTATGATATGAGAGGGGAGTATCTTCTACAGTAACGGAACCACAGCCACCAATGCTTTCATCTATTAGTACATGGTCAATAATAGTCTTAGAATGATTTGTAACCCCAGTTACATCTACTTCTGCAATTAAATCAAGAATTTTAAAGTTATTTATTGTTATTAAATTTATATAGTCGCCTTCAATAATATGATTTTTTTATGTTGGGTTAGTACCCTTTCAAAATGTTCCAAAAAGTCAGATGATGAACATGAGGGAGGATTATAAATTGTAAATCACAAAACACTGTAGTACAGTTTACTTCTTATACTTTGAATATTCATATATGCAATTCTTATTTTACTTTGAGGCCTTACTAATTTTTTAACTGTTCCGTACTCTGCACCAAAATAGTTTTACTATTTTGCTTTCTAATGTGGATATTTCCATTATTCATCCACAAGAATGGAAGTAAAAATCAATTATTATAATAATAATAATATTTTAAGAAATAACAAGTACAATAAAAATTAATGAAATACTGAAATATATTCATTTCAATCAAAATTAAGTTCTTACAGTCGTCAACAAAGTACACTAGGTATATGAAAAAGATGTTTGCAAGTTATTATGATTAAAATTTAAAATGTTACGATTTAGACTACCTCCTAATACAATATAAAAATCAAGTTTAAAATTTAAATACAGTACAAAGTGTGTACACACATCATATTCTAACACTAATACAACAAAAAAATATCACGCGCCGGTAAACCAAACACTAATATAACAAAATTCACTCGTCGGAAAACCAATTGGAACTAAAATTAATAAAAAATCAATTTGCTATTTATATACAGGGTGTTTGAGAAGTACGGTACGCAACTTATGGGGGTAATTTCTTGAACGTGTGTCCGGAGTTGCCCCGGTTTTGATATACAGGGTGTTAAAGTTTTTAAAAAAAAATCGTTTTGTTATAATTTTTTTAAATATCCTTATTTCGATTTTATTGAAATTGAGTACAGTCATTCATAATGATAAGGGGCTTAATTAGCCCTAACTAGATTAGATTTATTAAGTCCAGTGACATCTCCGGGAGCACCTTAACAAATATTATTGACAAGAAAATGTACGCCACTGATTTTTTCCAAATGTTGATATTTTTTATGGATTTATCAACTAATAATACAACTTCTTTGTTCCTTCAGTTATTTTTGTTTCTTGCTTTGTTTTCGAGAGAAAAAATAAACAATTAAATTATTTTTTTTTAAATATGATTATGATTAATGATACCAAATTTCGATAAAATCGGGAAAAGAATATTTTAAAAAATTATAAAAAACCGATGTTTTCTAAAAAACTTTAACACCCTGTATATCAAAAACAGGGCAACTCCGAACACATGTTCACATGTACTTCTTCTCTTAGAATATCATAAGGGATCACTCCCTTAAGTTAAGTACCGTGCTTCTGAAACACCTTGTATAATATTAGGTATTTATACACACTTAAAATGGCATAGCAATTAGGGATGCAAGTAATTTGCGTTTTATGGCAGTGAAAAGATCAACGGTGTAATATAAACTTTACTATACCACGTCGTGACAAGGGTAAGTACTAATTATTACAGAGACATTGATGAATATAGAATGACAAAAAATGCGTACCGTATTATGAACGACGACATTTTTATAAATTCTTAATTAGGCAGATAGGTAAATTGGGTTTAATATTTTTTTATAGCAACGAACTGAAATTTTGCTACAAAGCTTCAATATCATTAAACAAATAAAAAATATGTTCACACGGATAATAAAAACAATTATTTAACCATTCGCAGATGCTTAAACTAAAAATAAATGGACAAGTACTAAATATACCGACACCGATAAATACTGGCAGGTATTAATCTAAAAATACACCTTTTGGTTCATGTAAAATAGATTTTAATTAGTTTATGGGCACATGACAGAAAACATCCAACATTATTGCGTATGACTAATATTTAACCTAGAAATAAATATTATTGCATAAATCCTGCCAAAAAATTTATTAGTGATAATGTTGTCGTTATAATCATTTGTATAGCCTCAAATTTCTTCAAGGACTTCATATTATTATTAAAATCAATCATTATTAACTAAACTGAAATATGTCTGTGTGTCTGTCTACGTATCAAAAGTTCTCTGGACTTTGTTTTGAAACAGTCGTTATTTTTCAAAACTTAATATAAGGTAATCCTCTATGGCCTATGGCAGTGTTGAAAATACCGGTAGGCATCAGTATTCTAAAAGTTTACAACAACAGTACGAAGCAAAAACTCAAAAACTAACAGAATTTGCAAGGCTATAGATATATCTAAAATATTCCTAAGTGGGTTTTTAAAAATTTAACAAACTTAAATATTTTATACTTGAGACTCTCCATATAACTATTAAATACAATAAGTTAATTATTGGGTTTGGAGTAAATTCATTTTTTTACCTAAATATAGTAAATTTTGTTTTTTTCTACATTAGCGTTAAGTTATTTATACAGGGTCGTTGGTATATATGGAAACAAACGGTCTATTATTTCTTAGAGCACAACAGCTAGCAAAAAACATTCCAGGTAAAAGTTTTAAGTCTATTAAATTTTTAAAAAATTAAGTACACAGGATAAGTCAGAAAGCCGTAGAGAAATAAAGTTACCTTTTTTTTAATGGAACACTTTCTATCTTAAAATATTTTTGAATTTTGCGTAAAATTACAATTATTTTTTGTTAAGTGCATTATAAGTCTAAACCAAGATAAAGACAAATGTCTAACTTATATAAGAAATTATCAGATAACTTTAATATCTCGAATATTGGCTATTTCAATATTCGTTTTGTGAGTTTTGTTTATTACTTTATACTTACATAAAGGTACATTATTTCAGATACAGTTTCTTATCTAGTTATCTGACTTTCAAATTCCTATACAGGTTTATAGTACGTATGAGCCGATTATAATAATTAGATAAAACTTTTAAGACCCCTACACACGGACTCCATACAGAAATAAGATCTCTAAAGTGTGGTAAGACAATAGACTGATTTGCATCAAGCTTGCTTACATATGAAAGATAATTTCGGTTTCTATACAGCTTTAGCCTAATTTTACAAGGTATATTTTTATATTCTATATCATGTTCTGTCCAATTAAGTTTAATATTAATATTTAGCCAAAGATATTTTATATTTGTTACAATGTTCTATTTGCTTATTACCTAACTTTATAGTTGAAGTTTCCACAATTATCTTTTTTTTTAAATAACATACTTAATATATTTTTACATAGTTTTTACTTGATTATGCAATAACCAATCTGTGTAAAGCTTAGTTAATTGAGATATGTAAGAAAATTTCTAATAGAGCTGAGCTCCAGACTAAAATTCAACAAACTATCTCGTCGAATCTGCCGTTCGAACTGTGCATGTTTAGTTTCGAACATGGAACATCTTGTTACACGTTTTAAACTTGATCCACAATTTTTTCATTCCATCCTCAATGTGCTTCTTAGTAGCTTCACTGATGGTATTTCCACTTTAATTTAACTGTAATTAATTTATTTAACAACATTTTCAAGTTGAACTACATTATCCAAGCTTAGAACTGCATCGTTTGAACATGTATAATATCTAACGATAAAAGCGGCATTTTCAACTTAACAATAATAATATAATAATATACTAATAAAGCATAAATTAAAGGTCCAATAATAGAACCCTGTGGCACCCTATAATCACGAGGTTCTGAGTTTTGGGTCGGGGTGGAGGGGCTTGGGGTGGTGAATTGTGGCTACACCTAAAAGAAGATGGTGTCGGGGACGTTTGTGACGGTACGGGGCACCGATGTCGTAATTGGAGGCTTATCTGATGAGCAGGTCGCGGTAGGTGGTGGTGGCGGTGAGGATTTTGGTACCTCTTATATGGAGGTATTGGGATAGGGGGGTGTGTTTGATATCTTATCTCGCTGTAGATCTACGTTACGGATGAACCATGAGATATCCATGGCTGTTCGGGGGTAGCGATTTTCGAGGGATTGGAGACGTTTCAGGATGGATGGGGCTGCGTCACCCCAGGCTGCCGATCCGAATGTGATGGAGGGGCGGATGATTGATTTGATAAGGAGGAGTTTGTTATTGTGACTGAGGGTGCTGCGTCGGTTGAGAAAAGGGTATAGTTGGCTGTAGAAAAGACTGGCACTGGTGATGGTGTTTTGGATATGGGGGCGCCATTGGTCGGTTTTGACGAGGGTGATACCGAGATATTTTACTGTGTCGCACCAGGGAACGTCGGGACCATCCAGATTGATCTCGTCGAAGGGTGGTTGCCTTGTACGAGCAAGCTGGATGGTGTGGGTTTTGTCGGGATTGAGACGAAGTTTCCAATTTACGCAGTAACTAGAGAATTCGTTTTCTGCTCTTGAAGCTTGCGTGTAACTATGTGTGGACGCAGTGACCTTACGATGAACGCGGTATCGTCAGCATAGAGGGCTAGGGTGTTATCTGGGGCTTTGGGGGATGTCATGAATGAAGATATTGAAGAGCTGTGGGGAGAGGACAGCACCTGGAGGGACGCCTGCCTTTAGGGTTCTGAGGGTGGAGAGGTACTGATTCTTCTTGAACAACCTTGTGGCTTTTTAAATGAAGTTGAGGTTAGTCGAGGTTTTTTATTTAAATATTTTAATCGTTAACACAATTCACGCAGCGCAACGCTTGCATATCTTTCGAAAAAAGCAAACATACAAAACAGTAAAATGAATTGGTCTCTTTACATCTACAAATCCACTCAGAAAAATCATACATAGGCGTACAAAAATTTCGATGCACTTATCCTGACTGCTTTGTTTAATTATTAACTAGGGCAATGGACGACCGTTTGTTTTAGAGTCTAAACAATTTTAAAAATTCAAAGTATTATGGTTTTTAAGGTCTTTAATTTTACGCTCTACTGACATTTTATCGCTGAACTAGCCCAAACTAATATTAGCACCTAACTACCAATCAGAAATGCTAAATCTCTGCATAGAATCGATAATTTAAAACAATTGTAGCGGACATACATGGAAATATAATGTGACAAACAAATTATTTTGTATGTATTAGCTGGTCAAGGTGGCGTACCTTCCCGAGAAATGGCATTAAAATATGTGCATCTCATTTTGACCATCCGTTACGGCTTCAACCCTCCGATCAGGGATCGGGAGTAATAAACTTAATAAACAGTACAGGCAATAAAGCAGGCCTCTAACGGTAGTTCCAGGGCATCTCTTAAAAGTTTATTGTCGACGCCTTTTGGGTACCTTTTTCCAAAAGGCAAAACAAAATATAGACAGTTCATCTCAGCTAGCCTTTTCAATACGTTTGGCACTCTGAGACCGCGAACGATACCACGTTTAGTCATTTTGTATATATTGTAATGTTAATGTAAATACAGTTTAAGTGTACATATAACATCGGCTTCTTATTTCACAAAACACTCTATTCACGAGCTACGCACCCCCAAATTGGTGACCCCGATACAAAAAAGGCGGAGTGTTTCTAGTTTTCTTTATTTAAGTGTTAAGTGTTATAAGTTATAAAATGACGGACAACGGAAAAAAAAGCAACGGGGAAAACGAGCCAGAACGGGAGGAAATATGTGTTACGACACGCGTAAAATTACCGAAGTTTTGGCCACAAAAAATAAACTTATGGTTTCATCGAGTGGAAGCTCAGTTCCAGTTAAGTAAAATTGTGAAGGACGATACGAAATTCACACACATAATCTGTGAGTTAGACGACAAGTACTTGGAAGAAATCGAAGACATTGTGGAAAACCCTCCCGAAACAAGCAAGTACGAAACAATAAAAAATGCGCTAATCAAAAGGCTGACCGATTCCGACGCAACGCGTACACGGAAGTTGCTAGAAGCGGAAGAGATCGGCGATCGCACACCTTCACAGTATTGGCGACATCTTAAGCAACTCGCAGGCAGTTCTGTTACAGAACAATTTTTAATAGATTTATGGAAAAGTCGACTTCCTATAAAAACTCAAGAAATCTTATCTGTAACGGAAGAGAAGAAATGCGAGAAGTTGACGGCAATAGCAGATCGCATTCACGACGTTTCCATAGAAAAGCCGAGGATTGCGGCGGTGACAGAGCCACAGGCAGACCAATGGAAAGCACTTCACGAGAAAATGGAGAGCCTGCAACAGCAGATTAGTGCTATCGCGAAAACCACACATTCGCGGTCGCGAGACAGGTCTCGTTCACGTGCACATAGCGATACACGCGACGCTAGCCAAACCAAAAAACAATATGACTTGTGCTGGTATCACTTTAAATTCGGTGAAAAAGCGACGCAGTGCAGGCAACCGTGCAATCATAAAAAGCCAAAAAACTAAGTGACCCGTCGGTATGCGCGGCTGAATACGACGGTGACAGAGTTTCAAAAGGCCGCATTTTTGTGACTGACAAAATAACAAAAGTGCAATTTTTAATAGACACAGGTGCAGATTTATGTGTGTATCCGCGAAGCAAAGTGCGCGGAAAGTGGAAAAAGTGCGAGTACGAACTTTTCGCTGCCAACGAAACTCGTATCGCTACGTACGGCACCATTGCATTAAAGCTTGACTTTTCGATGCGGCGTGATTTAACCTGGCGTTTCGTCATTGCTGATGTTGATATGCCGATTATAGGGATGGATTTTTTATCATATTTCAACCTACTCGTCGATCCGCGCAATAAACGAATCGTCGACCTTACCACAAAACTCAGTGCCAGTGGCCGTTTAGTGAACGACGACATTTCATCAATAAAAACAATTGTTGGTGAAACCAAATACCATAAATTACTCGCGGAGTATCCCGATTTGACAAGGCCTGCGGTTTTTAAAAAAGAATCGGTTAAACATACCACAGAACACCATATTAAAACGACCCCCGGGACTCCAGTGTATTGTCGACCGCGCAGACTCGCGCCCGACCGGCTGAAGGTTGCCAGAACGGAATTTGACTTGCTACTCCGGCAAGGAATTATCCGACCATCGAAGAGCCCATGGGCGTCACCTCTACACATCGTGCCAAAGAAGGACGGAAGTTTACGACCCTGCGGAGATTACCGGGCCCTTAACGCTCGGACTATTCCTGACAGGTATACACCGCCACACATCGAGGACTTTACACAGCAACTGCATGGTAAAAAGGTTTTTTCTAAATTAGATTTAGTACAAGCGTATAACCAAATTCCTGTTGCGCACGACTCGATCGAAAAAACTGCTATAATTACCCCGTTTGGTTTATTCGAATTCCTTTTCACCCCTTTTGGTTTACGAAATGCATCTCAAACATGCCAAAGATTTATTGATAGCATAACGCGAGATTTAGATTTTGCATACAATTTTATCGATGACATTTTTATTGCGTCCGATGATGAAGAACAGCATTATCGGCACCTAAAAATGTTTTTTGAACGATTAAGCCAATACGGAGTGGTTATAAATCCGGCCAAATGCGTTTTTGGCGTAAGCGAAATCGAATTTTTAGGTTATCAGGTCGATTGTAATGGCATTAGGCCGTTGACCCATCGTGTCGAGGCCATAAAAAATTTTGCAAAGCCACTTACTATTAAACAACTGCGACGTTTTCTGGGCATGATAAATTTTTATCGGCGTTTTATTTCTAATGCCGCGACACTCATGCAACCTCTCCACGACCTGCTCAAAGGCGCGAAAAGCGGAAATACTCCGGTACCGTGGACTGACGCAAGTGAAAAAGCTTTTCATGATATTAAAATTAATTTGTCAAATGCTACCTTATTAGCTCATCCAGCTGCCGGCGCGCAAATAAATATTACAGTAGATGCTTCCGATTTTGCATGTGGCGCCGTCTTACAGCAACGGGTTGATAATAGTTGGCAACCATTGGCATTTTTCACAAAAGCTTTTTCAACTGCCCAGCAAAAATACAGTGCATACGATCGCGAATTATTAGCCATATATCTTGCGGTCAAGCGTTTTAGGCACTCAGTCGAAGCTCGCGAATTTTTTATATATACCGACCATAAACCAATTACATTCGCTTTTAATCAAAAGCTGGAAAAATGCTCACCGCGGCAGTTTCGGTATCTCGATTATATCGGTCAATTCACTACAGATATCCGACACATTAAAGGCGTCGATAATCATGTAGCTGACGCACTTTCAAGAATTGAAACAATTACGCGAGCGCCCGATTATAAAACTATTGAGTGTGAACAAAATAAAGACGCAGAATTAAGAGATATTTTAAATTCAAATTCGACTTCTCTTAAACTAAAAAAAATGAATTTTCCGGAATTTCAGATAAATCTATATTGCGACACGACGAACGATATTGTACGACCATATATTCCTACGACGTTGCGTAAAACTATTTTTAATTCACTGCACGGATTGTCTCCCCGGAGTTCGCGCAAGTCAAAAATTAGTTGTAAAACGTTTTATTTGGCCCTCTATCAACAAAGATTGTCGCGAATGGGCGCGACATTGCATCGCATGCCAAAAATCAAAAGTCACGAGACACGTTTTAAGCCCTGTAAAAGATTTTATAAGCCCAAGCGGTAGATTTGAGCACGTGCATATAGACCTCGTAGGACCTTTGCCGATATCTCAAGGCTACAAATACTGTTTGACGTGCATTGACAGATTTTCGCGATGGCCAGAAGTCATGCCGCTGGCGGAAATCGATGCAGAAACGGTCGCGACAGCATTTTTAAACATTTGGATTTCTCGATATGGCGTACCTTTGCGCGTAACTACCGACCAAGGCCGCCAATTCGAATCTAAATTATTCAGCGAATTCACGCGTTTAATAGGAATTTCGCATTTAAGAACGACGGCGTATCATCCGCAGGCAAATGGTATGGTGGAGAGATTGCATCGACAACTTAAAGGCGCTATAAAGTGTCATGATAATGACAATTGGGTCGCTATGCTCCCAATTATTTTATTAGGCATTCGCACATCCTTAAAAGAGGATCTAGACGCAACCGCGGCGGAGATGGTGTTTGGCTCTCCTTTGCGTTTACCTGGCGAATTTTTCGGCGAAGCAAGCAAACAGTTAATACTTCCGAATTCGCTAAACAACTTCGTCAGCACATGCAAGAATTAAAACCGACTCCCGGTACGCGACATGGTTTTCATAAAACTTTTATTTTTAAAGAATTGAGTACTGCCAAATTTATATTTTTACGCCACGACGCCGCGAAAGGTTGTCTAGAACCTCCGTACGATGGACCCTTCAAAGTCATTGAGCGCGGCGACAAAAACTTCATTATAGACATGTATGGCAAGAGTGTAAAAGTGTCAATCGATCGATTGAAACCAGCTTTCGTTCTTCGCGATGCAGATAACCAACCATCGATTGAAACTTCCCTTAATCGTAATGTTGAACCAAATAATGTCAATGGCCTACCGATGGTAGACAATAATAATAAATTTCAATCGCGAACAGGTAGAAAGGTAAAATTTCCAGACCGTTTGCAGGCTGGATTTGCATAATTAGGTACTCATACCATATAATAGTGCACATCCACTAAAAATTGTTTTTAGGTATTGCCTTTACAAACAGTGTATATTTGTTATAGGTATTTTTGTATATTTTTCGAACATTATTGTTTCTTGTATAACTCATAGGTACAATTACTTTTAGGTTTAGGTATTAAATGTTAATTTTAAGCATAATAAATAAACTAGATGTAAGAATCACGTAATGCGCTCTGTTAAGAAATAGCCCTGGAATTAGGTGTGACATATATTTTTATTTGCTCTCTCGTTGCATATCCCTTGCGTTATCACTGGTAAGGGGGTAATGTAGCGGACATACATGGAAATATAATGTGACAAACAAATTATTTTGTATGTATTAGCTGGTCAAGGTGGCGTACCTTCCCGAGAAATGGCATTAAAACATGTGCATCTCATTTTGACCATCCGTTACGGCTTCAACCCTCCGATCAGGGATCGGGAGTAATAAACTTAATAAACAGTACAGGCAATAAAGCAGGCTTCTAACGGTAGTTCCAGGGCATCTCTTAAAAGTTTATTGTCGACGCCTTTTGGGTACCTTTTTCCAAAAGGCAAAACAAAATATAGACAGTTCATCTCAGCTAGCCTTTTCAATACGTTTGGCACTCTGAGACCGCGAACGATACCACGTTTAGTCATTTTGTATATATTGTAATGTTAATGTAAATACAGTTTAAGTGTACATATAACATCGGCTTCTTATTTCACAAAACACTCTATTCACGAGCTACGCACCCCCAAACAATAAATTCATAAACATATTAAAACTGTTAACAAAAAAATACCTATTTACAAGAAATTAGCTAAGCGTATAATATATTATTTTCATAAGAAATGAATTAATTAGTAAAGTTAAATAAATATTTAATAATTAATAAAGTTAAGTTATTCTTACTATACATGGAAAGCTTTCTCCCAATTTATAAAAACTGCAATCACTATTCAACTCATTGGATATTAAGATCAATTACTGCGCTTTGAATATTACAATGTTCAAGAAAACCGATATGTATCTAAAGGTGTATACTTACTAACAAAATACATCACCCTGTCTTTATCTTTACTCACCGACTCCAAAGTTTAAAAAAAAATACGTTTATGGGACGGTAATTTCTCATACATTTTTTGCAGCCCGACGCTTTGATAAGACTCATTTTATTATTTTTAGTTCTTGTGGAAAATCTCCACATAGAAGGCTATTCTTTCACTAGTTTAACCAAAATCACAATGATGTCATCCTTTAAATTATGTATGTTACAAACTTATTATTCACATTATTTGATCATGACGAGAAGCTGTTTCGTTCTTTTTAATGTAATATAATATTGCTTATTTCTTTTTCATTACATAAAGTTAAAAAGAACGATTTATAATAATTGCGGTCATTGCTAAGGCAGCCTCGCAGAAGCTTGAAATACTTTTCCGAACTAAGAACCTCTATATACCCCAACAACTTTTGATGCTCTATAAAGCCCAAATTCGACCATTGCTGGAGTATTGTTCGCATGTTTGGGGATCTGCTTCTAAACATACCCTGAGATTGCTAGATTTAATTGAAAGAAGAGCCATTCACTTGATCGGTGACCAAGACCTGACAAACAATCTGGAAAGCCTTGAACATCGAAGACAGGTTGGCGACTTGAGTCTATTTTACAAATATTTTTATGGCAAGTGCTGAACTGAGGTTGCCCGATTGATTCCAACCAGAGCGGTGCATGGCAGAAATAAACGCCGACCCACTGCAGCCCGCCCGTACGTGGTCCAGCTTAGTGTTCCTCGAACGACACTGCTTAAAAATCTTTTTTATCTAGAGAGCGTCATCACTCTAGAACGACCTCCCAAAAGGCTCTGTTCCCCAACAATTATAATCTACAAAGATTCAAGACCAACGTGAATCTATTTTTTTATTAATTTCAAGTACGATATTTTCACCTACACTTGAAAATTATTTATTTAGTGCATTGACTATATAGCCACAGTAATTTCACTATTTTTGACAACTAGGGATTCAATGATAGTTATTGCCTTTAACTAGACTATTTGTAAAGCGTTATTTCACATTCACCATTTGTCTCTAAAGTATTGCTTATGGCTTTATAATATATTAAACCTGCTATCAAGCGCAATATTATCGGATTAACTACGCTTTTTTTTATACAGTTGGTCGCGTTTGTTTAATTAGATCCAAGTTCTGTTTGGGACACACATCATATTTCTGTCGTGACCCAGCACAAAAGTTAAAGTAAATGCGTGGAACTCAATTCTAGGAATTAATATAACGTAATACTAATCTAAGCGGCAACGCCGCATTTCGTGGTAAATCATTATGTATTTATTTAATACCTAATGGTAAAAAATAGAGAAAAGTACATTATATTTACATGCAATATAATTGGCAATACCGCATATTACAGTAATGGCAACGTTGTACAAATCCATGAAAATATAAGTTTAAATCAAAACCTTATGCATAAAAAATCTGTCTGATTTTGTATTATTCTCCAGCACGCAAATGTAAGTGCGATATAAGCCACGTGCATGGTAACAGCAAATCTGTATTCTCATTGGCTAGCAACAGTATTTTGACGTGAAACAAGCCATTTTGGATTGTGACGTATTACGACCTGATTGGTCAAGATGTCGGGATGGGGTGCGAGACTGACAATGTTTTGTCAACAAAGCAGTGTCACACTGAAACACAAAGAGTTAAGTTGCGCTCCGTGGACCGGTACAAACTCCACGTAAAAATGGTCGAAAGTATGTGAGAATAATAGTCTACGATATTTAAAGTTAGTTAAGTGGTTGTTTGACGAGTCTAGTTAGAAATGTGTTAGGAGGTCATACCCATGCTAGGGGATAAAATGACAAAGTGATTAATCTGTTAATAAATAGTTATGCAGTAAAATTCAGAAGAAATTTTATTTTCCAAGTAAAGCAAAGTTTTGAACCAGTCGACTTGTGGATACACAGGTTAACGTTTTTAGTGTCGTTCATGGTTACAAACGTGTTCGCACAAGTTCTTTGTTTACCCACTCGTTGTTTTCATAACATCAAATAGTCTTTTATAATAATTTCTGTGCTTAATACTAAATAATAACAATGACCTGGGGTTAAATACGACTGTAATTGGGGAATAAAAATTACTACTTGGTTGATCTGCTATTACAAGTTCGCTATACAATCAATAACGTTTCACATGCTGATTCATAATTATCAAGAAAATGGAATTAAATTCAACATAGCCCGTCTGAGGCCCATATCCCTTAACTTCTTCCACAATATATCTATGCTAACAGCTTTCTTGAGCTCAATAAATACTTTCGCAACCATTTTTTTGTTCAAGTTTTTTAAAAAAGTCATATTGTAGCCTTTCAACGCTGATATAATTATCTGTATAAAACACTTTTTTTTTCTATTATCTTTGCAATAATTTATGAAAAAATACTTACTGTTGGGTATATTTATTACTTGTGCACTCTCTCTCTTTCCGGTCATGAAAATGGGACTATTTTAACCTATTTTAAGCTCGACTGATACTTGATAGTGACCCTAGAAAAAGTGACGTTTTAATCATTCATAATCAGCCCTATGATCAAATGCTCACTTTAACTTTTAACGTGAGTGTTTCCATGACAACAACCGAAAACAGCCTACTTGTTGATTTTTCACTGTGGTGGAGAAACAGCTGAGCCGTTAAAGTTATCGGATGTGATTGTCAGATTTAAGTGTCAGAATTCTTAACCTAAAAATAGTATAGATTTTAGATTTTACAGAGAAAGTTTTATAGTGTGCGTTCGAGATACATTATTTTATGTCGTAAGTACCTATTTATATATTTCAATTGAATGCTTGTTTACATATTTACATTATTACAGCTGTTTTTTTTAGAATATGGATTGGAATCAAAGTATTAACCAGTAAAGAACACAGACACAAGGCAAAGTTTATTTCAATTGGTAACTGTGACAAGTTTTCACCAAGAAAATGGTAAAAGAAAATATTTGATACGTAAAGAGGTTAGTTACTAAACAATTATATGTATTTACCTACTAGGTACTTCATATTAAATATACTTTTAATTACTTTAGGGCTCCTAGTGGGAATAAAGATTATTAGTATTTGTATTTGTAGTCCAGCTTACACTTATGTATTAACATCAGTAGAATGTGGTTGCTGCATGAAAATTAAAGTAGGTACTCAATAATTTATCTGCTTAACAGAAATTGAGAACAACTTGTGTCAGAAAACTCACTTAGAAAAAAAGAGATTATGGTATGAGATGCTTTTCAACTAGACAGATAACTCAAGAGATTATTCGCAGTGAAAGCAAAGTATGTATTGTATAATTTTAGTTTTTTTTTTTATTTTAGCCTTTTTCTCAGTGATATAATGTGATGTTATAGGATATGACCAACCTAAAATTACCAGCACATATCAGGACTCACGAAGATTCCAATGTGATTAAACTCGATTCAATTTTATTCACTAATAAAAGGATCATTATCTAATAATGTGAAGGTAGGTCCCGTCTTAAAATATAGTACCTACCTAATTTTTTATTAGTATTGCTCAAACTTCTCTACTAGCACAGCTGCTTACGATCTCTTGGAATATATTTATAAAACAATAGATTCTAATTACTATACTATAGCTCTATTTTTCGATTTAATACAATACAATACAATAGTATTTATTTGTTCAATAATAAGATGCTTACATTTACTATAAACATAATAAAAAAAAAAACCAATAGGGGCTGTTGAACAATGTCTGGAGAGATTTTTGTAAATAACCATTTTAAATTTGTAATTACATTACATTTAGACAATGACAATTTTGATAAAATTACACATGCTTAAAATTATAACAAACATTTAAAATTTAACACTGAATTATTCCTTTATCAGGATCATCAAAGAATTCATTAAGGTTGTAGAAGGCCTTACTGACTAGATATTTTGTTAAGGTATATTTTAGTTTATTCTTTGGCAGGTTTCTAATTTCGTCTGAGAAACAATTAAAAATTTTTATGATGCAGTATTTTACATTTTTTTGGAGGTATGTAAGTATAGTTATAATTTTCTGGTACTAAATTACTTTTATGGCGAGTGTCATAATCATGTTTCACATTAAAATCGAGGAAAAGATCCCTATTATCACATACAAATATTACAGAGTCCAAAATGTACATTCCTATTACCGTCAGAATATTTTTTTCTACAAAAACAGACCTACAACTTTCCTGCTGTTTCATCCTAAAAATATTTCGGATGCACCTTTTTTGCATGACTATAATTCTGTGTATTTCCGTTGAACTACCCCAAAATATCACTCCATATCTTAGCCCAGCGTTTGACTGCGTCGACACTGACATCTTGCTCAG
Organism: Polydrusus tereticollis; assembly: GCA_963920685.1. Taxonomy (NCBI): domain Eukaryota; kingdom Metazoa; phylum Arthropoda; class Insecta; order Coleoptera; family Curculionidae; genus Polydrusus; species Polydrusus tereticollis. The sequence continues at coordinate 43,990,246 of OY987328.1, read as the reverse complement.
AAAGTTGCATGCTATGGGAATACGTGGTAATATTTCTGACTGGCTGGAATCATTTTTCTCTAATCGCCATAGAAGAGTAAAACTTTAGGGCTCCTATTCGGAGAAACTAAATATCAGATAGGGCGTTCCCTAAAGAGGCTTAATGGCGTAATCTCTCCCTTGCTTTTTGCATTATTTATAAACGATTTGAAAAAATGATGCAACAGTAGTCATACCTGCTTCTACACTTAATCAACTACTTGAAATAACTTATACAATTCTGCTTAGATTTTCTGTTTGGTGCCAAACAAATCATCTAGTTGTTAACACAAATAAAACCCATTACATGGCATTCTATAAAAAGCAGCAGATTCCTGATTTATACTTAAAATTGAATAATAATTTTATTACAAGAGTAGAACAATGCAAGTTTCGGGGTCTTCACCTAGACTCACAATTAAAGTAAACAGCCCATGTAGACAATGTTGCTGCAAAACTGAACTGCTTATTATGTCTTTGTCAACCTCAAAACCTTTATGAACCCCAAACAATTGTTAAATATATATTATTTTTTGGCCCACAGCCACTTAACTCTTTTTGTGCTTTACTGAGGACAAACTACTCAGAACTTCAAAGGTTATTTATTCTTCAAAAAAAAATTATTCGTAAAATCTACTCCTTAAGCCCACTTGAGTCATGCAAAGAAACCTTTCGGTAGCATTAGATTCTCACACTTCCAGGTATTCTGATTCTTATTGCACTGATGTTTGTTAAAAAACACTCCTACAAGTTTTAATATACTTCAGATATAACACTAGAAACTCAAATAAAATCTATATTTCAGGCTACAAAACATCATCATATCGGAAAAGCCTATCTTAACTTCTAAAAAATGTCCTAAGCTCTCTTTTAAAACTATTAATCGATGAACACTCCTTGACATATCTCGGTAGATCATTGTACTCTTTAAGACCTTTGAAAAATAAAGAATTCATAGCTCTCCTGGAATTAGTCCTCTTGATATAAAAATCATTTCTATTTCGAGTAGGGTAATTATGTACATCACTGTTATAGGCAATAAATCCACCAAGGTAAGATGGGAGAAGACCATTTAATAACTTATATATAAAAGCCATGGCCAAAAATTGTGTGTCAGAGGTTACAATGAGGATGGTATATATTTGCCATCTTCCACTCAGTGATGTCCTATGCAGTCCTGACATGAGGCTGTGCAAGCCAGTCAGGGCAAGTTTTTGGTCTGCAGAGGATAGTAGTTTGAATAACTTTAGGACTAGGCTGGAGAAAAAACTGCAGATAGGCATTTATACAGCTAAAAATTCCCACTTTTCTATCTCAGTACATATTAAAGTGCCTGTTACAACCCTACATAAAAGGTCTCGCTTTCATCTACTATAAACTACATAGTATATTATTCGACGTTAGTAATGTGTAGACATTTTAGTTTTTGCTTTCTGCCATGGGGATAATTACTATACAATTGAAAAATATGTTAAAATAAACTTGATTTATTTTTGAATTTCATTCCAAAATTCTCATTCAGCAAACCTTTTTTGAGCAATCATAAAAGTAGGTTTGTCAAATGGGAAACTTCAGGAGTGACATTCCAGGATGCCCTGTAGCTAGGTAAAAAATTAATTTGTAAAATGCTGTTAACAATTTTAGGTTTTTGGAATATCTAGTTGCAGTAGATAGAGAAAACCCCACCACATGAAGCACAAAGCCATGAGACATGACACTAGTTTGCTGCTTCCAGTTGTAATTTTACGTTATAAAATGTAAATTTGGTTTAACAATTAAGTTACTCCTGTAATTTTAGATATTAATTTAGTAAAACCATTATATAAACTATTTTCGTTGTTACTTATTTATTTATTAGCGAGCAAAATCACATTTACAATTTTTACAAAATCTGGTAGGTAGGTACTGCTAATAATATTCAACACGATTGTCAAGACTAAAATAATATCGTATCAAGAACTTGCTAAATTTTTTTTGTATTTTGGTTTCACGACAAAGCTATAATATTTTTCAGTTTAAAAAGAAGTTAGTTAACGTTAGAATTTTATATGTGTCACTTTCTGCTTACTAAAAAAAGTAACCCAAAACTCAAAAGAAACTTGTTCAAAACAAAATCGTATTCGGGAGTATTTTATTTATTATTTGATAATTATTATAAAACTGTAACCTTGATTGTTTAATCCTTTTGGTGATGTTTTGAGACAGCTTCTTTATGTAATATTAAAATTAGTGTGAAAACTAGAAAATTTTCTATCAGGAAATCATAAGTATACTGTTCCCTGTACCTCCGGAAAAACGTGGTAATTTAACCAATTAATATTTTAAAACCCCTTAACATGTCTTTAATAATTTAGAGTTGACCTTGTTCATTACTGACCTCGTCGCATTTTAATTAATATAAAAAAAATATATATTAAATCCGGTCCTAAATCAACATATATCTCCACCTAAAATAAAAGTAACTAGAATGTGATACATGCCATAAAAATGTAACCTCAACTAACTTCTTTCTAAACCGAAAGATACTATACCTACTGTTTTTGCGATAAAATTTTAAGGAAGTCTCAGAGATACCTTCATACAGGAAATATAAAAAGGGTCATGTTTTTAAACAATGCTGTTATGTTAAGCGATTCTTTTAGAATTTTAGTATACCTAAAGTTATCTAAAAGTAATTTCTATAATTTAATATTTTTATTATAAATATGGGGCTGTACCCTGTTCCTGTCGCGACTTTACTGCAGTCTAAAGTTTATCCATTGTCCATGTTTCTGACACTAATTGCTTTAATAATTTTTGCACCTCGGAACATTTCAGGTATTTTTAAACTCAACTTCATTGGCATTCTTTCCTTCTACATCTCAATTTCTAATCTTGCCCATTCTATACTAGTTCTTCGTATTGCATCCAGCTGCTTCTGCCTCATTTGCCTACAAACAAAAAATAGTAAAATAACATTCGAACTTATTTAAATATTTTTAGTATTAACTTTGCTCTAGGCTACCATTCCTCGATAGTAATATTTTAGTTTCTGAATTTTACAGGTGCATGTGTTCTTTGTTAAGATACTGGTAGGTATAAAAATAGGACTGAATGTTTTTTTAATACTAGTAGACATCATCTCGATCTAATCAAATTATTAATAAAATGGTAAGAAAAAGGTTTAATAAGATAGAATGTTGATATTTTTATTAAAAATAAACAAAGGAATGCTCTGCATAGGATAGATAGGATAACTAACCTGAATCCTTACCTTATGAGATATTTTTACAAGCACTTAGGTAAGTAAACAACAAAAATATCTACTCTCTATTCTATTTCTAACTTTAAAACTGTTGTAAATATTTTAGAAAAATGGATCAAAGCCCAACGAATACCAAGGGACAAAGCCCTTACTCTCACTTTTGTATTCCTACCTGGGCTTTTGAATTGTGACCCTAGTGGTTCAATTTTTTATAAACATTAGGTACCTACTAAAAGATCTATAAATACAACACAAGTTGTGTAATTTGTACGAAACAATACTTGGTTGATCCAGGTTTTAATAATTATCTAGTATCTAGCTACCTAGTTTAAAAACTTACCTCTATTAGGTATAAATTGTTGCCAAAGCTGAATTTAACTTTAACATCATGTATTTTCAGCTTGTAATTATTGGAAACTATTTGAAGGCTTCAATAAATATTAGAAAATGGTATAATTCTTATATTTTATTCACTTCTACGAGTAATTCAGTAGCTGGTACGGATTTAGGTAAATAGAAGGAAATCTCCTCGAAATTCTCTCCTCTTATGTTTTGTTATGATCTAAAAGGTATAAAAGTCACTATAAGGGAGTTGTAAATCAAATCAAATCAACTTTGTTCAGTAATTTCAAGATTTTTAAACTAAAATAATCTGAAAGTAAAATCCTTTGTAAAAATCTATACCAACAATGTACTTACAATTGTGTTTTTAACTTCCCGTTATTAATATATTGCCATTTCTTTATAAAAAACGAGCTAATACATCTAACAAACGTTGCATTTTTCACCAAAAACTATTCGATTACTAATTTTTGAAGCAAAAATCGCCTAAAATCAACAAATATGCGAATAAAACCCAGCTGTGGCCGTCAACCGCTCGCAAAAGTTCATTGACCGCTTGACAACTTGACATTTCCAAACAATCTTCAAAATTTCCGCGATTGATAACCGAACTCGTCCCTGATTGGCTCAAATATGCTAAAGTACTCACTTTAAGGATTGCGTCACTCCTGTTTAGGATGACGAGATCGAGAATTAACACGACCGTTAACTGTAGTTGCATCATACCAAAATGGAAAATAGCATTGGATTTTAACCCACTCACTTTAATTTTGAAATTAACGGTTCGCGTTAACTTGTGAGTTTGATCATAGGTCTGAATATCTCTTACCTTTCTTGTTCGGAAGTTAGCTCTATAAACAAACTATTTTGGCATTGAATCTCCTGGAAACCTAAATAGTTATGGGGATTGTTTGGCGCTAAATTTTAAATATTCAAGTCAATTTCCGCATCAGTTTTCTTCCCACACTCGAAAAGTATATATTTAATTGACTTTTCTTTAGCAATCTTTATTAACTGCTTTCGATTCTTACAATTATTAATGTAGCTAAGAGTTCTCTAAACACTGCTTAATAGCTCTGACCTCGAAAATAAATACTCTATACATAAAAATGCTGGAGATACTGTAAATTTCAGCCAACATTCAGATATGATTTTATTTGCTGTGAAACGTTCAGTTTTCTATATACAATATGTTGGTGCTAGTAAGTCCATGATTATAAAATAAAACTTTTAGTATTCTATTGTGAAGAAGAAAGAGTGTTTCTACATGTGTATATTATATATCTTTGGCATCATCGGTATGATTTTATTGAAAAGGTTATGTTGTTATGTTATTATGTATCGATCATTAGTTTAAGGAATTTGATTTCTTCAACTTCATCCAACTCTAGTGAACTAATTTTAGTTTACAGTTCTTGTATTTTTTTGCTTATTTTGTTTCGTCAACACTTATTTTTAATTTATTGTAGTAGGTACAGCCAATTGAGGTACTCCTTAAGGTCATTATTTATAATATTTTTTAATGTCTCCTCCTTTCCGCCAGCGTACACTAATACTCTGTAGTCGGCAAATGTGAAATAGCGCGCACTGAGATTTGCATATCTTAAGTTTAAGACATAGATTGAATATAGCATGGGCCGTAAGCCGAGCCCTGGGGTACACCATACTCATTCTTTAAAACGTCACTATTCACACTGCCAAGTCTTACGTATATACTGCTTCCTACAGGATTTTCTTTCACTTGTTTCTAAAATTATTATTTTTTAATCTTATATATTCTTATCTATTATTAAGCTCATTTTAAATTATAAAATATATATCCTAATACTCGTTTACCAAATCACCATTGTTATGATTTTGATTATGACGCATTTTTTTGTGCAATTATCACGCGTCTTCCGTTACTTAGCTACCTTGTTTACATTAATGTTTTAAATTATATAAAAATGCCTACCACATATCGTAACCATAATTACATAAGGTCGTATGTTGAAGCTAGTAGTTTTGGTTTTGAGATAAATGGACTTGTAAAATTGGAAAGTTTCACTCTTTAATATCTTCGCATTATTTTAAAATTTAACCGATTTGATTTTGGATTTATTATCAAGAGTTATATTTTTTACGTTACCTTTGTCAGAAAAACTAACTTATTCAAAGAATTTTCAAAAATTAATCCACATACGACCTTTTATAAGTAAAAGTGAAATTAGGTTGTTATTTACGACTTTATGCACCGTGTGCTTTTTATAAAAGTAAGGTTTTTTATTCCAAAAAATAGTAGAAATTGGATAAAAAAACAAGACAAACAAATGACTAATCCGTACGAAACTTTAGATAGTATAATGACTAATATTTTTAAGGTAAGAATGAATACATTCATGCTTTGATTTGGATAGATACTTTGCTGGGCGTAGCATATACCTAATAATATTAATAGAAATAATAATAAGAATAGTAATAATAATAATAATAATAATAATAATAATAATAATAATAATAATAATTATATCACACGCACTTATGAAAACTTTTATTTTTATCGAAATTAAACAAAGTTGTTACAACATTTTGTTAGACCATTAATCCTATTTAAGTTGTCTCTTGCTCATCCTCGTCTTCATTAACGATACAGTCATCTGCTAGATCGTTATCACCACATTCAGTGCTAAATAACGATTTATAAAAATCTTTTTTATGCACTGAGGTTCTTGGGGATTAGGTCCTTGTGTAAAATCAAAACAGTGAAAAAATGTCACATTGTATATTAACGTTTCGGCCTACGCTATGGCCTTCATCAGAATGGCAACATAAAAGTTAATTAGCTGTAATAATAAGAAAAACTGGGCTTACATCTACAATAACAAAAGAATTTTTTTAATAAGTTTCATTACCTTGATGAGCTGAGTTTCCAATTCACGGATAGGTAATAGGTACTAATTTAAAAAGGCAGTGATCGGCCTACATTTATTACACAATAACACGGACACCAAATTAATAGAACGTGAAAAACACAAATTACACTACATGTTTGTACTACCAATTTCTATTTTATTTGGAAGTATACCTTTACTGTTGTTATCGATTATGATTTTTTTCCCCTTTTTTTCCATGATTGATATATCGGTACTTCCATCTCGCGGGTACTGTGTGAATGGAGGAATTTAATGTTGAAATTTATAAAGTTGGAAACTGTTTTGGTGTAAGTGTGTGTGGGAATCTGTACTTAGTGTGGTAGGGTGTATTAATTGTATTTTAATTTAGTTAAGATTAAAAGTGTTAGATGGCCCAAAATGGAAAGAAAAATAATTCAGTTAACCCATATTACAGAAACAAAAACATCAATAAGAACAATGATCCCGTCTACAATAGGAGACTAATTTATGAGGTTGAAATACATTTTACTTAAGTTTTTGGTGTCTGTTTTTAAATTCACACAATTTTTGTTCTTTTGGATATAAACCATCTCTAGAAATTCTCTCTTTTTAAAATTGGTTTCAGTCTGGAGGATAAGTGTGGTTTCAAAGTCAAAGGTGTGTTGTTGTTCATGGGCATGGTTTGTAAGGGCAGTTTTGTTTTTTTTGTCATATTTATGGCCTTTAATTCGGTTTTTGAGATATTGGCTTGTCTGTCCGATATATACACCATTGCAGTCGTTACATGGGATTTGATAAATTACGTTGCTTTTTATGCTTTTATCAATGTTAGTTTTAAGTTTGCTAAAATTTTTGTTGAGTAGGTTGTATCCCTTGTGGGCAACAGTAATATTTTGGTTTTTGCAGAGTTTTTGAATGTTTTCAGAAAGGTTTGGGATACATGGTAGTGTCATATATTTATGTTGAGAGGTACGTTTTTTACAATTCGTATCAGAGTTTTGATTTCTGTGTTTATTTGAGTTATAAAATTTGTGAATTCGTTTTTTGAAAATTGAATCGATCAGTATTTCCGGGTAATCATTTAATCGAAGCGCGTTTTTTGCTTTTTGTATTGCTTGATCTCTGTATTCAGGGCTACTTAAAATAATCGCTCTGTCAGCCAGTCCTATAATGACAGATTTTTTTTGGGAGAGCGGGTGTTGGGACTTATAATTCAGGTACCTTGAAGACCATGTTTCTTTTGTAAACCATTCAGTCTTAATTGTTCCGTTTATGTTATGTAGTGGTAAATCTAGGAAATTGATTTTATTTTCTTGTTCTATTTCGATAGTAAATTGAAGTTTATTATGATAACTGTTGAAACAGTTTAAAATATGATTTATTTGGTCATTTGGCACTGCTGAAATACAGTCATCAACATATCGGTAAAAAAAATGGTAGCTTAAAACCTAGGTTTTGTATAACCGATTCTTCTAGGTCCTCCATCACAAGCTGTGCAATAACGCTTGAAATAGAGGAGCCCATTGCGCAACCCTCGATTTGTTTGTAGAATTCGTTGTTATATAAAAAATATGTTGTGTTTAATGTTACGTCAATGGCGTCTAAAAAATCATTCATTGGTATGTCAGTGTATTGTTTAATGCGGTTCCACTTTTTTGTGATTATGTTTTTTGCTAATTGTGTATAGTGATATGACATCTAGCGAGATAAGTTTGTGATTTTTTGGTAGTGTAATGTTTTTGATTTTTTCTTTGAATTGCCATGAGTCCTTAATATAAAAGTCATTTTGGTTTACTACGTTGTTAAGTATATTTTTTAAGAATTTAGATATTTTTTCAAAGGGTGACTGTGTGCAAGAGACTATTGGTCTTAAGGGTATTCCTGGTTTGTGGAGTTTGGGTAGACCGTAAATTCTAGGTGGTAGGGCATTATGAACTTTGAGGTTCTTGGCTGTTACGGGCGATATATACTGTTTATTTTCCCATTCTGTTATAATTTGATTATTTTTCTTTTGGTATATAATAGTTGGGTCGTTTTTGATTTTTTGGTATGTGGTGTTGTCTTGTAGTAGGTTTTTGATTTTGTTGTCGTAGTCGGTGGATTCCATTATGACTGTTTTGTTTGATTTATCTGGTTTGAGAATTTTTAGATTGGGGTGGTTTTTAAGAAATCTTTGGGTTTTTTTAATTTTATTAGTTAAAATATTTCGTTCCTTGTCTTTCCTTATATGATTTAGTTTATTTTTATGGTTGGTAATGATGTTGCAACATTTCGATCGCAGGTCATCCTTACTATACCCAGGGAGGTTTGCAATGGATGTTTCAAAGTTAGTTAATATATCAGGGATTGGAATTTTGTTAGATTCCTGTGTCGATATTGCAAAGTTAGGTCCCAGACTAAGAATTTCGGTGGCATAATCTGGGATTGTGGTATTAGTTAAGTTTTCAATCCATTTTTGTGTTTGTTGGGGTGTGTTTTTAGTGTTTATTTTTTGTTGAGTGATTAATGTATCTATTTTCTTAGTGTTTTTGTTTTTAATCCTATTAAAAATGGCCTCGTATTTACGTGTTTCTGCCTGTTGAAAAATAGTGAACAGTGTAGGGGGCAGAATGTTTTTTATAGATATTATGTTTTCTTTTAAAAGTTCCTGAAGAATATTTATGTTTTTAGTGGTGTCCGTTATCAATAAGTTTAGGATATTATATTTGAATTTTGGTAATAAGGTTTCATGGAAACTCTTGTCAAGGTTTTTACATTTAAAAAGGATATGGCCTGTATTAATTTTGAGGAAGGTTGGAGTTATTTCTTCGGTCTTGCATCGTAGGAGAAAGATTCGACGGTTTTTCTGGTTGGCCATCTTGGTGTTGTTACTGCTGTACATTTTCATATTTGTGGCAGCTTCCGTCCCGTAGTTTCTTATGATGTTATTGTAGGAAAGCATATTTTCACCCATGCTTATCAATTTATAGTATTTCAAGTTTTCTTGGACTTTGGTATATATTTTTTATGCACTGAGGTTCTTGGGGATTAGGTCCTTGTGTAAAATCAAAACAGTGAAAAAATGTCACATTGTATATTAACGTTTCGGCCTACGCTATGGCCTTCATCAGAATGGCAACATAAAAGTTGATTAGCTGTAATAATAAGAAAAACTGGGCTTACATCTACAATAACAAAAGAATTTTTTTAATAAGTTTCATTACCTTGATAAAAATCATGACCAAGATCTGGAATTACTCGTTGGTCACATAAAGATAGGATACTTTTCTTTTTTTTTTTGATCCACAGCCAAAGGTTTATTAAATTTAGTTTTTAAAACTATTGTGTTGCTTACAGGTTGTGATCTGCTTTTGTTTCTGGTTTGTTTTTTGGATAAGCTGAATTCTCTATAGCCTCCCTGGTAGGACTTTTTGTAGTACCTATATTTTATTAGGTACAAACTTCAGAGCTTTGATTCGCATCCAAGAAACTTTATTGTTGTCGACGTCCGTATTTAAATTTCCGAAGGGTATTAATTTTTGTTTTAAGTCTTTAAGATCCAGCATATCGTTGTAACTTAAATTTCTTACTGTCAATGGATATTTTTTACTGGCCGATATTATTACTGTTGACCATTCCAGTGGTGAATAGATTGTGATTACCTTTTTTGCTCTTTCTATTAGGCTGTGGGTACAATCCACTTCCATTTGTGTATGCCCGGTTTCCAAAAACTTTAAATAAATTTCTTTTAATGGTAATGTATTAGCGGCATACAATAATAAAGAAGCCATGAACCTGTTGCGGTTTTGGCCGCCACAGGAGTCTGATGTTAGGGTGACATATTTTATATTGAATGGAAGGGATTTTAGTAAAGTATAAATTGCAGTACCGATTTCATCCGATCCTCTTTTACCATCAGTTTCATTCCAAATAAAACATATGCCTTTTTTCTCTGCCTGATCATTAACTGTTAAGTTATAAGTGCACATTTTATGTGTAAAAAAAAAAGAAGAAACATTTGAGCAAGGACTGTATGGAACGGCTTGCAAATCGAACATAAATGACTTATAAGCAGGGTCATCCGAAGCTTTAATTTTATCCAAATCTTTTTCCGCTCTGGCTAGATCTTTATTTTTTATGTGCAACTGATAATTATCTTCTTCTCTGATCTTTTCTTCCCCTGACATATTCTTCTGCTTTTCACAAATTCGGCAGGTATCTTTTTTTGACTTAAAAAAGCTTAAATTATAGTTGGTGTTAAATATTTTACTGTAAGTACCAAATTTTACGTCGACTGGTTGCTGGTTTTCTTCGCAATGCTCTCTATATAGTTGATACATTTTACTGATTGATAGCTCAGGATTTAGAAATTGTCTTCTTGTCTTTCAATTCGTTGGAATGATTCAATATGTGCTCTTACTCTCTCTACAGTGACGCCTGATAGTTTATGCTTTGGGGGATGTTTTCCACGCAAAACATCTCCAATAAATGAAGATTCTTCACCAAGCTGTTTGTTTTTAGCTACAAAAATTGTTTTTTCACCAACATCGAGGGTTTTTAAAAAGAAATTCTTGCATACTCTAATATTTTCCGTTGCTTTCTTTTTACAAAAATGGTAAACGTATGTAAGCTGACGTCTACTATTTTCAGGCATGGTATGAATTAAAGGGTCTGGAGTACTTAATAAAACGCAGTGCCATTTCAAAATTTTTGTTTTCAATCTCGACAGAATAAGATTGTTGATCTTCGACCCCTTCCTCAAAAGTATATTCAGTAACGCAAGCATTTTGTAAAAGAGTTAGAGAAGTAAAATCATTATTGGATTCTAAAGTTTGCACTGTAACTTGACTTTCATTATTTTGCACTAGTTTCTGGTTATCGTCGAGTGTCACATTATCTGCCTTTTGCGACGACATTTTAGCGACCATCTTTAACAATAACTGAGTTCTACGATTCATCTAGAAAGAAAATAAGTACATGAACTAAATATATCCCTAACTTCGGCCTTAAAATGTAAAATCCTTAAAAAATTTTTTTGCAATAGGTACATACCAATAACCAGAAAAGAGCAGTAATGACCAAAAGAAGAAATTGCAAGCTTTTGGCTTACTAGGTATATTACCTTACTATAGTTCTAATAAAGTACAGGCACTTACTTTCCAATAACAAGTTTTAGCTTGGGCGAATCGGAACTTGCGGTTATCTCAATGTATGATGTAAAATGTTTAGTTCTCTAAAAAGAAGTAACAAATTGGATTACCTAAAAACCCATTTACAGTATATTTTTCAAAAAGAAAAAAAAATTATTTCACTCTGGAATAAATCACCATGTTTACCTTAAATTAATAGGAATTACGGAATTACTATACCAAATTATAGCTTAAAACTTACCATAAACTATTAAGTGGGCATCTTCGCATCACTATACAAACAGCGAATAAATCCTTATTAAGGGACACAATATTTAAAAAAGCACTACTGAAAAAAAACTGAATTGGTCATGAGATAAGGTCGTATATGCGCACATACGACGTTTTTCTATATTTTTTGCGTCAAAATTCAAGTAAAATTTTGACAAAAGGTAGTAAGTGGCTACATACGACTCTCTGTCAATAACCAATTTAAATGTTATGATCGAATGTGTAATATGCATGCACATGCGACTTTATGTGATACTCATATGACTAATATGCTCCCGGCTCTCTTATATTATGTTCACCTGGCTGTACATACGACCATCTTCTGTATTGTAAAACTTATTTTGGCACATACGTGATTTAAGTATTGGTAGTTGTTAGATTTTTCCGTTAAAAATCACTTACAACCCTCTATAATATTGTACAATGGACCATTTTTACATATGTTGCTGTTAATATCTCAAAACATGAAAAATTTCACATACGACCTTATGTTATTATGATAGCGATGTTATAACCAAAACAATTTTATTTTCAGAGCTCATCAATAAAAAAGGAATTTTCGGAAAAGGAATTACAAGGTTAGTATATTAATTTTAAGATATACAAAAGTATACAGAATTATATGATCAACAAAAATTATATGGGTGAAGTTTTAATGCGGTAGGTACACAGGGTGAATTAAAAGTAATTTAACAAACTTAACGGATTTAGAAATTAACTTATTTTATTATTAACGTTTTTCGTGACAAGCACCTTAATTAAGGCGCGATTTCACTGTCGGCTCAGGTCGAACGAATAAGGATCTCCCGACCGAAAATCTAAAATGTAAACGATGATTCTACCTAATCTGTCAAATCGAAATTTTTGGTATGACATAAGTCATATGACCAAGTCGTTCGACCTAAGTCGACCCGTGAACACGCGTTTGTTTGTCTCATGTTTATTGACAATGTTAATGGCTGAATTTTGCAAAGTGATTATCTATGCCTCAAAATATATCATGATGAAACCAAAAACTATCCCTATTTTGATATTTAGTACGCTCCTGTTCACAACATCTTCCATAATTCAACTGTTTTGAAGAGAACAAATAAATTGTATCTAATTATGATAAATCTAAAGCGTGCTCTCTAAAAACATCTTGACGTTAAAATTGTACACTATGTTTATAGAGCACATAATTTTTTGAACAATTGCCAGTATTATAAATACATGTGCAAGTATAATACCCATCTTTTTTAATCGATCGGAAAATATTTGTAACCCTAAATTTTGAAAATAACTCTAGTATTTTTGAATGCAAAAAGAAATTAGTAAAAATATAATCTACGAAAATATTTCAGTGCAACACAACAGAAAAAATATGCGACGATTGATTTTTCCTCCAAAAAGGAAACACTTATTTTTTATGATAAGGCATAGCGCGCTGCAGGATTACTCCTTTATGGCGCTCTGAGAGCGGTGCGTGTGCGCAGGAAACGATTCACGTTGGTCTTGAATCTTTGGAGATTATATTCGTTGGGAAACACGGCCTCAGGGAGGTCGTTCCAGAGTGATGACGTTCTCCGGATGAAACAGTGTCGTTCGAGGGACACTAAGCTGAACCACGTACGGATGGGTTACAGTGGCTTGTCGTGTATTTCTACTATGCACCGCTCTGGATCGAATCTAGCAATCTCAGGGTATGTTTAGAAGCAGATCCCCAAATATGCGAACAGTACTATAATAGCGATGGTCGAACTTGGGCTTTATAGAGCATCAAAAGTTGTTTGGGTGTATAAAGGTTCTTAGTTCGGAAAAGTATCCCAAGCTTCTGGGAAGTTGTCCTAGCAATGGCCGCAACGTGACTATGCCAAGACATATGACTATCCAAATTGACGCCCAATAAATGAACTGATGAAGCCAAAGGAATCGAGTGTCCCGCCATGACTATATCCGGGTCTTCAACACTAAATTTCTTAGAAAGAGCTGCCGTTTGGGTTTTTTGAGCGTTAAATTCTACTTGCTTACTGTCACCCGAAGACAGACTTCCTTCCAGACCTTTGCTGAGATATAGGACCTCTTGCTGCCTATAGAAATGTGCATTGCCAGCCGATGTCCAAGCATCCAAAGTAAAAGATGAAACAAGTGTGCTGTCATCAGCGAAGCTATATATAGGGCTTTTATTTTTTTTTCCGAAAGATCGTTAATGTATAGTAAAAATAGGGTAGGCGACAATATAGAACCTTGAGGGACTCCGGCGTTGATATTAAATGTGTCTCAAAAACATCTGTCCATCGCCACTCGCAGATAACGGTCTTTAAGAAAGCTTGACAGCCATGAACAAAATTGAACCGGCATTCCGCATGCTCTCACTTTAGTTAGGAGCCCCTCATGCCATACTCGATCAAAGGCCTCGGAAATGTCCAGTACTACCGCCCAGGACTCCCGATGATGTTCTACTGCGTTATTCCAAACGTGAGTAACATAAGCAAGAAGGTCTCCTGTTAATCTAGACTTGCGGAATCCATAATGGCGGTCACTAATAATGTTGAAGCCTTCCGGGTACTTTAATAATTTTTCGTTGATAGCCTTCTCCATAACTTTTGATATAACCGAAAGCAATGCAACTGGACGATAGTTGTTTGACAAGGTCTTCTTGCCCTTTTTGGATATGGGCTGGACTCGCACAGTTTTCCAGGAAAAAGGAAATATTCCTTTTTTGTTAGATAAGTTATAAAGCCTACAAAATACCGGTGTCAATTCGTCAGCGCATGTCTTAATTACGATGGCTGAAATATCGTCGGGACCAGAACCTTTTTTAGTGTCAAGACTCCTCAAGACTCGTTTAACATGATGGTATCGGAAAACAATCTCCGGCCTTCTTGAGTCTACAAGGGGAATGTGAGGCGAATAATTCCGACAGTAAGTATGCTTTTTCCTGTGCTTTGGTCGCAATGGTGCCATCAGAACGTGTTAGAGGTGGAATGGTTGACTTGGTAAAGTGCTTAGCTACCGACCAGAACGATCTTGAACCGTTAGGGCATTCAAGAAATTTGTCTTTGATCCTCTGGTTTTGTGATTCTTTGCTTGGTTTATCGTTTCCTTGAAATGGTTTCGAGCGTTAACAAAGATGGTACGATTTTCGGCGGTAGGGTTTTGACGCCATTGCCGGTAGAAATAATTTTTTGATTTAACAGCTCGTTCGCAATTTTTGGTAAACCAGGACTTGCCCTTAGAAAGGCACCTTTTTAAGAAAGGGATGATGGCTTCTATCCCAGTAAGGATAACCTCCGATACTTCTCTAGCACAGATGGATGGATCATTATAGGTAAAACAAACGTCCCGCCAAGGAAAGTTTCGAAAATGGTCCTTTAGGTCATCCCACTTAGCTGATTTATAATGCCAGATCTTGCGTGGTTTAGGAGACTGTTCGGCACTAATTGGTAGTTTGTTCAGCGCCGAAATTAGGTCAGAAGTTTCTAACGAAGGCTTCCTGGTGACAGTGTACAAGTTGGGGTTTGAGGTTAAGCAAAAATGCAACAAACTAGCAAAATCACCATCTTGGTCTGGAATTCGAGTTGGTTCACTCACGAGTTGGGTGAGGCCAGAGCTGATGGCAAAGGATTCGGCTTCGCGACCTTGAAATTGGAATGGTGGTTTTGCAAAAAATCGATAGCATTAGCAAGAGAACACGTCTCTATAGTGGGTATCGCCTGGGTCCGTGTGTCTGTCATCCTAAAATTATTATAGGAAATAAAATCAAATTAATTCAACGTTATAGGTACAACAAAACAACACATTTTTTTTTTAGTGAAACAGTGATACCTGAGACTTGAATATTATTCTTCATGTTTATCGTTTAATCCCATTTTATTCTATTTTCACTCTGCCTTCGCCGCCTTCTTCTGCACCAAGTAGTAAAGGTTGGCACCACGTATAGAGTCCTAATTCCATAGCTTGCAAGAAACTTTACGATGAGAGTAAAATTATCTTTTGCTAAGGTAACTTAATAAAACATCCTCATGTAGGCGCAGCAATATAGTTCTAGCAAGATAAACATTCCATACCTGCCTTAAAATTCCCTTACCTATCCCAGGAAAGAAACTTTGTTAGCACAGAATACAGATATTCAGAATGTACCTAGCCTACAGTAGCATATAGGCCTTGCTACTGCTGTATTTTTAAGTAGTTTACTATGGCAGCAAAATATATGGCGCGTCTCTAAAGTCCTAAGGCAAATCTTAGTTATTTAGCATATTAGTTGTAGCATATTCGGTTTAAAAAGTACTTTAGTGTACGTCGATCCTAAATAATTTTTAAGATACCCCAATTTGGAGCAACCTGTAGAGCGAGCAAGATGATTAGACTCACCCAACGACAATTGAAAGATAAAGTTTTTGCGCTCAAGAATTACCTGGTCCTAACTTACGCAGCAGACAGCAACTTCTATGGCAAGCTAACCTTAACCCGTTAGTCCGCTGTTAAAAAAGTTGCGAGTTAGTTAAAAACGTGTGTTAGTCGAGGTCAGGAAATCCTCAGCAACAACAAGAACGAGCGAGATTACCACATATACTCGCCGAATGATAGGGAATTCCTCTGTTCATTCGTTCCAGATAGCACGTCGCTTAGATCCTTAGTTAACGTCAGCAAGAACATTGAAATTCATGATTGATTAACATTTGGAAATTATCTATTAGTCATATTAAAACAAAAATAAAGTTGACAGTTTGGTTGTGTGACGGTGTCAATAAATATCCATCCTATATTATTCGTAGCTTGACGCAGGGAAGTGCCGCCCGGGGCGTAACGCCCCCTGGCCCATATCCCGCTACGCCACTGAGTGGGACCTTATAATTGCAGGTATAATGTGTCTCCTATTATGTAAAACGAAATTGTTATTTTTTTTTATCAAAATTGAGTTAGTATATAGATACTATTTGGTAATATATTTAATTTAATTCTAATTTAATGTCAATTGAAGCTCATTTAGTGATATAAATCAAACAAGGTATTTTTATTGTTTTAGAACTTAGAATAGCATTTGATCTCTTAGATCGCAACCAAGATGGCAAAGTTACAACCAGAGAATTTAAAATCATGTTAAATAATTTAGGAATTGATGTTAAAGATGACCGAGTTGAAGAAATTATAAGGAGTGCAAGTCATACAGGTATGTGGATATGTTAAGAAAAGTGTCTTTAAGGTATATCATTACTGTATGAAATACAAAAAAAAATTTAGTAATGCTCTTCTTTATAAAACTCCCAAGTTACTAAAGTGCATTCAGGCAAAATGAAATTTAAAAAAAGGTTTAAATTCATATTGCGCTTCATATATTTTCCTTGATTTTGTTGGCATAATACCTTGTCTTTCGAAGTAGACTAATAAAATATTCTACTGGTACTTGAATTAAATTGTGACATTATCAGGTGTTTTTATATTTGTACTTACATAATATTACCTAATTTTAGTAATACTGTTCCCGAAAGTACAAACACGCAGTGGCGCAACCAGAATATAAGTTGGGGGGGGGGGGGAATAACGTCGTAGGCTAAACATTTTTGGGTGCTACTCCCTTTCTTCAATGATGGTGCTTGGTTTTCAAGTAAGAAAAATGAAAACACAACAGAAAATCACAAAAACAGCCAGGCTCCTTTTAATTTTTGTGTAATTTTACCTATCTTAGGTAGCGATGAGTTAACATTTCTTGTAAACGGGTAGTTAGACTACCCGAGGCTACGCTCGCTCGGGAGTGGGAGTTCAACAACCCGGCAGTCCCCCCTGGTTGCGACACTGAGATAGTGTATAAAACAAGGGACTACAGTGCCTTAATCCCTTGAATGGTTTATAATACTACTGTTGACAGGAGAAGATCAATCACTTGATAGTGTGACCAACACCAAATTTATACATAAAATTTTTAAAAATTTGTATATTATAGTTCCTTTTCAAATATGGGGGTTTCGGAATTTTATCTTAAAAAATGCAAAATTGGAAAAGTAGTATTAAGTCCATGTTGTATAAAGATATTAGAGAGATATCGGTAGTTCCAATAGCGTCGTCCGCAATTAGCGGAAACCCTATTTTGACGTTTAACCTATGCGTGATTCGATTTGATAGCGCCGCAACGTTAATAACGATACCGCGCGGAGTTATTTGCGACAGGATTACTCTGGGCCGTATTAGAAATAACGTAATAAGTTGGCATGCGCACATCGTGTAAAAGCAAAGTTTGAGGTTAGATATTTGAATTTCAGTGTTTATTTTCTTATGTGCTTTGATTTCTTGTGCAAGTCTTCTTGAAAACCTTTTTTTATTGTATAAATGTAATTGCAGAACATAAATATATTGTTATATACATGTTTGTTTTGTAATGTACCTATTTAACTATTTAATAATAAGAAAAGCACGAATCATTTGAAACTTTAGCTTTTAATTTAAGGGTACAGAATATAGGTGTATAACAGTAATACATTTTGTCCTCTACGAAATGTCCGGTTGCCTAGACTAGGGATCTAAGGATATACCTGACTCGCCAATGAGTTGTCATGTTTGATGGACTAACCCTAACCGTACACCCCAAGATTTACTGCCGACGATGATTTAATGCTTCTTAAAGAATTAAGTTAACAAAAAACGAACCTGAACTAACCTTATTGTAATTTGTAACTAATTAAACTCTATTAAAAGGTATAGACCCAAAATTTCATGCATGTTTTTCATAAAATATTGAAAATCTAAATTTTAGGTTCATAACGTTTCTTACTGAACACGCGTGACGCTATCGCTGGTTCCGATATCTCTAAAATAAAACATAATACCGCACTACGTTATTTAAATAGCGCCTGGAGTAATTTACGCTAATACGTGTTATTGAATATACCGATATCTCCCTATTAGCGCACTTGTCCCGTTAGAAAACTCCCCGCAAGCAGTTTATTCTTTTTCTAACATGGACGCGTGCGCTTATACATGCTTTAAGAAACTTGCACTTTAATATTATAGATATTTACTATTAAATTTCCTGATATTTCAATGATTTTAATAGTAGTTATAGTAGTTTTATACACTTTTTAAAGACGGTTTAAGTTTATTTAATTTTTTGTTTATTTTAATTAAAAATAAATCTATCATGTCGAAATATATATTAAATTTAAACATTTATTTAAATTAGCGATGATAATAATACACGATAATTATGTAGGTTAATTCTTGTAGGCAAAGAAATTATCGATGAAAACGATTTTTTAAAATTTGTAAAACAAATTCAAGATTTATGCGAATTAAGAACTACAAATGAAGATGAGGAACAAAATTTGTTAGCAGCATTTAATGTATTTGACTTAGATAGTGACGGATATATAACAAAAGATGAGTTACGAATAGCGATGGAAATGATTGGCGAAGACATTACTGAAGAACAGCTTACACAAATTATGGTACTAGCAGATACAGATAAAGATGGAAAAATTAATTTTGAAGGTTCGTATCTTATTCTTTACCTCAAAAGTCTATATATCATACGGCGACTGGCCAGTAAGGATCCATAGCGTCCGGTGAGAGGGGATGGGGGGGGGGGCTACAGCCCCCTCTATCTTTCTCGAAGATTATTCACTTTCTTTAAAAACAAAAAAAATAATGGTACTTAGCCTCCAGTTAAAAATATTTCAATGTTGTCATACATTTCCTTGTAAATTTGGTTCTTTATGAAACCCTACAAAAAGAAATCCAGCGGGGTTCGGTCTGGTGACCGGGGGGCCATTGGTTCTTATCCACTGATCATTAAAAATAGTTCTTAAAAGTTGGTAAGTACCTCTTCAGTTATGGACAGATGCGCTATCTTGTTAAAAATGCAGATTCTGCTCATAAAAAAAAACGGGCCAACAGTTCTTCAATTAATTCAGGCTCTATCAGACACAAGGCGGGCAATCCGTCGTGGGCTGTGCTTTGCTATTTTATTACATGGCGTTATACCAGCCCCGCTATATAAACGACGGGTTACCAAAGCAATCTACTGTCTTATGATAGCATGTAAAAATGTCAGACAGCCCACGACGCGCAGCCTGCTTTCTGTCTGCCGTTAAACCCATAGACCTCGTAACTTACCTATGGTTAAACCGAACTGAAACGCACTTTTATGAACCCGTTAAATGTACGAATTGACCAGTATCTGATAATAATATTTTTATATTGTACCCACATTCCAGAATTATTTGTAAGATTTTAAACATAATGAAGCTTATTTATATTTTGGCGTCAATACTTAGTTAATGTATGCATTCTCGTTCATCGGCTTTTGACAAGCCCTTAATAAAAATTCTGTACATTTAAAAAAACAAACAAAACAATATTGTTAATTTAATAATGAAAAAAGTTACTAGAATGATTATTATAAATTTTTTTGTCACACTTCTGCGGACAATAATTTTGGAACATAAGAATATTTTGTAAAGTTAGTCAGGATTTCCATTTTTATTCATAGCCTACGGCTGTGCATAGTTTAAATATATAAAATATATATATAGCTCTCAATTTTATTTAATTATCATTTTAATATTAAATTAAGAATTCTATTTAACTTGTATGTTTTATTATAAATATCTAAAAAAACATATTAATGTGCGCAACTTCAATATATTTCCATCTATCGGCAATATTTTTGTATAATGTTTCCATGCATTGAACGGCAAACGTTGTAGGTATACAGTGACCGCCAAAAGTCCCGCATAAATTCAATATATGCCAAACTAAAAATAATATTTGAAAAGGCTCGGACCCGTCAATCTCTATTTCTAATTGTCCATTTTTAATATAATATATAAAATAATATACAGGGCAACTCAGGAAGAAGTTACATATCCTATACCTGATTTGAAATATTGACGTTTAAAATGAAAATAATATTTGCCTTGATTCTAGTAAACTATGTATATTATTTATCAAAAAAATTACTTAGTTAAATGTTCAAATTGCTTCCTATTTACTTCTTAACAGTATTTATTGTTCGTTTGGCATATATCGAATTTATGCGGGACTTCTGGCGGTCATTTTATAGGTTTCTATTTTTTTATGCCCAATCTTAATTTACTAGGTACCATAAAAATGTAACTACCTAAACAAACCAAACATAATCACAACATGATGAAATGTTAACTTTTATTATGATCAATTAAATAAATAGTGTTCGATATAATATTTTAGATGAAAATCCAACACTAGATTTATCTAAAACACATCTCTTCAAATTAGAGCAATATTTTAAATACCTACTCATTAAACAATTCAAAATGTTCTTTCAAGCAAATGCTTCAAATAAAAGTAGAGGAAAACGGAGAGAGCGAGGCCAGGTGGTGCTGGTGGTGCTGGTGGTGCAACTAACCCAGGTGGTTCGGTGGTGCGTTTTACGATCTAACCCGGGTGGTTCGGTGGTGCGTTTTATGATCTAACCCGGGTGGTTCGGTGGTGCGTTTTATGACCTAACCCGGGTGGTTCGGTGGTGCTGTTTACAAAATAACCCGAAATTAAACCCGACTTTTTACGACCTAACCCGGATGCTTTCATGAGGCGGCTTCTTATCTAACCCTAACTTGAACCTGAATATTTATGAACTGACCCGAGATAAAACCCGACTTTTTACAACCTAACCCGGATGCTTTCATGAGGCGGCTTCTCATCTAACCCTAATTTGAACCTGAATATTTATGATCTGACCCGAGATAAAACCCGACTTTTTATGATTTAACCTTAGTGAAACGCCGCTGCTAAAGCGGGATAATTAAATCCCAATTTTTATAAGCCATCCTTAAACCCAACTTTTTACGATCCGACCTGAGCCATCCTTAAACCAGACTTTTTATTATTTTCCCTTAGTTGAAACGCCGCTGTTAAAGCGGTATAGTAAAAAACATTATTTATATTTTCTATCTTAGTGAAACGCCGCTGGTGGGTAGTAAAGCGAAATAAAACCCTAATTTATATGGTCTAACAAGATAAGTATATTAAGGCGGCACATTTGTCACCCCGCAATAATTATTTATACCTAAATAACCCTCTCAAACCCTCTGCCGACTTGATTTAAAAAGAAAGGGACATAAACCTTTATTTATTATTCCGAAGGACCCTCATTAAAATTCAGTAGCATATCTAATAATTGTTTCCAATTTTTGCACCACTTATATAAAATACAATAAAATAATTACCATCTAGAACCATTAACTAGCGATTTCTTTGTACTTGAAGTGGATAAATTATAGGACTATCTTGTAATGAGAACAGAGTAATAAAAAGTAAATAAAACTTAAATACGTATAAAATACCAAGCAGGTATAGGTACTATACAACTTGTGTTCGCCATCAGGTAAAAGCCCTCATAATGCTTTTATAAAAATTTCGGATAATATCATAATATAAGTAAATAGGCTACAATTTCAGGAAAAAAGTAAAAAAAATTAATTCACAGTGTAAAATTGTAGTTAAATGGATTGTAAATACGAAATAATATAAAAAGCTACCTTTTGTTTGCGATGATGTATGCACAATAACTCTATATTATTCGGTCCTTAAACTGAAAATA
The DNA here is from genome assembly GCA_963920685.1 of Polydrusus tereticollis. Lineage (NCBI taxonomy): Eukaryota > Metazoa > Arthropoda > Insecta > Coleoptera > Curculionidae > Polydrusus > Polydrusus tereticollis. Next base: position 43,967,815 of record OY987328.1, on the reverse strand, counting down.
CCCACTAGATAGGTATCATAAGCTGTATTTGTCATCAGGTAGAACCCCCAATAAAATTATGAATATCAGGCGTAGGCAACAATAAGCAAATCACGTTGGTTTTTTAATTTATTATTAATCTGGCTAACTTAAGAAACTCACAATATAACGACCATCCAAAAAAATCATAATACATTACTGCGTGTGAAAGCAATTGCGCTGCAAAATATAGTGTATACCAACTCTGAGGTAGTTAATTAAAATCCCAATTAGCGCTAAAAAAAAAATCAATTAGATATTTAATTTAGATATTTTAATAAAAAAATTCAATATTATTAGCGCCACCTATCCGTTTATGGAACCTACATATAGGCTTAACAAGAATGACAAACTTTGGGAATATTATTTTACATGATTCTCTCGATTATCGCATCGCTATCACATTTCAATATTCTCATCAACATTTAACTTTTGAAATTAGCATAATAACAAATCCTTTACAATGAATTAAACAAACGCATACATAATTTTAAAATCACATAATAAGAATATAAGCTAAAATCTAACAAGTTCGGACTACTCGAATGACGTCAGTTTACATCTGTAGAGAATACACAACTCTCGAATCATAAAAAATGGTCAAACTTTGTCGGCAAATACCCTTCTATGATGCAGGGGAAGGACAGGTAACTCGAGATGTTTATAAAGAAACGTTAAAGAACATTATTTGCTTATTTCTAGACTCTTAAAAATTAGATGCAATCGAACAATAAATGTTTTCATCATGTATATTTATGAGTAACACATTACCTTCGACATACATAAATTCAAATTGATAATTACTTGTCTTAGTGCTTTTTTAGAAGCTTGAATCATTGCATATAACCGTCTGAGGGTACCCAAACTTCCCCTAACATATTTCTCCGCAGCCGGGGAAAAAGAGGTAGAAAAAGTAAAATAACAACTCCAAGTGTCTTTGCGAACAATCGGCAATAAAATAGAGTATTTCAGTTTTTAATTTTTCGTAAATAAAAGTTGGTTAGATTAATAGTCTCTGTGAATATAATAACATAAACAAAGTGATATGCCGTAAATTTAGGAGTACAGTATAAATTATGCCTCTATTAAAATATACCGCAATAACTAACTACCAAAGGATTTTTGATATTTTGAATATATTTGATGCTCATAGCATTATCACATTTCCAAAGGCTCTAAATTTTAGAAAAATGTTCTAATAGAATATGTCTATCAATATAAAGTAAAGGTATTGTTAGGTTTTTTTAAAAAATACGACCTACAACAGTCTCTGCTACAGCATGGCTGACTCTGTAGAAACTTCTGTGAAACCATAATAATTATATCAATAATCGAGTTGTCCTTATGATAATATTTTCTTCCAATATCCGACTCCACTATCCATAAAAGTTATGTTAGAAAATTCATAATTGAGCGCATTGTAATTTTTTAAAAAGAAATTCACTTCACACACAAAGATGTAGCCATTCAATCCATGAAAATAATGCAAGTCAGTATGCGTATGTTATGGCTAACTGTTTAAATGTCTATTCCTTCCACGTTTATCGGAAGAAATACTTTTTTTATACTAGTATTTTAGTTGAAAATAAGATCATAAATCATCTATACAAAACAAGCGCCCCTTATGGATTTGAACGAAAATCATAGATTCGACTATTTTCATGAAAAATAAATCTAAGTACGGAATAATGCAGGAAGATTATCTATTTTCTTGGTTTAGAAAGTGATGTAGTTAAGATTTATAACTTAGGAATAAATAAATTATTATTAATCTTTTCGACCTATTTCTCTTGCATATTTAATTTCTTTGATAGTAAGAACTAATCTTTTTATTTCACAAAGTAAAAAAAAAGCTAAAGATCGGCGTTGTCAGTCAGGTATAAGAACTGATTTAACACGATGGTTTTTGTACAAACGTTCACATACAATTGTATGCTTTTTAACCGATTGTGTCGGAAAAAATGACGATTTATAGATTAGATATTTAGACGAAGAGCTAACCTTCTCAATAAAGTATTGATTATTGCCCTGCTAGCTAGACAACACTTTTTATGTTAGTCAAAAAAAAATTTTTTTTTTCGGACGCTATTACAGATTTCATCGTTAACTAACAAACATTAAGACCAAAAAATTAGCGTGCAAGATGAAATGTATAGGTTCACTTCATTTCTACATTATTTTACAACTCTCAATCGCATTAAAAACAAGATCGAATAAAAAATAACTTATGACATATGGACGAAAAATGTTTTTCGGGCTATTTAGGTTAGCGACCGCATTACGTCTGAAATACTACATTTTTCGAGCTTATAACATAATTTACTATTTTAACGTTAAAATAGGGGAAATGATGTATCGAAATGGATACTTTTTTTTGTCGGTCACGAGATTATAGTTTCTTTTAAAATGAACTCTAATATTTACAACACAAATTATCCTTTAAGCCACATTAGTTTAAAACTCGTCTGTCGCTTTCCCTCTATTGTGAGTTTGATTAAAGTATAGCGTAGTATATATTTAGATGAATTTCGCAAATGTTGAATACTTTCAAAACTGAAAAAGCCGCCCTTTGCAATAAATATCTCCGTAGAGTTAGGTACCCTGCAGATTAAGGGTATTTCAGCGGATAATCATATACAAATTCAAAGATTTTGTCTATTTTAATGAATTAACAAACAATATCTATAGGATGACTTTACTGATAAAAAAAAAATAACAAAAATCCATAAAGTCTAGGCTCACATGAAATTCCATAAAGAGCAGCTGCATAGCCTTATCACATCAAACTATATTTTTATTTCGTTCTATTGTCAAAAGTCTGTGTTTAGGAGATTATCGTTCATTTTAAAATGAACTCTAATATGTACATCACCATAAACTACCTCTTAAGCCGTCGTAAAAATACACTTTTCGATTTACCTCTATATTGATTTTCTAATATTAAATATCTACAATAGTCGAAATTCGCTCGCTAATACCTATGTATGCAAGGTTTCTTCAAAAAATGACAATTTTGTTGTTTAATGGCTTGAAAAAATGGAAAAAGGAGGTTTTTGCATCCATTTATTTCCAGATGAGTGTTAAAAATACTTATAAAACTCGGTATACCGAAGATCAAGCATTAATGAGAGGGTTGAGTCCTGTTTGCCAAATCCTGATTTTTAATTTGACGTTGGCAACGGTACAATTTTTTAACATTTATCATAAGAGGCGTATATTTTTGGAGCTTAGATCTACCAGTTTATCCACGCCCCATTTATTGTTAGTGCTTTAGTAATTTTACTTTCCAATTATTTTTTACCAAAACGCGCAGTTGAAACAGTGTCTATATCAGACGATATAATAAATTTTAAGGATTAATTTGCTTACAAATACACTTCAATTTATTTAGGCTAAAGCAGCCAGACATATACTGGAACTACGAAAACCCTATTACAATTTGGTTGCCTAGAGAAAATTTTGTAAAAAACATAGCTTTCTACACAAATGCTTGCACATTATGTACCTATCATTTTAAGATACCTGGCGACATCAATGTAAGCATTGACATAATGACGCAAGATATAGGTAGGTACTAGAATATTCAAGATTTCTATTAACGATACACTTCAGCATACATGCGATATGTCATTAATGTCTACGGAAGGCAACAGACATACCAGCTATTTTTACATGGGATTCCATAGACTTGGACGCTTCTTGTTTAGAAATATTTGATGTCATCTTGAGGAGTTCCGTATTGAAGCATCAAACCTACCTGCCAAATAATTGACGAAATATGGGATATCATAAAATATGCCCCCCATCGAACTAAATGATCCTATAAACCAGCTTCACAGACCGTAATTTGTGATGCTAACACGATTAATACGCAATAGAACAAGATTAAGAAACAAAATTTAAAGTAGCTCTTTATCACACGAAAATAATTAAATAATTTACGGTTACAGAACAATAATTATTTTAAAAAGCTGTATAACTAAATATATTATGTTATTAGGAATATTCTGTCTAAAGTAACAGCTGATCTTAGTCGAAAATGAGATCGTATTATTGATTGTTGAATTCGTTAGGTATGAAATAAAATTAGAGATTTCGTCTATTTTTTCACGATTAAAAAAGAATACCTCTATTTAGCTAAAAATGAAACGATTACAGTGGTAGATTAATTCACTTTACCAAGCATGTAAACTACTAATTTTGCAATAAATATCTTCTATATTTCTAGGTAGGTTTACTCGAAAATGTTGGGCTATTTTCATCAAAAATCCCGATACGAAATTGAAAAATTTGCCTATTTTTGTCGGTTTACAAAGTGATAGTGGAATATTGGTTTGATCAAAGAACAATAATTATTTTAAAAATGTTGTATAATTAACTAAATGTCGGTGTTATCAGGCAGGCAAGAAGTTATTTATCTGAATCTTATTTGTACCATTAGCGTTTATATACAAATGTTAGTGGTTTTCAAAAATTGATATCTCGGAAATTATTAGGTTTAGACTTATAATACGCTTATTAAAAAATAATGACTACTTTATGCAAAATTCAAAAATATTATAAGATGTAGGGTATCCCAGTAACTTAACCAAAGATTTTCGGTCTTCGTAAAGCTTTACACGTTTCTTCAGCGTACCAAACATTCACTTTTTTTAAATATTGACATCGGGTTAGGATTCTGAACATAGGATTAACATCACTCCAATAGTGAACATGTTGCGTTGTCACAGTTCCATTCGTTGAAAAGTAAACAAAACCGTTTGAGCTACGTGGGGAATAAATAAAGTTGGCTTGTTGAAAAATTTTAATATTTATTAAGGTAAAAGACTATAAATATATCGATACAACACTTTGGCATTTCTAATACTACAAACATGAATATCTAAAATGTGATATTTACAACCATCAACTCTCTCTCCCTTCTCTAATTTTGGTACACCAATGCTGTCTTCTAAGTTTATAATATATGGCGTCCTGCAGTTTAATTCCGAAAATGTTTTAACTAAAAATTCCTCTTTAACACATCCTTTAACGTAAATAATGTCTGCGTCTATCAGATTGTTGGATATGATATTATGTAGTTCCTTGTAATCGGTATCACCATAATTATAAAGGATACCATGATGATTTCCAAATAGATATTTGACTTGTTTCTTGCAAGCCTTACTTAAGGTGTCGAATGGTTTAACTGGTTTAAAAAAGTAACTTTTCATACTATTCCCATCATAAATAGCCAATTCTTTCGCGCAAAATTCAGGTATGTTAAATCCTTGAATATCGACTACAACGATCTTCATTGTCTGAAGACTCAAATCAAACAAGTATATTTTCATATTTTTATCGCTCTTAAGTTCGATTTCAAAAGCACACCCCCACTTTTCGATAATTTCACAGTCTTAGCACATAGATCTTATATTTTTATTTACGATCAATTCATCTTTATTCGCCAATCGTCTCAAACGAGTCTGCTTTTGAAAGTAATATAGCCTTAGTATTCAGAAAATATTAATGATATCGGAGCCTAAAACATCCTTGACACTAAAAAATCATTGTGTTTCCTAACAAAACCCATCATCTTGTCTATTTAGCTTGCTTTCCTATTGTTTAGCAGGTTAAATAAAATTTTTATTTCGCTCTTTTTGTCTGTACTGAATCGTTAGGGGAATACGTTTCTAGTTCTATAAGAGAGACAGTTAAAATTTATGTAAGCAATCAAAAATCCTACACTATGAGCTACTTAGTTAAAATTTCATATTTCCTTCCTGGGTCAGGCAAAATTTGTGATGTGTCGGACAAAATTTATAAAAATACAAAAAAAAAAAATGCTGGATGCATTTTTAGCGTGACTTTCTATTTAATACCATCTTATTTCAAGGTATAATTCGGTTGTCAAAATGAGAATAAAATAATTTTCCCATGGTTTATGTCATCTTAAAAAAGTCAAAAGGTTATATTCTGTAGAGGGTCAGATACATTCAAATTTAAATATTTTCTCCAAGAAGAATTTTAAGATAGTATTATAGTAAATAAAAATTCTATACCTCCAATATTTCATGGAAACATATCGTGTTCTAGCGACATAACCCAAAAGTACCTCTATTCAGAAACGCATCGTACTTTTCTTGTCAATAATTGTCTCATTGTCCCATCCATTACATTATTATAATCTTAAAGCACCTGTTACCAGCATTATCTGTTTTTTATGGTTTTCATAAAACATAGCGATTACCGATGAAAATTAAACGAAAACTTAATAAATAACTTTTTTTCAACTGAAATAGACTGATTTTCGATGGAAAAATGTTACTTATAACTAAAAATGAATATAAGACATATACGCAATGATATTTAGAATAAATCAATCTTTTCTAAAATTACTATGAAATATTCACAAAATCGTTTCGTTATAACCAAAGTAGCAAGGCTTGCAGATTTCGTATAGAGTTCAAACGCGATACTGAGATGATCTTTTTTTTTTATATTTTTGTAGGATAATGCACCACTACGTTGTAAGTACTTGAGAGAGGACTTTCTTGAAAAATCCTCAAATTTCTCTGCAATTTTGTTCCTTCTAGAGTTAAATTCACACAGAAAACCCCGTATTCTTATCTTTCAGGTTGGTATATTAAAAAGGGCTTATTAGTATGGTTTAGAAAACAAGCAATATTAATTAACGGATGTTTTTTCGTCGTATGAAGAGTTGAAAAATTTTTTTTCCACTCCAATGGTTACGATGCAGAGAGTCGGGTTTCATCATAATCTTTCAGGGTAGCTCAGGTTTTGATTGCATGTAGAGAGTCGGGTTTCATCATAATCTTTCAGGGTAGCTCAGGTTTGATTACATGTACTAAGGTTAGTGCTCCTTGCAATCGGTTTCAGGTTTGACGCGCCCCCCTCAGGTTTGTTCAGGTTTCTCAAACGTTTGAGAAACCTGAACAAACCTGAGGGGGGCGCGTCAAACCTGAAACCGATTGCAAGGAGCACTAACCTTAGTACATGTAATCAAACCTGAGCTACCCTGAAAGATTATGATGAAACCCGACTCTCTACATGCAATCAAAACCTGAGCTACCCTGAAAGATTATGATGAAACCCGACTCTCTGCATCGTAACCATTGGAGTGGAAAAAAAATTTTTCAACTCTTCATACGACGAAAAAACATCCGTTAATTAATATTTCTTGTTTTCTAAACCATACTAATAAGCCCTTTTTAATATACCAACCTGAAAGATAAGAATACGGGGTTTTCTGTGTGAATTTAACTCTAGAAGGAACAAAATTGCAGAGAAATTTGAGGATTTTTCAAGAAAGTTCTCTCTCAAGTACTTACAACGTAGTGGTGCATTATCCTACAAAAATATAAAAAAAAAAAGATCATCTCAGTATCGCGTTTGAACTCTATACGAAATCTGCAAGCCTTGCTACTTTGGTTATAACGAAACGATTTTGTGAATATTTCATAGTAATTTTAGAAAAGATTGATTTATTCTAAATATCATTGCGTATATGTCTTATATTCATTTTTAGTTATAAGTAACATTTTTCCATCGAAAATCAGTCTATTTCAGTTGAAAAAAAGTTATTTATTAAGTTTTCGTTTAATTTTCATCGGTAATCGCTATGTTTTATGAAAACCATAAAAAACAGATAATGCTGGTAACAGGTGCTTTAAGATTATAATAATGTAATGGATGGGACAATGAGACAATTATTGACAAGAAAAGTACGATGCGTTTCTGAATAGAGGTACTTTTGGGTTATGTCGCTAGAACACGATATGTTTCCATGAAATATTGGAGGTATAGAATTTTTATTTACTATAATACTATCTTAAAATTCTTCTTGGAGAAAATATTTAAATTTGAATGTATCTGACCCTCTACAGAATATAACCTTTTGACTTTTTTAAGATGACATAAACCATGGGAAAATTATTTTATTCTCATTTTGACAACCGAATTATACCTTGAAATAAGATGGTATTAAATAGAAAGTCACGCTAAAAATGCATCCAGCATTTTTTTTTTTGTATTTTTATAAATTTTGTCCGACACATCACAAATTTTGCCTGACCCAGGAAGGAAATATGAAATTTTAACTAAGTAGCTCATAGTGTAGGATTTTTGATTGCTTACATAAATTTTAACTGTCTCTCTTATAGAACTAGAAACGTATTCCCCTAACGATTCAGTACAGACAAAAAGAGCGAAATAAAAATTTTATTTAACCTGCTAAACAATAGGAAAGCAAGCTAAATAGACAAGATGATGGGTTTTGTTAGGAAACACAATGATTTTTTAGTGTCAAGGATGTTTTAGGCTCCGATATCATTAATATTTTCTGAATACTAAGGCTATATTACTTTCAAAAGCAGACTCGTTTGAGACGATTGGCGAATAAAGATGAATTGATCGTAAATAAAAATATAAGATCTATGTGCTAAGACTGTGAAATTATCGAAAAGTGGGGGTGTGCTTTTGAAATCGAACTTAAGAGCGATAAAAATATGAAAATATACTTGTTTGATTTGAGTCTTCAGACAATGAAGATCGTTGTAGTCGATATTCAAGGATTTAACATACCTGAATTTTGCGCGAAAGAATTGGCTATTTATGATGGGAATAGTATGAAAAGTTACTTTTTTAAACCAGTTAAACCATTCGACACCTTAAGTAAGGCTTGCAAGAAACAAGTCAAATATCTATTTGGAAATCATCATGGTATCCTTTATAATTATGGTGATACCGATTACAAGGAACTACATAATATCATATCCAACAATCTGATAGACGCAGACATTATTTACGTTAAAGGATGTGTTAAAGAGGAATTTTTAGTTAAAACATTTTCGGAATTAAACTGCAGGACGCCATATATTATAAACTTAGAAGACAGCATTGGTGTACCAAAATTAGAGAAGGGAGAGAGAGTTGATGGTTGTAAATATCACATTTTAGATATTCATGTTTGTAGTATTAGAAATGCCAAAGTGTTGTATCGATATATTTATAGTCTTTTACCTTAATAAATATTAAAATTTTTCAACAAGCCAACTTTATTTATTCCCCACGTAGCTCAAACGGTTTTGTTTACTTTTCAACGAATGGAACTGTGACAACGCAACATGTTCACTATTGGAGTGATGTTAATCCTATGTTCAGAATCCTAACCCGATGTCAATATTTAAAAAAAGTGAATGTTTGGTACGCTGAAGAAACGTGTAAAGCTTTACGAAGACCGAAAATCTTTGGTTAAGTTACTGGGATACCCTACATCTTATAATATTTTTGAATTTTGCATAAAGTAGTCATTATTTTTTAATAAGCGTATTATAAGTCTAAACCTAATAATTTCCGAGATATCAATTTTTGAAAACCACTAACATTTGTATATAAACGCTAATGGTACAAATAAGATTCAGATAAATAACTTCTTACCTGCCTGATAACACCGACATTTAGTTAATTATACAACATTTTTAAAATAATTATTGTTCTTTGATCAAACCAATATTCCACTATCACTTTGTAAACCGACAAAAATAGGCAAATTTTTCAATTTCGTATCGGGATTTTTGATGAAAATAGCCCAACATTTTCGAGTAAACCTACCTAGAAATATAGAAGATATTTATTGCAAAATTAGTAGTTTACATGCTTGGTAAAGTGAATTAATCTACCACTGTAATCGTTTCATTTTTAGCTAAATAGAGGTATTCTTTTTTAATCGTGAAAAAATAGACGAAATCTCTAATTTTATTTCATACCTAACGAATTCAACAATCAATAATACGATCTCATTTTCGACTAAGATCAGCTGTTACTTTAGACAGAATATTCCTAATAACATAATATATTTAGTTATACAGCTTTTTAAAATAATTATTGTTCTGTAACCGTAAATTATTTAATTATTTTCGTGTGATAAAGAGCTACTTTAAATTTTGTTTCTTAATCTTGTTCTATTGCGTATTAATCGTGTTAGCATCACAAATTACGGTCTGTGAAGCTGGTTTATAGGATCATTTAGTTCGATGGGGGGCATATTTTATGATATCCCATATTTCGTCAATTATTTGGCAGGTAGGTTTGATGCTTCAATACGGAACTCCTCAAGATGACATCAAATATTTCTAAACAAGAAGCGTCCAAGTCTATGGAATCCCATGTAAAAATAGCTGGTATGTCTGTTGCCTTCCGTAGACATTAATGACATCTCGCATGTATGCTGAAGTGTATCGTTAATAGAAATCTTGAATATTCTAGTACCTACCTATATCTTGCGTCATTATGTCAATGCTTACATTGATGTCGCCAGGTATCTTAAAATGATAGGTACATAATGTGCAAGCATTTGTGTAGAAAGCTATGTTTTTTACAAAATTTTCTCTAGGCAACCAAATTGTAATAGGGTTTTCGTAGTTCCAGTATATGTCTGGCTGCTTTAGCCTAAATAAATTGAAGTGTATTTGTAAGCAAATTAATCCTTAAAATTTATTATATCGTCTGATATAGACACTGTTTCAACTGCGCGTTTTGGTAAAAAATAATTGGAAAGTAAAATTACTAAAGCACTAACAATAAATGGGGCGTGGATAAACTGGTAGATCTAAGCTCCAAAAATATACGCCTCTTATGATAAATGTTAAAAAATTGTACCGTTGCCAACGTCAAATTAAAAATCAGGATTTGGCAAACAGGACTCAACCCTCTCATTAATGCTTGATCTTCGGTATACCGAGTTTTATAAGTATTTTTAACACTCATCTGGAAATAAATGGATGCAAAAACCTCCTTTTTCCATTTTTTCAAGCCATTAAACAACAAAATTGTCATTTTTTGAAGAAACCTTGCATACATAGGTATTAGCGAGCGAATTTCGACTATTGTAGATATTTAATATTAGAAAATCAATATAGAGGTAAATCGAAAAGTGTATTTTTACGACGGCTTAAGAGGTAGTTTATGGTGATGTACATATTAGAGTTCATTTTAAAATGAACGATAATCTCCTAAACACAGACTTTTGACAATAGAACGAAATAAAAATATAGTTTGATGTGATAAGGCTATGCAGCTGCTCTTTATGGAATTTCATGTGAGCCTAGACTTTATGGATTTTTGTTATTTTTTTTTTTATCAGTAAAGTCATCCTATAGATATTGTTTGTTAATCCATTAAAATAGACAAAATCTTTGAATTTGTATATGATTATCCGCTGAAATACCCTTAATCTGCAGGGTACCTAACTCTACGGAGATATTTATTGCAAAGGGCGGCTTTTTCAGTTTTGAAAGTATTCAACATTTGCGAAATTCATCTAAATATATACTACGCTATACTTTAATCAAACTCACAATAGAGGGAAAGCGACAGACGAGTTTTAAACTAATGTGGCTTAAAGGATAATTTGTGTTGTAAATATTAGAGTTCATTTTAAAAGAAACTATAATCTCGTGACCGACAAAAAAAAGTATCCATTTCGATACATCATTTCCCCTATTTTAACGTTAAAATAGTAAATTATGTTATAAGCTCGAAAAATGTAGTATTTCAGACGTAATGCGGTCGCTAACCTAAATAGCCCGAAAAACATTTTTCGTCCATATGTCATAAGTTATTTTTTATTCGATCTTGTTTTTAATGCGATTGAGAGTTGTAAAATAATGTAGAAATGAAGTGAACCTATACATTTCATCTTGCACGCTAATTTTTTGGTCTTAATGTTTGTTAGTTAACGATGAAATCTGTAATAGCGTCCGAAAAAAAAAATTTTTTTTTGACTAACATAAAAAGTGTTGTCTAGCTAGCAGGGCAATAATCAATACTTTATTGAGAAGGTTAGCTCTTCGTCTAAATATCTAATCTATAAATCGTCATTTTTTCCGACACAATCGGTTAAAAAGCATACAATTGTATGTGAACGTTTGTACAAAAACCATCGTGTTAAATCAGTTCTTATACCTGACTGACAACGCCGATCTTTAGCTTTTTTTTTACTTTGTGAAATAAAAAGATTAGTTCTTACTATCAAAGAAATTAAATATGCAAGAGAAATAGGTCGAAAAGATTAATAATAATTTATTTATTCCTAAGTTATAAATCTTAACTACATCACTTTCTAAACCAAGAAAATAGATAATCTTCCTGCATTATTCCGTACTTAGATTTATTTTTCATGAAAATAGTCGAATCTATGATTTTCGTTCAAATCCATAAGGGGCGCTTGTTTTGTATAGATGATTTATGATCTTATTTTCAACTAAAATACTAGTATAAAAAAAGTATTTCTTCCGATAAACGTGGAAGGAATAGACATTTAAACAGTTAGCCATAACATACGCATACTGACTTGCATTATTTTCATGGATTGAATGGCTACATCTTTGTGTGTGAAGTGAATTTCTTTTTAAAAAATTACAATGCGCTCAATTATGAATTTTCTAACATAACTTTTATGGATAGTGGAGTCGGATATTGGAAGAAAATATTATCATAAGGACAACTCGATTATTGATATAATTATTATGGTTTCACAGAAGTTTCTACAGAGTCAGCCATGCTGTAGCAGAGACTGTTGTAGGTCGTATTTTTTAAAAAAACCTAACAATACCTTTACTTTATATTGATAGACATATTCTATTAGAACATTTTTCTAAAATTTAGAGCCTTTGGAAATGTGATAATGCTATGAGCATCAAATATATTCAAAATATCAAAAATCCTTTGGTAGTTAGTTATTGCGGTATATTTTAATAGAGGCATAATTTATACTGTACTCCTAAATTTACGGCATATCACTTTGTTTATGTTATTATATTCACAGAGACTATTAATCTAACCAACTTTTATTTACGAAAAATTAAAAACTGAAATACTCTATTTTATTGCCGATTGTTCGCAAAGACACTTGGAGTTGTTATTTTACTTTTTCTACCTCTTTTTCCCCGGCTGCGGAGAAATATGTTAGGGGAAGTTTGGGTACCCTCAGACGGTTATATGCAATGATTCAAGCTTCTAAAAAAGCACTAAGACAAGTAATTATCAATTTGAATTTATGTATGTCGAAGGTAATGTGTTACTCATAAATATACATGATGAAAACATTTATTGTTCGATTGCATCTAATTTTTAAGAGTCTAGAAATAAGCAAATAATGTTCTTTAACGTTTCTTTATAAACATCTCGAGTTACCTGTCCTTCCCCTGCATCATAGAAGGGTATTTGCCGACAAAGTTTGACCATTTTTTATGATTCGAGAGTTGTGTATTCTCTACAGATGTAAACTGACGTCATTCGAGTAGTCCGAACTTGTTAGATTTTAGCTTATATTCTTATTATGTGATTTTAAAATTATGTATGCGTTTGTTTAATTCATTGTAAAGGATTTGTTATTATGCTAATTTCAAAAGTTAAATGTTGATGAGAATATTGAAATGTGATAGCGATGCGATAATCGAGAGAATCATGTAAAATAATATTCCCAAAGTTTGTCATTCTTGTTAAGCCTATATGTAGGTTCCATAAACGGATAGGTGGCGCTAATAATATTGAATTTTTTTATTAAAATATCTAAAGTAAATATCTAATTGATTTTTTTTTTAGCGCTAATTGGGATTTTAATTAACTACCTCAGAGTTGGTATACACTATATTTTGCAGCGCAATTGCTTTCACACGCAGTAATGTATTATGATTTTTTTGGATGGTCGTTATATTGTGAGTTTCTTAAGTTAGCCAGATTAATAATAAATTAAAAAACCAACGTGATTTGCTTATTGTTGCCTACGCCTGATATTCATAATTTTATTGGGGGTTCTACCTGATGACAAATACAGCTTATGATACCTATCTAGTGGGTATTTTCAGTTTAAGGACCGAATAATATAGAGTTATTGTGCATACATCATCGCAAACAAAAGGTAGCTTTTTATATTATTTCGTATTTACAATCCATTTAACTACAATTTTACACTGTGAATTAATTTTTTTTACTTTTTTCCTGAAATTGTAGCCTATTTACTTATATTATGATATTATCCGAAATTTTTATAAAAGCATTATGAGGGCTTTTACCTGATGGCGAACACAAGTTGTATAGTACCTATACCTGCTTGGTATTTTATACGTATTTAAGTTTTATTTACTTTTTATTACTCTGTTCTCATTACAAGATAGTCCTATAATTTATCCACTTCAAGTACAAAGAAATCGCTAGTTAATGGTTCTAGATGGTAATTATTTTATTGTATTTTATATAAGTGGTGCAAAAATTGGAAACAATTATTAGATATGCTACTGAATTTTAATGAGGGTCCTTCGGAATAATAAATAAAGGTTTATGTCCCTTTCTTTTTAAATCAAGTCGGCAGAGGGTTTGAGAGGGTTATTTAGGTATAAATAATTATTGCGGGGTGACAAATGTGCCGCCTTAATATACTTATCTTGTTAGACCATATAAATTAGGGTTTTATTTCGCTTTACTACCCACCAGCGGCGTTTCACTAAGATAGAAAATATAAATAATGTTTTTTACTATACCGCTTTAACAGCGGCGTTTCAACTAAGGGAAAATAATAAAAAGTCTGGTTTAAGGATGGCTCAGGTCGGATCGTAAAAAGTTGGGTTTAAGGATGGCTTATAAAAATTGGGATTTAATTATCCCGCTTTAGCAGCGGCGTTTCACTAAGGTTAAATCATAAAAAGTCGGGTTTTATCTCGGGTCAGATCATAAATATTCAGGTTCAAATTAGGGTTAGATGAGAAGCCGCCTCATGAAAGCATCCGGGTTAGGTTGTAAAAAGTCGGGTTTTATCTCGGGTCAGTTCATAAATATTCAGGTTCAAGTTAGGGTTAGATAAGAAGCCGCCTCATGAAAGCATCCGGGTTAGGTCGTAAAAAGTCGGGTTTAATTTCGGGTTATTTTGTAAACAGCACCACCGAACCACCCGGGTTAGGTCATAAAACGCACCACCGAACCACCCGGGTTAGATCATAAAACGCACCACCGAACCACCCGGGTTAGATCGTAAAACGCACCACCGAACCACCTGGGTTAGTTGCACCACCAGCACCACCAGCACCACCTGGCCTCGCTCTCTCCGTTTTCCTCTACTAATAAATTTTGTTCTTTTATGTTTTAAAAGGATAAAAAAAAAACATTAGATATTTATATTTTTAGATTTTTATTTTTAACATGAATTTACCTTAACTCAATCATAATTGGGGACACCCAGTATAATAAAAGCTATCAAGAAGTTACGAAATATTTTGGATGATAATCGTTCATTATTTTTTCCAAGAACGCTAACGATTTTTGAAATTCTTCCCAAGTCCATAAACTGTCAAAAACTGCCCGAGATATAGGTATAGCTTTAAGCTAAACTCTGATATTTTATACTCTAAAAAGTAAACAAAATAGGAGCTTTTCATGTTTGCTGTTTTTTAATATGAATTTAGCCAACTCAATCATAATTTAAAACACTCGGTTCAATAAAAACGGTAAAAACATTACGAAATATTATAATAGCATAGTAGACGACAAAATATTATTATTTAAAACTGGCTTGGATTAAAGTATGTAATCTTTCCATTACTTGTTTCTAACCCTGTATAAAATCAATACACAAAAATGAGCAAAAAAGACTAAAGAAATCTAGGAAAACCGAACTCATCAAATTTGAAAACCTCATTCGCACCAGTTAAGTAGTTTTTGAGCCATATAAATTAAAAAACAAAATAATTTTAAAGAAAAGAAATATTATTTACCAAAAACCAACAGTTGTGTCTATTATTTGCAAAAATATGTCCACCCACATCGTAAATAAATATTTCAAAACACTAATGATAATAACTCTTCACAAAATCACCGAAGAAAAAATTTAACTCTTATGAAGTCCCTTTGTGTCCTTTACAAAAACTAATACAATGACAATGACTTTGGCATGTTAACCTTATATTGGCGGCGGAAGAAGGCGGGGGAGGGGTCTAGGTAAGCCATGCCAAAATAACGTCCAGCCCCCCCCCCCAAACTTTTAATGAGCTACATAAATTTCAGTCTAATTAATTTTTGTTTTTGTTAATGGGTTTAAAATCCCCTAAAACTTTTGTTTACCTATTAAATGTTTTTTAGTGGCGACCTTACTTTAAAAAATAATCAAACGTTTCGATACATGTATATCTGTAAAATTGTGTAGCTGTTCCAAGCCTAATTTGATGACCTAAAAAAGCATTAAACTCCTGACCATAGGCGTCACTTCTACTAAATAATTAAAATGCGGATTGTAGTAAATTTTTAATATGATTAAATAGTATATATTACAGCTTGTTCATTATAGTTTATATCGATAAAAGGTTTGTACCCGTGACTTCGCCTGCAGAGCATATTTTTAAAACGGCCTTTCTATAAAAAAAAAATGCGAATTTTGCCAAAAACAATTTAAAAATATAGTTAGTATCGATAGAGGTTTATACCCGCGACTTCGCCTGCAAAAAAACACATGCACTTAATATTTTTAAAATGGTCTTTCGGTAAAAGCAATGCTCATTTTGTAGAAAACAATTTAAAAAAAATATCTTTGTCCAGCGAGGACCACGAGGAGGTATGAGTTTTCCTTGCCAAGAAAGGATAGGGACAGGTACTATGTTAGTTGGAATAGGTATACAGTTAGTAGCTATTATATATATTTTAACAGCAAATTGATTGCATCAGCAGAATCACAGTAAAGGGTCTGTAATATAACAAGTTTTTAAGATACGTGGTAAACGAATATAACTAATTTAAAATTCATAAACAATTTACTAACTAGAATCATCAAAACTTTCAGGAGTAGAATCGATTACTACTGGCGCTATAGGTGGTCAAACAGAATATACATTTTCTGTTTTTATAGCATGAGCTACACCATTTTTCCATACATCGCTACTCATTTCGTTATTACCTGCCGAATATTATTAAGGACAACTGCGCTTAAAGTTGGTGATTTATTATGGGATATATTCTTTGGTGACAAGAGCAACACATTGCGTACAAAGACATCTTTACTTCCGGCATGAAGAATAATAACACGTGAAATGAAATGAAATGAATGAAATGAAATGAAATGAAATGAAATGAAATGAAATGAAATGAAAAGAAATGAAATGAAATGAAATGAAATGAAATGAAATGAAATATATTACATAATTTATATAAATTACAATGTAAATAACAATTGGTTATCAAAGTACACCTAAACTGTAATGTCCGTGTGTGTACTTTACTTTATGCGCAAGATTAAGTTTACATAATATAAGAATGCAGGTAGTGTATAATAGTAGTTTACATGTATAATATATGCATAGAATGCAGCAAACAAATGGGATAAATAAACCATTCCATATAGGTAACGAAAGGCATGAAATCACCAAAAATGCAACAAGAAAATATACTGTTTTAATTAGAGTAATAAAATTTACGTTCAATCAAATCTTAGAATTTTTATAAAATCAGCTTCTTTTGTTCTGATAACCTGCTTAATTTTCTTACTAAAGAGAGAGATGCTATTTATACGCCTTATTTCAATCGGCAACATATTGTAAAATTTAGTGGCAAAATAATTAAGAAATCTTTGTGTGGTGGTCTTCGCGAGGCGTGGCACATTTAGGTCCTGCCGAGTATTGCTTCTAGTTTCATACGTAAAAATTGACTTTCTTAGTACCTACTGGTTTTTTATAAGTAAATAAAATTACTGATTTAACATAAAGTTGAGGAACACTTAATACATTTACCTCTTTGAACAATAAATCAGATGGATATCGTTTTTGCTTCTGTAGAAGAACCTTTAAGAGAAACTTTTGAGTGGTGTTTAAAACATTCATGTTTGTGGGAAAAGTTCCACCCCAAATCGAAATGCCGTAACTAATGAGAGATTCAGCCAAGACGATATAGCAATACCTTTGTAGGCATAACATTGCTAATGCTATAGAACTTCCAGACAAGTTTCCGAATTTTAGCATTTAATTGCTTAATATGTTCCTCCCACCTCATATTTTGATCAACAATTATACCTAAGTATTTTATTTTATTGATTTTACTTATAGCTGTAGTGCATTGGCAATTTTGTTTATTATTTTGAATGCAATCAAATGAATGAATTTTCAGTTCGTTAAGATATGGTTGATATATATCATAGATGCTAAAACATGCATACCTAGTCTTATTTATGTTTTAAGTTAATAGATTTTCTCCAAACCACTGGATAACCCTAGAAAATTCCAAACTTGCAAGTTCAAAGACCTCCTGCCACATTTTACCGGTAAATATAAGAACAGTATCATCAGCGTATGATATTATTTTGGCACTGCTCTGCATAAAAATAAGTTCATTTATATACAAAGAGAAGAGAGCAGGTCCTAGTACAGTTCCCTGTGGAATACCACAATTAACAGTCCTGAACTCCCCCAGTTCACCCTCAATTTTTACACATTGCTCTCTACCCCCAAGATAACTTTCAAATAGTTTATTAGGTAACCCTCGTACGCCATAATTGTTTAACCTTTCTAGAGGTATTCTATGAGATACCGTGTCAAATGCCTTGGCTAAATCTAGAAATATTACCAAAGGCTTTTTATTATGATCTAGTGCATCATTAATTGAATTGCTTACCTGGAATAGAGCATTTTCAGTAGACATTCCTTTTCTAAAACCAAACTGCTTGCTGGAAAGAATATTATTTTTTGTCAAATGATTATTTGGTCTTTGTCTAAGCGACATTTCTAACAGTTTACCAAAGTTATTTATTACCGATATTGGTCGATAGTTATCCATAAGATTTTTATCATTATTTTTGTAGATTGGTGTAACAACAGATTTTTTTAAGTCAGTTGGAAATACTCCCTCCGAAAAACAACGATCGAAAATGTACGCTAATGGCTTTACAATTTCAAATTTTACTTCCTTTATTGTTTTTGAGGATATTTGGTCAAAGCCGGGTGCCGAGTTATTTTTTAGCTTATCAATATTACTTATAATTTCAGTTTATAATATAGGATATAAAAACATATTTGTACATTGTAAATTCCTTTCAGTAAGTTTTTTTTTAACGCTAATTTGTGCTGCCATATTTGAACCTATATTTACAAAAAAATTGTTAAACATATCAGCGACATCCTTTTTGTTATTAATGGTTTCGTTATTTTTATTTTTTAAAATAATAGGTTGAATAGTTTTTGTTTTATTAAGTTCCTTATTAATTACATTCCAAATTTTTTTAGTTTATTTTTATATTCGCCTAATTTGTTAATGAAATAATATCTCTTAGTTTTTTGAATTAGATTTTTTAGACTGTTGCGGTAATGTTTATATTTATTTAATAAATTTAAATTATTTTAGTCCGTTAAAACTTTGATCTTTAGTTTATCTCTAGTCCGTACTTAACAACATCATGAGTATCAAGCGAAGTTTCGTCTAAATAAATTATACTTTTATCAGATTCATGGTACTCTTTTATGTTGCGCAAATAGTCCTGTCGTAGTTCAATGATACGCCAGGATTCCATTATAACCATTAGATTACCTAATTTTATTTTTAAAGCCACAACTTAACAGAACACCACACAATGTTTCCAAAGATTTGCAATTATAATCAGGGTAACCTCGCAATTTATCACGAACCAGTTCCAAAGTTGGCACCATATTATCCTTGTAAACGTTGTAAATAGTTCGCAGAATAAAATCCCTTGTAGTATTGTCAGCCGTTTTGAATTTTGGATTTATTTGTTTGCGCTTTATGGAATCACCGGTTACAGTCCCCAATTTAATTATGTTATAAATTCTTATAAAACCCACGTTATTCATTAATAATATTTAAAATAATGCGTTGACATGGAACATGTAAATCTTTGTTTCCTAATTCCGGACTTGTTTTGCTTTCGATGACCGACTCTGGCACCGACATCCAAAAACATACAGTTATACCACAAAATGAAATAGTATGTAGATTACAGCACAGCAAATCGTTTCAATCCAATTGACCGAACTTAAACTATTTGCTGTTCTTGGCTACAGCATATAAATTTGTATTTATATGCTGCTATATTAATTGTGCTACTCCGACAAAATAGTTCGCTCTTTAAATTGCGAGTGGGCCTCTACGTTCTCCAAGGTGTTGCCAGTTGTACAAACGTTTCGTAATGATAGAAGGAACGTAGGGGTTTGTTAATTATTAATTTTTTTTGTTTAACAATAGTGAAAGTCCTTTTTAATTTTCATTTTGATTTCAATTATTTTTATACAATGATGTTTCTTAAGTACTACAGTATATTTCAAAAAGGTGTAGAGTCATAAAAGCTCATTAGGTATGCAAAGGGACTACAGAGTGACCCAACAAGTATTTAAGCCACTTTCATAATTTGGCATTGATTTCATTGCAGAATTCTTTATTTTCGTCAAGTGCAGGTAGAACCACCCGGGTTTGGGTCAATTTATGGGTTTTGCCTATTGTTATCCATTCACAAACACTGAAAATGGTGTGACAAAGGCGTGCCGGTAGGATATTCCTGAAAAGGAAAGAATTTTACTTTAACAGAATAAAAATTAGGCATTATGTAACATAGTATTAGCTACAATTATTTTTTATTAAACATTTAAAAAAAAAATACATTAGGGTAAACGCTACAGTGATTGGCCACTTAAGCATTGGAGTTTGGTAAATATATAAAGCATTTATTTTTATTAATATCATTAAAATAAAATAATGTACTAAGTGGTAGTTTAAAATATCCGCTTTAAGACTCAGTAAGCCATTTATTGTTAAAAGGTTGCTAATAATTATTAAAAAATATATATTTTCAGAAAAGCAGATTTTACAGTGATTGGCCAGACTCGCATGGTAATTGGCATACCAATAGATAGTAATTGGCCACCATTTTAATAGGCATTCCTACCTACATATTATTTTCTTAGTAGTAGGTACCTCTAGGTAGGGTACCTATATCTGCCTAGATTTTTTCTTTTTAATCGTTAAAAAGAATTATAGGTTGACAATGCATCTATAGCTTTATAATCAAAGACGGGTACCTATGGTTCAAAAAGTTTTAATAAACGCTAGGTAATACAAAAACATTACAATGCCATTTTGTCAAAACAAACATTACACATAAATTGTTCCATCGCCGAGGATTTCAACTTATTTTTGGTAATACATTTTATATGGTAAGTTCTGGTGCAGCTTGTACATTTTACTCCAAATTGACTACGTCTTATATTGTAGACATACGCAAAACATAGTCCATCATAAATAGTTTGGTTCGTATATCGGTTAGGAACAGATGGTTTAATAACAACCATACTTGTTACGTTAATTGTTTTTTTTTCGGCCTATCATCCTCCTCAAATAGTATCCTTCTTGTTCTCTCGGGTACCACAATTTTAGGTTCATATTGGAAGTCCGTTTCTGGGAAGGTTTCTGGTAGTAGTATGTTGAGTAAAGCGTCATCATCGTTAACAGATCTTTTTGTAGATTCTTTTTTGCTTGCATATTCATTTTCAGTTTCATTTAAATAATATTTTGTATTGGGATCATTGTTTTTTATTTTCTCTGCTCTGTCTGTGATGATTTCTGAATCTATATTATTTTTGAAAATGGGGTTCGCTTTATTCTTGTTTGGAGATTTTTTGGCATTGTTTTGAGTCTTTGATTTTCTTTTAATTACTAGTTTTTTTGTATTTGTTTGTTTTTCTTTCACTTGTTTCTTATTTAATCTTTCAGTCTTTCGTCTCTCTTTCTCCGCCTCCAGTTCCTTTTTTCTATCAATTTTCTCTTTTATAGCCTTTCTTCTAATTGGGGAAGTCAGAACAAATGGTAGTTTTTCTGTCTCTTTTTTTCCCTTTCTTTCAGGAGTTTTGGGCCAAATCACAAAATCACTGAGCGATGAAGATGATTTGTTTGATACGCCTGGTTGAACAGTTGGCGATAAAGTGATAGGTTTTAGACTGTCGAGACCAGTATTTATTACGATGGGAATATTTTCAATGCCGGATATCTGTTCATTTACAACAAACTCGAAAGTTTGAATAATAATGCTTCCACTATTTTGACCGTTTAAGTCGTTTTTTTAGTATGTAATTCTGGTTTATACATTCTATCTTTGGGTTGATCCGTTTTTTCCAGTTGGTCTGTATCTTGGGGTTGATCCACATATTCGGGTTGTTCCATATTTTCGGGTTATTCCACATCTTCGGGTTGATCCACATATTCGGGTTGTTCCATATTTTCGGGTTGTTCCATTTAACATAATATGGGGTACCGTTGTAAGGAAAATGTTCCCAGGAATACAAAAATGTAAAAACATACAGGATGTCTCATTTAAAAATCAAAAGTTGAGGATGTTTCTGGTCAAAACCGAAAGTCGCCGGAAGTCATGTGACTTGTCAAAAAATGTAAAATTTGACATTATATGATATCCCCAAATTTTATTTCTCTATCTTGAAAAATGCAGAAAAAAAGGGGGTGGACCACCATCCCAGATCACCCGGTATAGTGATTGGTCATGCCCAAATCTAGTTATTGGCCTCCGGCCAACGACTGTTTACTATTAAAAAATTCGGAAGCGACAATAATAAATAATGTACCTACAGTGCCTTCATAAATAAAAAACCGATAACGTCAAAAAAATATTTTTTTAAATTTATTACAGTAATTGGCCAGCCGGCCAATAACTGTTTATGGGTTACATTTTAAATATAGTTATTGGCATGTTAAATTGGCGCGTTTTTTTCTAACCTAAACATGTTTAAACGCTAGAATATGATCAATTATGATACTAATTTAATATAAAACCAATTTTAATGCAAATTTATAACAATTAGGCTTATAATGGAACAAAAACATGCACATAATTCTTAAGAAATCTCTAAGATTTTACCTGTGCACCAATAGGTCGGCGACGATAAGAAATAGACACACACTTTAAGGAATCTACTGCCAAACTAGCAACACGAAACTTTGGGTGTGCATTAAACGACGTTGCCAAAATGACTCTGTAAATTCGATTTATTTTTTAAACAGCTGAGATTCTTAATAACTTTAATTTTATGTTATCATGGCCAATCACTATCGCATGGCCAACGACTGTGTCCTTTACCCTATACAGAAATTAAATTATAGGTACTCGTAAAAAGGAAAGAATTTTATTTTAACAGAATCAAATTTAGGCATTATGTACATAGTATTAGGTACATTTATTTTTTATTAAACATTATAAAAAAAATACAAAATACAAAAAATACATTATACAGAAATTAACTTATAAAAAATCATAATATTCTTTGTCATCTGAGCAACTGTCATCTCCTCCGACGGTCCGATCGATTAGGTGGTCAAGTCCCACATTTTCTCCTCTTCTTTAATGACATGATGGACTGCTTTTTGCCAGTTCTCTGGTGTCACTTCCTTAATGGCTTGATCAAACAGTAGCTTAACGTCTTTCATTTTGAATGTCGTGTTGTGTCTTGCTACTAATCCTCTCACTTGCGCCCATACAAGTTCTATAGGATTTAGGTCACAATGATATGGCGATGTGCGCAGCACAGTTACACTATGTTTTTCTGGTATATCTTCCACGGCATATTTCATAAAACGATGTTTGTGTAAATTTGCTATAGCTAATAGTTCCTTCTTTATCAAATTACCTTCAAATTCAATACTTTTGGTGGTTAACCAGTCGATATAGATTTCTTGTTTTCTCCAAGATGAAATTGGCGTCTTCTCTGTGCGTTGTGAATGATAGCTTGCGTTATCCGTAACTACAGTACTGCTGAATCAGCTGGAAGATATTTTATCATTTCACCAAAATAGTCCTCAAAAACATTCGAATTCATGTCCTCGTGGTAATCTCCCGTATTGAACGACAGAAAGGTTAACAAACCTTCTTTTAAAAATCCCTCTTCGCTTCCAATATGGACGATTATTAGTCTCTTCCCTTTACCTGAAGGCACCTTAATACCCGTTGACAGGCCTTCTATGAAAGCTTGGCGAGTACTGGTTCTATTTTTGTCTTGCCACAATTTTGGTATATAATGGCTATATAACCTTCATTAATCCACGTCTCACCAAGATAAAAGATTTTCTTCTGCTGTCTTCTGTACTGCTTTATACTTCTTAAGTATTTTCGTCGCCAGCAAACAATTTTATCGCTTTCCAGTAAAAGTGGTTTACGGCTATGCTTTTCCCAGACAAAATCCATATTTTTTAAAGTGGTCCATAAAAGTTTTCTACTTATAAGCGGAATACTGCCAAGCTCCATTAGAATCTTATCTAGGGTGGGTATTTCTTTTTTAAAATAAAAAGAGTGAACTTTTCTTCGAACTACACTTTTGGTGTCTTCATCAAGGACTTTTACTGGTCTGCCTGGACTTTTCTTGGAAGGTTCCACTTGACCTGCCGTCTTTCTCTCCCGCAATAATTTAAAAACGGTGGACTTTCCAACTCCAGTCATTCGGGAACATCGGTCGACAGTCTCTTATACAGTAAAATTCGGATAATCGTATTTTATGCAATCATGTAGGTACATTTAAAATAATAACTTTTTCACTCACTGATAGTGGAGAATTATTGGAACATCTTTTTGTTGGTGTAAATGTCGCCATTTTATTACTAATCTTATAATACTGTGAACACTATATACGCGCTTAACAGCAAATACTGATGCGTTAAACTAGACAAATATACTTATTAAGGTCATACACACACACACACACGATATATGAAGTTTGTTCCAAATTACCACCTATTTATATGATCCAGCCAAAGAGGCCAGAGCCAAACTCGGTACCTATAAAACGCAAAACGTAACTTTATAATCTACTACCCAACTAATCCCTATACAATGTTTCGATTTTGACACTTCAGGCCAGAAAACATACCATTCCGAATCCTCTTACGCAATTACTTGAAATTTTAATATTACAAACAATACTATTTTATCTTAATACCCGTTAACCTAATTCTCTCAAATTTTTGGTTAGTTATCATAAATAATTTAATGCACAAAGATTACCTGCACCCATGGCCGACAGCGAAATTGAGCCGAACTGGACGGAATTTCCCATTATATTACTCTACACCTTTTTGAAATAGACTGTAAAAAAATTATTATAATATTCATGAATGGCCTGTTCTTTTTTTTTAACATTCAAAATTTCTTGGTTCAAAATACATTTGCAAACTAGCTTTCAAAGAAAGTTACTGACTATCAATTTAATGCTGATATAAAAGAACATTTTAATAATAAAAACTTAAAGAATTTTTAAAAAAAGATCTGACAACCCCGATTATGATGCCCGTCCCTTTGAAGCCCGTTAGAAGCTTCTTTATGTCATCAGACTGACATTGGATGAAGTATAACACATAATGTACCGGGTATCATAATAAGGTTGGTCGGTTTAACTGTAACCGGCGATATCTAGGAAACCATCATGCCTAGTGACAAAAAAAATGACTGGAAACAATGATCAACTTCATATATTGACCGCAACACACATAATAAGTTAGACAACGTAGATTGACAAATTGAAAATATGAACATTGTAAATTACAAGTGATTTTACAAATTTTTGTTTCACACTATTTGCTCTATCTTTCAAAGCTTTTTTTTATTTATGAAGTAGATTTGACATGCTAACGGAATAATTGTACAAACTTAGTTTCGTGCATTCTTGCAGAATTGTCAGTTTTCTCAAAAAAATATTTTGACATCACGTTTAATAAGCAAATTTTGGAGAAAATCCATGTGATTTTGTGTGTTGCGGCCCTCTTTCCTCTTGCGGCGAATCTAGGCACTTGAAAATAATTTCCAGCCATCTTTTCTTTGACCACTTTGATTCCAGTATTTTTTCTCGAAGTCCTTTTTTGACGGATTTTTAGATATTGCTAACATTATTATGACACCTGGTATCTATATGGAGTCTCATCTAAAACAATATTAACGGTTTTGAGTAGATTTGTCAACACTGCATTAAACTTACTAAACAGTTTTAAAATGTGGATTTAAAAGAGCAAAAGTCGAAAAAACGAAATACATGTTACCTATACAATATAAATCTGAAGTCTCGAAAAATGTCATAATTCCCACCGAAAGTAATAGTTTTGAAACAAAAAAATATATACCTACATATTATAAAATACTTGTATAATATTGTGTTTTTCTTTTAGAATTTTCGCAGCTATTGTCCTAAACAGGGCTTAAGAAAAATATGTTTGCTCGGACTCAGACAATGGAATGATACACATTACCATGTGTTTGAACATCTGCAATAATATTGGGTTAGTCATCTCGATGAATTGATAAAAAGATTAAATAGTTAATCTAAAGGTTTAGATTTTAATTTAATTGTCTTTTTTACAATGTATTTTGGTAGGTTAATTTGTAACCATTTAAATTAAATCATGTAAGGTTTAAGTATTAAGCATTAAAACAAATTTTAGCTTAAAGAAATCTTTATACGTTGTTTATTGTGTTCCAATGTTCCAAATTAAATTTTGTATATTGTTTTCATATATATCTGTGTTTATCTTATTTACTACCTCTATTGTGTGTACTTAGTGGCTGACTGATTGGCTGAACAACGCAGGCCAAATTAGAAAAACAAAAACAAGATCGTCTTTTCAGCCAGTTTATAAGTAGATACCGTATGCATCATAGAAACAAGTTTCGATGTCGCAAAAATGTTGTTCAGCAAAAGTTTATTAATACATCTGCAGTTTTCTGATAAGGAATTATATTAATTATTACACTAGTGCAGTAATGAACTTCCCCGGAGGCTTTTAGAGTAATAATTCATTTGGACATTACACGCGCGTTAAATAATATAGGTAAAGGGGTATTACTACTCACTTATTCAGAGATGGGCAGGATTATCAATCATGGATTGTTCTAGAAACTTATTCCACTGTTGATGTCAAGTTGAATAAATTAATATTTTTCCAAATAATCCGGCATTACACAAATTTAAAAAGCCGTCTTATTTCAACCAACATGTCGTATTCTTGGAGTATAGGTACCTTCAACTAATCAGTCAACCAGAATAACTATAATACTAATAAATAAATAAATAAAAGCGACGCAATTACTAGAATATTTATTTTGCCACTTGTAAAACTTACCTATACAGGGTGTTTCAGAAGTACGGTTCGTAACTTCAGGAGGTTATTACTTATGGTATTCTAAGAGGAAAAGCTCAGGTTGGTTGAACATGCGTCCGGAGTTGCTCCTTTTTTAATATACATAGGTATGTTTTAGACAGGGGTTTGCCCTGGCCTCATGTAGACACCGTATCAACTAACCTGAACTAACCCACAGTATAAGGTTGATTCGTTTTATTTTTCTAGACCAATGAAACACCACTTATTTTGCCTTGTCTTTTTATTCTTCCACTTTTCACCACCCTTACAATATTACAATTTTTACATTGATAAACACGAATGCATCATCTTAGCAACCCTAAAGCACTGCACCGAGATACCGTTAGGATTTCATTGGTTTTTACCGTAGAGAATGAATCATAAATTGATTTTATTACAGCCTCATTGCCGTCTGAATATCACGAGGGTTATTTGAAAGACGTGTTCTGCATAGAACGAAATATTTCACGTATTTACGCGAACTGCAAAACAATGAGGTGCAACTTCGTGCACGTCTTAACCAAACAGAAAGAATGTAGTCTATTTAACTGCGAAATTCGCGGTACTTTTACTGTGCGTTTAAACGAATAGTAACCTCTGTTACCGGGCACTAGTCCCCAAAATATCACTTACTTTAAGATTAGAAAATCACTTTGCCTGACCCACATGTCAGATGAAAACAATTGCTATTATTGTTTTAGCCACGGCATCTGCTTACGTTGAAGTCTAAGAGGACACTGGTTTGTTTATGGCGCTACAGCACTCTAGTCTGGAAGGTCATACTTGTTTACTGCCAGTAGGGAGATTAAGACATTAAATGATATTGCCCCTTGTCGGTTAAAACATCACAGAACCAAATTTACATATTCTCGAAGTGCAAACCTACCGATTAACGGTTTTAGACGTGAATTTAATACTATTTAGTTTACAATATAGCACGTTTTTATGTTTACAAAAGACTTGATGGTTTCCGACAATTAGAATACTGCGGGATAAAACACTAATGATACCATAGGCTAGACATTCGGCGGTTTTGCCAGTAAAATGTCTTGTCGCTACGCTAGAAGACTGAATGACTCTTGAACACACACCGCGTTTTTCCTTTATTGCAGCGTTGCCGATTCGCAGACGTTGTTGCGACGTTGACGGATTAATTTTTGTTTATTACTTTAATTATTAGAAAACGTGTTTCCCAAACATGGTGTTAATGTTTTTTTTTAAAAAAATCGGTGCTCTTCATCAGAAGGTGGCCATTTTCAAAATTTGCTTTAATTAACTGTTGCATTTTTTTTGTATCATTATTTAAAAAAAATATTTTATTTCTAATTTAAATGTTTTAATTAACGTTCAAATGTCTAAAGATAATATATTATGCAAACTTTGAATCCATCATAAAATATGGCATTAGGTTTTCGGTTTGTAATGGTTTGATGGAGAAATTATTTGTTACCCAAAAACGTGTTTTGTGTTTGAGTGATAAAGAAAATGGGTTATAATGACAGCCGCAGGACTATCTTCAAATCATTTGGAATCTTAACTATATGTGGACTGTATATATTTACCGGCCAAACCCGATTTTAGGATAAACTAGTTTTGCCTAGGCCAAACCAGTCTAGCCTAAAAGTAATAGGATGAACTAGTTTGTCCTAGTCGAAACTAGTACCTATGTCCTGAAATAAATGTGAGGCTTTTAGGAAAAAACTAATTTATCCTAGTCTAAACTAGTTTGAACTCTAAAAAATTTGTACAGATGCTCTTTTTACGCACTAGAGCGCAAAAAATGCCCATTTGCACTAGTGCCTAAATTAAATTGCTTATATTATTTATTATAAGAACTAAATTTCTCCATAATTTGTCTTGATTTTGCTTGTTCTTTTTGTAATCTTGACAACATATTGACATTTGCAATAATTGACATTACCAAGTCCAAAGTAGGGTGTGCCTTTTAGGCACTAGATCCTTAAAATCCCTTCTTTCACTCTTTTAAGTCTAAAATAAATCTACATCCATAAACACGTGCATACAGTCTATTTTTCACTCATGGAATTGTCGCATTCGCCTGCGGCTCCAGCGAATTTTTCCATTCGTAAAAAAAGATCTATTTTACCCACTTGTCGCATAAGTGTAGTGTTCGGAGACGTCTACGTTCCCAGGTAGCTCTGACGCCTGCGCACTACAGTTTCTTATACGCTGACGATCAGCTAATTCAATATATTCTTGTTTTTCTTCCGCTTCACCCAGCATTCCCCACGGCTGTACATCTTCACACCACGACCAGAGATCCTCTTCTTCAGGCTTAGTTGTTATTGCCTGCGGTGAGTCACCCACGGGGTTTGGGTCGCTTGCCACTTCTTTGCCACTCGGCCGGCAGTCGGACGGAGGTTTAGAGAACCCTAACAGGTCCTGGACACCAGGTGCAGATGTGGCATCTCGGTCTGGGCCCTTCGCCACCTCCGCAACGTTGACGGAAAAGTCATAGCGAACTTCCT
Organism: Polydrusus tereticollis; assembly: GCA_963920685.1. Taxonomy (NCBI): domain Eukaryota; kingdom Metazoa; phylum Arthropoda; class Insecta; order Coleoptera; family Curculionidae; genus Polydrusus; species Polydrusus tereticollis. The sequence continues at coordinate 43,938,149 of OY987328.1, read as the reverse complement.
GGAGCTCTGCTTGTCCATTGGGCGACGTTGAGCCCATGGCATCGATGATCCAGGCCTCCAGGAAGCCGCTCGTCGAAGACGGTAGCAACACGTCTTGCATTCTGTCGAAGACTGCTGCGTAATTTAAGGCCATGTGTCTAAATCACAACAGCCTCGTTAAAACGTATTAAACTTGTTTCAAAACTTTTTCCCTAACTCTGTATATTATACTGGTCTTATTCTGACCCTTTATAATATCTGACTATTAACACTTTTTATGCCTAAGTATTTATTCAACTTAAAAACACAAAATTAAACGACTTCGTAACTTTAACAAATATTTTATTGGTCCGACTTTTATTTGGACAACTCCCAAGAAAGTCCCAGATTATGCTTTAGGAACTTTCCGTTAAACTACGTATTACAAAATTAGTTCTTGTGAAAATAACTCATCATCTCGAGTTATGACGTCATATGATGACTGCAGCTAAATTGATCTTATACTTTTGAACCCCCGTGAATGACTGAATAGCATACGAATTTGTCGGCTATTTATAGTAAAATCGAATACCAAAACACCCCCCCCCCTTAGAGATCGATTTAGCTGTTGTCGAATAAACAACAACAACAAAATATTTACAGTTACAATTTACCTAACTAATATGTACACTTTTCTTCATCTGTTTCTTCGAGGATTGTCCTGGTGTTGATCGCCATCCCTCTGGCCGTAGCTCCATTTCTACTCTATGCTACGCTTTAGAACGTTCGGGTCTGGAGGATCGTCTTGGTGTTCATCACCATCTCTCTGGCTGTGGCTCCGTTAAAAGCATCTCTGCAGCTCCTGGCTTGGTTCAGCAAGGACTGCAACTGTAGAGGCCATTCGTCTCTGGTCAACGCTAAAATTCTGGTCTTCATTTTCTCAAATGGTATCATCGTGGACATCATTGATTTCTCTGCCGTGCCAACCGTTGTTATGTTGGTTGCATGGGCTATCTTTTCTCTATACTTCGCCACATCCGGCGCTAGCATCAACAAACTGGGTGTTCCCCATCTGCTAATCACTTCGGCTTGTATAAATTCTATCAGCGAAGCTGGGTGAATACTTCTATGTGGTCTTGCTTCTACAAAGCCACTGAATACATCAACTGCACAGTAGAGTGCTGTAAATCTGCTGTGTCTAGTCCTGGGTAAATCTTCAATAATCGTAATTAAAACTGTGCCCCACGGTTTTAACATTCCGTGGCACAGGTCATCCTCTTTGAAATGCTGACAACACAAACACTGACTAAAGTGCGTGTCCACATCCTTGTCTATCGTCGGCCACCATAACCATTTCTTGATAATCTCCTTCATTCCTTGTCTAGTATTGTGGCGTATTCCATGAGCCAAGTTGAGTATATTTCGCCTGTGGTTCCTTGGACACCACACCGCCACTCCGTCTTCCTCCTGACGCCCCACAACTCCAAAGCGGTCTACCAGCGGCACCTCAGCTCCTCCTTGGATACTTTCTCGCAGGTCCCTGGCAACCGGGTCCATTGCTTGCGTCCCAACAATCCCTAGGAGTGCGGTTATCCACCGCCCATCTCCTGGGGCCTCCTTCTCCAACTTGCTATGCAACCACAAGACTGTCTCCGCATCTACTTCTGTTTGATGTGACACCACTTCAGGCACGTCATATTTCAAAATTTCTTTTTCTTCTTTAAACTCCTTAACTTCCTTAAAATGGGTCTTTGACCTAGGCGCATCGAAGGGCTTTAAGTCTTCCTTGCCTTTAACGGTCTTTCGCTCGGGCGCCATGTAGTGTTCGGAGAGGCGACCGAGCTTTCCTTCACGCCCGAGCTCTTCTTCAGGTCCCTGCTCGGGCGCCATGTAGTGTTCGGAGACGTCTACGTTCCCAGGTAGCTCTGACGCCTGCGCACTACAGTTTCTTATACGCTGACGATCAGCTAATTCAATATATTCTTGTTTTTCTTCCGCTTCACCCAGCATTCCCCACGGCTGTACATCTTCACACCACGACCAGAGATCCTCTTCTTCAGGCTTAGTTGTTATTGCCTGCGGTGAGTCACCCACGGGGTTTGGGTCGCTTGCCACTTCTTTGCCACTCGGCCGGCAGTCGGACGGAGGTTTAGAGAACCCTAACAGGTCCTGGACACCAGGTGCAGATGTGGCATCTCGGTCTGGGCCCTTCGCCACCTCCGCAACGTTGACGGAAAAGTCATAGCGAACTTCCTGGAGCTCTGCTTGTCCATTGGGCGACGTTGAGCCCATGGCATCGATGATCCAGGCCTCCAGGAAGCCGCTCGGCGAAGACGGTAGCAACACGTCTTGCATTCTGTCGAAGACTGCTGCGTAATTTAAGGCCATGTGTCTAAATCACAACAGCCTCGTTAAAACGTATTAAACTTGTTTCAAAACTTTTTCCCTAACTCTGTATATTATACTGGTCTTATTCTGACCCTTTATAATATCTGACTATTAACACTTTTTATGCCTAAGTATTTATTCAACTTAAAAACACAAAATTAAACGACTTCGTAACTTTAACAAATATTTTATTGGTCCGACTTTTATTTGGACAACTCCCAAGAAAGTCCCAGATTATGCTTTAGGAACTTTCCGTTAAACTACGTATTACAAAATTAGTTCTTGTGAAAATAACTCATCATCTCGAGTTATGACGTCATATGATGACTGCAGCTAAATTGATCTTATACTTTTGAACCCCCGTGAATGACTGAATAGCATACGAATTTGTCGGCTATTTATAGTAAAATCGAATACCAAAACATAAGCAGTATAAATAACTATTATTGGCGTTGTACTAACTTTTATTATTTACTTGTTACTACATGTTAAACTACTGTGGCATTTTGAGTTGCAGAGTACTGATTTTTTCTTGCAGAGGCATCGATTCGGCGTACACTTCTTGCTGCAACTGCACTTAAAGAAACCTTGGCCTGTTCCGAGTGAATGTTTGATCGCTGCGGTTCTTAAGGAAATCTCATTGTGTTGGTTAATTTCTTCATCGGATAAAAACTTTTGTGCGCAGATATCAAATTCTGTTCTGAAATAGAAAGAAATTTCCATTAAAAATATCAAATAGCGACGCCACGGTATAAAACAATTTTTATTTTTAATGGATAAGTAAATGTTATCTTTATTATAATTATTGACGTAATTACCTGCAGTATGACTTTTGTAAAATACCATACTTGGTTCCGATCTTATAAATTCCGTCTTCGGTTAGTTCAAGTTAGCCGTCCTCAATGTCCTTCAGTAACTCCGAAGGAATTGAAGTAGTAGAGAGGCCAACCCTGGGTTCAGCGCCAAACATTGCCTTGTAAGGCGATTGTTTAATGCCTGAATGGATAACGCTCGATTCTTCATAAATTGTACGTACCGTAGTCCTTCCGACCACTTCTTGTGTTGCTGTCGTTCATCCAAGCACTAAGCATGTTTTCTACGTCTTGGTTAGCTCTTTCGACTGATCCCTGACTCTGACTGTGCCGTGGTTTTCCATGCACGATTTTGAGCTCCGGCCACAAGCTTGTCATTTCTAAAATCACACGGTTCACAAATTCTCGACCGTTATCAGATTGTAGAATGCATGGAGCCCCGAAAGTTAAAAATATGTCATTTAAATGGTAGGCTACCTCTTCAGCTCTCTTGCTTCCAAGGAACGAAGCAAAGTAAATTTCGTTAGGTGATCCTGATACACCATTATAAATTTAAAATTTCCATCTGGTTGCGTCTGAAAGTCAATTAGATCGACTCGGCATCGGCTGTTCATTTCCGGGTGCAGAATCGGCTTGGAAACCAGTCCCCTTTTCCTTTTTGTCTTTTTTTTGCTGGCACACTACGCACATGGATAAGAAAAGACATATCATTTCCTTTGTGACGTTCGCAAACTTTTTAGAAGTTTCAGCCAACATTCTGTCACGACCACCCGGTCCCACTGCGATGTGAGCTGCGTCAATAACGTCATACAACTCATCGGCCGAGAGAAAATATTTAATATTTACATTTTTTTCATTTCGTGCAGCAATGCCTCCTATTTCCACCACATCAAATTGGTTTAGTCTCCGTTGTTGCAGGGGCGTTTTCTTTTCTACTTTTTTAGCCTCTTCAATATCTTGCATAAGTAACAAGTACTTTTCCTTTGCCGTAACATTAAAATGAGCTGATTTTTCAGTCTCAGATCTTAAAATCTCGTCCAAGAATCTCTCTCTCCATTCTTTTTGGCTGATGTAGCCACTTGACGAAGCTCCATTCATGATAACGAGAAACAGAAACACACTTGAAATATCATACAAATAAGAACAAAAAATGTTTAGCAGTTTAGCAATATTTATAGAGCGATTACACCGTAAGAAGAACACCACTGAAAGCCAGCGAACATACTAATCCTCGCGCCCAGCGCTGCCAGACTTGACGAAATTATCGTGCAGCGATGCCATAATTATGGGATTTTTCAGAAAAATATGTTACAACTTACAACACGGAATAAAACCTAATTAATTACTCGCTGTATTCGGTCCGAATCTACTGGGAGCACTGGCGTAGCTAGGATTTTGTCTTGGGGGGACAAACGAAGTAGAACTCGCGAGGGCGGATTTAGCTCTTGAGCGCGGGAGGGGTAAAATACCGCCGTAGGCGAAAATTTTTTTGGAATCACGCCCAAATTTCAGAAATTTACGTTTGTAAATGCTCTCAAGATGGAATTTTAGAATAAAAAATAGGTACCTACATAGCGCCGCAAGTTAATGAAATTATGTTACAATTATCGATTATGGTACACGTGAAATTTCAACCTTAGTTTAGGAAGAAATTATGTTACAATTCGATAATTATGTTACATCTGGCAGCGCTGCTCGCGCCCGACAAGGCAAAGCAAAGACGTTGCCTTTTTTAACTAGTTTAAACTAGTTAATTCTAGCGAGTTAAGTAAAATCGCAGTTCAAACTAGTTTGGACTAGGATAAATTAGTTTTTCCTAAAAGCCTCACATTTATTTCAGGACATACTAGTTTCGACTAGGACAAACTAGTTCATCCTATTACTTTTTGGCTATACTGGTTTGGCCTAGGCAAAAATTTTATTCAACAGGTTTTAAAAAATATCAAAATAAAATTTAGGGGGTGGTTTTATGGCTTATTTTCTTGGCCCATGTTACCCCTACACGAATAACCCAATAAAGTTGGCAGTTTTATCATTCAAGTTTGAAATAAATGGTAATTTATGTCGAAAACATGCCAAAAATTTAACCGAAAAACACCAGCAAATGTTGAATAGAAAGCTTTGAAATTGAACCAGAATTAATTATATTATTTTCGATCTGTCAAAATGTCCCATTTTCACCACTTTTTGTAACGAGATTATGAAGTGAATTTAGCGATTTGAGATTTGAAATTGGGTGGAATAGGTTGTGTGGCCCTTCTAGATTATATTCAGATACCTACAGAGTGTTTGGAAATCCGGTCGATTTTGGTCATTTTTTTGGAAGTTTGAAAGACGTGTTTT